>CM053585.1:529847066-529867654 GCA_028646515.1 Pseudochirops corinnae
ACTGTGGTAGGGAGATCCAGCCTGCCCTACCAGAAAGTCAGAGGGGTGATGGGGGAGGAAATAGGAGAGAATAGATTCAGGGAGGGGTTATACAATGGGATGGCTGTTTTGGGGTGGTAGGTAGGGGAAAGATGGGGAGAAAATTTTTAACTCAAAATCTCGTGGAAATGAATGATGTAAACTAAAATAAATAAAAGTTAAAAAAAAAAAAGACCATAGGATCATCAAATGGAAAGGGGCAGTTGAACTCATTTATCAACTCCCTCTTCTGACAGATGAGACAGCTGAGGCCAGAGAGGTTAAGTGACTTACCCAGGGTCACACCTAGGGCCTGAACTCAACAGAAATCTACTATATTTTTGTTCCTCCCCAAAGGGAGAATTAAAGGAATGAGCTGTAAGTGAGGTGTGAGAAGCTAAGAAAGAGCTGGCTGAGCTGTATTTATATTTTAATTGAAAATCAGAGTTAGATGGACGAATTTCTTATCTCTTTGTGACCTCTTTTTGTTGATTATCTTAAACTCTCGTGTGTGTTTCTTTGCAGTTACTATCAATAAAACCTTCCTGAAACCCTGTAGAAGAGCTATCCGCTTATTTCAGAGCCAGCAGGGAAGGGGATCATGGGAATAGCTAGCATTTATTCAGCACCTTTTCAAAGGTTTGCAAAGCGCTTTATGTTATCTCATTGCATCCTTAGGACCCCCCTTGGAGGTGGGTGTTTTCCGCCATGCCACCTCACTGCCCCATCTAGAGTAATCAGAGCTAGAAAGTACCTGGTCTGGAGCAACTCTTTCATTTTGCTGGTGAAGAAAGTGAGATCTCATAAAGTAAAATGCTTTTCTTGAAACCCTCCCAGGTTATGGGTGGCTTGAGTCCATGGTTTCTGAGACCAGATCCCTGATACCACCCTGTCCTTCTGTGGCTCTTTCTCTGGGGATCATGGATTCAGAGCTGGGAGGCACGCTAGAGGCCATTCAGTCCAACAGCTGAGATAACGGATACACAGGGAGATGAGGTGACCCGCCCATGGTCACCTGCCTCAGGTGGGGTTGGAGCTCAGGTGTGCTGCATCCAAGTCCAGCCCTCCACTCAGCAGGCACCATGGGGGAGAAGAGCCCAGGGGGCTTCCTCCTGTGTAATGAAGGCTTTGAGGTCTCATCAGCCTGATATCCTGACATTCCTGTTTGCAATGGATGTTGTACCTTGGGTGGCTGTTGTGAATGTAGCACCTGGAAAGCCTGAGGAGCACTGGGCAAAATACAGATGACCCCCTTTCAGCTTTAAGTGAAAAAACAAAAATGGCCACATGATGGCGCCAAACCCTCAGTAGTTGACATGGCTGGTTGGCTTTAGATTGGGACTTTGAGAAAAGCTGCAGCTGGAATACTGTAAAAAAATCCTAAGAATGTGTTCCATTTCTTTATATTTTAAGAATAATTCGTCATCATTCATGCATCAAGCCTGGGGGGGAGGGCATTGTCATTATTCTTATTTTGTTCAGTCATTTCAGTCCTGTCTGACTCTCCATGACCCCATTTGGGGTTTTCTTGGCAGACACTGGGATGGTTTTGCCATTTCCTTCCCCAGCTCGTTTTGTAGATGAAAAAACTAAGGCAATCTGGGTGAAGTGACTTGCCCAGGGTCACCCAACTAGGAAGTGTCTGAGGCCAGATTTGAACTCAGGAAGATGAGTCTTCCTGACTCCAGGCTTGGCCCTCTATGCATTGTTCTACCTACCTGCCTTATTCTCATTTGACTCTATGGCTCATGACACTTTTTGAAGTCTCCTTTTATATGAAAAGAAAAACTTTCAGATTCACCTATTCTGCTCTTGCTTTTTCTAAAATCTGGCTGATTGCTGTCAAACTAGCCATGAGATGTCAGTGTCGTTCTCATAGAGAAACTGAGGTAAAGTAAATGTTCTATGATAAACCAAGGACTGTATCTAGATTGGAACTCAGAGCTCTGGCTTTCTAATTTAATTCTCAGATTACTGGTTAATGGAAAAACTATTCCTCTAACCTTGAAATGTTAGTCTCGAGTGAAACAAACCTGAGGGCCCACATTCCTCCTTCACTGTGGTGGTAGAAGATAGATCCACTCTCTTTCCTTGACAAATTACCCAAAGTACAAACCGTGTTTGGGTGGAAGGATAAGCATTTGGGTAATTCACATTCCCTTAGGATATTAGAATGATCTTATTCCTTCATTCATTCCTTCAGAAGACTCCTTGTGAATATTTTTGGGAAAGACTTTCGACTGCTATTAGAACTGTTCATAGCAATAAAATTAGAAAGAACTAGCTAGTTCTATCCTAGAGTCTTGCTCTCAGTCAGCATTTGTTGAATGAATGACTCAAGAGATAAACTACTTGTAGGAGTCTTGTTGCTAGTTTGACACCAATCAGCCAGATTTTAGAAAAAGCAAGAGCAGAATAGGTGAATCTGAAGGTTTTTCTTTTCATATAAAAGGAGACTTCAAAAAGTGTCATGAAGAACATTAGAAGAAATTGGGATGTTTAACCCAGAGAAGAGAAGAAAGATGACTTGGTAGTTGTCTTCATGTATTAAGCTTAAATACTTTGGCCACATGATAAGAAGATGGTTCTCCTTGGAAAAGACCCTGATGTTGGGAAAGATTGAAGGCAAAAGGGAAAGGAGACAGCAGAGGATGAGATGGATAGACAGTGTCATGGAAGCAACAAACATGAGCTTGGGCAGACTTTGAGAGATAGTGGAGGACAGAGAGACCTGGCATACTATAGTCCATGGTATCATAAAGACTTGAACAGGAGTGAAAGGCTGAACAACAACAATTTAAAAGGCTACTCTGTGGATAGAAGATCAGACTTTGATGTGGCCCCTAGGGTAGAGCTAGCAACAATGGATAGAGTGAAAAGAAAATAGACTTAGTATGATGAAGGACTTTCTCATGATAAGCACTATCAGAAAACCTTTTTTGATAGGGGGTGAATTCCCTATCAGTGGAAGTGTACAAGAAGAGGCTAGATAATCAGGGCTGTTGTAGAGGGGATTCTTGCACTAGGTTAAAGGTTCAAAGAGATTATTTTTAAGTTCTCTTCTTGCTAGAGGATTCTATAATTCTATGAGTATTGTGAAGAAACTCTAGAGTCATGAGAAGAGAATACCAAAATGACTATATGGAATGATTACAAGCCATAATAGAAGGCTAGATGAAGGGGCCTGGGTATTTGTTTGTTTTAGCAAGAAAAGAAGGGGAAAAAAAGAGAGCATTTAGAGAATCACAGAATAGCAGAATTGGAAAGGGCCTCAGGCAATCATTGACTACAACTAACATATGAATAATAATGCTCTATGCAACATATCCAGTGACTACCCATCCATGATCTGAAGATCTCACTATTAAACAATTTTTCAATTAACAAGCATTTATTAAGTGCTCACTATGGGTCACGTACTGGACTAGGGACACAAAAGTGAAACAACCTGCACCCTCAGAAAAGCTGATATTCTAAAGAGGTTGAGGAGACAACTTATGCCTATATGTACATAATATACCTATATAGGGTATCCTAAAAGTCTTAGTGTAGGTTTAAAAAATGACATACCCTCAGGAAATAAAATTTATTTAGTACTATCCAAAAGGAATTGAGGGCAGGTAGGTGGTCCGATGGATAGAATGCCAGACCTGGAGTCAGGAAGACTCATCTTCCCAAGTTCAAATCCGGCCTCAGATACTTACTAGCTGTATGACCCTGGGCAAGTCACTTAACCCTGTTTGTTTCAGTTTCCTCATCTGTAAAATGAGCTGGAGAAGGATATGGCAAACCGCTCCAACATCTTTGCCAAGAAAATCCCAAATTGGGTCACAAAGAGTCAGATACAACTGAAAACAACTGAACAATAAAAAGATTTCACTAGCTTTTCTGGCTGACCTATTGAATTATACAGAGTTTGCAGGCTACTAAAAGCCCAAGATATTTTTCTGACAAGCATGTCTAACCATGCTTTCCCCATCTTTTACACATAAAGTTGATTTTTATAACTGAATGTAATATTTTTAATCTATTTCTATTAACTTTTTTCTTATTAGATTCAACCTTTTGTCCTAAACTGTCATAACCCCTTTGAATCTTGACTCTTTTCCATATGAGGCAGATGCCAAACTAGTCCACAGACAATGAAAGTGACCATAACTTAAAAGACAGGAAGCAAGTGGTTACCCATTTGGAGTTAATTTGGCATCAGTGGTCATGGAATTAAATCACTGATTTGTTAAAGCAGAAGTAAAAATACAAACCATATTATAAGAAAGGATGAAGATGAGAAGCTGCTGTATAGAATCATAATGCCACCAACCCGAATTATTATACAAGCTGTTGACTCTGAAGAAAAAAAGGAAATTGTTAAAAGTGAAGATATAAACTCTGTCAGCATTTCTCAGAAGTGTTTAACGAATGTAAAACAACCATTACACTGAAGAGGCCAAAAGAATCCAAAACCCCTTATATCTGACAAACAAACACTATGTCTTTGCCAAATAGAAAGACATGGTATCTGAGAGCAACATCAGTTTAGAGTATATATTATTCTCTTAAAAAATTTTGCTTGATAAATTTTTATCACTATATTTTGTTTTGTCATAATATTTTTGAGAATTTCAGAATCTATACCACTCTACACAGAAAGTTATCCTTTATAATAAAAAATAATAAAGAAACAAGCAGATCAGAAAACTTAATCAACAAATTCCTTGCATCCATTCTATTGAGTTTGACGTTAATGCTCTGGAATAAAAAATATCTGAAAAGATCTTAAAGAAAGTCTCCTTCCAGTACATTGAATAAGTAGATCTTCTGTGCAGTATTTATATGTATATATATATATATATATATATATATATAATATATATATACATATATACACACACACACATGCACACATATACACATATATACATACATATATGTATATATACATACATATGTATATATACATACATACATACATACAGATAGATAGATAGATAGATAGATAGATAGATAAAGATAGATAGTTTCCCACAACTGACTGGAAGCCCCTTGAGGGCAAGGGCTATTTCCTTTTTGTTTTTGTTTCTCTAGGGCCCTGGTTAGTGCAAAGTCCAGCAAATGTTGTTGTTCAGACATGTCTGACTTTTCATGACCCTATTTGGGGTTTTCTTAGCAAAGATACTGGAGTGGTTTGCTGTTTCCTTCTCCAGCTCAAAGTAAATGCTTAATAAATGCTTGATTAATTATTAATAATTATTAGTTGGGTTAGGGCACCTTTCCTCTTTGAAAATCAGCTGCCAAGGAATGTGTGTAGAATATGTGGTTTAGATCCTAGGCTCAGAGTTACGAGATTTGGACTGTGGTTCCACCTCTAACACTCTGTACTCATTAGGTCTCTTTGGATAGTTCTCACATGCCCTTTATGAGTTTCGATTTCTTTATCTCTGAAATGAAGGAATTGGACTAACTTATCCCAAAGGTTCCTTCTAGATTTTCATCTATGATCCTTGTAGCCCTGAGATTTCACCATCCTAACATTACCTCTCCAATGCTCTTAGCAATGATATTATTGCAACCTGTGGGTCATTTCCCGAGGAGACTTCTTTGAAAGACAGCACTTGTTAGAAGGTATATGTTCAGATGGTGTCTGACAAGTCTCACTAGTTTCTTGATCTTAGACTTTCTGTTCAATACATGCTTCCTTATGTTCCTGGCACTCTCCCAGCAGCCACCCCTGACTCCCTTTTCTGCACCCCTTAACTATCCAGAAACTCCCATGTTCTAAGCTTCCAGTCTCACTAATTCATGCCCCTGACTATGAGTTCAGGTGTGGGAAGCCAGTCAGACACACCTGAAAGAGATCCAGACCCTGTTTCCCATCTGCGTCTCTGAGCATCCCTTTTATTTGGGATGGCCCACATGTTGCTGCATTAAAATGGACCAGAGCCTAGCATAAGCTGGTGACAGGTCTGGGGGCTGCCTCTCAGTGGGTCTTTCATTCCCTCCCTCTTCCTGATTAGGACTCAAGGTCATCTCACCCATTTTCCAGATGCCTCTCTGCTGATGGATATACTTGTTTCTCTTGAAAACTGACTGCATCTTTGTCTCTTTGGTAACCATGATTCAGATAGATCCTTTCCATTCTTCTCTTGCCACCCAGCCCATATCCTCTCGGGTCTCAAGTTAATAATATATTATTTTATATTACATATAAATATATTAAATTATCGCATTCTTTAAAATAAATAGTCACCTAGTTTCCCTTTTGTGAGTTCAGATGTGCCAAATACAAGCCTATTTTCTTTAGCATTTATTAGCAAGTCTGCTTCTGCCATAGAAATGTCTAATTTCCCCCAAACTACAATGGACTGGGATGAATTTTTTAAAAATCGGTAACTATTTTATAGTCACACCTCGTATGTTCTCTATCTCATTACCATGAAAAATAAGTCTTGGAGAAAGATCACTGTATGACTTTAAGATATTGCTGACTGGTTAGTTATGCAGTGTGGGTCAGCAATAAATCTGAAAATGACCAGTTGTTTCCAGTGGGCTTTTAAATCAGTGAAAAAGTTCAGTTCTTGGCACCGTGGCTCCTTCTTACTGTGGACATGGCTGTTCAACAGAAGTAGAGCAGCTACCAAAAGGCAAAAACCTCGCCTTACGTGTCTAGGGCTCTGTCTGGCCATTTTCCCTAGTCACGCTCACGCTGGTGGAGGGCGTCCTCAGAAGGTGGCTGATGACTTTTCCCTTTAGGCTTCTAAGAGTAAGCCTAAGAGATTAGGGTTTCTAACACTGTAGCTCCCAAGCTTATGCGAGTGCCGTTATTAATCAACCAAGTG
Source organism: Pseudochirops corinnae (assembly GCA_028646515.1). NCBI lineage: Eukaryota > Metazoa > Chordata > Mammalia > Diprotodontia > Pseudocheiridae > Pseudochirops > Pseudochirops corinnae. Next base: position 529,853,921 of record CM053585.1, read on the forward strand.
CTATCCGTTAGATTTCCTGAGAAAATCTAGTGAGAACAAAAATGTTCCCCTTAACTCTGAGGCTCGTTCTTTTTTTTACACAGCAGGACTCTGTGGAAAATGGGCTCAGACTTGAAGGACAAAAGCACTGAGGGACCCGTGTGCAGAGTGTACGGGGCCCAGGTATCTCCTGGCCCCTCTCCTTTCGTGGAGTCTTTCTGAAGCTCCCCTTAGATACAGCTCTGTTGTGCTCTGAGGACCAGCGCCTTTCTAGAGTCCTTGGCTGGCCGCGTGCTCATGAGCACATGGCCAATTTGTTCTCTTGTGTCTGTGATCTTCAAGGGTTCCACTTCTCAAAACTGCCCCCTTCCTCAGGTGATTGTCTTTCCGTGGGAAGGCATCACTCTCTAGGGTAACATCTGTTTTTAGGAGTTTCAGAATTCTGTCATCAACTGCTCCTTCCTTCTTTGGTTTCCACTGAGTCCTCTGATGGATCTTTTGACATTTCAAAGTTTACGTGGTGATAACTTGATTAATTCCATCTCTGGATATGGATTTGCTAGGATCATGGAGGAACGAATATAAAAGGAACAAAGGTACCATGTGCTCATGGACATATGGCAGTCCGATTGGGTAATTTGGTTTTCTGATGTTCTCCCTGCTAGTATCTCAGAAAGATTCTTTTTGATTAGCTTTCCTGGAGGAAAAGATCAAAGGCCCACAGAAAAGCACAATATTTCTTTTATGTGCTGTAAGGGCCCCTTAGAGCTACCTAGATGTCTGACCTCGGTCAGTGTGCCCTTGCTAACAAGGAAAACCTGAGGTGGGTTAGAAGCATCCAGGTGTGTACTCTGCCTCTATGGCTGCACATCAAACATGGGGGCACTGAGTATGCACCATCAATGGAGAAGCACTCCCCGCCTATCAGGACCCTGTTGTTGGGACACCTGACCAAAGGGCAGACAGAAAGGGAATAAAGGGGGCAGGCGAATAAGGCTGAGGGGGCAGCAGCAAGAGGAGATTTGTAAGACAATAAAGACGCTTGGCCACTCCACTGAGAGGTGTCGGGCTATTCTGTCCATATCCGGAGTTCTAACTCCGAGGAGTTGTCCGGGCGACTGAGAGCACCTGCAGGGCCGTTGGGGCGGCTGTGTGCAACTGCAGGGCTACGGTAGGTACTTTGGGGCCCCTGGAATCCCCGAGTCTGGCTGGCCCGGACAATATGCACTCAGTTCTAGCTCAGCAACTTATGTCATCATTGTATAGGAAGCAGGCAGAAAAAAATGTCTCTCTTTCTCTCCATATGCATGTCATACGTGTTGAAACCAAATGAGGAAATTTCTAAGACAGCTTCAAAAACTGACCCCCAATTTGGCTAATTCCCTCTTCCCTACTTAGAATATTTTTAAAAAAGACATTCTTAGACTCATAGTCTAATCACCCAGAATCAGTTGAAGTCTCTGGAGAGAGGTATCTAAAAGGAACCTAATAAAACCCTACTTTCTGAGAAGACGATCAGTTGAGAAGTCAGCCTCAGTCTTCTAAACATCTGTTGCCTTGGATACATTTTTTTGATCTCTAAATAGCCGAGGTTCCCCAAACACCACTCACTGGATGCTAACACCCAGTCCTCATATAGCACTTTGAGTCATGCAAAGCATTTTACATTCATGAACTCACTAAGGTACATTTGGCAGTACGATGTGGTGAAAAGAACCTGGTGTCTGAGGATTTGGATTCAGATTGCGACTCTGTATTCCAAGAATGACATTGACCATGTTGCATCACTTTCTTTGGGGCTCAGTCTTCTCATCTCCAAAATGAGGGGGTTGCCTTAGGTCATGTCTGCCATTCCTTTAAGCCCTGAATCTAGGACCCTCTCTGCTTCTACCTTTCCTCCATCTAGGCAAGTCAGCTTCATCACGTCTTGTTCTTGCCCTAATGGGACAGCTGATCTGCAAATCCAAAATGGCAATTCGATTTTCCCTTTGGTTTTATTTTCACTATCTTTATTTCTTTTAGACAATCTCTGACTCTGGGACCGGTTGATCTATAACAACTTAGGGGCACTAACTATTGGGAGAAAGCCTTCCTTAGATTTCACATTACGGTGAAGATGGCCATCATTGGCTGCTCAGGAAGCAGCGTGGATCAAAGATGCTTTGGACTGAATGGGAAGCCAGGCTGCAAAGCAAGAGCGTGTGTCCCTGAATGTACCCTGTGCTTGTATTCATTTAGAGCTTGCAGGATTTAAAAAAGGTTTTTAATAACATAGCTTTGTTTCTCAACAACATTATTTCGGAAGCCTTTCAGACAAATAATTCTCCTCCCTTTGTAGTCCCTTTGAAGCTAATCTTCTCTTTGTTTAGCTTTGTGCTGCTGACTAGAACAGAGACTGTTTGATTGAACTTGTATGCTAAAGAAAAGTGAGGCCAGGATTTGGTATTCAGATAGTCTACTGGGGCTAATCTCAAATTGATACTTGAGCCTTGCCTTGCCTTCCTTCCAAATTGGGGTGTTAGACTCAAGTAGAAATGGAGGTCACTAAACCAAACACAAAGATTCCTACAGCTCTGCAGGTTGACTTAGAAAACCACCGGTGAACATCATCTATGTTTTACTGTATTTTTGTTTATTTTGTTAAACATTTTGCAGTAACGTTTTAATCTGATTTTGGTTCATTTGGGAGAATTGGGCCTTCAATGTAAATCCAAGACAGAAAACCGAATAAGAAAGACGCAGCTGGAGAGAAAGATGAAGGATTGATGAAGGAGTGGGGAGAGAGTGCTGAGCATTAATGACCTTAAGCAAGTCACTCGACTATTCTGAGCCATTGTAAAATGAGTTTGTTGGGTGAGATCTCCTCTCCATTTCCCTTCCTGCTTTGACCTAATGCTGTCTGTAAGCACACAATCTAAGCTCAGGCTGGTTTGGAGTCATATGTTAGATTAAGAAGCTGAGTGGAAAAATGATTCTTCATGCTTAGTTAAGAATTTTTGCTAATAAGTTCCTTCTAAGTAAGCAGAATCCAAGGTCCCATCCACCTCTACTATTTTATACTGTAGCAGCTTAATGAATATGCAACTTTTGAAATTTCATCAAAAACATCTTCAAATTTCACTACCCCTGAGAGTAGATAGCAATTTGAAGCTTATTGATGGTAGAGGGATAATTATAGACCTGCCACTTATCTCTCAGCTCTTCTGAAACAGAATCATTTAAATAATATGCCATATATTTATGGAGGCCCACATCTCTTGTGTCAATTTTTCTTCTTTTTAAAGCAATGAGATAGGCTGGAAAAAATGTCAAAAATGGTATTACAGGTGAAATCCCTTGCTCTTTGTTAATTTACATTTTGTTAGACCCCAGGGAGGGAAACATAAACATCCATTTATAATAAAAATAGAGAAAAGGGAAGGAATTTAATTTGCTTTGGAGAGAGCTCTATGCCAGGAGGTAGGGAGATTTGACTAATCATGGAGTGCCATCCCTGGCTACTGAATTGTCTGACTGTTTTCATGCTGCCACAGTCCAATAGGCAAAGGAAGCAATAATTGATCATTTGACAGATGTTTAAAATAAGGGAATCGTGTACTTACATTATAAGAACAATGGGCCTGAAGCCAGGGCTGGAGGACACTTCTAAAAAGATGACAAGAATACATTCTCCAGGGTTTTTCTGGTTCAGATGAAGGCTTTCAAGTAAAAACGGAAGCATAGAAAAAAGACTGCCCACATCTAATCCAACCTGATGCCAATCAACATTATTAAATGCCTACTATGTGCCAAGCCTGTGCTGAGTGCCGGGCATAACATAAGAAGAAGAGGAGAAGACAGGACCTGTACTTCATAGAAGACCATATCTAAAAAAGAAGCCAGCACTCAAACCCATAGCTCTGGATGTTTGTCTTCAAAGTCACTAAGAATCTCTAATTATAAAGGGTAAATTAGAGATCCTACAGCAAAGAGCAAAAATTGACTTCATTCACTTGAGGGGATAGGAATCATAATTGGAATATAGCTCAGGAGAGGCTTTATCTTGCTTAAAAGGAGCAGAAGAGATAAAAATACAGTAGGATAATATGGTTTATTATGAAGATCTATTCATACATCACACATTGTAAACATCTGATATAGTTTATTGCTGGGTCCTTCCTTGGATTTTCTCTCTGTCTCTCTTTCTCTCCCTCATCACTAATGCTGTTTTTATGACTTTATACCTACTCTCCATGGTGTCTAACTAGGTTGGAATATGTAAGTAATACTTTACACAGCTCCACCTCTTCTCTCCATGTCCACTTTTATTTCTCCTCCTCTATCCCCAAAGTACTTTCAGCTCAATGTCAAATTTCTGTGTTCCTAGGGAAAACCCTGAACAGACCATGAGCCAAGGAGTATAATTATTAAAATGTCTTTAAGATTAGATTTGGTTCATATAAGCCCCTAGCTGCATTTACATAGGTTACAGCAGGGTAGATAAAGCAAACTACCCAACTGGACCCAGTGGGATGAAGAAAGTTGATATGATCTTGGGCTACATTAAAAAAGGTACAACTTTCAGGATTATGGAGGTAATGGGATCACCGTTCTCTGCCCTAGTAGGACCTCATCTATGGCAGTGTGTTCTGTTCTGAGTGCACAGAAAGGATTTTGATAAGTTGGAGAGTGTGCAGAGGAAGGTAACCAAGATGGTGGAGACCCTTGGGTCCATGTGTTGTGGGATCTGATGGAAGGAAATGGGAAGAAGACTCAATGTAGACAAGAAGGTTGTCTTAGGTATCTGAAAGGCTGCCACATGGGGGAGGGGTCAGAATTGTCCTGTTTCACCCTAGAAGGCTTAGAACCAGGCCAGATGGGTGGTTATTGCAAGGTAGGCTTGATGTCAGGCAAAACTTCTTAATTATTAATTAAGTATCCCCAAACAGAATGGGTAGCTTCAAGAGAGGGTGAATTTCCTCTCATTATAGGTCTCCAAACAGAGACTGATCACCACTCATTGGGTATGTTTTGGTGGGTATTCCTTTCTTTAAAAAAAAAAAAACAACAAAATTTTTCAGTTGCAAATTCTCTCCCTCTTGCCACCCTTCCCCCATCCATTGTGAAGGCAAGAAATTCAATTATACACATGAAGTCATGGAAAATATCTTTCTACAGTAGCCACGTTCCAAAAAAAAGGCAAGAAAAATAAAGAAAAAACAAGGAAAAATATCTGGAGGTAAATCACATTTTTCGAGTCTTTTGGAATTATGGATCATTGCATTGATTAGCACTGATAAGTTTCATAGTTAATTATTGTTACCGTATGGGGTAACCCTGTTCATGCATGGGTTGGACAGAATGACCGCTGACTTCTCTCAAAATCTACAATTCAATAGCCCTTAAAGAGACCTTCTATGTCATGGGGGGTGACTACCTATGTCAGTGGAGGGAGCGTACACATGGGAGGGATTGCAGATGCCCAGTGAATCATTGAATAATCTACTCCTAACACACAAGACTGATTCTAGGTGAAAGTGTATATTAAGTGGAGGCTATATTTGGTACTTTTCCACCAAAGTGGGGATAATCCATTTATGTGCCCTTGAGCCAGGTTGCAGTATATAAGAATTTCAAAAAAACCCCTTGTACCATACTGTGTTCCAGAGGCTTTAAGCCTTCACTGTGACACATGAGACTTGACTTAACACAAAATACAAATCTGTGTGCTGTGTAGAGAAGAATTTTCTGCCATTAAAATTTTATAAAAAGTAATAAATTACGAATAACTCTTATCTGATCAGTGTTGAAATAGTTGTCTTCCCCTGTGTTTAAGCTGGTCCCTAGTTCCTAGGCTGTGAGGGAGACTGAAACCAGCAGCTCTGACACTTGTCTCTGCCTGGGCTCAGAGATTCAGAGACCTAGAAGCCATGTATTCCTTTCTCTCTTTTGGTACAGATATAGTGATTACTCTCTGGACTCACCATCCCAAAGCAAAGCTAGCTAAATCTCTCCCTCTGTGTTCTAAAGGCACCGCTGAGGGGTGGGAGTGCCTCTTTTCTAATGTCATTGGCTCAAGTGCCCATTCTGGCACTTTTTTTCTTCCACCGTTAGTCCCGGGTGAGTGACCCAATTCCACTTAACCGGTTAAAACTGCTTAGCCTTTACAAAGGATTTTTGCTGTTGAGTTGTTTTTCAGCCGTGTCTGACTCTTCATGATGCCATTTGGGGTTTTCTTGGCAAAGGTAGTGGAATGTTTGCCATTTCCTTCTTCCAGCTCATTTTACAGATGAGGAAACTGAGTCAAATAAGGTTAAATGATTTGCCCAAGGTTACATAGCTAGTAAGTGTCTGAAGCTGCATTTGAACTCAGGAAGAGGAATCTTCCTGATTCCAGGTATGGCATTCTACCTTCTTCACCACCTGGGGATATTTATTTCATATATAAAACCAGAACAGAAATACAGACATTCCTCTCTGTCAAACAATAATCTATGGGGCTATGGGCTCTGAGGAGCAGGCTCAGACTTCATGCAGTTGCTAGATCCCCCAAGTTCACATCCGAGTTTGGCATCTTTGCTGGGTGAGTCCCTGTCTTAGCAACCCTCTGGACTCAGCTACTCCTCTATTTGGGGTCTTGAAAGCTGGACTGGCCACCTACGAATCCTGGAACAGATTGCATTTCCTGAATCTGCTGGAGGTTTGCTTTCTTGACCTTTGGAAACTCAAGGGGCCATGAACTCCAAACTCCTTCACCTAAAAATGAGAGAATAAATATAGAGTCAAAAAACAAAGGCCAATAGTCTTGGGCCATATGTTAGCCTTGAATGGAAAGAACCTCAAAGCCCCTCTAGCCTTGTCTGTCACTGGAATGCAAACAGATTAGGAGAATCGAAACCAAGAAAAGGGGCGAGGCTGGCCAGTGCCTTTTGAATGTACCCCTAAATGTGGCTGCCCTGCCATAGCCAATAAAAGACACTCCTACTCACTGTGTAGTTAGCAGACTAGAACCAGAGACAGAAATCAGTTGCTGCTTCTTATTCATACAAAGCATATTTGCTAATTGTTTTTGTTGTGTTCAGCAATACAGAAGTCATTTCTTATCAGAAATCAAATTTTTAAAGGAAAATTTTACTGATTCACAAATAACCTATTTAAAAAAAATCCTAGTTGCTTTTGAGGCTGCAAATAAAGCCCCTTTGAGTCACTTGGCTCCATTGAGAAGGATAATTATATGAGAACTTTCCTAATGCTCAAGTAGGTTAGACCAGCACCAGTAAGAGAAAAGAGAAAAAAAGGCATTTTCAGGACTACTTCCCTGTAAATGCTGAGAAGAGATAATCTTTTCAATAAAAATCCACACATTTCCAATGACATTTCCTTATTTAAAAAAAAATTATTTTTGGTTTTCAACATTCTGTTCCACAAGCTTTTGGGTTTAAACCTTTCTCTGCTTCCCTTCCTTCATTCCTCCCCAAGATGGCATGCAATCCAATATAAGCTCTGCATATGCATTCATATTAAACATATTTTCACTTTGTCATTTTATAAGGAAGAATTAGAACCAATGGGATGAACCACGAGAAAGAAGAAAAAAAACAAGACAACAACAAGAGAGAGAGCGAGGAGTGTGCCTTGATCTGCATCCAGACTCTGGATGTGAAGAGCATTTTCCAGCTTGAGTCTTTTGAAGTTGTCTTAGATCCTTGCGTTGCTGAGAAGAGCCAAGTCTATCAAACTTAGTCATTGTACAACGTAGTTGTTGCTGTGTACAGTGTTCTCCTGGTTCTGCTCCCCTCACTCAGCATCAGTTCATGCAAGTCTTTCCAGGTTTTTCTGAAGTCTGCCTGCACAGCATTTCTTATAGCACAATCATATTCCATTACATTCATATACCACAACTTGTTCAGACATTCCCTATTGATGGGCATCCCCTCAATTTCCAGTTCTTGGCCACCATAAAAAGAGCTGCTATAAACGTTTTTTTGTACATGTGGGCCCTTTTCCTTATTTTTTTAATAATTAAATTGCTTTTCATATTTCACCTTTTTCTGCTTCATGTTCTGTCACATTTGAATTGTTTATTGTTGTTACATTTTAATATTCTGTATAATTTCCTAATTATCTTGGCAGGGATTCATCAATTAAAATTCTCATTCTTATAAGATATCATGGTTGCTCTTGTAATGCTCTGATTTGATTTGGTTTGGGGAAAGGTGATGCTAAGATAGACCCTCAGCAAAGATGTGAAGTAGCTAAAATTGATTTCAGCCTATTCAGAGACTCCTAATTCTGTATTTATGCTCCCCACCCCACCCCAAGGATATCTCCTTCCCTTGATTTGCTGCATCTCTGCCTCCATCTACCAAACCAGTTCTCAGATCTTAGCTTCACACTAGTTCTTGGGATCATCAGAGACCTTTTAATTTTGTTTTATATTTTGATAATTCTATTTCAATATAATTGATTTTCTCTGTAATCCTATATGTTATATATTGTACACTTAAAAATATTATTTTTAAATGGATCTATAGGCTCACTGACTTCCAGAAGGGTTAAACAAAAAAGCACTGAGGTGTTAATGACTAATAAGGATGTTACCCATCCCAACAGCATTTGCCTTTCCTCTCCGATGGCAGAAGTTTAGGTTTCAGCCTCTGCGCAGAGTCAGGCATCTCTGGTTACCCTGCCCTGCACCATCTCCATTGCTTACAAAGGAACAGAAACTATCCAGTTTCGAGCTGCCTCTTCAGTCTTAATTGATTACTTCCATTGATGACTTCAAGTCATTTCCTTTCTTTGGGCCCCACTTCCTCATCTACAAAACAAGATATTAGGACGAGATGGTCCTTAAATCTAGGATCCTACAAAATACAGCTTTATTCCCATTTTGCAAGAAGAAAAATGGAGTAAGAAAAAGTCTTTGATTTGTTTTGGGTTCTCATTATTCTTTTCAACACTGTTATATGGACCACAGACCTCCATAGATTATAGAATTTGGAGCAAGAAGAAGTGTTAGAGGTCACCTAATCCAACTTTGTCTTTTTACAGATAAGGACGCAGAGAAGGAAAGAGCCAAAGTATTAACTGACAGCTAGAGTTAGGACCTGTCAGGTCCTGGATTCAAGGACTGAATTGGAAGCCAGGCTAAGGTCCTAGTGTCCCTTGGTCCTTTCCAGTGTCCTTAGACCAGTGATCCTATTGATAGAGAGTTCTGTTAACTGTAGAGGAGAGAGGAGGCAAAGAGGATCAGCATCATCCCACACAGTATCATCATGGGTGCTGGTGGTTGGGCCAGAGTGCTGAGTGGTACTTACAATCTCTTAGCAGTCATAGGATAATAGATTTTAAAACTGGAAAGAACCTTAGAGCCATCTAATCCTCTGCCCTTATTTTATGTGTGAAGAAACCGAAACACAGGAAAGTTAACTGTTCAAGGGATTTGTTGTTTGGTTATTTCAGTCATGCCCATCCATCCATGACCCCATTTGGAGTTTTTTGGCAAAGATACTGGAGTAGTTTGCCATTTCCTTCTCCAGCTCATTTTCCAGATGAGGAAACTGAGGCAAACAGGATTAGGTGACTTGCCCAGGGTCACACAGCTAGTAAGTGTCTGAGGCTAGATTTAAACTCAGGTCTTCTTGATTTCAGGCCTTGTTTTAAGCACTGTGCTACCTAGCTGCCCTTGTTCAAGGTCACCCAAGTATTAATTAGTATAGCTGGGATCTGAACCCAAGTACTCCTCTTCCTAATCCAGCACCCTACGATCTGGGTTCAAACCCCAACTTGTTAGTTCTTAGGTAGGTTATTCAGCATCTCAGTCTCCTTATTTGTAACTTGGGGAAAATGTTCACTTAGCACCATGGGTAGTCGCGTGTTTCAAAGTAGATAATGAATGCACAATCCTTTGTAAACCATAAAGAACTATATAAATGTCAGATATTACCAATTTTCCCACAGCAAGGGCTAAAAATGAGTTAGTATCATTTCCTTACTTTTTGTCTTTGTGAGGATGTGGCTTTATGAGGAAATAGAGAAATTATCCAGCCTTACAAATTAAACTGAAGATGAGAATCAGACTCTCTAGACCTATAATTTTCCCTGCCTCTGTATTTTGACTTCACTTTTCTCCAGCTTCCTCATCCAGGTCCAAGCTGGGAAATCTGGATGCTTGAATCCGAAAGGTTTAGGTTTAGAGGATAATTTATACATACAGTTATCTAGTTCAGCTCTCTAATTTTACAGATGAGAAATCTGAAGTCCAGAGAGTGACTTGCATCAAGTCACCCAGATAATATGGGTCAGAGCCAAGATGAATCCAGTCTTTCTGTCTCCCACGTAACTCCCCAGGACCATGCTGAGAAGCCCTGCCCTTCATTATTGGCTACACGTTTAGCCATTAGATTTTCACTGCTGTAAAACCATGCTAATGTTCCCATTACTGTAACTAACATTTTCTAAAGTTTATGTCCTGACAAGTTTATTGTCCCTCATGGGGAAGCTTCCTATGCAGGGGAAACATGAAAATACATTTTTAGAGATTGTCAGAATTAGAAGTGGGACCAAGTGTAACTGACAGTTGGTGGTGAAAAAAGATTGGACCATTGCTAAGGAGACTGCGCGTGCCTGGGAGGGCCCGCTCCGGGACAACTTCTTGTGGTAGCAGGAGATATGACATGTGTGAAACATGGCATCTTGGTGCAATTGAAGCCCAGTTTTTTGGTTTTTGTTTTTGCTTTTTGGAGGGGGAAAGGCAGGGCAATTTGGGGTTAAGTGACTTGCCCAAGGTCACATGGCTAGTAAGTGTTAAGTGTCTGAGGTAAGATTTGAACTCAGGTCCTCCTGACTCCAGGGCTGGTGCTCTATTCACTGCCCCAAAACCCAGTTTTTTAAAAAGCAAATTTGGTTCTCCTTATTCCTCATCCTAAATCAATTTCCAGGGCTTGTTGATTTTACCTCCACAATGTTTCTTGCATCTGTCTCCTTTTCTTCACTCACCACCCTAGCTCAGTCCCTTATCACCTCTTGGATTGTTGCAATGGTCTTCTAATTGGTCTCCTGGCTTCTGGGCTCTCTCTTCCCCCCACCCATCCCCTTCCCATGCCCCTTGTCTTCCCTTCCCCTTGTCTTCTCTCACTCTTGTCTTCCTTTGTCTTCTGTTCCCTTGCCTTGCCTTCCCTTCCCGGTTTTTTTTTTTTTTTTACTATTCATCTATCGTAGCTGAGTGAAAACTAGAAGACACCTATTCTGCTTGCTCTTCGGTGTGTCAGTATCCCTAGGAGAGGTGGGCTGATATTAAGGGAAAATGGTGTGTTTTAGATTAAATGTCCCAGACAAGTCTCTCAGCTCCCTTTTTCACATGCAGGCCTGACCAAAGCTTGCTCTTTTGTTAATTCTGGGATTGCTTTTGTTTTCTAGGGGACAGTTTCTTCACACCACTTGCCTGCCAAAGAAATCCTCATTATTAATTATTAAGATGTATTCAGCTTAGCCATGACAGTTTTATAGGGTGTGATGTCAGCTGGTTGAACTCATTCATTCTGCAATTTCTGCTTGCCATAGGTCATTCCTAATCAGTGTAAGCAAGACTGATATCAGGAGGTTTTCTCTCTCTCTGTCTGTCTCTGTCTCTTCTTCTCCCTCTCTCTTTCTCTCCCCTCTCCATCTTTCTCTTTTTCCCTCCTCCCCTTTCTTCCCTCTCTCCCCCTTGCATAACTTGCATAACAATCCTGTGACTAGTATAGTTACTGTTGAGCTCCTTTTACAGATGGGGAAACTAAGACTTAGTGGTGAATAAACTTGCAAAGGTCACATAGTTTCTTATTGGCAGAGCTGGGATTTGAATTCCAAATTCCAGTCTTTTGACGCCAAAGTCAATGTCTTTTCTATAATGGCTGGGATCCAATAGAGCAAAGAGCCTATCTTGTCCAGCCTCTGACTGCATGGCTGCCACACTGCTGACCTTCTGTCACCATGACTGACCCCAAGATTGGGGCATGGCATTGAGGTGGACATTGATGACTGTTGAGTCCATCCTCTTCTCTACTCCCTCTGCCATCTGTTTGGTATAGGCAGGCTCTTATCACCACCTGGAGATAGGGGGTATAGTGACTGTCTTTTCCTAACAGTTACTGCTTCCTCTCCAATTTGTCCTTCATTAAAAAACCAGATTAATTAATTTTTCTTATGCATTGATCTAATCATGTCACATCTCTGCTCAAAAACTGTCAGTGGCTCTCTCTTGTCTAGGGAACATAGCTGAAACTTCTTCCTGGCGTTCAAGGCTATTAAGAGTCTGACACCATCTTTCCTTTTCACACTTGCCTCATACCACTCCATTTCACAGAGCTTACGCTGTAGCCAAACTCAGCTGTGTCCTTGTTCCCTGAAAATGGCATCATTCCAGTCTTCCATGTTTGTGCCTTTCATTGTGGTGTTCCCTATGACTGAAGTCCCCTCTTCTCCCCTCTTGCCTTGACTTTCTGCCCATCTTTTAAAACTCATCTAAAATACCACCTCCTCCATGGAGCCTTTCATGAATTTTTATATCAGATTTCAGATTGTACTTCCTTCCTTGGAGAGACATCTCCAGAGATTTATGTAATCTCCTATTTTATAGCTGACTGTATGTGTGTGTACTCTCTCCCATTAGCCTATAAGCTCCAGGAAAGCAGAGGCTGAGTCTTACTGAAACTTTGTCTTCCCTAGTACCTAGTAAAGACAATTTGCTCTTGTTATTCAGTTGTTTCAGTCATGTCTGACTCTTCATGACCCCATTTGGGGATTTCTTAGCAGAGATACTGGGATGGTTTGCTATGTCCTTCTCCAGCTCATTTTACAGGTGAGGAAACTGAGGCAAACAGGGTGAAGTGACTTCCCCAGGGTCATACAGGTTGGAAGTATCTGAGGCCAGATTTGAACTCAGGAATATGAGTCTTCCTGACTCCAAGCCCAGAGCCATCTAGCTACCAGTAAAGGCAGTGTAGGTATTTAATTAAACTTTGTTGAACTGAATGGAAATGACCTTTTTCTATTGTAGATTTTGGATACTGGTATAAAATTCTAAAATTCTATATATATATTCTATATTAGCTCATAATTATTGGTTCCTTTTAGTTCCAAGTTATGGATGGACAGCTGACTAAGAAAAACATTGGCAGGGAGCTTAGATCTTCAGAACTTGTACATCAATTACATGCAGCTACGGTTGCCTATTAGTCACAGTGTTGGTGTTTGGATCTTTATGGGCCTTTAAGATTTCATTACATCAATTAGTTTTGTGCTTAAAACTTTCTCTCTTCCTTGGATGAATCATCACAAAACTACAGGTTACTTGACCTTGACTCTTTTTAATGGGTTAGCACCATCACACCGTTGTTTGGTGACTTCTTTTCTCTCTCCCTCTCTCTCCTTCCCTCCCTCCCTTGCTTCCTTTCTCCTCTCCTCCACCTTTTCCTCCCTCCCTTCCTTTTTTCCTTCTTTCCTCCTTCCTTCCTTCCTTTCCCTCCTTCCTTCTTTCCCTCCTTCCTTCCTTCCTTCCTTCCTTCCTTCTTCTCTCCCTTCCCTCCTTCCTTCTTTCCCTCCCTCCCTCCTTCCTTCCTTCTCTCCTTCCTTCCTTCCTTCTTTCCTTCCTTCCTTCCTTCCTTCCCTCCTTCCTTCTTTCCCTCCTGCCTTCCTTCTCTCCTTCCTTCCTTCCTTCCTTCCCTCCTTCCTTCTTTCCCTCCTTCCTTCCTTCTCTCCTTCCTTCCTTCCTTCCTTCCTTCCCTCCTTCCTTCT
>CM053585.1:529868154-529883571 GCA_028646515.1 Pseudochirops corinnae
ATCCTTCTTGAGCTCCTCCATGGCCTGTCACCAATTCATATTTTTCTTGGAAGCTTTTGGTGCAGGAGTTCTGATTTCATTGTCTTCCTCTTGTTCCATGCTTTGATCCTTTTTGTCCCCAAAAAAGGAATCTAAGGTTTGATTGCTGTGCTTGTTTTGCTTCCTTTGCTTGCTCATGTTGCCAGTCAATTATGTGACTTTTGAGCTCTTTGCCATAGTAGAACTCTGCTTCCAGAGAGAGCTTTGTCCCAAATCACTGGGGTTTTCATAGCTGTCAGAGCTTTTAGTTGGGTGCCCTCTCTGCTGCCCCCACAAGCTTTGGCTCATTGGTCACATACCTCAGGACCACTATCCAAGACCGTGATCCAGATCTAGGCAGGTTAAGGCAAGAGCAATTACCCTCTGAATGGTCACTTGGTCCCCCTGTGATCTGCAGGCCAGGATCTCTGAAGCAGCCACATGAAGGCAGCATGGCTGTGGCTGCTTCTAGCTTCAGGGACAGAGGCCAGACCACACTCCATCCCCCCCAGTTCCAACAGAGTTCTTCACTGACCTTTTATTTTGTCTTTGGCATTTATTGGTTAATATTTCTGGAAACTGCCACAGCTGCTGGTGATCCATTATTCTGAAGTCTGCTACAGCCTCTTCTGGTCAGGGCCACCCTGGGGCTAAAACTGCAGGCTCTTGCAGCACTGGGCTTGGCTCCCAGCTTGCTTTAATGGACCCTTCCTGTCTGCCTTCTGGACCGCCTTCAGTGGGAGATTTGTATCTCTCAGTTACTTTGTGGGTTCTGTAGCTCTAAAATTTGTTTACAGTCATATTTTATAGGTATTTGAAATGGCTATGGGGGGAGCTCATGGAGTTTTCCTGCTTCTGCGTCACCATCTTGGCTCCACTCCCAGTTGCTTTTGTTTTAACGTGTCAAAGAGTCATATATGCTATCCATGGGAAGCTTATAGGGTCATTCTGTCCAGTAGTACATGCTCATGAACATCCACATATGTACACATGCATGTACACACAGAGACACACACAGACATATAAATACCTCTTATCTCCATGAACAAAGTTTGCATACTTTGCTTTATGCACAAGTCAGCTCTGATCTTTGGCTCTTTGCCATCTAGGGTCAATTCTAGGATTTTAATGTGGGAAGGGACCTCAGAGACTCTCCAAGGCAGGAGCTCTTAATCTTTATTTTTGTTGTGTCATGGACCCCTTTGGCAGTCTGGTGAAGGCTAGGGTTTTTTTTTTTTTCTCAAAATAACATATTTAAATGCATAAAATAAAATACCTAGACTTAACAGAGGAAACACATTATATTGAAATACAATCATTACAATACTTAAAAAATGAGTTCCTAGACCTCAAGTTAAGGATCCCTGGTCTAGTAGAATTCCTTCATTTTCAAGATGAGGAAGGTGATGTCCTAAGAAACACACAGACAGACAGACAGACAGACAGACACACACACACATTAATATGCTCTTCATTTTCTTTAGCTGAAAAATGGAAATGATAATGACACCTCTTTTGCAAGGCTATTGTTGTGAGGATCAAATGCTAATATTTGAAAAAGGCTTAGCATGGTGCTGGCACATAGTAGGTTCTTCATAAATGTTTATTGATTGATTGAAGTGATTTGTTCTACATCAAAAAGGTAATAGGAGCTGGAATCAAGACTCCAGTATAGGATTTTTGACTTTCAGCCCAGTGTCCTGGTTTGTTTTGTTTTGTTTTTCTAACGTAACACAAAGGCAGCCCAGTTTAAATATTCTAATTGATGTTTTAAAAAAAATTAAAAAATATATTTAAATTTTTCATTTGATAGATTGGTTAGGGCTGTGTTTGTTGCTGTTGCTGCTGCTGCTGCTGTTGTAGGGTGTCATACTCACACCTGTGGGTGCTCTGCCTAAAGGAATGTAAATTTTGATCCCTGAAACTTTTTTTTCTTAAGGAGGGTTGTCCTTAAACTCAGAAAGAAGAGCAGCTATCAGTGGGAAATGATTTGAGGTGTGCCCCTCAAACCACCCCTGCCTCTCAAATATCTGTCTTGGACTTGCCATTGATGTGACCTCTTCAGGGTTTATTAAAGGGTCCCAGATTGTAATTCCAACCAAAACCTTACTTGGTATATTCATCATACTCCAAGCTGTTTGCCAGTTGAAATGCCATTTAATCCAATGATTGTATGTGGCAGCACCCAGCTGCCTATTTAAAAAGAGACTGAGTCAGTTTAATGCTAGTCATTTGTTCCTACATTGTGCCATGTTATGCCCCATGTGGTCCAAACTCATTCAGGTCCTCATCAGCTCTTGTCTAGAATACTGTAATAGTCTTCTAATTGGTCTTCCTGAATACAGCTTCTGTCTTCTCCAGTCCAGTCTCCACTAGGTTGCTAAAGTGATATTTGACCATGTCACTCTTCTTCTCAAGAAACTTCAGTGGTTCCCTATTGCCTCTAGGATCAAATACAGATGCCTGGATTTGACTTTTAAATCCCTTCACAATTTGGCTCTAAATTAACCTATCTTTAAAGGCTGATTGATTGCACTTTAATTCCTTTCATGCTACTGGGTGTGTGTGTGTGTGTGTGTGTGTGTGTGCCATAGTGCATAGGGCACTGAGCCTGGAATCTGAAAGACCTTAGTTCAAATCCAATCTTAGACACTTATTAATTGTGTGACCCTGGATAAGTCACTTAACTGCTGTCTGCCTCAGTCTCCTTAAATGTAAAATGCCCATCATAATAGTCCCTATCTCCCATGATTATTGTGACAATCAAATAAGAATATTTGTAAAGTGCTGAGCATAGTACCTGGAAAATAGCAGGTGATTAACCTTATTTCCATTTTCAGTCTGTCCAAAGCCTTATTTGTGGTTCTCTGTGTCTGACATCCCACCTCCTGCCCTTGTGCCTTTGGCACACTCTGTCTCTCATTCCTAGAATATTCTTTCTCCTTGACATGGCTCCCTGGAATCCCTGGGCTCTCAGCCCAAGTGCTC
This sequence comes from Pseudochirops corinnae, assembly GCA_028646515.1. Classification (NCBI taxonomy): domain Eukaryota; kingdom Metazoa; phylum Chordata; class Mammalia; order Diprotodontia; family Pseudocheiridae; genus Pseudochirops; species Pseudochirops corinnae. Next base: position 529,871,161 of record CM053585.1, read on the forward strand.
TCTCCTCCAAGGTACCAATTCTGATGACTCTTGTTACCAGGGTCTTTCATAGACCCTGACAGGATTCTGTGATTCTATGGCTTACTTATCTGAGTATAGAACGTTCATTAAGTGGCATCAGGGCAAGAACTGTTTTGTCTTTGTCTCTGTTTATCCAGTATCTGGGGATTTGGAGTTGGTAGGGACCTTATGGGTCATCATGTTCAATCCCCTGCATTTTACACATGAGGAAACAGTGGCTCAGAGATTAAATTACTTCCATGGTGCCACACAGCTAGTAAGAAGTTGGAAAAGGATTTGAATCAAGAACTTCCAGATTCTGAACCCAGTGCCCTATCCACCAAACCATTCTGTTTCCATATACTTCCTACATAGAAGTAGGAAGTACCTAGAAACTGTGCTGAAATTAATTATTGAATTAATCCTGGCCTTGGTTATCTCTGACTCCAGCTTCAATTCTCCTAATATTTATCTAATTTCTGGTCTGATCTCAGAATTCTTGAACTGGTCACTAGTGAGTGTCCAACTGGTCTGATCGCTTCCTGTTGCTCCATGTCAATTTCCTGGTACTCTCCATTCCTGTTGCCCTTCCCACCCTGCCCAGAATTGGTGTGGATCTGCTTTACTCGTATGAGGCCCTGATACAACACAAAGACCTTGTTTACAAGGGAAAAGTGTAAACATCTGTACTATTTTGTTCTCTGCATTTAGAAGTTATAACTGTTGAATGGTTATTGAATTGTGATGTAAAAAAGTGACCATATTCAGGTATCTGTTTTCTGAATATTTCCAACAACAATCTATGAGCACTGCCAACACCCACAGACAAGAATAAAATTATCTGTCTGACATCCTGTCTTCCTCTAACACTAGATGGACATTTGAGCTCATTCTCTGGACATGGCTGTCCCATCTCTGTGGTCTTATCCTTAAGCAGTTGGTGACTCCTCCAGTCACCTGCAACTCTTCTGTGGCCATGCTTGGCTCTTCAACGGCCCCTGGCCACACTAATCAACCATCTCAGCCTGTTCATCCTCTCTATGCAGGCAATAGTTGTCCTCGATTAACACTCTCTATTGCTGTCATTCCTCTTTCTCAATTATTCAGTCCCTTTCCTTTTTGAGGAGATTGCTAGTGAGACGTTTAGCCAGCAGAGGCACCTCCTCCCCCAACACATACAGTCCTCCCTCTTCATAAAAAGCTTTGCCAAACATTCTCTTCTCTCTTTAAGCCTCCCACACCTCCCCCTTCCCACTTTCTCAGTTTAGGACCCAGCCTCTTGCTTTATTATGAAAATTGTGTCCAAGGTCCCTTTTTTCTTCTTTCTTCCTCTTCATTCCCAAATCCCTTGATATTATCCCCAACTCACCCCTCCTTTCCCTTAGTGTCTGACGGAAGGTGGGAAGCCCTCTGCATGTGCCCTTAAAGCTATCTCTTCCTGTCTTCTCCAGATGATTGCAAATTCAGCCCCCTTCTGCTTTCTTCCCTAGTGCTTTCTAACATGCAAGTCTCCCACATTCTTAGAAAATCTTCCTAGACCCTACCTTGCCCTCAAGCTATTGTCCTACATCTCTCCTGCCTTTCTCAGCCAAACTCAGAGAAAAAGCTGTCTACACACACTCCCTGCATCCATTGCTTAGTCTCAGTCTCTCACTCACTTTTTTTTTTTGCATGGATAATTTTATTCTCGCCTGTGGGTGTTGACAGTACTTGTAGATTGTTGTTGGAAATATTCAGAAAACAGATACCTGAATATTGTCGCTTTTTTATATCACAATTCAATAACCATTCAACAGTCATAACTTCAAAATGCAGAGAACAAAATAGTACAGATGTTTACACTTTTCTCTTATAAACAAGGTCTTTGTGAACAATAGTAGTGAGTGAGTTTACTGAATGCATACCTCTGTATCAATGAAGAAAAACCTTTTTTAAAAAAGATATATGCTATTCTGTTTATAAGTAAACTCTGATCTTTTTCAGTGCACATTTGTAGACCTGATAAATAAAAAGTAGTTTTTTATATATATATGTATATATATATATGTATATATATATATGTATATATATATATATATATATATATATATATATATATATATATATACACACATACACTCTTCTTTAAAAAGGAAATGTCAAGAGATGCATTGTTATGGGAAAATTCACATAACTAATGGGAGTAAGAAGTAAGCATTGGGTTGTCCAGTTGTTTCAGTCATGTTTGACTCTTTGTGACCCCACTTGGGGTTTTTTTGGTAAAGAAACCACTGGAAGGGTTTGCTGTTTCCTTCTCCAGCTCATTTTACACATGAGGAAACTTAGGTAAACAGGGTTCAGTCACTTGCCAGGGGTCACATGGCTAGAAAGCATCACAGGCTGCATTTGAACTCAGGAAGGAGAGACTTTGTCACTCCAGGCTTGGAACTCTATCCACTGAGCCACCTAGCTCCCCAGCATTGAGCTAATAAAGAATTAAAAGCATAGGTATACTGCAACCTCATTTCTGTCCATATATACCAACACTAGGATGGGATTGCCAGCGTTGAGGACCATTCTTACTTAATTCCAAGAAATTGCAATCAATCTCTTAGTATATATACATAAGGATAATATTCTTGTTGACAGAGATTTAAGCTTCAAATACCCATAGGAGCATCAATAATGGCTATTGCACTAATGTCTGGGAGTTTGTACAAATCAGACAATACTTCTCTCATTTTCTTCGTGGTATTCTTATTGGGTTGAAGGGGCATTGCTTGGAAATTCATTGATGATCCATACCTTAAAACAGACTCAACAAAAACTCTTCATGCTTTCACATAGATCCATGCTATGAAAGCTTCCTTGAAATTCACTTTCAGCCACCAAACTAGCAGTCCAAATGACTTCTTGTCAGTGGAGAGCCCAGTCATCTCCTCTCTGGCTGCTTTCATCTCCTCTTCATTATACTGAAAATCATGGACAATGAGCTTGTTCTCCCTGGCTTTGTGTCTGAGGTCATTCCCTGTCTTTTTAAACAAGGGAACATTGCACAGGACTAACATCTCAGTTAATGTTTCATGTTGCTTAACCCAGTCATTGTGGTTTAATGTATTCTTTCTTTCCAAATTCTGAAGATTGTATTTCACATTATTATACACAGACTCTTGGGCTTTCAAGTCATTGATCCTTTGGCTTACTCCCTTACCAATTATTTCAGAAATATTTTTCACGGATTGATTGAATCGATACCTGGACATATTCCGTTGGATCCTTGTTATATGTGTAACCAAGTCAACTCCAAAGACCAACAGGTTTTCTTGAACTTTATCCCATATCTTGTAGTACAGGGTTTCTTAAACTTGTTCCACTAGTGACTCCTTCAGTGCTTCTTAAACTGTTGGCTGTGACCCCATATGGGGTCTTACATCAGCCATATATGTTGGGCCACTTTCTTAACAACTCCCTCCACAAATGCATCTGGTTTAGCCAACTCTCATGATCTAACCTAAACAACCAGTGTGCCAACCTGTAAGTAAGGGATGTTGAACTTTGAATTAGCAGAGATCATTACTTTTGGTTGCTGTATGTATTTTCTCCCAAGTTTGCTGGCATGTTTTCTTTGACATAAGATGAACTCAGTCCTGCTTATCAAGGAATTTTTCCAAAAACAAGGTTGATACAGAGGCTCTGGCAAGAAAAAAAGGGGTAACTGAGGCAGGAAACCTGGAAAGACTTGGCAGCGCAGCTCTCCTCCTAGCTCCCTGGGCTCTGGGGACAGCTGTGACCCCCACCAATGAGAGTCACACGCCAAGCCCAAGCAAGTCCTCTCACTCACTTTTCAACTGCTTGCCATCTGAGCTCTGACCTTCTCACTAGACTGAACCTGCTCTCTCCAAAGCTACCTTTAGTCTTGGAATTACCAAATCTGGTGATCATTTTTCACATCCATATCCTTCCAGATTTAGGTGCTGCTTTTGGCACAGCTGATGTCTCTCTCCTCTCCTGGAACAGAGAAGAGGCTCACTTTCTCCTCTCTGGGATTTTGTGACACTACTTTCTCCCATGTTTTTTCCTATTTGTCTTTTTTCATGCCTTTGGAGCCTCCATTGTTGTCTCATCATGTAAATCCCACCCCACTAATTGTTCAGTTTCAGCAAGGTTCCAATTGAATGCCTTTGGTCTTTCTCCACACTGTTTCTCTTGGTGACCTCATCAGTTCCTATGGGTTGAATTGTCATCCAGGTACCTATGACTTCCAAATCAATATACCCACTCTCAGTGTCTCTGCTGAATTTCAGTCCTGAATCACCAATTGCCTATTGGGCATTTCAAAATGGATATCCCAGAGACACCTTAAACTCAACATGTGCAAAGCAGAACAAATTATCTTTCACCTTCAGTCCACCCCTCTTCCAAATGTCCCTATTTCTGTTGAAGGCACCACTGTCCTTTTGGTCTTTTAAGTATGAAACCTTGACATTAGGCTTGGCTCCCCCACTCTCTCTTACCCTGAACACCCAGCTAGTTGTCAAATTTTGCCATTGTTGCTGTTCAGTTGTTTCAATCAAGTCTGACTCTTCCTGATCGCATTTGGGGTTTTCTTGGCAAAGATACTGGAGTGGTTTGTCATTTTCCTTCTCCAGTTCATTTTCCAGATTAAAAAAAACAAACTGAGACAAACAGGTTCAAGTGACTTGGCCAGGGTCACACAGCTGCTAAATGTCTGAGACTTGATTTGAACTCATGAGGAGTGACTCCAGGCCTGGCGCTCTATCCATCTAGCTGCCCCTTTGCCATTTTTGCCTCTATAATATCTTTTTTTTTTAATGTTTTATTGATATTCTTTTTTTTTTTGGAGGGGGGAAGGTAGGGCAATTGGGGTTAAGTAACTTGGCCAAGGTCATGTGGCTAGTAAGTGTTAAGTGTCTGAGGTCAGATTTGAACTCAGGTCCTCTTGACTCCAGGACTGGTGCTCTATTCACTGGGCCACCTATCCGCCCCACCTCTATAACATCTTGTATCCTTTCCTATCTTTTTACTCACACAGCTGTAACTTAAGTTCAGACCTTCACCACATCTTTCCTCAAGTATTGCAATAGGCTTCTGATTGACCTTGCTTTGTCTCCCTTCACCTCCATCCATCCTCCATAATGCTCCCAAAATAATTTTCTTTAACTAAAGCTCTGTCTATGTCACAAATCACTGGCTCCCTATTGCTTCTGGAACAAATGGAAACTTGTCTCTTTTGCTTTTGAAGCCTTTTATGTCCTTGGCTAAGCAATTGTTCCAGGCTCATTCCAGGTGTTACTTCCCCTCCTGCACTCTGTGACTCAACAAGACTGATCTTCTTTCCTTTCCTCAATAGGACACTCTATTTCCCACCTCCCTTCCTTTGCTCTGGCCATTCCTCCTACCTATTCACCCAGGCTTCCCAGAATCCTTCTCTTCCTTCAAGACAAAGCTTGAACACATCCTCCTTCTTGATGGAAGCCTTTCCTTATCACCAAGAGCCACTCTTTGCTAATTTTCTTATATACACAGGGAACTCCTGATGAGCATGAATGAACTCTTTGAAGTGAATTCATACTATTCAAAATTATAATTGTGGTTCCAGCCTAATGAAAACATGCCATGTGAATTTGAATCTCCACTACAGGGGAGTCTTTATTTGCACTATTTGGGAACTGACTGTACTTGTATTTTTTCAGTTTACATTTGCAGGCCAGCTCACTCCCCTGCTCATTGAGCTCCAATGGCTCCCTATTACCTCTGGGATTAAAACAAACCCTTCTTTATCTTCTAAAGCTTTTCACAATCTACATTATTTTCCATTTTTCCTCTTCATGTATACTTTGGTTCAGTCAAACTGAACTTCATGCTGTCACTCACACACAATACTTCTCTGCCCAGGCAGACTCCCGTGCCTGGAATTCCCCCCTTGATCATCTCTACTCTCTTGAGATTCTGAGTTTCCTTCAAGGCTCAGCCCTAGTGCCACATGAAGCCAATTCTGATGCCCCCAGCAGCTAGTGTCCCTCTCCCTAACTCCCCCATTACTTGCACATGTTGTCATATATTTACTGAATAGAGAGCTGGTTTTAAACACAGGAATGCCTGGGTTCAGGCTTCTGCTGCATATTGGACAAGTAACTTAACCTCTTAATATTCTGGGCAATTCTCTAAGCCTATGACCTGGAGAGAAGTCTTGTATATATTTACACTTTGTCTCTCTCTGCCCACTCATTATCCATAGAATATGTGTTCCTTTAGCATACTGACTATTCCATTTTGTCTCTCTGTCCAGAACCCCCAGCCCATGTTTGGCACATAATAGAGAAGAAATCCTTAAAAAAAAAACCAAACCAAACCAAACAAACAAAAAAAGAAATCCTTGTTGATTGAGTAGCTCAAAGGAACTATCTTTGTTGATTAATTTGGTAGCTCAGAGCAGCAGATAAGCAGATAATATATTACCAGGCTAGGGAACCTAGGTCAGCCCATCTTTCCAAAGCTGGCTAGATATAGAGACCTTTCTTAGTGGAGGGGAGGAGTCTCAGTCAGGCATTTGCAATTGGTTTTCCATCCCTGCTGCAGCCAGAGGATTCCCCTCTTCCTGCCCCTACCCTCAGCGGTCAATCATGCGGTATGGATGTTTCCAGCATGGAAGATTCCATCATCAAACATTCCTGAAAAGGGAGGGGTGTTCAGTAAAAGGAGGGGCCATTTCAACATCAGAGTATGCCTGTTACATAGAGGTCCCTTCTACATCAGAGGGTTGCCTTTCTTTTTTCTTTTTTCCAGATTGTATGTGTGTGTGTGTGTGTGTGTGTGTGTGTGTGTGTGTGTGTGTGTGTGTGTGTATGTGAGAGAGACAGAGAGAGAGAGACAGGAGACAGAGAGATTTTTCCTTCCCTTTACTAACCATTTCTTCATCTTGTGATGCAGAAAGTCTTGGAAATTGATGAGTTAATGGACCATCTTCTGATTAGGTGATTGACAGGACACTGGAGAGATTCAGAAAAACAGCTGGGGTCACATTTTCAGACCAAAATATAGCTTGAAAGGCATGTAAAGGGGCCGGACCCCTCTTGCATTTCCCATGCATAATTTTAAGGAAAGGAAAAAGCCCCTGAAATGGGTTATTATTTTTCCCCTGGCCCCTCGAATGCCTTCTGAAGCTTCCAGCTGCCTTCAAATCATATCATATGGTGACTAGAATTTTAAGTGGCTTTGCAAGCCCTCCTATCTAGAAGACTTCAGGTAGGCTTCCTCCGGCACGGCATCGGTGTAATTTGTATATGCTGATCTACCAGCGCCTGGGGAGCGAGCAATGAAATATTCATCCCAGTGACCACATGTTTTCCCTTTGCTGAAAACCTTGGCAGTCAGGTCAGCTTGGATGGGAGGGACAGAGTGTGCAGGCTCCTTGAGCATTTCTGGGTAGGGAAAAAGGAAAAGAAAAAGAAGAACCAGGGTTCAGGAAGGTTTGACTTGTTTCTCAGAACAGATGTGGAGGAAAAAAAAAAGAAATTCCATGACTTTGAGAGCTTTATTCCAAGCTCCAGGACCCCAGCTTGTCCTGACTTGACCTCAGCTACACAGTGACTGAAGCCACAGACTCTTGTCTCTCATAGGTTGATTAGTTTGCCACCTGAAATGACTATACTGGGATTTTTATGTCTTGCTTTCCTAACATCATAAAACTCTGACAAAATTCGATTGAGGAATAACAAGTTAGTGTAGCTGCCTTCTTCTGGGATACTAGTAATTAATTTTAAAAATGGAATCAGAAGCAATCAATCATCATTTATTAAGTACATTCTATGTGTCTGGAGCCATGCTAAGTGATGAAGGTGGATGACAACAGTTCCTACCTTCATAGAACTTAAATTTTAATAGAACCACTGAATCTCAGAATGGGAAGGGACTTTAGTGGTTATCTGGGAATCCCCCAAACAACAGGGCTGAGAAATGGTTACCCAGTATTCACCTGAAATGAAAGGGGACTTACTCCTTCCTTAGGCAGGCCATTTCATGTTTGTTGTTGTTCTTTGGTTGTTTTTCAGTCATATCCAAATCCTTGTGACCCCATTTGGGGTCTTCTTGGCAGAGATACTGAAGTGGTTTACCATTTCTCTCTCCAGATCATTTTACAGATAAGGAAACTGAGGTAAACAGGATTAAGTGACTTGGTCAGGGTCACACAGCTAGTGAATATCTATGGCCAGATCAGGACCCAGGATGGCACCTAGCTGCCCCATTTCACTTTTGGACAGTTCTAGCTGTTAAGGCATTTTTGCTTACTAAATTGTATTCTTCACAGCTTTTACCCATTGCCCTGGTACTGCCCTCTGGAGCCAACTAGTCCCTCCTTTCCATGATAGCCCTTCCAATACTTGAAGGCAGATACCATAAGATCTGAATCTTATCCAAATAAAACATTCCTAGGTCCTATATGGGAGGAGAGTGCCAGGCCTGGAGTCAGGAAGACACCTCTTCCTGAGTTCAAATCTGACCTCAGACACTTACTAGCTATATGACCCTGGGCAAGTCACTTAGCCCTGTTTGCCTCAGTTTCCTCATCTGTAAAATAAGCTGGAGAAGGAAATGGCAAACTACTCCAGTATCTTTCCCAAGAAAACCCCAGAATGGGATTATGGATAGTTAGATATGACTGGAATGATTGAACAACAGCACAAGGTTCCCTATAGATTCTCATATGACATGGAAATCTCTGTATCTTGTCAATGTCTTTCCTAGAATATGGTACCTAGAATCAAAGGCAATATTCTGGATGTCCTTTGACTAGCGAAAAGTGAAATTTCACCAAAAATTCCATGTCTAAGTGTACAAAATAGAAACCCCTTGTAAATAATAATTGAACTTTGATGTTCAGTTAGATGATTCATCTTGGTCTGTGGTTCAGCAGAAAGAGCCTGGGTAGAATTTGGCAGCAAGGTGGTGCAGTGGACAGAGCGCTGAACCTGCAGTTGGGAAAACCTGAGTTCAAATCCCGCTTCAGACACTCATAGCTGTGTGATTCTGGGCTAGGCACTGGACTTTAACCAGCTCAGTCTCCTCATCTGTAAAATGGATATAAAAGCAGCACCTGCCTTGCAGGCTTGTGGTGAGAATCATGTGAGATAATCTTTGTAAAGCACTTAGCAGAGTCCCTGGCACATGGTAGATGTTATATCAATGCCCATTCCCTTCTTCTTTCATTTCCAAGGCTTGGCACTTGTGACCTTGGATAAGTTATTGAATCTCCCTAGGCCTTAGTCTTTTCCTATAAAGTGATGAGGGAGACTAGCCTCTAGTTCCAAATCTATCATCCTTTTTTGCAGAGGCGGTGGCTTATGGGTGCAGAACATTATACACACATATGCATATACATATAGACACACATATTGTCAGGCTAGGCATGTTCTTTGCATTCTAAACTGAAGAAAGGTCATAAAAATACAATTTACCTGGCCTATGTGCACAAGCTTCCACCAAAGCCTAGGACAGTTGCTTTTGAAAGTTAAATTCTCCACAAAGCTGAACCCTTTTGGTAACCACAGCTCAGGCTAAACTGTGTGAGAATCTGCCTTCATTTGCTTTTAGCTTAAACTTCCATATTTGCTAAGAGATGAGATGAGATTTTAGGTGGGCTGTGGGCATTAATTTATAGCTTCAGAGGCCAAGCTCCATTCGACAGTGCTATTCCAGTTGTGAATCCAGATGCTCACAGAATGGTGAAGGGAGGAGGCACTTCAAAGGCTATTGACTTCAATCCATTTCTGAACAAGAGGTGCCCTCTAAGGCATACTTGACAAGAGCCTGCTGCTCCAAGGGCAGCCCACTCCTCTTTGCACTTGAGTGGGGACAAAGGTTTTCCTTACATTCAACCGAATTCTTGCTCCTTGAAACCTTCATTCACAGCGACTGGTCCTGTCTACTGTGGTCAATGGGGACGAGTCAGACTGACAGCCCTCCCAAGATTTTAAGAAAATAGAATGATCTCTCCCCTACCCTAGTGTTTCCTTCTTCAGGGCTCAGTTTCTTTAACTAATCCTCATGTAATATTGTTAGCGAGATCCTTCACCATCCAGACTGTAGGCCAGATATAATTTACCCAGATTTGAGTGAAGCATTTGACAAATTTGTTTTGTGTCATTCTTGCAGAAAGATAAAGCAATGTAGCCTAGATGCCATTCAGAACTGAGGTAGCTAGGGGGTGCAATAGATAAATCACTAGGTTGGGAGTCTAGAAGAGCTGAGTTCAAATCCAGCCTCAGACACTTAGTAACTGTCTGAGTCTGAACAGGTCACTTAATCTCTTTCTGCCTACCTCCCCCCCATCTCCCCATCTCTGTCTCTGTCTCTGTCTCCCTCTCCCTCTGCTCCCCTCCCTTCCTCCTTCCTCCTCTTTTTCTCTCTTCTCTTCTTTCTTTCTCTCTCCCTCTCTCCCTCCCCTTTTCATTACCTCCTCCACCTTAGAATATCCCCAGCGAAAGAAACATGAGCAGAGGCATTGGGCAGCATTTAGCACAGAAAGGCCCCGAGGAGGCCTTGTAGGCATTGGGTACCAAATAATCGTTGATTCGAACTGATTTGAAGACGGGGACTTGTGCTCTCCTCTCTGCTACTAACCTGGTCAGAATTATTGACCCCAAGATCTAGGGTCTTCTGGGTCAACTCCTTTATTTCGTGTAGGAGGAAATGGAGGCTCAGGAGGTTACATGACCAGCCCAGAGTCACATGGGTAAGGATGAGACAGCATGCAGTGAGTCCTTGAATTTTTTAATATCTCCACGGGTCTTTGTGAGAAAAGTTCACCTTAAGGTGTAGAGTGAATTAGTAACATCACAACCTCTCTGGCCTCAGTTTCCTCACTTAAAAGAGGGCCAAGTCATGCCTCGAGTACTTTTCTCAGGTAGCTTTTGTAGAGATGGTCAGACAGATGGATAAAGTCATTGTTAGGTTTTTCCCATGTACCGGGGGCTGTGCTAAGTGACAAGAACTCAACTACCAATAATAGGATCATTCTAAAGGGAAGAGGGGAGGAGACAACATGAATGGGCCTCCAGAAAGCCGGCGCACGAGGAGATGCTCCATCTGGGGCAATGCTAAGAAGAGGAAGAGAAGTCTGGAGAATGGGTCCAAGAATGAGTGAGATGGACCATGGCCGGAGTTCTCCCTGAAACAGTGCTCCTGGTGAGGCAAGTGGCTTAAATGCGATCATTCGGATAAAGCACTTGGCAAGTTCGAGACCAGTGTGGGCCAGCACAGTCCTAGGTGCGTGGCATTTGGCATCGATGATAGTTGTGTGACTTCTCCGTAGAGCAGTTTGATAACGACTCTGGTCCAAATCCATTGCCAAGAAAGGCAGTGCAGGAGGGGTAGGGGGGATGAGAAGTTCTCCTGGAGCCTGCCTGGGGTGACCTGTGACCTGCAGGGCCCTTTGGCTGGAGGTCCCATTCACAGCCCCTGTGTGTCTCCTGAGGATGGGTGTCCAGCAGTGGGCATGCTCCCATGTTAGTTACTCTTACTTGCACCCCCTACTCTACCCCTAAATTATGGCCAGGGAGTAGTTTTGGCACCAGGAGGATGTATATCAGGATTCAATATTTGCTGCTCAGCAGGAGACAGAAGGAAGCATTTTCTAACATCCACATGAGCCATGGCTTGAGGAAGCCTGTGGTTAAACGTTGCTCTCAGTCACGACTCTTGGCGCTGTGACTCTGGAGAGAAAGTCTGCCATCTGGAATCATTTACAGGGGTCACTTGGATGCTCCATTTTCAGAGGGCTTGTTCACTAAGTGTCTGGGGGGTCCTCCCTAGACCGGGGTGGCCAAACCTCCCCATCTAAAGATGGGGCGATTGCTGGGAGAAGCCTGGGCAAGACCACAAAGCGGGAGGATCCCTTTTTGGTTCCTGCCCTGGAATCTTCTATTTCCAGCAGCTAGATGATTCACTGATAGACCACTGGACCTGGGCTTGGGAAGACACGGATTCAAATCCAGCCTCAGACCCTTAGTGGATGTGGAACCTGGAACTTTGGCTCTTCAGTTTACTTGGCTTCAAAACGTGAATAACAGCATCTGCCTCCTAGGGCTGCGTGAGGTTGAAATGAGTGTTTGGTAAAGCACGTAGGATGGTGACTGTGGCCATTTAATAATGCCTCCCTCCCTCCTCCCTCCTTCCTCCTCCCTCCTCCCTCCTGCCTCCTCCCTCCCTCTTCCCTCCCTCTTCCTCCCTCCCTCCCTCCTCCCTCCTTCCCCCTCCTCCCTCCCTCCTCCCTCCCCCCTCCTCCCTCCTCTCTACTTTCCCCCTCCTCCCTCCTCCCTCCCTCCTCCCTCCCCCCTCCTCCCTCCCTTCCCCCTCCTGCCTCCTCCCTCCCTCTTCCCTCCCTCCTCCCCCTCTCTTCCCTCCCCCCTCCTC
>CM053585.1:529884071-529932574 GCA_028646515.1 Pseudochirops corinnae
TCATTGGAAAAACCACTGACATGGAAAATAGATCCAGGAGAGATCATTTAAAAATTATTGGACTACTTGAAAGCCATGATCAAAAAAAGAGCCTAGAAATCATCCTTCAAGAAATTCTCATGGAAAATTGCCCTGATATTTTAGAACCAGAGGGCAAAATAGAAATTGAAAGAATTCACTGATCACCTCTGGAAAAAGATCCCAAAAAGAAAACTCCTAAGAATATTATAGCCAGGTTCCAGAGTTCCCAGATCAAGAAAATATTTCAAGCAGCCAAGCAGAAACAATTTGAATATTGTGGAAACACTATCAGGATAACATAGGATCTAGCATCTTCTACGTTAAGGGATTGAAGGGCTTGGAATATGATATTCCAGAGGTCAAAGGAGATAGGATTAAAACCAAGAATCACCTGCCCAGCAAAACTGAATATAATGTTTCAGGAGACAATATGGTTATTCAATGAAATAGAGGACTTTAAGGCATTCTTGATGAAAAAAACAGAGTTGAATAGAAAATTTGACATTCAAATACAAGAAGCAAGAAAAGCATGAGAAGGTAAACAGGGAAAAGAAATCATAAGGAGCTTATCAAAGTTGAACTATTTACATGCCTACATGGAAAAACAATAATTGTAACTTATGAAACTTTTCTCAGTATGAGGATAGTTGAAGGGAATATAAATATGTGTGTGTGTACACATACATACATGTATTATACATAAGTACACATGCACATATGTCTATATAGGAGGGTATAAGTGAGTATGAATACATGTGTGAGTGTGTGTATCTGTGTGTACATAGACAGAAGGCACAGGATCAATTGAATAGGAAGGGATAATATTTTTTAAATTAAATTAAGAGATGAGAGAGGAATATAGTGAGAGGAGATAGGGAGAAACAGAATAGGGTAAATTATCTCATATGAAAGAGGCAAGGAAAAATTGATACAATAGAGGGGAAGAACAGGAAGGTGAAAGGGAATGGGTCCATTTTATTTTCATTGAATTTGGCTTAAGGAGGGAATAACATACACACTAAATAGAGTATCTTAGCCTACAGGAAATAGAGAGGGAAGGAGATGAGAGGGGAGATGATGGAAGGGAGGGCAAGTTGGGGGGAGGGTAGTTAGAAGCACACAGTTTTGAAAAGGGACAGGGCCAAAGTAGAAAATAGAACAAGTGGAGGGCAGGATAGGATGGAGGCAAATATAGTCAGTCTTTCACAATATATCCACTATGGAAATGTTTTGCATAACTACACGTGTATAACCTATATTGAATGGTTTATCTTCCCAGTAAGGGTGGGTGATGAGGGAAGAAGGGAAAGAATCTGGAATTCAAAATCTTAAAATCAAATGTTTTTTAAAAATTATTATTATTTTTACATGCAACTGGGAAATAAGATATACAGACACTGGAGTATGGAGATCCATCTTGCCCTACTGGAAAGTCAGAGGGGGTATGGGGAGGATATAGGAAAGAGCAGATTAGGGGAGGGGTTATACAAAGGATAACTGTTTTGGGATGGTGGGTAGGCAAAAGAGGGGGAGAAAATGTGTAACTCAAAATCTTGTGGAAATGAATGTTGTAAACTAAAAATAAACATAAAATTAAGTTTAAAAAAAAGAAAAAGAAAAAAAGAAAAGAAAAGAAAAGCAACTAATATGTCATCCTGGGGCACTTAGCAGACTGAGAAGCATCAAGATAAACCTACATGCTGGGGAAGCCAGAGTCAACAGAACACTTGCATGGTTCATTACAGAAAAAGGCAGCCTGTGGTGGCGAGGACCAAAAAACTAGCTAATGATCATAGAGGCCATGCTTTGTTGACTTCCTATTTATTGAGTTGGCTTAGGATGAGGATTGATGCTATAAATTTCTCATTACATATGGAATCACAGACCAATTAGCTTTGAAGTTATTGATGCCAGCAAAAACCTACCTAGGCTATCATTTAGACGGTTCCAATTTATACACAGCCCCTTTCTATTTAAATCAAGGAGTTTCTCAAATGTCTCAAGTATCGTTGTATGTAACCCTCCCTCCACCTCCTTTCTCTAACCTTAAAAATCACCTTGAAGATGAATCTTCCAAAAACACCCATGTTTCATGAAATCTTCCTTGGTCTATACAACTGACATTTGGAGAAGGGATGACTATAGGACACTCACTGCTTGGTACAGGATGATGAAATGGAGTCATGGATGACTACCCTATGGAAAACAACATAGAGTAGAGGTGGAAATAATCTGACACCTGTGTAGATTGCTTGAGATAAGCAGCCCTAAACAAATCAGTGATTAGGGATGGGGTGGCCATTTGAGTTTCAGGCCTAAAAGAGAGAGTCACAGACTAGAGTGTCTGGCCAGTAAAATTAAGACAAAGTGCATAGAGTGAGGGGCTTGGAGTCAGTAAGATCTGGGTTCAACTCTCACCTGAAATATTTACTAGCTGTGTGACCCAGAGCAAATAATGTACCGTCTCTAATTCTTAGTAATCTATAATATGGGATGATAATAACACTTACCTTCTAGGCTTGCTGTGAGGATTAAACAAAATGGCGGATGTAAAACACTTTGCAAAACCTACAGTTCTCTATTGGTGGCCACCATGACTATTGCTATTAATGTTTTCTCAATATGGGAAGTGACAGATGCAGTCCTGTCTCTGACTCATTATATGCTAATGAGCAGCAGCTTCATCAATCTGAGTTCCAGTTTCTTCATCTATAACATGAGGATGTTGGGCTAAGGGATCCCAAAGTTTTCTCTCAGTTTAAAAA
This sequence comes from Pseudochirops corinnae, assembly GCA_028646515.1. Lineage (NCBI taxonomy): Eukaryota > Metazoa > Chordata > Mammalia > Diprotodontia > Pseudocheiridae > Pseudochirops > Pseudochirops corinnae. The sequence goes on from CM053585.1 coordinate 529,886,858, forward strand.
CTTACAATTCTGTGGTTCTAAGTTGGGCTGATAACCATATATGAATTGTTCAATCATATCCCACTGTTGAGATAAGTAGCAATGGGATCATAAAAGCATACAAAGGACGTAGAATGCTATATGTCCCAGCCGAAGGCCATTAGATGGTAGAATGATGCTGTTGCCTCTACCTGAAGTGTTCTCTTGGCTATCTTCACCTGCAGACATTTTCCCATGCGTAAAGGTTAAGCTCAAACTTTCCCAACTAGAAGTAACTTTTGATCCCAATATGTTGCATTATTCTTATGCATCTATCATGACTTCATTTGAATTTTATTTATCTGTACACATATTTCACCTCCTGCTACATATTAGTTCCTTGAGGTCAGGGGCCATATCTTATTTATCTTTGTAAGAGATTCTCAGCACATTGTATTGTACATAACAGGTATTTCTACATTTGTTGAATGAATGAATATGATAAATCTTTTTTTCCTAATTCAAATATGATACTAATGAATAATTCAAGTAATTAATATCTATCCATCTCCCACCGTCTTTTACATTTAATCTATCCAAAACAGACCTTAGCATCTTGAGAGAGCAGCATGGTTCAGTCAAGAGAGTGCTGGATTTGGAGTCATTACATCTCCACTGAGGTGTTATGATGCTTACTACATCTGTGACCTTGAACAAGTCATATAACTATTCTAGACCTCAGTTCTTCGTCTCTACAATGGGTTATAGGGTAAACTAGATGACTTCTGATATTCCTAGCTTTACAATCCCATTATCTCCCCTCTCAAAACGTCCTAATAGGCTCATCTCTTCATTTATTCTCCTCTCTCCTACTAGAATGTAAACCCCTTGAGAGCAGGAAATATTTTATTCTTTATATTTGTGTCCCAGCACTAGCAGAATGGCAGTCACTTTATAAGCCCTCAGTAAATCCTTATTGATTGATATTTTGGTTGAACAGTAGACCCTCTATTCTCCCAGTTACCCACATCCCAAATCTCAGACTCATCGGAGTCAAAGGAAGAGTCAAAGGACTCTTCACTGTCCCTTTCCCAGTCAGTTGCCAAATCCCACTGATTCTATCTCCCCAGTGTCACTCATCTCCTTCTGATCCTATCTACTCAAATTGCCGCCAATTCAAATCAGGCCCTCAATGCCTTGCCTGAATGATTAGAGTAGCCTAGGAACTAGATTCCCCTCTCAATTCTATCCTCCAGTAAATATTAGATAATTCTGTGGCTCGCTTATGCCTAAAGTGTATGCCTTCCATACTTCCCCCTGTTAAAATCCTTCTCTTCTTCTAAGGTTAAGCTCAGTTATCATCTCTTCCCCCATGAAGTTTTCCTCAACACTCTCATGGTTTTTTGTCCAAATTCCTCCTTTGCCATTGTTGTATGCTACCTTGCATCATATTTAGGTGAGCACAATCTTCTACTCTTCTATACCTCCAATTCTATTGTAACATTCTTGGAAACATGGATATTACAGATTCTTATATTTGTGTCCTGACACCTCATACACAGTAGACACTTGACATTCTATAGAAATGAACTGAATGGTCTTGACTCAGTAATTCTCAAATCAACAGATAGTAAGTGTCCAAGTGGACACTTTTGTCACCCCATTGATTGTTTCTTTAACTAATGGCTACTCTTATCAGGGGCTATTAGCCAATCAAAATAATGTCTCTTGTATATGGAAAAGCAATGTATTTATTCTTTTGTTCCTAATAATAATTGTTGGGGGTTTTTTAATGTTCAATGTAGTTGACAAAATCATTGGTAAGAACCTTCCAATGAATAAATATGTCTAAGAATATCTAAAGTATTTGTAGAACAAGTTTGATTATTCAAAAGCTACTTTTGTACAATTCAAAGGAGCCCTACGCAAGTGAATACAGATAGACTGTGATGAATAGTGGGCTGCAAAAGGATCGGGAGTTCTCTGTGTTGTCATTTTCATTTCTAACTGAATCTTCATCCAGGAAGCATGGCTAATCCCATTGGAGGATTACATTCGGCATTTGACAGACTTTTTGTAAATAACGTCAATTTCATAAGGTTTAGATTTAAAAGAGCCCTTATAAGGATCATCTGGTTTAGTCACCTCACATTAGAGATGAGTACACTGAGACAGACATAGAGAGAAGAGCTTGGGTTCCTTCAAGGACAACAGACTACTCTCTGAGCTGGGTCTAGAACTCAAGTTTCCCAACTTGAATCCAATGTTCTTTCCAATATACCACACAGCAGTGGAAAATTCAGATGTGATTAGACATAGTTTAACAATATCTATCTTACCTGCAAGGTAGAAATGACTTTGCTTTCTCAACAGCAATAGATAAGAACAGGAAGATAAGTTTAATTCTCTTTTCACGCAGAATGGCTCAGAGGCAGAGTTGAAAATTAAAGCTCATATCTCCAGATCTCTTTCTTTACTCTATCCCAAAAACCTTTTATTTCCCTACTGTTTGAGAGGCAGTCACCTGAATGTGACTTTTATGGGAGAGGGTAATATATAAAAATGTCAATCAATAAGCATTTATTAAGCACCTATTACATACCAGGTACTGGGTTAAGCACTGGTTATTTTAGAGGATAAAGCTGAAATGATCCCAGATCTCAGGGAGCTTGTATTCCAACAAGGGTGAAAATTCGTATTTATATAAGAATATAAAGATAAAACCTGTAATTATATTGGTTAAAGGAAAGTCCTTGATGAAGCAACTACCTCTAGCAATACCTAGAGCTGCTTAGAGCATGGAGAGATTGTGATCTAGCCAAGGGTCACTTAGATATTATATATCCATGGCAGGACTCAAACTCAAGTCTTCTTGACTGTCTCTCTCTTCTTGACTGTCACTACTCCATGTTACACCATGGAAATATATTTACCTATAAGTATATATGCACTTTTAAGTCATTCTTCAATTGTGTCCAACTTTTCATGACCCTATTTGTAGTTTTCTTGGCAGAGATATTGAAATGGTTTGCCATTTCCTTCTCCAGCTTATTTTATAGATGAGGAAACTGAGGCAGACAGAGTAAAGTGACTTCCCCTGGATCACACAGCTAGTAAGTGCCTGAGGCCAGATTTCGACTCATAAAGATGAGTCTTCCTGACTCTAGGCCCAGCACTCAATCTACTGTACCAGCTAGCTGCCCCATATGTGCACCTATATGTATATATACCTATATGCTTATGCATACACACATCAGTGTATATGTACATATATGTATGAGTAAATAAATATCCACTGTGCATTTTATACATGTATACATATATATGAATACATGTATGTATATGCATGACGGATAAATACTTAATCAGGTATATATTTATAGATATTTAGCTATCTTTTCACATAATTATATAGGCTATGTACTTTAGATATTTCAATGAACTGTAATCAGTATTATTGTTTATTTAATCATAGCTCTAAATGTTTTACAAAGAGGTTTCTTCCCTGAAATAAAAATTTTAAAAATGAAATACGCAGGTTAAAAGAGCTCAATTTAGACACCCATGTGAAAGACCATATAGGACTCAACAGGCATTAAGCATGTGGCATGGCATAGCAATTCAAAAATTAATGTAATATTAGGTTAGTTGAGAGGCATAATATCCAGGATGAGGATGGTGATAGTCTAACTGTGCCCTGCCTTGTTCAGACCACATATGGACTATGGCATGTGGTTATGGTATAACATTGTTAGAGGGGACATTGATAAGTCAGAGAGAACCTTGAGGAGGTCAACTAGGATGATCAGATGCCTAAATATTGGGTTAGGTTCAAGTAGAGGCCTCAAGAATGTTGAGTCTGGAGAAGAGATTTAGGGAAGGCATTCTGGTTTTAGAAAGATTGCCCTTTGGAAAAACATGGAGATTTTTTTTAACATAGTTAGAAGAATTCAGAATAATTGGTATAAGCTGCAAATGGAGTACATTGGGTGGTTGATGTCAGGAACAACTTCCTAACTTAGAATTGTCTAAAAGTAGAATTCACAGCCTCTGCAGGTTGTGAGTTTTCCTTCACCGAAGGTCTAGGTCTTCAACTGGAGGCTGAATGACCCCTTGTCAGAGATATGGTAAATTGGATTCTTGTTTTGGTATGGATTGGTGTAGATGCTCTCTGTGGTTCATCCAGTACTGCAATTCCATGTAATTTCTGCAAGTACTTGTCACGTATCATCTTAGACAGTGTTTAAGTGTCAACAAATGAAGTGCTAAGTCCATGTGAAGGTGCTACAAGAACCAGGTAAACTGTTTGTGACTCCATGGAACAGAGCATGCCAAGCCCTTTCATCCTCCATTATCTCTCAAAGTCTGTCCAAATTCATGTCGGTTGTTTCATACTAGAAGACAACAAATTTGAGATCAAACATCAGTTTGAGATGATTCCCAACAAAACCCTCTCAACTGATTTGATGTTCGACAAAGGGTCCAAATTCCAACTCTGAGTGACATTGGACAAGTCACTTAACTTGTCTGGGCTTCAAGTTCTTCATCAATAAAAAAGTGAGGGGTTCAATTAGAGGAACCTTAAGGTCCCTTCCAGTTCAAAATCTCTGATGCAATTATCTTAGTAGACTCCAGGTATGAAACACTGCATTCTCTGTTAGTACAAGTCTAGTGACTAGTCTATCAAATGTTTTTTGCTTAACATTTATTTAAGGAGAAAGGCATTTGGAATAGCTGGGTATTTGGAGATAATTATGTTGTAAAAAATTAGATTTTCAAAAGTTGTATAAGAGGAATTTCTGGGGAGACAGAACGAGAGATCAAAAGAGACCCTGCTCTCTCAATATTCCCTTAGAGATGCTAAAAGGAATAACTACAAACAATCCCCAAAGGAAATTTTTAAATCATTCAAAGAAGTTAGCAAAGCAACCAGTAGATTTAGGTATGATTGGGAGAAAGGGAGGATTATTATAGCCACATCTCACAAAACATAATACAATAAACTCCTAGTAGGTCAATGATTCAAATGTGACATGAGCACACTACTTGGCTCCTAGTGGAGGCCTCTCATCTAGCTTCAGGATCAGCAGTGGAGAAGCAGAGTACCATCATTCATTGGAGAAAGCCAACTTTCCAGTCATGGCAAGACATTATGAGTTCTGTTCCATAAAGTGGAGATCAATATTTGCTCAAATATAAACTCAAAAATAATAAACTCAAAAAGGATTCATGATTTAGACACAAAGTGTGATATTATAAGCAAGCTAAGGGAACATGGAAAACATTACTTGTCAGATATGTGGATAGCTGAAAATTTTATGATCAAACAAGAGATAGAGAGGGTTATGGGAAGTAAAATGAATAATTTTGAATGTGTTAAATTATAAAGGTTTTACACAAATAAAACCAATGCAGTCAGAATTAGAAGGAAATCAGGAAACTGGAGAAATTTTTACATAAAGTTTCTCTGATAAATGTCTCGAGCCAAATTTATAAAATTTAGAGTCCTTCCCCAATTGATAAATGGTTAAAGGATACAAGCAGGCAGTTTTAAGAAGAAATGAAAGCTATCAATAATCATATAAAAGTGTTCTAAATCACTGATATTTAGAGAAATGAAAATTAAAACAACTCTGAGGTATCACCTCACATCCATCAGATTAGCCAACATGATAGAAAAGGAAAAAAGACAAATACTGGATGGGATTGCAAAAAGTAAGTACACCAATGCACTATTAGTGGACCTGTGAATTGGTCCAACCATTCTTCCAAACAATTTAGAACTATTCCCAAAGGGCTATACAACTGAGCATACCCTTTGACCCAGCGATGTCACTAATAGGTTTGTACACCAAAGAGATCAAAGAAAAAAGAAAAGGACCAATATATAGAAAAAAAATATTATAGCAGCTCTTTTTATGGTGGCAAAGACTTGGAAATTGAGGAGATTTCCATCAATTGGGGAATAGCTCAACAATTTCTGGTATTTGATTGTGAAAGAATACTATTGTGCTGTAAGAAATGAGGAAGGGGATGGTTTCATAATAATCAGGGAAGATTTATATGAACTAATTCAAAGTGAAGTAAGCAGACACAGGAGAATATTTACATGGTAAAAACAATATTGTAACAATAATCAATTGTGAATGACTAAGCTGTTCTGACAAACACAACGATCCTTGACAGTTCAAAAGGACTCATGATGAAAGATGCTATCCATATACAAAGACAGAACTGATGAAGTCTGAACACAGATTAAAGCATATTTTTTTCACTTTTTAATTTTTCTTGCTTTTGTTCTTCCATAGCATGATTAAGGTAAAAATGTTTTGTGTGACTTTATAAGTATAAAGCAGACTGTATTTCTTGCCTTTTCAATAGTTGGCAATAGGCAAAAAGAAGTGAGAAAATTCAGAACTGAAAATAATTTTTTAATTCATAAATGAAAAACAAAGGAAGTAGAAAATCCATCTGTCAACAAGTACCAAATCAGGTAGGAGAAATAAGGAGAGGGAGAAGAGAGCCCCTTGTTTTAGTGGTAGATTAGACCTAGAATCATGGTCTGGTCTCTGTTTCTAAGAGCATGCTGAAGGTAGACGCAGAGGCAGGAAGACAGTAACACAGTCTGCAAAGCAGGAGATTACAGTGATAAAGCTACTCTCAGTACATAAAGATTCCAGAGATACTGGAAGGATTGAGCCCCAAGAGATGACTCTATATGGAGACAATTGGCAGTCCCAAGGGGTATAGAGCTCTCCATACAGATAATGAAATTCCAGTTTTGAGCAGCAATCTAATGATTTTTTTTATCTTTGGATGTGTAGGAGACTGTGCACGTTTATATATGGCATTGTGGAAGAAGTAGGTCTGTATAATGATTCCATCTCCTGTCTATGTTGCCTTTCTATCTTATACTAGTTAAGTAATTTGCTATTTGATTTATGGTTTCTAAATGGTTTATGAATAGAAAATACACTGATGAGGATTTGAGCCATAATTTGTATAATTGCAATTATACAAAACATTCCATATGAACCAAGGTAATGAAGTATTCTAGACTCTTGTTACATACATACATACATTATATATGTATACATATATATACATATTTAATGATGAAAATTAGAAAACAATAGTATGATTTATCTAGTGCATCTATGGAGAAGAGATGTAGTATTATTTACATAGTCAACAAAAAGAAGAAATTAAAGGAAAATAGATTTGATCATATAAAATCTCATTTTTATAACACATAGCAATATGTCCATAAGGGGATGCTTGGCCTGAAATTTCATTGGTATAAGGAACTTCATTGTCAGGACACTCACCCTCCTAATTCAAATTGGTGCCTTCTCTGTAACTTATAGACTTTGAGAGCAGCCTAGAACACTAATTGGTTAAGTGACTTGCCCAGGTACACATGATCAGTATGTGTCAGAACCCAGATTTTCTTGGATCTGAGGCCAGTTCTTTACCCACTACCCAACGTTGTGTCTTGAATTCAGAGCACAAAGAAAGAAAACATACCACAGACTGGGAAAAATCTTTGCTAATATGATTGCTGATAAAAATTTATTTTCTGAAATTTACAAGGAATTGCCCCAAATTTATCAACATGAGAACTATTCACCGATGATGAATAGTCAAAGGATATTAACAAGTAGTTCTCAAAAGGAAAAAACAAATTGCCAGTACCCACTCCAAAAATTGTTCAAGTTAATAATCAGAGAAGTGCAAATTTAATTCTCTCCCAGATAGCACTTACATCCATTTAATTGGAGAAGAATAAAATTCAGTGTTTGCAGAGCTGTGAAGAAACAAGCATTCACTTTCATGCAGCTGATGGAGATGTGAATTGGTGCAATCATCTCTGAGCACACTATGGATCCCACTGCTAGTGCTATAGATATTACTGAAAGGAGAAAAATGTTATATATATAAAATACTCATAGCAACATTATCTAATAACAAAAATAAGAATAATAAACAATTGTTAACAGCCTACATGGCAAACGAGTGGAGAATAACTAAGTAATTTGGGGTAGAATAATGCATATATTTTGCATATTCATTCATCCAAAGAACATTAACATTACTAACCCTTGCCCTGTATAAAGCCCTAAGATAACCAGGTAGTGCGGTGAGCCAAGTCCTGAGTCTGACTCCTCCTCACAGGTACTAGCTGTGTCACCCTAGACAAGTCACTTAACATTTTTAAGCCTCAGTTTCTTCATCTGTAAAATGGGGATGTTAATAGCACCTACCTTAAGATTGTTGTGAGGATCAAATGAGACACAAAAAGTTCTTTGAGAGCCTTAAAGTGCTTGATAAATTGTAGGGATTATTACGTTGTAAGGGTGATACAGAAGAAGAAAAAACTAGTGTTGGCTCTCAAAGAGTTGACATTCTATTAGGGGAGACAAACATACATAACAGAAGACTGGCCAATGATCCCAGTCCCTCTCAGTATGCAGAGAGCATCACTGATCCAATTCCCCACATGGAAAAGCTTGAGGGAAGCTGCTTCTGGGAGAGTCATGATGATGAATGATGGATACCCATTTAATAGTTGAGTAAACTGAGACACGCAGAGGTGAAGTGACTTATCCAAGATGGCAAAGCTAATAAGTGTCCAACATCACATTTGAATTCCCATCTTCCAGCCTCTAAACCCAGCGCTTTATCTGCTGCTATCTAGCTTCCTTTCCCGCATAGACCATTCAAAATAATAAAACAACTTCACTGCAGATATTCAGGGTGATTCTGGTGGACATCAGTGGCCTGTAATCTGTATCTGATGACCCTGAAGTCCTGCTACATTGACCTACAGAGATGTGTGGAGATGGAGGAAGCAGCGTCCCAGCCTCCTGGACTGGGGTATGCAGGCTCTGGTAACCACGCAGAATAGACCTCTGTCAGAACTCAGGCTTCCTGCATCAAGGAGACCCTCCCACCCCCCGTGAGAAGATGAGGATTTAATTAAAGCCCTCAGGTCAGGGATATGGGAAAGAGCCAGCTCTGTGCCAAGCAATCAGTCTGTGCCAACTGCCAAGGAGCTGGGCAGGAGGGATCTAAGATAAGGAAGAAGTGTGACTAAGAAGAGAAGGCAAAAAACCGGCTTTATCAGGGAGGACCCTCCAGCAACTGTTGAGGGAATGAAACCTAACCTGGAAAAGGAAATTAAGGCTGCCCTGAGCAATACATCTCAGGAGGCACCTCAGACCCTTCCTAATTCCCTAACTGTTAACTCTCTCCCTCCTGAAATTCCACTGTATTCTTTTTTATAGAGGCATTTGGGAGCCCCAGTGGATAGAGAGCTTCAACTAGAGTCAGAAGGATCTGAGTTCAAGTTCAGCCTCAGACACCAGCTGTGGGACCCTGGGCAAGTCACTTGACTTTGCCTCGGTTGTAAAATCAGAATAACAATAATACCTACCTCTAGGGGTGCTATGAGGATAAAATGAGATAATTGTAAAGTGCTTTGTGATCTTTAAAGCATTATGTAAGTTATAGTGTTATTATTACTACATATTTTATATCTACTTATCTACCTACCTCCTTTCCCCATTCACATTCATATACTTGGGGCCTAATGCAAGAATAGAGGCTGGATGGCTGCCATATTAACATCTATGTTGCTCGAGCCTACCCCTCCCCCCAAAAAATAGTGAGAAAGAAAAATGGCCTCATTGCCATTTTTTCCATCAGGACCTATAATTTCATAAATGTTGGAAACTCCTAATAAAGTGCCTCCATGTATGCAGATCTACAACCCAACTTAATGAATATTTATTAAGTGCTTACTATATCCCAGGCCCTGTGCTATTATCGATCGCTGAGCTACCTAGTGGTTAAATGACTCGCCCAAGGTCATATGGTTTGCACATGTCACAGACAGGACTGGAACCTGGGCTCTGGCTGAATCCAATTTGTCAAGTTCCCCTCACCTTCGAGAATTATTTTTAAAAACCTCCCACTGAAAGGGACTCTTATAAATGGGTCCCAGCCAAACAGCAGCTTTTTTAGGTAGAAGGAATGGAAAGTCAATGAAGAACTATTAAGTGTCTTTCTTTGTGCCTCGCACTGTGCCAGGCATCAGAGATACAAAAACAAAAATGAAACAGCCCCCATCCTCAAAGAGCTTGCATTCCACCAAGAGGGAGCCCAGCATATGCACAAATAAGTTGATATAATTTGCAGAGGGAGAAAGCATTAGCAACTGGGAAGATCCAGGTAACAAGGGTGCAAGACTGAGTTAAGTCTTCAGGGATCCCAAGATGTTGAGTCAAAAGAAGGTGTGTCATGTCCAGGGAATAGGCAGCAGGCCAATCAACCTGGAATGGTGAGTGCAAGGTAGGCAATGATATGGTACAGATCATAAATTCCAACCTGAGTAAACTGTATTTGATCTTCAGGGCCATTAGGAGCCATTGAATATTTTTGAGTGAGAGTAGTCATTTTTTTTTTTGATGAGCAAACCAGAAAGTGTCAACTTCAAAGTTTCCTATCTATAGGCCTCCAGATTTCTCCTGAGAATTACATCAACTGGTTAAACTACCCATAAATGGAAAACAACAAAAAAGGACAATCCAAGAAAATTTGCACTTGTTACAGATCTTCCTATACTCTGGTATCCTTGGTGCAAATTATCACATTTACATCTAAGCAAGCTTCTTCTGCAGTTTTCCTGGTTTCTGCGGAACAAAAGTCTTTACAACTCACTCAGCTTCTCAAGCCTTCATCCTCTCTTCCCTCAGCTTCCAGAGTCCCTTTTGGATAACCAGATGGCCAATTCAGATTTCCTTCCTTTCTAATGGGGTTTATTAAGAAGCATCAGTAAAGACATAGGCTAAAACTGAGAAAGATGAAAGTTCTTGATAAATATACACAGTTTGAGGAACCAACTAACTGAATAAATTCAAAGACAACATCAACAAACCAAACAAATTCAATCAAATTACCAACTTTTTTGCAGCAACTATATGTAACAGTGTAGACACGGATTATTTTATGCTCTTCTCCAGCTCACTCACTCTCCAGTTTATCCTCCACTGTAAAAAATAATGCAGCTAGCCACTGATCATTTTGGTTTCCTAATTTTCTGTGTTTCAAGTTTTGCTGTTTTGGAACTTACTCCTTTATACATTACCTGCTGTTTTCCATTTCCAGGAAACATAGTCAAAGGAATTGGGTTCAAAACTTGCCTCTGCCTGTTTGACTTTAGGCAAATCATGTAATTTCCATGGGTCTCAATTTCTTCATCTGTAAAATAAGAGGTTTTGACTAGATGGCCTTAAATGTCCCTTTCGGCTTTTAATACATGATCCTAAGTTGGATTCCTTTTCCTCATTCCAATAGAATTTAAGCTTCTTGAAGGCAGGGACAATTGTATTTTTGGTTTTCTATCTTAGTGCCTAGCATACTTCCCAGGTAATTGTGAGCAATTAATGAATGCTTATTGAAGTGAAATGAATTGAATTCCCAGCTGAGTAAGATGCTAAAAGTTGCATTTCTCAAGGTCCTGGAAAATACCAGACCAGACCAGGCCTTGGGATAGCTCTCCTTAGATCATTCTCTGCTTCTTCTTGACTGGTTTCTCCATTATAATTTCCATCTTCCTCTCTTTTTCTTTCCTCTTAGATATTAGATTTACTGATTGAAACCATTCAATATCCTATCTCTGTTTGGAAATGATTCTTCTCAGCCACTCTGTCAACATTTATTGAATAACTATTTGGACGTGAAATTGCTGTCTGACATCCATCCCAGATGAGCATCTTCCTGTTCCCAACATCACTTTGAAAAATTGGAGTCAAAATTTAAGGAACAGGCTACATTGATGTCTGTACACAAATAATCAGATTTGTTGTGACTGAAAGAGTCTATAATCTTGTTGCCTGGTTGAAACAGACTCATACACAAATGGACCAATATTTCCAAGTCTACATAATATTCATAGTGAATAACTTCAACTCAGTTTTTCCACTGCAGTATGACATGGTGGGCAAAATGTAGACTCGAAGTTAGGAAATCTGGGCTCAGATTCTTCCGTCATTAAGTAGCTGGGTAACCATAGGTAACTGGCTTAATCTCAGTCTTCATACTTAAAATTTGCAAAGTAGTCATGGTACTGTCTGGCTCACAAGGTTGATGTTAATCCCCAGTGAAATGTGTAGAATGCATCACCACCTCAAAAGAACTACGTAAAAGTTGGGTGTGGTGGAGCCCACTTGTTCTAGCTACTGGAGAGACTGAGGCTAGTGAAATGCTAGAGCTCAGAAGGTTAAAGCAATCAGGTGTTTGCACCAAATCTGCCACCAATGTAGTGAACCTCTGGAAGAGGGAGGGGGCAACAGGCTGTCAGTGTAGGGATGAACTGGGCCAGGTTAGAAGCAAAGCAGGTCAAAGCTTCCATGTGAATCAGCAGTGGGGCTGGGCACAGAAATGACCACTACACCTTCAGCCTGGGTGAGAGAGGGAGACATAGTCTCAAAAAATAGATGAGAGAGACCGACAGACAGACAGAGAAGTATAGAGAGTCACATGGATAAATGAAAAGACAGATAGATAGATAGATGGATAGATGGATAGATAGATGATAGATAGATAGATAGATAGATAGATAGATAGATAGATAGATAGATAGATAGACAGATAGATGGATGGATGGATGGATAGGTAGGCAGATACATAGAGGGATAAAAAGACATAGATGGATGGATAGATAGGTAGATGGATGAAAAGATAAGACATAGATAGATAGATAGATAGATAGATGAAATAAAGAGGATAAGAACAAGGATATGGACTGGATTCATGATTTCATTGAGGGGTAGGAAAATTCTAGTTTAAAAAGTTCCCTCTATCAATACAGAGCAGAGAGGAATAGAGCAGGAAATAGACCAGAAGGCTAATGGCTGCTCTTGGAATAGTTCAGACAAGTAGTAATATGAGCCTCTACTAGGGTGATGGTGATAAGGGACAGAGAAGACCAGAGATTCCCTCACTCTTTGCTGGCTTTATTCATTTCACTTTACTTTGAACAAGCAGATTCTGTTAGAGTCCTTGGGAGCCAAATTCTCCCCATAAAAAAGATCTCCTCAGGAACTCAGCTGTATGATCTAGTCAAATTCAATTGTACAGATGTGGCCTTGGAAGTGGGCATGATGTGGCCAGGTCCAGGTCCTTGAGCATTGTTAACATCATGTAGGAGCAGGTTAGGAGTATTTGAATGTGTCACAAGCCACAAATCCACTTCGTCCCCAGACAAGAGTAGAGGCAATTTGCAGGCTACACACGTAACTAAACCATAAGAATCCTTGGTATTTACTAAGAGACAGTACAGTGCAGTGGATAGAGAGCTGGTCCAGACACCAGGAAAACCTGGGTTTTGTATACTGGCCGTGTGATCTTGGGCAAGTAATTTAGCCTCTCAGCATTATGGGCATCCTTACCTCTCCCTTAAAAAAATCAAATCAAATATTGCCTCTTCAATGAAGCCTTCCCTGATTTCCCTCCAAACAACAATGATCTTTCTGCCTGCCTTCCATGTCAAGTAGCCCTTGGATTACATTACTTTTATGAATTTGTCATATTTTTTTTATATTATGATTTTTGCATATTTGTCACATTCTCTTAGTAGATGACATGCTTCATAAGGACAGTAAGTGGGTATTACCCAAACTTTTATCTCACCAAATCTCTACTACAGTGGTCTGAATATAGTAGTTTATATATATACATTTATACAACACACATATTTTATATATACACATACATATAAAATGAATACGTGTTGAAAAATTCTCATTCCATTGATTCCAGTGACATTTGGATCCAGAAGATCTCATTCTATCCACCTTATCAACTAAGGACAAATAACTTCACAAGCCCATAGTTTCACAGATGTGCTTTTGGGGTGTATCCTTAGCTACCAACTCCAATCACAAGGCAGCCATATGTAACAAAAAGCATATCCGACTGGGAACCAGGAAGCTGACTCTGCCCTCAACCAGCTGTGTGCTCTCAGGCAAATCATTTCATAGGATCATACATGAAGATCTGGAAAAGACCTCTGAGAGCATCCAGCCCAAATCCTTTCTTTCACAGGTGAGGAAACTGAGGCCCAGAGAGGCCCAAGTTATTTGAATCTTTGTGGGTCACACATCGAGATCATGTTTGATTCCAACCCATTTCTTACTGACTCCAACCCTAGCTACACTCTCCACTACACCAATGATCTCCCAATTCCCTTCCAATTTTATCCCTCTATGATCTGGATCTGGGTCCTTTTGGGCATCACTGTGGAGAACAAAGAAAGCTGGCTGGTATTTGAATCTACTTCTCCTCCCAACAAGGAAAGGGGCAGGAATAGAACCCACTTATCCACTAGTTACCTTTTAGGGCAGGGGTCTAGACTTTTCTCAGTCACCATTCACTATGTTCTTCCTCTCCCCCATCTCTCTCTACCTAGAGTTGGGTATGGAAATTTAATCAGTCATCCCTCATCATATCAATCAACAATTCATTAATGTCCAGAAGCAACGGCTCCAGATCCACATAGAATTCTCTCTCAGAAGTTAGAAATTTATAGAGTCATTAATCACATACAAAATAAACTAATATTGTTCATGTACATCCTAACCAAAGGGCAGAAACTGGGATCTCTACCATAAATTAGGAAAGGAACTTCCAAATCAGTTTCCTCTTGTGTAATCAACCCCTACACCCTACCCCACCCCTTAATTGAACCTTCTTAATATACACAATGAAATGCACTCCTGTGTCAATCACAGATGTTTTATGTGGAGAGAAAAAAGGATCAGCATTATAAAAACAATTAACATAGCAAAGAACGAATCATAAAGGATGCTTGTTGAACAATAAACAAGTGAGGAGGGAGGGGAGGTTCTCTCAGACAGATGGATATCTCCAAACAGTCCAGGCAGGAGTTCATCAATATAAAGACAGATAAAATGGACTGACATGAACCATTATCCTCAGGTCACAGTCCCAATAGTCCCAATAGTTTCTTGGCTCTCCCTCTGGTCCCAGATCCATATATCTGTCTCTATCTGTCTTTCTGTCTGTCTGTCTCTGTGTCTGTCTCTGCATCTTTCTTTCCCTCTGTCTCTGTCTCTGTCTCTCTGTCTCTCTCTCTGTCTCTCTCTCTCTGTCTCTCTCTCTCTCTCTCTGTCTCTGTCTCTCTCTCTCTCTCTCTCTCTCTCTCTCTCTCTCTCTCTCTCACACACACACACACACACACACACACACACACACACACATACACACACACAGAGTTACCACCACCTGCTGCCCAATACTCTGTCCCCATTACTACTGTCAGCTCTGCTGGAAGAAAGAAACTTAGCCACATTCAGTAACCACTGTGATTGTTCCTACCTCTGCTCTGACTTCTCTGTTCTCCACTCTTCTCCTAGCTTATTGTGAGCTTTCATAATCTTGCTTAGTCCAGACCCTAAGTTGTTCGATCATTTTGCCAGGACGTTTAGTTATTTTTCAAACTACTTGTCTAGTGAACCAGTCCAAATGCCTGTTACATCTGCCTGTTCCGTCTTATGTAAAATGTCCTAAAATCAGCCTCCATCAAAATGTGACAGACACAGCCCAAGTGCCCAGTCTCACACCCAAGATAAGGAAGCAGAACTCAAGACTAATAACTTTTCCACAAAATCCAACTCTGAGTAATTTGACCTGTGCTTGATGCTGCTGAAGGAGGAAAGTGATGCTGGGAACAGGAAGCAGCGAGAAATTTCAAAATTGTTGGAACTTTGGCCAAGTTTGTCTTGGCCCGCGTCCATGTCATGCCAACGCCACCCACTCCTTTGGAAAGGAGACAGCTCATTTGGATGCACTGCTCTTTCTCAATTGACTACAGGTAGTTTATTTTGTTTGCATATGCAGATTTTCAGTAGGATTGCCAAGGCTTTCTTGGCTTACAAGGCATAGGCTCCAAGGACCAAATTAGCTGCTGACTTTGACACAAGTGCAGCCAGAGGTCCTGGCTGAAAAACCCTTCTGTGAGGCCCCATGGTGGGCTGGAGGTGACCTTGAGTTCTCAAAGACTATGCTAGTGGTATGTACATTGCAACAGGTTCTAGCCAAGCTAGAAAGCCTTCAAGTTTGGCTTGATGCACCACTTGTGGTCTGTTATCTGACGATAGTTAAGTTTGGAATGGCCTCAGTCTCCTCACCTGTATCTGGCAGAGGAAGGTCACTTCTTTAGCCACACTCACTGACAAATCCAATTCATTTCAATTAAACAGCCATCTATTACACACTTACTAATTGCCAGGTACTGTGTCAGTCCACAAGGCTCCAAAGACAAAGGCAAGATGGTCCCTGTCCTTGAAGAACTCATCAGGGTCAAATTCACACTGGTGAAATTATAGCTGCTTAAACTAAAAGTCCAGAGAGAATTTTTATGTTCACATGTATTGGCCTAAGTCTAGAGGGTGCTTTTCTCTTTGTGGAGTCCTGGAGGTAGAATTGGAGGACTAGGGTCCTCATTTCCATTCTGCTATAGTACTTGTCATTTGTTCTTTGATTTCAAAGAGAAACAATGACATCACGGGTGAAATCTCGACTTGTGTGTGAATTGGATTTAAGTGCAGCAGCATTGCACAAAGTTGTCACCTTCGTTCCCTCTTCCTGAGTCATCAAAGTTCAATGGCAAGACAAAAGTCAGTGCTACTACCATCCTTACTACCTATGTGTACTTAGGTAAGTGACAGTCTTTCTAAGCCTCATTTCCCTCATCTATAGAAGGAAGGGGCCAGATTAGATGAGTTCTGGGATCACTTCCAATTGCAAACCCATAATGCTATACTCAGAAGAACATGCGTGGTCTAGCTTTCCATAGGTTCCCTCTTAACTGAAAGTGGAATGGTCTGTGTTAGCTGTCAGAGGATTCCTCCTCATGGGACGAACCCAAGCAAAGAAGGCTAAATGACCACTTGCCAGGTGCATTGTAGAGGGATACAGTTTTAGGTCATGGATTGGCCCAGATGGTTTCCAACCATGAGATTCTATGATTCTGAGCTGCCTGTGTGTATGTCTCCTTCTCCCAAATTGCCATACAGCCCTTCAATTGGCAGGGTAGACAATGTCACTAAGATATTTTTCATTAATCACTTGCTTAATAAGAAGAGACAATCAATTAACTTCAGAACCAGCCGCTACAAAGATTGGCTGTGGATTAATAGGAAAACTATTCCTTGTTTGAGTTGATGTTTACGAAGCAGGAGAGCAAAGGATGAGCTGGGTAATTGTTCTGAGATTTATCACGCAGAGGGTCATTGCCTTGACAGACTGAGTCTTTTTATAGCAAAACTGAGTTCTTCTGTGCTTTACAAGGCAGGGGTGAAAGGTGATATGGGACCAGTAAGGAACCTTTAGCTGACTGCCCTGAGAGCTGGGAGTGGCATCAGTGCAGGCAGCTGGAGGTGACTGCTCACTGACTCAGAGCTGGCATCTTTTTTCATGGGGGATGAGGATAGCCAAGGGGAGGGGGAGGTGGCTGTTATAGAAACCCTTGTTGCTGATGGAAGGCACTCATGAGCTGATGCTTGTATTCCTTTTCCTTGTTATATGGGAATTGGAGAAGGATATCAGGATGACCAGAAAGGAAAGAAGAGAGGGCCTGAGTGAGGGGGTGGGGAACCTAGGGCCTCGAGGCCACATGTAGCCCTGTAGGTCCTCAAGCATGGCCCTTTGACTGAATCCAAACTACACAGAACAAATTCCCTTAAGGGATTCTGGGAAAGCCTATGTACCCCTTCTCAGAATAATATTTTTAAATGCACAAAATAAAATTATTTTATTAAGGGGATTTGTTCTGTGAAGCTTGGATTCAGTCAAAAGGCTACACTTGAGGACCTAGAGGGCCACCTTTGGCCTCAAGGCTGCAGATTCCCCACCCATGAACTGAGTTAACTAGGCAGACACAAGGCAACCTTTAAGGGCTCATAAAGAACTCTTCCATCCCAATGGAGGCAGAGGGTATCATGCAAAAGGCCCTGGAGATGCGTCCAAAGGACCTGAATGCTGCATTAGAGTCAGGAAGATCTGAGTTCAAGTGCTAGCTCAGATGCTTACTAGCTACGTCACCCTGGGTGAGTCACAATCTCTTTGGTATGCCTCAGTTTCACCCTCAAAAGCGGGGCATTGGACAAATGGCACCTCCTTATCTATGATCCTTTGACCTAATTTTGACTTCCAGTCCTGCCACTGCCGAGAGCTTTCTGGTAGCAAAGAAGTGGAAAGAAAGTATATGCCCATCAAATAGGGAACGGCTAAACAAATCATGGTGCATGACTATAGTGGAATATCACTTTACTGTAAGAAGCTACAAATACAATAAAGCAGAAAGGCTTGCGTGAACTAATGCAGTGAAGTGAACAGAGCCAGGACACTGATGTACACAATGACTACCACCACACAAATGGTGCTACGGAGGAATGGCTACAGAGCAACCAGCAAGGGATGCTGGGAAATTAGGACAGGATGGTTCCAACTCTGCAGAGGTGAGAGCACGTGGGGGTGGAGTCATGCAAATATTTGGGGGTTTTTTGTTAATGATCAGTTTTGCTCACTTTTTTCTCTCCTTTTTCTTCTCAAAAAAATTTTTTTTCTCACAGGAAATGGCTCCCTGGAGGCAAGAGGGATGGATACAGAGGAAATTAGTTAACACAAAAACAAAAGATATTAAAAGCTGATTTTTTTAAAAACACAGTCATGTGATCTTGGCCTCACTCTCTGGGCCTCAGCTTTTTTCTTCTGTCAAATAAAAGGGGATAATGGATAAGGCCCCTCTAGGCCCAGATCTCATGTTCCTGATGGTTTCTGAAAACTCTGTGCAAGACTAGACAGAATGCTTAACAGGCCGGCACAACTTGGCTTCTGAAATATGTCAGTGACACCAGCTGACCTGTCGACAGGCAGAGGAGCTGTTCCAAACCAAAGGATCTTTGCCAACAGCCCAGTATTTACATTTGAACTCAATTCATCATATTTGCAAAAAGGTCAGACATGACTGAGGAGCCCAGCTCAGTGGTTTTATTTAAATTAAACTGGATTTCTTTTAAAGAGAACAATTTTTATTGCATTGGGCCTGTGACAGAAGGAACATTTGATTTGTGTTTAAATGGCAGAAGCCACAAGAAGTCTATTCAAGTTTGGGGGTGTTTCAAGCTGATAAACCCTGATGAAATTTTCCCACTGGTTGATGGTAGCTCGTAGGTAACTTCCTGAAGCTTCCCATTAAGCTGTCCTTCCATGCCTGGAAGGCTTTCTCTCCTCATCTCCAACTTCTCCTGTCTTCCTTCAAGGTTCAGCTCAGGTGAAGCTTTCCCTGATCACCCAAATTGTGTGGCTCTCTCTTCTTTGTCCAATTCCCTTGTTTTTCAGGGGTTCTCATCTTTCTGGTGATATGGACCCCTTTGGCTTCTTGGAAAGCCTATGTGCCCCCTCTCAGAATAATATTTTTAAATGCACAAGATAAAATTAATAGGATTAAGAGAAATCAACTACATTGAAAGATTTATCAAAATATTTTTAAGAAAGAATTTCATAGATCCCAGGTGAAGAACCAATCTGTGTGCATAAAGGTCCCCCAGTAGAACGTGAGCTTTTTAAAGGCAGAGGCCCTCTTGCTTTTGCCTTTGTACACCTAGCCTAATACCGTTCACATCTTAAGACCTTACATGCTTATCGGATTGGATTCAATCATCATCAACAGTAACTTGAGATATTCCTTTGATTGGGGCAGCTGGGTGGAGCGGTGGATAGAGAGCCAGGCCTAGAGTCAGGAAGACTCATCTTCATGAATGCAAATCTATGACCCTGGACAGGTCACTTAACCCTGTTTGCCTCAGTTTCCTGATCTGGAAAAGGATCTGAAGAAGGAAATGGCAAACCACTCCAGTATCTCTGCTAAGAAAACCCCAAATGGGGTCACAGAGAGTTGGACACGACTGAAACAACCAAACTCCCTTAATCACAGCCAGAGACCCCACAGGAGACCTCAGGAGACTCAGTTACCTCTTTCCCATTGTGACTTCTCCCATTGCCTTTCTGATATATCACGGGATGGCATAAAAAATTAAATGGGAATTTTGGGATAATTTTGTGGAAGCCGCAGATGACACAGAAAAAGTTAAAAATGCATGAAATGCATGTACAGTATTGTATACTATCTACATGTTGGATCTTTTCATACCATAATAATTCAGACTTCTTCTCTAGCATGAAGGGAGGGCTAGACATTTTAGGAAGATGTTCCGGATCACAGAGGTGCTGAGTCCCTAACCCCGGCCAGGTGGAAGGGATAACTATAGTCTCTCTCAATCTATACATTACAATGTAAGCTACCTGAAGGGAAGAACTGTCTTTGCGACTCAGTTCAGCTTTTGTACAAAGCAGAAGCTTAATACGCGTTTGCTGTAATGTGTGATGTTCTCAAAGATGTTGCTGGGGCCACCTTCATTTTTAACAATTGTACGTGATCGCAATTTAGCTCTCTGAATGCTGACATGGGATAAAGCCTTGGCCTTGGAGTCAGGCTTAGGGTTTGAGTCCCACTTCAGATATTCACTACCACAAAACCCTGGGTATGTCAAGAAATCATAGCCGTCGAGTTGGAAGGGTCTTTAGAGGTCCCTGACCCCTTCCTTTTACAGGTGAGGCCAAGAACTGAGGCCTAGGAGATGCTGGGACTTGTCTAAGGTCATGAAAGTTAAATCAGAATTTGAATCCAGGTCCTTTGACTCCAAACTCCACATTGTTTCCATTCTACCATGGCTCCTTCAGGTCATAAATAAGGTTCTGGGCTTCGAGGCAGGAAGACCCAGATGTGAATATCTCCGCAGACACACTGGCATGTGATCCTGCATAAAACACTAAACCTTCCTTAGCAGAATTTTCTTCATACGGAAAATATAGATAAAATTATCTACAATCCATAACTCACAGAATCCTATGAGTAGTAAATAAAATGATATATAAGGAACATACTTTGCAAAACCCTAAATTCTATTGAGGAAGCCCAAAAAGTCTTCATGTACTTTTAAGCTATCTGAAAATAGATTTTTAAAATGTAAGTTATCTTAAGATAGCTTAAAACCACAGTAAGGGGCAGCCAGGTGGCACAGTGGATACAGCACTGGCCCTGGAGTCAGGAGGACCTGAGTTCAAATCCAGCCTCAGACACTTGACACTTACTAGCTGCATGACCTTGGGCAAGTCACTTAACCCCAATTGCCTCCTCCCCCCCCAAAAAAACCTGTACTGAGACTTTTGGGACAATGTATAAATATTAGATATTTATATTATTCTTATTTATGCTAAAGAGGGGGGAGGTCATAAAAGCAGCTCAGTGCTACTCAATTTATAAATGGATATAGAACATCTAGATTGCTTCCTAGACCAAGAACTTATCTTTATTAAGTTTATAGCTTAACACATTTTTTTAAGCCCAGCAAATTACTGGATAAAGAAAGTTACAAAGATGACAAAATGAATTGGGATTTGGAATCAGGAAGACTCAAGATCAAATCCAGCCTCAGACACTTATTAGCTGTGTGGCCCTGGGCAAGTCACTTCACCTCTGCCAACACCAATTTCTTCAAATATAAAATGGGGATAATATCAACAGGGGGTTATTATGAGATAATATATGTAAAGTGCTTTTTGAGTCTCAAATATATTATTTTATTATTAATTACAGTCTCCAGAAAGGATAGCTGCTTATTTACAGATTTGTGTGTAAATGAATGGATCTTTTGCAATGCCCCCCTCAGATCCTCTGGTCCAGGGGCTACAAATATGAATTTTTAAATGATCCTTTTCTCCTCCTCCTATCTCTGTCCTACCACTCCACGCTGCCCACTAAAGTCCAGCAAAAACAAGATTTCTATTTTAAGAAATGTAAGGCTAGAAGGACCGAGAATCAATAAATCTGAGAGCTTTAGTTGTCATATACTGGCAAGAGTGTTGGATTTAGATTCAGGGGAAATGGGTTTGAATCCAGCTTCAGCCACTTGCTATTTTTTATGGCTTTGGGCAGACCATCAAACCATTCAACATGCTGCTGAGCATGTTAGGTTATGTAAGGAAGTCTGTTCTTTCAGTATATCTGTAATCAACTCCAAAGTGAGGGAAATGGAAATGAGAAAGTGACAGATGATGGAAAAGGAATAACAGTAGAGACCGTATCAAATTCTGGTCTCCTTAAATTTCAGACTTCCTCACTTCTAATGCAATATTTAGCTCCTCTGAACCTCTGCTTTCTCATCTGTCAAATGACGGGGTTAGACTAGATGTCCTCTAGGGTCCCTTCCAGTCCCAAATCTCTGATCTTATGGATTCATACAACTGTATCTTTCTCTGTGCCTGCAGAAAGTGGCACCTACACAAATTATATTTAGATGCAGATACAGAGACATCCATCCCCCAAGCTTATTTTATTTAAGTGGAGCTTGAAAGCGTTAAGAAGGCTAAAAACTTTTTAGTCCATACTAACGTTGGTGCCATCAATTTGAATAGCTAAAGACAGTCAGTTTTGCAAAGCATAAGTATTGGTAAAGCCTTGCTGGAGGTGTACAATTCTTCAACCATTTATAAAGCTACAGGTGAGCCACTGGGCTAAGTGCTAGTGATGCAAAGATAAAATGAAAGAACAACAACGTTCTGTTCTCATAAGAAGCATATGTCCTTCTGAGAGTGTTAGGTATGTAAGATTTTGGTCTTTCAAAACTTCTGAGATCAACTCCCTTGTGATAGAAGAGGGAAGGCAGTAAGGGCCAATAGAGAGAGAATAAGAAGAAAGGAATATTAACAGGTGATTTCTTAAATTCCTAAGTCACCTCAAATTTCATGTTTCACTCCAAAATGTAGAATTTTAAGACTTTCCAGTCCAGTTACTCACGGGCTGATTAAACCAACTATCCGATGTATTAGCTAGAGGCCTCTTCACATGACTCCCATATTGAAGTAGAAGTTTAGATGCCATGGAGTTCTACTTCTTCCGAGGACAGGAATCTGCTCTACCAAATCCTGAGAGATGGTCATACGGTCATCCAGCTTCTGTTTTTTTTTTCTTTTGAGTACTTAAAAGAGCCCACTATTTGCCTCATTTCTTACCTAGCCTTAATCACTGAATGGCTGTTGCCTCTCACAAACCTGGGAAAGACTTTAGCTTAAAAAGGTCAAGGTCTCTACTGTATCCAGGGCTACCTTCAATCATCCTGATCCACATACTGCCATTGGACCCAGATGGCTTTGGAGGAGAGAGTGAAGCTGGTGACTTTGCACAGCCCTGCCTCACTTAATTCCAATTCACTTGCATGTCATGGCATCACCTCTCTGGATGGCATGGTTCTCTCCAAGAATGAGGGACAAATAAGTTATGTGATGAACCCATCACCCTCCTGGTACAGGTAAGTCCAGAGCGGGTATATTAGGCAAGAAAACCGAGGCCCATACACATTTAGTGACTTGGCCTTGATCAAACATATAGCTAATGAAAGAGTTCTATAAAATTAAGATATGGGACCGGATGATATCCAAGTTCATTTGTGACTATGTCATTGATCCTGTAATATGTCTGTGACATCCCTCAATCCACCATCCTCAAAAACCAATCAAGAAAAGAAATAAGGTTAGTTTAAAATGACTTGTTCTCAGTGGACCAATGTTGTGTCTTAGTGTCCACTACATTATTTTCTAAGTGCTCCTAAGTCATCTGTTTTATAATCTGTTCTATAATTTTGTTGATTATAGCTCTAGGAATCTAACCTTTTCAAAATTCAGTATTTACCTGTCTCATCTCTTGATACCTTTCCAATCACCCATAGGTTCTCTAAGATCATAGCTATTAATCCAACCCTTCATTTGGAGATCTGGATTCTTTTAAAGTTTCAAGGCATTAGGGTAGCAAAAATGAGGTGCTGTATTTTCCCCTTCCTGACAATGAGTATTGGCCTTTAAAAAAAAAAAACATTTCAATGTAAATAGGTCATCATCCTAACCCCTAACTTGCAAGGAGAACCAAAAATCTACCTTGCTGAGGACTACCATGGCCAGTGACAGACTAACAAATTAGAAAGTCTCTGTTCTCCCACCAAAACACAAAAAACTACTTCCAAGACAGTGACTGACCAGCAATGAATCCATCACAGCTCTTTATTTTCTATAAGTTATAAGGACCTGTGGGAAACGGCTCTTATTCAGAAGACCATTTGCCCACAAAAACAATATGTGACGACTGACATTTCTCCTTGCCTTTGTTTGTAATTATGGATGAAATGAAGTCTTACTCACTTGTGCCTTCAAGTGTAAGCAATGGGTTTTCTCTGTATGACAGTGTCGTCTCACTATCTCCTCATTTATCTCGGCTTGTTTGTTTCACCTTTCCCACCGGAAGACTGTTTCTTGAGAAGATGGAAACATGACAGCAACCACATAACTCCGTCTTAATCATACTTCACATTTCTAAAACTTCATGGTTTACAACATGCTCTTACATTCTCTCTGTATCTGTTCACTTCATATTATTTATCCTGAAGTAGTGGGTTTATCTCTTCTCTGTTCTCTTCAATTTAATTGAGTTCTACTCAATTCAGCTAGATTCCATGAATGTTAAAGTACTTCCTGTGACTAGGCCCTGGACTAGGTGCTGGGACTATAATGACAAAATAAAGAAACAGTCCCTGACCTCAGGGTGCTTACACTCTACTAGGAGATACAATACCTACAAAGATAAATATATGGAGAGACAGAGACAGAGACAGAGAGGAGGGAGAGAGAGAGAGAGAAAAGGGAAGAAGCAGGGAGAGAGAGAGAGAG
Organism: Pseudochirops corinnae; assembly: GCA_028646515.1. Taxonomy (NCBI): domain Eukaryota; kingdom Metazoa; phylum Chordata; class Mammalia; order Diprotodontia; family Pseudocheiridae; genus Pseudochirops; species Pseudochirops corinnae. The sequence continues at coordinate 529,911,680 of CM053585.1, forward strand.
AGAGGAGGGAGGGAGAGAGAGAGGGGAGAGAGAAAAAGGAGAGAGAGAAGGGAGAGAGGGAAAGGAGAGAGAGAGGAGGAAGAGAGTGAGACAGAGAGAGAGAGAAAGAGAGAGAGAGAGAGAGAGAGAGAGAGCCTAACCCATAGTAGGCACTAAATAAATATTTGTTGACTTGAATATACAAAATAATGCAAAGCCCCTCTTATTCTTGCCATTTTTTGTAGAGCTCCTTCATTTAGGACATCAGTTTTCCTGATGCTGTTATTGTGGGCTCCTTATTTACCCTTGCTTATCCATGCAATTTTTTAATATATACATGTTTAAGTATATATATATTACTCCAAATATATTAGCTCTGAAGCCCGCAGTCCAGTCACACTGATTTCTCTTTCCTTTCTCTTTTACCACTCCCAGAGACATGACCAGGATTTACTTTTATGGATGCCACGATCTCTTAGGAACTGCAATCTCACTTAGAGTATAGTTATAGGACCATATTCTTCTTTTCCTCCAAAGAATTTTATGCCACTTATTTCCATTTCTGCATTTCTTCAATGGGCACTGTTCCCCATATTTGTTCTTAGTACTTAAAAGGATCAACTTTCAGTCGTAACTTTTCTTTTCTCCAGATTCCCTATACATCATTTTCTCCACTAATAAGGGATGCATAGAAGAAACTGTATTATCCAGATACTTCTCAGATCATCTAATAAAGATGAAATATCATCTGGTGAACCAGGAACAAGCAAAAGCTTTGACTGCTCACTCTTTGATTGCAACAACCACACAAAATTCTCAAGTCAGGAGAAAATTGTCTTTGTCTTGTCTGTCCTTGCCAGAATTTTCCAAGAAATTCTGGTTTGTACCCAAGATTATCTCTCTCCTTTCAACAAACCTTTGAAGGCCTTTTTTTCCCCAGTTATTTCTAGTGAATCTTCCCTCAACAAATTTATTCAGATCACAGGAGAATTGAGTTTCAGCGGGTGTGCCCTTGAAATAAAGTCAACTGAGCATGAGCCAGAGGGGAGGCTTCCTTCAAATGCACTTACAGGAGAGAAAAAAAAATTGACGAAATGAATGGAAACAATCTTTGTTCAGAAATAGCCTGCTGGGGGGGGGAGAGAAGAACTCCAAAAAAGGCCAATTTTGTGACTCAAAGTCGATGGAACAAAGTTAGAATCTCTTCCCTGAATGGCCTTGGGTGGGAATGAGTTGTTCAGCAATGTTGTCTACCTATCCAGCTCTTACTCTGCCCTGATCAGGAATATATTTTTCCACCTGGTGCCAAAGGCTCTGTCTTTCTCTTAGAGCAAAATCCCAAGTATTAGAGCTATTTAACTGAGGAATGGACTGCCCCCAGGTAGTAGATCTCACTTGAAGTCTTGGAGCTTTTACTTACAGGCTGAATGACCATTTGTAGAAATTTTATAGAGGGTTGAGGAGTCTCGCTGAAGTATGGATAGAGTTTGATATCCCCTCCAACCTTGCAATTTGTTATATGATTCATTTGGCATTTGTAAGAGGCAGAAGAGAGCCCTTGGGAAGGACACCCAAAAGTTGAAAGTGAAATCCTTTGTTACCTCCAAACTTCAATTCCATTGCCAACTCTTACATGAGAATTTTCTGATTCCCTCCCCACCCCCAACCGTGAGTACCTCTCACTTCAAATGACCTTGTATTTTGTTTTTCATATATTTCATACACACTTATCTGTATTTGTATTGCCTCCCATGATAGAATTTAAGCTTTTTGACAAGGACAGCTTCATTTTTGTCTTTGTAACCTGTTGAGGTCTAGAGGTGCTGGGACCCTGGTATTCAAGGGCAAACCACACAGGTGTTGCCTCGAATGAATTTGACCCAAGCCTTCTTCAGCCAGAGACAAGGTATATTAGAACACTGGTTGGGGTGGGCAAAATTTTAAGAATCTGCACAATTGTTCAGATTTTAAGAATCTGTGTTGCTAATCCAAACAGGTCAGATTCTTAAGGAATCTGAGCACTGTAGTGGAGGCAAGAAGGATGTTTTATATATAAGACTGCAGGGAGATCCTGATGTGATTTAGGACTGGTCAAGTAGTTTTGGAAAAGAGAAGAGGTCTAGATGGAATTAAGTAGTGACAGTCTAGGGTGAGGTCATGTGCAGACAATGGGGGCCACAGTGAAAGAATTAACTAACAAGGGCTGGGTGCCCCAAGTGAACGCCAGGGGCTTGGGCCATATGGGAAAGTCCAGGGGCTTTTCCTTTTGGGGTTCAGATCCCAAAGACATGGTCTTTTCCTTTTAGGAGTTCAATTCTCATCCCCATCAGAACCATCATCTAACACAGTGCCTGGCCCAAAATGAGAATGTAATGACTGTTTGTTGTGTAGTTGACTGATAGTCTTCATAGCATTTTTCCTCTGAGAACAGGCAAAAACGATTCCTACATCTGTCCTTAATTCTCATATTTCTTCATGATTTATCTCAAGTATGTAAAAATGCAGTTGGGGATGTTGCTTCTGCATTCAAGAGCAGACGTGCCCTTCTTTGTTCTCTGAGTAAACCCAGAGTATGCCTCTTCCTGTGTCAGCAACTACAAGGCCAGATGAAGTTGCCGTAAGGATGAGGCACCTTGAGCCAAGACACTATCTTGAATAATGGGACTTTTCTTACATTAATGGTAAAAGAAACACAAATATCCAGAGTTGTATTTTCAATTGCTAAAAAGTATTTAAGGCTTCTCATTCTTTTACCAAATAAGGTATCAAGAAGGGGAAGCTAGGTGGTGCCGTGAATAGAGCCCTGGCCCTGGAGTCAGGAGGACCTGAGTTCAAATCTGGCCTCAAACACTTTACACTTACTAGCCATGTGACCTTGGGCAAGTCGCTTAACCCCAATTGCCCCTCAAAAAAAGCAAATAAGGTATAAAGAAAATAAGGGGAGGGGGCCCTAAATGTGGGGAAGAGGAGATGTAAGCAGAGGCAGATGGTTTATGTGTTCTGGAGAGGTTGTAAATCCAGTGCTACCCGGTCAATAGGGAAACAGGGGAGGGAATTCAAAATGGGAACAGGGAATAAAAAGCTGTGTATTTGTCTTAACAATGTGCCTACTTGTTACTCACCCATTCTAGCAAGAATGTTAACCAAAAGTCCTTCCTGAATTCACTAACAGCCACGTGGAGTTCTTGGTAAGACACTTGTTTCTTACAAGGACTAACTCTTCAGCAAAGCCTTCTCTGATCCTTCCAATTTCTAGGGATATCTCCTTTCTCAAATATTCTTTTAATTATTTTTATCTAGCATAGAGGCTAGAACTGGATTCTGACCAAAGCTGTAGCTGACTTTTACACTCCATGTCCTTTACCCAGCTTTGCATTTGTTCCAAGTTCATTCATGGGGAACCATGACCTCTCTTTAGTGTTTGGACTCCAAGTTCATTCATGGGGAAGCATGACCTCTCTTTAGTGTTTGGACGCCCCATGCTCACTTTCATTGGCTTGTTAACAACCTCTGAACCTGGTATCCCAGGGCCAAATGTTACTAGAGGCTGGAGTCCAAGGCTTGCCTATACAATGGTGGAGTTAAGGAGGGAAGTAATAGAGATAATCAAAGCACCATATGAATTAAGAATAGGTTAGGTCATTTGTTCCCACCCAGAAAGCATTGACAACCCTAAAAAGAATGACAGTGCACATTATGGAATGATTTAAGCAAGATTCAGTAACTTAGTCTGCAACAACCTAGAACAGTCTTCTGGGAGGCTAATATTCAAGCACTGGTGGGACATAAAGCAGTTTTCAGGACCACCGAGCTGTTAGATTTCACTTCCATAGTTAGTAAAACAAGCCAGTCTTGGCCCCTCTCCTGGTACTAGCTGTTCTCCCCAGTGCAGACTTGCTACCAGGTCAATCCAATCATGCCTCTAAATTCAACTGCTCTGGCAAATGTTTGCCACCTCCAAATGCAGACCCCAAGATCTTTTAAATTCACAGATACCTGTTAAAGGAAAAGAAGCAAAAAAGAGAAGTAGACAGATACAAAGTCACCCACTGATGACTTCAGAACTAGTTCCCATGTGGACAAGATTGCCAAGACACTGGAGGCAGAGGAAGCCCCATCAACACCCTTCCTTTCCTCACCCCTCACTGGAAGAGATTCTTATCACCTAGAGATTAGTGGCCAAGAAGCCCCATTTGGAAATTGTCCTTTCTTGGAATGGGTACAGTGCCTCTGAGTCAGTAATCAGTTCTCCATGCTCAGTAGCCAGTTGGAGGATTCTGAGTGATGAGTCACACACCCCTCTCCTGCCCCCACCCCCAGCTCTCCCACATAGTTCACTGGAAGCAGGCAGAGAAAATCTGTGCAAGCTCCATGCCAAAACATGTTATACTTATATTGCATCTCCATATAGAACATAAGGTCCTTGGAGGCAAGGACTGTTTCATTTCTATCTGAATCCCCAAAGACTTAATAAATACTTAATAATCATTTGCTGAATTGAATTCAATTGAATCAAGACTTTGGCAATCCCTATCAAGGCAGGCATCCCAAGGCAAAGCAGAAAAAACAGCTCTGTTTTCACTGAGGAACCAATGTTGCTGGAGTTGCCTGCAAGCTTCTTTGGATAAATGGAAGCCCAATGGAGCAGATACAAGTAGTCACAGACATGAACTCCTTCCTACTCTCAGCTCTGATGCATGGTTCCTTGCTTCACTGACATTCCAGCCTAACAAGGCAGTCTAGGAGATTCTACACAATGGACTTTCTCTGTTTTAGCAGCATAGTAAGAACCAAAGTGCTTTTAAAATGAAAATGATGATGCAAAATCTGATTTGCGGATGTTTCTATGTTACTGCCCTGCTGGTTTAGTGTGAGACCTCTAACCACCTGGCTTCTCAAGATAAGGGAAAGAGGCATGAAGAGATCATGGTAGGCTAGACCAGGAAGTCAACTCCCCTTCAATGCTTTTCTGGGAAGAGTAAGGCCAAGATAGGACAATGCCAAAGGGAAATTGTGGGATAATTTAAGACTTCAGTTGCAAGTCTGGGCCTTAGGGAGTCCAGCCCTGGCAGCTTTCCTCAGACCTCTTGAACACTACAAACACTGTCAAAGGGTCGTTATGAAATGAACCAGGAATATTCACCACCTTCCATCTCCCTTGCTAGGAAAGCGAAAGCCAAGGAAGCATCACTTATAGGGGAAAGAAGCCATGGAAACATTTTCTTCCCACTCCCAAGCAACAAAAACAAATGGAAACTACACATTGAGGACACTGAGAGTGAGACCAGACTATAAACCATCATCCTAGATGTTCACATATCAGATTTCCCGGAAGATAAAGTCGAAAACAGAAGAGACAATTACAATATCTATACAATGTGATTTGAAGGCACCAGGAAAGCCTGATGCCTTGGAAAAATAAAACAAAAACAAAAGTCCCCCCACAAAAATAACCTTCCCCCCAAAGTAAGTAGTTCAGTGAGTGGAACACTGGACCTGGAGTCAAGAAGACCTGACTTCAAATCCAGCCTCAAACACTCACTAGCTTTGTGGGCCTGGGTGAGTCATTTGACCTCTGTTGGCTCAGTTTCTCCATCCATAAACAGGGATGATGATAACAGTACCTACTTTCCAGTGTTGCTATAAAGATAAAAAAAGATAGTATCTGAAAAGTACTTCATAAACCTTAAAGCACTATATAAACGTTATTATTATCAGAATTATTTGTTATCTGACATTCTATTACAGATCTCCCACAAATGTTCCACCCCTTTAGTTTTGAAAGCTTCGATCTCTGCAAGGGTGCAAACATCCAGGTGGTAGACAATGTCTAAGAAATTATCGGTCCTTTACAACCTAGTGTAAAGATTCAGACAAGCAGCCCAATTAATCAATAAGCATTTGTGTTGTTTTTTTTGTTTTTTGTTTTTTTTTTTTTTGCTTTTTGGAGGGCAATTGGGGTTAAGTGACTTGCCCAAGGTCACACGGCTAGTTTTTGTGTTGTATCTGAGGCCAGATTGGAACTCAGGTCCTCCTGACTTCAGGTCCAGTGCTCTGTTCACTGAACCACCTAGCCACCCCTCAACAAGCATTTATTAAGCTCCCCTGTGTTCTCAGGACTACGTTAGGCAACAGAGATACAAAGATGAAATAGAAATAATCTCTGACTTCAAGAAGCATCTGTTCTATGGGGGGGAGAGAATCTACTGGGTACACAAGTGAATTAATTGATCAAGCATCAATTAGGCACCCATGTTCACTTTAAAGTACAAAGAATAACAGCATTTACAGAGCACTTTAAAGTTTACTAAGAATGAAATAATCCCCACATGTAATGAGCTTAGATTTTGACAGAGGGGACAAGTACATATTGGTGTATAGGGAGTAAAAATGAAGAAAACAAATGCAAATAAATGCAAAACAGTTCAATTCAAGGCAATTTAATAGGAAGAACGTGAATGGTTGAGGGGACGAAGAAAAGCTTCACGTAAACAGCTCTGTGTGAGCTGTAGCCAAGGAAATTGGGGGGTCCATGTGGCAAAGGTGAAGGATGAGTGATTACTAGGAATAGGGGACAGCCAGTGAAAAATCAGGGAGACTGGAAATGGAGAAAGGACAGTTGAATCTCTGTCTGGAATGATGGAGAGATGGAAAAAAGGAAAGAAATAGAAAGTGCCCTTCATCTGTTCTGCTTCACAGCTGAAGTGGGGAAGGCCATTCAAGCTCATATTTCACTCCAGCTGCTGCCGTCCCTCTGCCTATGGTGGTCAACCTAGGAGGGGCCCAGCTGCTCTCAATGCCATTAGAACAGCCTCTGCCCATCACCACCGCTGCTGATACATATTATCTCCAGGGCCTGAAAGGGCCTCTTACTGTTCTTTGAACGTTTCCATTAATTGAGATGTTGCTTTTTTCTATTGTGCAGAGATGAGTGGAATCAAAGCCCATATAAGTATTCATGACCACAACCTCTCTAAATCAGGCCATGACCACAACCTCTCTAAATCAGACCTGTCTTAGTGCAAGGCCAACCAAAACTGCCTGGAAAGTTTTACTTTTTGCTGCTGAGACAGGCCACTATCTGGCAGTGCATAATTACCCTAAACCTAGGAAACTTTTCTTTCCCAATTTTTTAACATTTTTATTTAAAGTTTTGAGTTCTAAATTCTATCCCTCCCTACCTCTCTTCTGCCATCCCTTAGATGGTAAGCAATCAGATATGAGTTATACATATGTAATTGTGTAAAATATTTCCATATTAGTCATTTTGTACAAGAAGACTTGAATAAAAGGGAAAAAACAAAGAAAGTGAAAATAACATGCTTCAGTCTGTATTCAATCAACATCAGTTCTTTCTCTGGGGGCAAACAGCATGCTTCATCGTTAGTCTTTTGGGATTTTCTTGGATCATTGTATTGCTGAGAATAGCTAAGTCATTCACAATTCTTCATGGAACAATATTGTTGTCACTGTATACAGTGTTCTCCTGGTTCTGTTCACTTCACTATGCATCTGTTCATGTAAGTTTTCCAAGAAACTAGAAAACTTTTTAAAGCTCAGTGCACACATGGTCATTGGTTTGTCCTCTAAATACTATTCAATTCCACAAACGTTAACCAGCTGTGTGGTAGTACCAATTACGGTGAGAAGCAATATGCTGGAGTGGATAGGATGGGGTTTGAAGCAGCAAAGATGTGGGCTTTTGCCCATTTGCAATAAATGTTGGCTCTGTAGCCTTGTAACAACCTCCTGTTACTCATCATTCCTTTTGGAAGAGGACCAATGATGTCACAAGGTGATGACTTGCATGTGGATCAGATTTAAGTGAGGAAGAACTGCACAAAGTCCTCAGTCTCACTCTGTCTTCCACAGTCATCAAAGTCCAGTGGCAAGACAAAAGTCAGGACAACTGGCAATTGCTGGGAGGTACTGGATGACTTTGGCATCTTCAATGTTTGACTAAGTACTAAGCTTTCCACAGTGCCTGCTTCAGTCGCTTTCATGAGTGTGGGAACAAATTGTTCTCATGCACCCATTCCTGCAGGGGAAGTCTTCACATGCTGAAGATAGACATCCTCCTAACTCACCAATGGGTTTAAGGCTTGTTGGCTACTCTCAACCTGGTTTAGCCTGTTTGCCAACTTGGTTTTACAGAGTGTATCTGCTGCATATACTTCAGCTTCTTGGAGACACAGCTGAGAGTTGGGGGAAAGGTAAACACCAAAGGTGGATGAGTAGCCCTAAAAAAGGCTCAGCAAGTCCTCACATCAGAGGTGCTAGTCCTCCCTGAATTGTCCATAGACACCACTTAACCTCTTAATGCCCTAGGCAACTCTCTAAGACTACAAGTTGCTGAGGAAGTAGAGACCTACATTGTGGGGGAGAGGAAGGAGGAGGAGTTCCTTATTTGGAGCCTCCTACCCATGAAGATGTGCTTTTGGCTCTGCAGACTCTGACACTATGTCCCAAACAGGTATCCCTCTCCCTATCCCTTTTCATATTCCTTTTACAAGTGATCTTCGCCCATTAAAATGGAAGTTGTTTGAGGGCAGGAATCAGATTTCTTTTTCCTTAAATTTATATTCTTTGAGCTTATCACAGTGCCCAGAACCTAGTAAGCACTTAATAAATGCCTTTGCCTGCCTGTTTACACCAAAGAAATCATGGCCCCATCCCTTTGCCCATGCCTATCCCTATTTCTATCCCTAGTCTTATCTCTATCCCTACATAAAAAACACTGAGGGAGTCACTAGGAATAGAAAGATGAAATCAGACATGGACCCTGACCTCAAGTAGTTTACAACAGTGGCATCAAACTCAAATACAGCTGCATAGTGACATAGGAAATCAGAATTTAATATACTCTATACATTGTGTTTTTATTTATTGTGATTTCCCAATTATATTTTAATCCAGTTTGGGTCTCACTCAGGAGTGGTGTAGGCAGCAGGAGCCAGTAGTAGGCTGCATGCTTGACACCTCTGGCTTACAACACATGCGAGGGAAGCTATGATACAAACAAAAAGTATAAGCTTTTGGAAAGTTCCAAAGACTTAGGAGAGATTCCAAGAGAAAGAAAGTACTTCTAGCTGTTAAAAGCTTGCCTGCTTCACCATCCTTGGTAATAGAGTAATCCTCACAAATGACTTTTAGCTAAGTCTTCCATTAAGCACCATAGAACAAAAGAGAAAATATATTTGGCAGCTAGGCGGTGTAAGGGATGAAGCACCAATCCTGGAGTCAGGAAGACTTATCTTCCTAAATTCAAATTTGGCCTCAGACATTTACTAGCTGCATAACCCTGGCCAAGTCATTTAACTCTGTTTGCCTCAGTTTCCTCATTTGTAAAATGAGCTGGAAAAGAAAATGACAAAACCACTCCAGCATCTTTGCCAAGAGAACCCCCAAATGAGGTCATGAAGGGCTGGACATAATTAAAACAACTGAACAACAACAACAAAATGAGGTGGAAAGGATTTTAAGAGTCAGAGACTGAAGGGGGCTTGTTGTGGGAAAAAAACACAAGCAAAGGGCTGAAATAAGGAGTGGGATGAGACAAATGAAATGTGAGTTCAATTTAGCTAGAACTTGGGGTATGTGAAGGGGTTTAATGTGTTATACAGTTAGAAAGGTAGAAAGAAAATGGAATGCCTAAGTAAGCACTTTGCATTTTCTTGTATTCAGAGCAGAACACAAAGAAGATTACTCAAGCTGTACCATAAAAGATAGGTGCAAAAAGAGAGAGTGGAGAAAAAGAGATCAGCTAGGAAGTTATTAGAGTCATCCAAATAAGAGTCTATGAACTCAGATGGGGGAAAGAATGGTGCAAAGGAGGCAGATTTGAGAGATATTGCAAAGGTCAAATCCACAAGACTCAACATAAGTTGCAACAAGCACAAGAAAAATAAATGACTAATTAGATGATATCAGGAATAGAAGAGAGCTGTGGATGATTAAGGTTTTGAGCATAAGAGACTGAGACACTGGTCATCTCACAGGTAGGAAGAGGTGACATGGTATGGTGTCAAGTGTGCTAGATTTGGAGTTAGGAGACCTAGGTTCAAATCTTAGTTGCTACCTGCATCTTATGCCAATCACTTAACCTTTATGGGCTTGTTTCCTCAAAGTAAAATGAAGGAACTGGCTCACTTGGACTTCCAGTTCTAAATCTGTATCTATTACATTGAATTTTAAGGATTAAACTATGAGCTAAATTTTGAATATGGAGAGTCTGAGACACTGAAGAAAAATGTGAATTAGATAGTTGGAAATGAGTGGGTAGAGCTCAGGAAGGAGGTCAAGTTGGAGTTATGTTAGACCATCATTCAGATAAAGGTGAAAATTGAAGCTTTGGGAGCCAATAAGGTCATTAAAAAAAAGGAATTTAGAGAGGAGCAATGAGAACCAAGGACAGAGCCACTCAAAGGCTCAAACAACAAAGGATTAATTTCATGTCTCCTTTCAAAAAATTATATTGGTTGGCTTAAACTGTAAGGAAGAAATTAGGAATTCAGATACAAGAAAAATCAAGGTTTAATGCGTAGCTCATGTAGGAAAAAAAAATCACTCACCTCTTAATTATCCTGATGTGTAGTAATGACTTCATGAATTCTCAGGAGCTAGCTTGAAATTCCTAGGTTAGCATCCTCTGCCACTCAGCACCCTTCTGGGCTCAGCAAATAGGAACTTATTTTAATATTATCCTAAGTAAAAGGTACTAAAAATGATCAAATGTGCAGCTGTAGCAAAAGGGGGCAATGCATGAGGAAAAGTCAGAGATGACTTGAGAGAGTTATTTTGGTAAATGATGGGGTTCCCTTTATTGGGGTTCCCTTTATTGGAGTTCTTCAAGACAAGGCTCGATGACTGTTCATTAGGTGTGTTGTAGAGAAAATAAATTTTCAATGATGAGTTGGACTAACTGGACATTGAAGTCCCTTCCAACTTGGAAATTATAGGACCTTGTTCTAATAGTGTGGGTGACCAAAGGATCACTATATCATACTTCCATTTGGTATGAGGTAGAACAGAGCTTTTTGTCTTCAAGGAAATCTTGATTCACCCTCTCTAACTTCTAGTTCGTGGAGGCCACTGCCAATGAGGAAAGGAAAGATGCTAACTTACCTCTCTGCCACTACCTGCCCCCAACTACTCAGCCCTCAATCATCAAATGAGAAGTTCAATTTTCATGCCATGTCTCCTTGGTCCAACCTCCATCTCTTAGCTCTCTAATTCTGGGCTCCTAATTGGTAAGATTTCTCCATATATTATCCAGACTCAGACTGTCTAACCATGATGCCTTGCCTTTCTCACCAGTCCACCCCCAGGTTTCCACTTCCACCTCTGGGAACAGTAATTAAATCAATGCTGCTATTTCTGGAAAGGATGAATCAAGCAACTGTCCCATAGTTCCACTTTTAGTTTCTGTGAGGCTTCCCAGACTCAAACTCCCTTGCCTAGCCAGCACTGTTGCATACATAGGTCTTCCTCTGTAAAACTGTAAGCTCCCTTAGGGTAAGGGCTATTTCATTTTTGAATTTCTAGCCTCAGCACTTAGCAAAAATCCTCATATATATTAAGGCTTAATAATGGCTTAATAAATGCATTTTTATTCAATAAATCATTCATTAATGACCTAGGAAGATAGTAGCCCCTTTCCTGGTCCTCTTTCAGTGCCTAGAATGAAAGGCCTTTTCATCACTTGGCTATCCCAGCTGCACTGCCACTTATGGAGGAGACATTTCTTAGCCCCTCCATTGCCACATTCCTCCCATTATGACCATCTGTAAAATAAATGCCTCCTGGTATCTAATACCACCATAGGCCCACATAGGTGGGGCTATCACTGTTGCGGAAAAAAGAGATACCTTTAGCACTTCCATAACTAAAACAGTGGAAGAGATTAATGATAGAATTAGGGAGTGACATGTACTAATGCTGTTGGACCCAAGGTCTCCACTCCTATACAACTCGCCCAAATGCCATTACCATCCATCCTCCTGGCTCTCATACCAGCACCTTGCAAAGACTGGTGGAGAGGGACCACTTGGTGAAAATATACTGCACCTGTGCTGCCCATGATTAGTGGAACTCTTCCCCACTTTCCAGGCCACCATCACTGTCAATCCTTCTGGCCTTCTTCTGATCAGATGAGGACCTTAATTAGCCGGTATTCTCCCTCTCTTGTGGCTAGCAAATTCCTATATCCTCTCTGCTATTTCCTATTGTTGAGAGTTGTTAATCTGAGAGATTTTAAAAATCCTTTTCCACTAAATACCTCCATTGTCCAAATATTCTTATTTTCATTGAGGACACTATCATCCTTCCAGACACCCATGGTTCATAACCTTTTCTCATCCTTTCTTCTCCTCTCCTATATCCATATACAATCAATCACTAAATCCTGTCATTTATATCTCCCCAGTACCTTTCCCATCAGTTGATTTTTCTCCAGCCATACATCCTCTACCATAATCCAGACCTTCATTACCTGTCCTCCTATTGGATTCTCCAACAGGAGGTCTTCAGCCTCTCCCCTTTCCGATCCCTCTTCCCATCCCATCTCCAAAGCTTACCAAAATCACCTTCCCATGCCATTAAGCTGACCATGTATCTCCCTTGTTAAAAAAAATCTTTAGCTTCTTAATCTGGAGTCTATGTACTTGATTTCTAATTTTTTTTATAACTCTATTTCAATGTAATTGGCTTCCTTTGTAATTCTATCTACTTTACTTGATGCAATTAAAAACTTTATTCTGAGAAGTTTTCACAGATGGTCTAAGGGATCCAGGACATGAAAAAGTTGAAGAACCCCTATTCTGTTATTGTTGCAGCATCATGTCTGACTCTTCATGACCCCATTTGGGGCTTTCTTGGCAGAGATACTGGAATGGTTTGCCATTTCCTTCTCCAGCTCATTTTACAGTTGAGGAAACTGAGGCAAAGAGGGTGAAGTGACTTGCCCAAGGTCACTCAGGTAGTATGTGTCTGAGGCCAGATTTGAACTCAGTTAAGATGAGTCTTCATGTTTCAAGGTCAGGCATTCTATTCACCTCATCACCTAGTTTCCCCACCCCCACTCTAGTGGTTCTCTACTGTAAGTCTATGTGTAAGGCTCTATATGTAAGGCCCCCAAACATGGCTCTTCCTGTCCATTACATGACATTAACTTTTTGATTCTTCAGAGACATGTATTTCAAGGTTCACTGCCATACAGTAACATTGGTAGGATGTTAAAATAATGGGCCATTGTTTCCACAGGGTGCATTAAAGAAGGTTTGCACTTTCCTTAAGGTGACTCAGCTTACCCTCCTCCTCATGTTTAATTCTGGATCCAGTTCATCCAGATCCTAAATTTCCAGAGAACCATGGAAGTCATTGAGTCCAAATCTACAAATGGGGAAACAGAGACACAAAGAGGTTAAGAGACTTGTCCAGGGTCACGGCACTAGTGAGTGCCTGAGGCACGATGCAGATTCAGGTCTTCATGAAGTCTAGTATTGTATCAATTGTCATCCATCCATATTTTCTATACTCTTCACGTCTTTTAAGAATATTATATGGGTTCATTTTTTACTCATGTTTTTCATAACTGACTTTGTTCTATGGATTCAAGGTCTTTACTATAAAAAAAAGACTTTTAGACCTGCTACAAAAAACTCTTCAGTTTTCCAGAGATGGGCAATAGTTAGGGCTATCTGGTAGCCCTGAAACTCCTAGGTATCACTGGTATGTTCTTCTTCCTGAATGAATATGGAGGACAGCAGCCATTAATACATATTCTTGTCATTAAAATAATGTTTGGGGCTGTGTTTTGTAGGGAAAAACCCTAAACATATTGGATAGATAGTAAGTTAACAAGCATTTATGGAGCCCCTACTACATGCCAGTCATTCTGCTAAGTAGTGGGAATACAGAGAAAGGAAAAAATTTATTCCGGAGCTCACAGAACTTGCAGTCCCTAAGAGGAAGATGCCATATAAACAACTATGCACAAGCAAGAAGTTGGAGGAATCTCAGAGGGAAGACACTAGAATTAAGGAGAATGGGGGAAGACTTCCAGCTGAAGGAATGAAATTTTCAAATGCGACTCAAAGGAAACCAGTTGAAGCCAGAAGGTGGAAATGAGAAGAGAGAGGATTCCAGGCAAGGGGCACAGCTAGGGAAAATGCCCAGAGTCGGGAGATGGAGTGGCATGTGTGAGGAGCAATGAGGAAGTCAGCATCTCTGGATCACAGAGTACATGGACAGGAGTAAGATAGAAGCAAGGAAAGATTAAAAGGGAGCAGGTTATTAAGGGCCTTAAACCCAAAGGATTTTACATTCAAGCCTAGAGGAAATAGGGAGCCACTAGAGTTTATAGGCTAGGATATGATATGGTTACAAGTGTGCATTAGAAAAATTGATTTGACAACTTGAATAGAGGATGGGCCAGGGAGGAGAAATGAGCTCCAGCTAGATGAGTCAATGATGCTTTTGCTGATGCTCCTTAGCACTGAGCTCAGACCAGCTCTTCAAATAAGCTCAAAGCACCTTCACACCCACAAAAAAAAAATAAATTATCAGCCTCCAAAATTTACATCAGCCAGGTTTCCAAAACACAAAATCCCCCACAGAAACTGACAAAAACAGATCACGGGCTGGGGAGGTCTAAGGAGGGGGAGGTTGGAGGAACAGCATAAAGTGTCATTCATTCTCAGGTTTCCTCTAGGCCTCTGGCAGTTTCCATGATATTACAGACAAAATGCTCCAGCATTATTTGCTATTTATAGATGCTGCTTTTTCAGAGAGAGAGAAAGGGGGGAAGCAAAGATAGAATCACTGTAAAAATGCACTAGCTCCCTTTACTCAGAGCCAAAATTCTCCTCCTTGCTTCTCTGAGGCCACACTGCTAAGTGAGATGTCATGGCACTGAGATGTGATCATCACTGTTGAGAGCATAGACAGTGTCCCAAAGGTCTCAGAGCTCTGACACCTTTGGGACATCCTGGATTTTTCTCCTGCTTAATTAGAATGGCAAATTAAAAGTGTGGAGGGATGCAGAATATACACACAAAAAATATATGTTCTGTGTGGGTGTTACACTTCATCATCACTTCAGTAGCTTTTCAGTCATGCCCAACTCTTCGTGATCCCATTTGGGGTTCTCTTGGCAAAGATACTGGAGTGGTTTGTTACTTCCTTTTCTAACTCCTCTCACAGATGAGGAAACTGAGGCAAACAGGGTGAAGTGACTTGGCCAGGATCACCTAGTAAGAGTCTGAGGCCAAATCTGAACTCAGAAAAAATGGGTTTCTTCCTGAATCTAGTTCTGGCACTCTATCTACTACCCTACCTTGCAAAACTAATTCAAGGATGTAAATGTTTTAAAAAGACTTCTCTAGCATCAAGAAAACCTTCATCATCCCTGGCTCAAATAACCTTCTGGTTATTACTCTTTCTTGCTCGCTTTATTTTTTTCTCCAATTTTACTGCTATAAGGTGGACTGCCTCTACTGATAGAGATCAGTACTTTCTTTGAAACTCAGGCAGCCATTTGATGTTGGACTTGGAATCAGGAAGCCCCAAGTTCACATCCTTCCCCAGATACTGAGTAGCTAGGGGAATCCAGACAAGCCATTTAACATCTCCCTCTCTCTTTCACATCAATGAAGATAATAAGTAAGAGCACTAGCATCCCAAGGTTGTCATGAAGATCAAATGAGATCCCATATATAAAGCGTTTTGTAAACTTTAAAGTATTATATGGCTATCATCATCAACATCATCATCACCATCACCATCACCATCATCACCATCATTATCACCATCATCATCATCACCATCACCATCACCATCATTATCACCATCATCATCATCATCACCATCACCATCACCATCATCATCACCATCACCATCATCATCACCATCATCACATCATCACCATCATCATCATCATCATCAACATCATTATCACCATCATCATCATCATTATTATTAATGTTGGGGTGCCAGAGGTAAAGTGACTTATGATTATAATACCCTATAACTCTCTCAAATAATATATCATGATTGTCAAAGACTTCAGTCAACAGGTATTGATGAAGCCCCTCCTCTGTGCCAGGTACTGTGATAGAGACCACAGTTCATTAGATCATGGCCAACCTGCTAATGAGCTCCCTCAAATTTAACTAGGCTGGTCATTGATGGCCAAGCCAAGGGTCCCATAATCAAACTCTTGTTTCATCCTACTAGAATCTTCCAGACCTTGCTTCCCCTGGCAACATCTTCAAGACCTCAGGTTTACCTCCACACCCTGGGAAGGCATCATATAGGTGAAAACCAAATGTCAGCTATTCCCTGTATTATGCTGCATCTCCAGCCTCCATGCCTTCTCACTGCCTGGCCCCTCCATTCCTGGAATGCACTTAGTCCTCTAACTCCACCAGCTTGAATCCCCAATTTCCTCCAAAACTCGGTTCAAACACTACTTCCTCCATGAAGCCTTTCCTGATTCTCCTTCTGTTGTGCACTCCCTCCCAAGATCACCTTGTACCCATTTTGTACAGATTGAGGACACACCTACTGGGACTCCTGTTTTTCTCATTACAAGGTAAGCTCCTTGAGGATGGGTGTGTTTTACAGTTGTCTTTGTATCCCCAATTTGCAATGTATCTCATACACACTCACATGCATATAAACATTCACATACCCATACATAATCTCATACACTTACACACTCATACTCAAACACACATATGTGTTCACACACTCATAAACAAATACATATACACTCATACTTGTTTGCATACATACATGCTTATATATACACTTGAATCCACATGCAAGCTCACATACTTATACATGTTCACACACACACACACACACACACATCTGGAAATTCATTGCCATAAGGAATTCCCTGGGAGGAAACATCATCTACCAAGGTAGATCAGTTCCCACTTTACAACTTACAGTCAAATAGCCGCCTAGGACATTGAGAAATTAAGTGAAGGAAGACACGCATATAATTTGCACACTGAAGCTAATTTTACAGAAATAGCAAGGCTTCAATGATTTGGATTAACTGGGAGGGAAGGCTGACCTGAATTGGTAAATACAGAATTATGGAATGATTTCTAAAAGCAATGCAGTACTCGTTACATTTCCTATTTATAGACCATGTGATTTTCAGGGAAAAACATATAGAATTAGGCAGTTTTATTACAAACAATGACTCAAACTAGACAAAGAGATTGTTTCCTATTAGAGGAGTTCTCAGGAGCTCATTGAGCTCACAGAAGGCCCTTAATAAAGTACCTGTTGATAAGCAGAATGATTCACAATTAATATATTACAGTAGAACATGAATTACCTGGGGTCCAATTCAATGGAACCCTTCATTGATTGGAGTGGGTTTCCCCCACACGGGTAAATCTTAGGATAAAGAAATAAATCAACAATTTAATTCAACTAGCATTTATTTAGTGGTTATTTGGAGCCAGGCACCTTACTAGGTACTGAGGACAAAATGACAAAAAATGTTCCTGCCCTTGAGAAGCTTGAATTCTACTGGGAGAGCATAACAATATGTGGGGATAGGAAATGGGCAAAAATCAAGTTAATGCAGAACATTTTAATGGAAAGAGGGTTAACAAATAAGGACATCAGTAAAGGATTTGTTCAGGGGGTGGCACCCAAGCTGAGCCTTAATGAAAGGTATGGATTCCAGGACACAATGATGAGGAAGAAAGGGACCATAGCCTGGGCAGAGATCACAATGAATATAATCTAATGCGTGAACAATGGCATATAGGTCAGTTGGACCAGAACAGAAGAGTGAATTCCTGGAAGAAAGGTGACAGGTAGATCTGAGTCACTTTGTGAAGGGTTCTAAATGCCAAACAGAGAGTTTTTTTTTATTTTATCCTAACAGAATCAGGAAACCACAGAAGTTTACTGCACAGATGACAGAGATGGTTGGACCTGAGATTCAAAAATATCAATTTGGTACCGTGTGGAGAATGGAAAGAAATGGGAAAAGACAAAACTTGGAGACCAATTAATAGGCTATTATAATAGAATAAGCAAGAAACAATTAAAGGCCTGAATGAGGGTATATGAATGTTGACAAAAAAGATTGATCTGGGAGATGCTGTGAAGGTAGAATTGGTAAGGCTTAAAGATTGCCTGGGTGTGAGGGTTGAGGGAAAGGGAAGAGTTAAAGACAGCTCTGGAGTTGCAAATTTGGGTGATTAGAAGGATGATGGTGATCTTGATAGAAACAGAAGTTAGGAGGAAGTATGGATTTAGAGAAAAAGATATTGAGGTCTATTTTGGACATGCTGAATTTGAGATGCCTAGGAAACTTCCAGAGGGAAATGTCCAACACACACACACACACACACACACACACACACACAAAACAACAAGAAAACACAAAACATACTTCTATTGGATATTTGGTTTAAAAAACGAAAAGAAGCATCCAGAGCATGAAATTAGTTCAGTAAACATCCAGTCCCATCTTTTCTGCTTTCCTTGTCTGCTATATTGAGAATTGATGTTCATTATCATGACCCTGGGACACCACAAGATCTCAAAGATTGAATTAATGTTTAGCACGCTATCCTAAGGCAGAAAAGTGGACTAATATTTTAGAAAGATTTTTCTGTAACAGATAAAACAAAAAGGTTTTCTGCTTAACTCCTGATTCTCCAGAAAGTTAAATTACCTACAAAAGAAGCATTCTAATCAGCTGAGGGTTTTCTTTTTTCCTTCTGGGATTGCTCATACAGCTAGGTCCCAAATTGTGGGAATAATGAATCCCTTGAAGTGGTCATATTATTTGAATTCAAACTGTATATCTTCATTGGGCTGGAACCAACTATCCTACTTTACATAATTATAACTTCAAATAGTGCCAATTGGAATACATATAACCACTTCACAGCATTCATTATTTGCACTAATTAGGACAAAGCTATATGCAAACTGGTGCCTCTGAAGGGCTTAGGGAGTCTTGAGAAGTTTTCCTAAGCATTTCAAGCATTGCCTCTGTAGAACCTGAATTTTTGAGTTGCAAGGGACACCAAAGAACATCTAGCCCATCTTCTTCAGTTTATGGATGAAGTCACTGGCCCAAAGAGGTGACGAGTTTTGCTGGAGGTCATACAATGAATAATGGAAGACATTGAACTAACCCCAACTCTTCTGACTCCCTGTAATTATTTTTTAAAATCAGTAATGATTACACAATCCTGAAGACATGGAAAGTGGAGCATATGGGGAGCAGCTGAGTTTACTCAACTTAAGACATATCCAGGAAATACATTTTGCTTTGTTTTTTAAGCCTATTCCCTAATATATTTGTTCATTTTCTCAATTTAGTAATCTGGCTTGCTTCATCACCAATAGTATAGTGGAAAGAGCATTCATCTTAGAAGTCAGAAGACTAGAATGTAAGACCCAGCTCCAACAGACCTTGGTTAAATCATTCAGTCTCTTTAATACTTGTTTTTCTCATCTGTAAAATGAAAATGAGTGGATTTTTACTTCCTGATTCACAGAAATATTATGAGGAAAGTACTTCATAAATGTAAAGGGTGACAGCATCAAGTTATTGTCATTAGTGTGGTTTTGGCTGTTGTCATTTAAAGTTCCATGATTTCATTGATCTGGGTACTATTTTCACCAGTATCTCCATACCGTAGAATAGATTCCTCTCCTCAGAAGAAGTAGAACTCCGTGGCATCTAAACTTCTAATTCAATATGGGAGTCATGTAAAGAGGCTTCTAACTAATGCATAAGATAATTGGTTACACCAGCCCCTGCATAACTGGGCCGGAAAGTGTTAAAATTCTATATTTTGGAGTGAAACATGAAATTTGAGGTGACTTAGGAATTTAAGAGATCATCTATTAATATTCTTTCTTCTTATTCTCTCTATATAGGTCCTTACTGCCTTCCCTCTTCTATAACAATGGCGTTGATCTCAGAAGATGTGAAAGACCAATATCTTACATACCTAACACTCTCAGCAGGACATATGCTTCTTATGGGGACAGGACATTGTTGTTCTTTCATTTTATCTTTGTGTCACTAGCACTTAGCACAGTGGCTCACCTGTAGCCTTATAAATGGTTGAAGAATTATATACCTCCAGAAAGGCTTTACCAATACTTACTCATGCCTTCCAAAACTGACTATGCTATGAAGAAATAGTTCTCTTAACAATAAAGCTTCAGCCCAATAAGAAGTATCCCTTAAAGCAGTGGTTCTCAACCTTCCTAATGCCGTGACCCTTTAATACTCGTATGTGGGCGTAGCTACATGTGGGTGGACCTGCCTGGACATGGATAAAGGAGCGGTGTCTTGGTGCCTAAAATCATGGGAAATATGTGTTTTCTGATGGTCTTAGGCGACCCCTGTGACCCTGTAAAAGGGTCATTCGACCCCCAAAGGGGTCGCAACCCACAGATTGAGAATCGCTGCTCTAGAGAGTTAGAGATAGTGACAGAGACAAATATAGAGATGAATATAAAGCTGTATGATGTATATGGACATAGATATAGATATGTGTGTAATATATCTATGCATGGATATACATATGTGTGTATATATCTTTGTGTATGTAGGTATAGTTCTTTTTTCACCACCTCTAATCCCACCATGCTCCCTTGACTCTCTACACACTGAATACACTTTCCCATAAACTAAAATAAATGGTGATGACATTCCCATGTCAACCCACAAATATCTATTTAACTCATAATCTGGCTGAGATAAAAGCAGCAAAGTATAGTGGATTGAATTGTTTGGTTGGAGTCAGGAAGACCTGGATTCAAATCCTACATTTGAGATATATATATATATATATATATATATATATATATATATATATATATATATATATATATATATATATATATATATAT
>CM053585.1:529933074-529958460 GCA_028646515.1 Pseudochirops corinnae
CAGGTAACTGGAAAAAATAAAATACTATTAAGTGGGGAAAAGGAAGAAAGAAAGAAAGAAAGAAAGAAAGAAAGAAAGAAAGAAAGAAAGAAAGAAAGAAAGAAAGAAAGAAAGAAAGATAAATGCTCTTTGGATTTGAATTAGATTAGATTTGGGAACCTAGATGACTGAGAGAATGAAGCTACTATTGGCAGCAAGAGGGAGACTAGAATATGGAACCATTTTTAGAGCAGAGGCAAATGAAAATCATTTGTGGCATCTTAAGTTTAGAAGGAAATCCAAAGAAAATATCCAGTGAGAAGTAGCAGATAATCAGGCTGAGATTCAAGTGAGAGCTTGGGCTCAGAAATCATTGGTTTCCTGCTTGCCTCTTACTTGGCTTCCTTGAGTTCCCTGAGTAGAGAAACATTACCCTTAGGTTTCTGCCTCTCTTCTGAACCCCCTCAACACCATGCTGTGCACCATCATCACTTCCCAGTCATTTTCCTCTTCACCTTCCTTCTGAACACTGGATTCTGCCCCCTGCAAACCCAGACTCTGAAAGGTGAACTGTCTTCTTAGTTTGCACACTACAACTCTCCAAAACTTCCTGGTCATCTCTACATCATGTGGCTGTTTGCGTCCCTACCTCCCCCCCCCCCCATTTAAGTGCCCTTTTTGCATTGTCTCACTATCTACTAGAATGTAAACCCCTTGAGGGTAGGAACTGTGTTGCTTGCCTCTATTTCTATTCTGTCCTTAGCATTTAACATGGTACCTGGAACAGATCGTACATATTTTATGTGTGCAACTATGTATCTGCATCTATCTCCCTATCATCTACCAATCTTTCTATCTTTCATCTGCCTACCTATCTATTCAAATCATCTGCTGTCTTCCACTGAGTCCCAATTTCCACAACCCTTTCACTGCTGTTTCACAACCCTCAATTAACTCCTTTGGCCTTTATTTCTCTTCAAGTGTGGGTAGTAACCATGTTAAATTAGAAGAATTCTCTTTTCTTTGAGGTGCCTGAATACACCCTTCAGTAACTTGACTGAGTCTATAGAACTTTAACAGATACTGTCAACTATTAAAAATTTTTTAAAATAATAAATGAGTGAATATAAGTTCCTCCCCCACCACCACCAAAAAAAAAGAACCCTGGTTTAAGAAGTCAGAGTTATTTTTTATTGTTTCCCCTTCTTTATGTCTCACATCCAGTTGTCAAGTCTTGTTAAAGTCTAACAGAACAACATATATTGTTTCCCTCTTTTTCCTTCTTCCATCTTCTCAAACTAGCACTGTCTTAGTTTAGGTCCTCATCAGCCCTCCACTCCACTACTAACATAACCTCCCAATCTAATCTATCAACCTAAGAATTGGTCTAACTATGTCACTCCCCTACTCCATGCTCTTTAATGGGTCCCTATTACTTCTAGAATAAAATAGCAATTCCTTTTCCTGACCTTTAAGGCCTTAATTGTATATATGCAACTCATGTATTCCATACTCCCAGTCAATATGACTAATAGTTATTCTCTAAATTTGAAACACTACATCCTGCCTTCATAATACTTGTGTTTTAGCTCACTGTTACCCATTTCTGTTTCAACCTTTCCAATCTGAAAATCATTCACCTTTGCAGAGGAAAAAAAGAAGAAATTCATCAATAATTGTTATCCTGACCACCCAGGGAAGTTATTTGATTTCCTATTCTCCAAAATTGCTCTTGACCTCTAAGTTTAGTTAAGAAAAACAACTCCAAGAAATTTTTATCTTTATAATTCATTGTCATCCCCAGCTCTTTTGGAGCATTATCATTCCTCCCCATGTTTTTATTAGCTGCTTTTGCTTCCATTACATATAAACATATATGCACATACATACATATATGTGTATATGTATATGTACACATATATGTATTATGTATGTATGTATATTATCTAAGCTGTGGCCCCAAAGAAGAGATATAAGGAAACAACTCCCTCAACACCTTTTCATAGATTGTCAGAGTTGTTAGGGAGAGATCTACAGGTATGAAACATCACATAAAATACTAGATTTTTCCCCTGCATTGATCAATTTTACTGAATTTTTAAAACTTCTTTTACTTTTAAAAAGAAAATTCTTTGTTAGAAGAGATGATTCTCTAGGTGGGGGTGGGTATAAAGGAAAATCTAGGAGATGTAAAAATGAAAGATATCAATTAAGATTTATTTTTATAAAGTCCATGCTGTGAAATTATTCCATTTTGTATCTATATCAGCTTAAGAAAAAGGTTCCACTTTTCTTCCTCTTCAGAATTGTTTCTATTTCTGGGTTCAGAATTTCATATCTGAGAACTTCCCATCATTCTCACGCTGATTTCTCCTGTCAAATTTTAAACTCTGGGATCTTCTACATTCTCTCTCTAATTGCTTTTAAGCCCACTGTCCTTCAATCTAGAGTGGCTATGAGAGCAGGTGATATGCCTGACTTTCCTCTCCTTCTTCATCGAGAATAGTAAGCAAGAATGGTCATTCCCCAAAGTGGTTCCATTTTAACTTTAGTAACCAGTTCTTCCTTGTGGATGGGAACAGGCTTGAGCTACCTGTTTCACTTCCATCACCTTTTGAAGAATAAAATCATCTAGAAAAGTCAAGAATATTCCAACTCCTCTAGGCAGGGAGTGAGCTCCAGCTGATGCCCAGATGACTAAAGTCTCCCATCCCTATTTCATTGTTCCTCAATGCCAATTGCTAAGGTTTCCTGAACTCCTCATTTATTTCCTCCTCTTCAGGTGGTTTATAAGACTCCCACAACAATATCACTTATGTTTCTCCATCTGGTGATCTTCAACCAACTAGTCAACATGCTGCTTCCCCTCTAGCCCAATTCCTAGATTTTTTTCCACACATAAAATGTCTAAGTATGTAATGCTACTCCTACCCACCTTAATTTGTCTAGTCTATTCCCTTGGAATAAGGTATGGCCTTCCATGTCCATGGAAAGTCATCATGTCATTACAGCTACAGAACTAGACTTGAATCAGGAAGACCTGATAGGGGGAGGGACATCCTAGCATGTTCCTGGGAGACCCTGAGAATCATCAGCATGTTCCAAAAAAAAGCGTTTCTCAGCTCCTCTGAAAGCAGACAGGGCAGCAAGACATTGAATACAGTTTGTTGTTTAACCTGACAAAAAGCATGGAACAGGTTATTGCTTGAACCCTTCCATCCAACTCAGAAATTGTCCCCTTTCCATAGACACTAAGTCATTAAATAAGGTCTTGATGATTTTTAGAAAAACATGGATAGAATTGCACAAAATAATGAAGAGTAAAATGAACAGAACCAAGAGAATATTGTATGTAGTAATAGCAATATTGTTTTAAGAACAACTTTGAGAAACTAAGTCATTTTGACTATTATAAACACACTAACTAACTACAGAAGACCTGTGAAGGAAGATGCTATCTGCATCCAGAGAAAGAACTGATAACTAGAAGTATGTATAGAATAGATTTACATATATGTGTACATGTGCATATATATCTATACACATATCTATACATACATGCATACATACATACATATTTGTGTCTAATGGTAGCCATTTCTAGGTCAGGGAAGGGAGGAAGAAAAAAGGAGAAAAAAAAGTTACACAATAACTTTTTCATATATTTTAAAGGAATAGCAAGTTGTACCTAATAGATTTGTAGTTTCATGCACAATTTTTTCCTATTTTACTATGTTATAGAAATGTTTGTTTTATTTCTTAAGTTCAGAATCAAAGAAGAAAAAAAAAAAAAGAAAGGTCTCTCCTTTCCTCTGGATTGATGCAATTCAAATAGCTCCCAGCACCAAATGAAGGGGACAAGTATGGCCTGCTCCTGGGCACATGAGCCTGTCTGGCCCTGATCTCAAGTGTTCGCTCCATCCTATTTCAGTGTCTTTATTCTGGGCACATGCCTCCCTGAAGATGGTCAAGCTTCAGTATAGGTCTTCATGAATCTAAGCATACAAGCTCCTTTCCATGGCCTGTGTGGTGCTGCTTTGAGCCTGAATCAGATCCCCTCTCATGCAAGTGTCCCCTGAATTAGGAAGAAAGAGCTTACCAGAGCAAGGAGAAAGGGGCACCTCCACAAGTTCATTACTTTATAATGTACTTTAGGCAAGTATCTTTCATTAATATAGTGTTTGATTAGGAAGAGGTGTGACCAAGAGTCTTGGTACTAGTATAACCTTTATTCTATAGGAGAAGGGATGAAAGGTGTTTTTTTTTTTCCCTTCATTACCCATAAAGTTAACCAGGTACCAGTGACACCTACTAGTCTATTTTCTTGGACTCAGTCAAAGATGACCTTATTTGGATGAACTTTACGCTGGAATGATATCAAAGGACAAAAAGCAAACTATAACACATCACGAATTTTATCAAAGGGAGGCCGAAGAGCTTACCTTCTACCAATGAAATGGCATGCTAATTAAAGTGAGATAGCCAAGGACAAAAGTCAATGCACAAAATCGATAACCCCAAAGGCGACAAATTTCACCTCTGCATAGATAAACTGTTTTCTCTTTAACATCCAGAATCATTAGCCACCTTTTACACCCTATAGGGAAGGTTTGCAGGAAATCTACTATGTCAGAGAGGATTATTGAAGGCTTTTCTATTTGCCGTGAACTCTATTGATTCTACATACTGTATGAGTCTATTTTGTAGAGAGAGAGAAAAGTCACAAGATTACAAAGGGCTAAGGCATCAGCATTCAAAGGCAACGTCAATGGCGCTTCATGTTGTTTCCTCTAGAGTCTTCCCGCTTTGCTTAAAAACCCATTTACAATCTCAGGATGCCGGGGAGAATTTAATTATCCCACATTTCATCCTGCCTTCAGTTTTGCCTTTAGAAAAAAGAGGTATTTATTGAACATGCTATTTCTGACAAGGCCATGCATATGAAATGCAAAATGATACTATACACACATATGTATACAATAATTTAATATTTTATATACACATGAAGGCAGAATATTTCTATGCTTCAGGCAGCAAACTTATGTGAGTATATGTTGGCTATGTGTATGTATTTATAGGTTTAAAAATAAATATTTTACTTTGCTTTAATACTTTAGCAGACTCATGATTTCATCAATGTGAATCACCACTCCAATCATGAGGATCCCAACCTATACATGTTTTCCCATCCTGTGAATCTTGTTTGTGTCTTCCCATAAATCCTCAATAAAGGGCTGGAGTCAGGGGAAGAGTAGGAGGAGGTCTTGTTCTTGGTCTCTTGACATTACCTGGATATCAGTGGAGCCCATGAATTTCCCATCTATTATTCTTTGTTTTTACTACATGATTAACTCACCTCCTTTCCTGGTCTTTCATCTTTTTGATGATATCTTTCGTCTCACTTCATGTACATAAATTTTCATTCAAAATCACTATTGCAGTACAAATGACTCATATTTTTATTGGAGTTGACTCTCAGGTTAACTCTATTAGATTTATTAAATATCATGCTTTATTACACCACAGTTATATAGGCAAAAGAATCTTAAGACTATCTGTAGCATCAATGGATCTTTCATCACCCTTGAATTCAGTAGAAACCAAGCAACATGGCGCAGTGCAAAAAAAAATATTTGATTTTGGTCAGATTTCAAAACTTAGCTTTGCCACCTTTTATGGAATCTTAGGAACAGATTGTTGTTGGTGGTTGGTACAGTTGGTACAGTTGTATGAACATTGGTGTTGGAGACCGAGGACTTGAGTTCAAATCCGACCCCTTATACCTACTACCTAGGTGACCTTGGACGAGTCATTTAATCTCCCTAAGTCTCAATTTCCTCATCTGTAAAATGAGAGAGTTGAACTAGATGACTCCAAGGTTCTTTCCTGTTCTAGATCTATGAGCCCATGGAAGTCAATTAGCTTCTCAAGGTCTTTATTTCTTGATTTGGAAAATTAGAGAATTGAGTTAGATGGTTTCTGTAGTCTATTCTAGCTCTAAATATATGGTTGTGGGTTCAGTGAGCAAAAGTGAAGGAGCATGGCACAGCTCCTAAATTTTTGTGGCTTCTGTGGTCCCTGCATCTACAATGCAATTAGGGTACTCAAGTAAACTTACACTTTTTGGAGTTTTCCAATTTTGCTTAGCTAATCAGTTTTGCTTAACTATGAATACTTGTTACTCTGGCTTTGTTCTTCCCTTTTTTCCTCAAATAAAGGCAAGAGGAGAAGGAGAATAAGTTTTAATTTAAAAAAAATTTTAATTTAAAAAGTAAAGCACTCAGTACTTCTAAAACCAAATTTAGCAGTAATGGACGCATTCCATATATACTTGCTGTTTCATTTTTCAGTTGCATCCAACTCTCCATGATCCCTTTTGGGATTTTCTTGGCAAAGATACAACCATGGTTTGCCATTTCCTTCTTCAGCTCGTTTTACAGATGAAGAAACTGAGGGAAATGAGTTTAAGTGACTTGTCCAAGGTTACACAGCTAATAAGGGTCCGAAGCCAGATTTGAACTCATTATGATGAGTCTTCCTAACTCCAAGCCTGAAACTCTATCCACTGTGCCACTTAGTGCCCATTCCATATGTAATCCTGGTCTTAAGTGGTGTCAAACAGGGCTGTGTTCTCATACCCTTTCATTTTCAAGTCTCTCTGTGGAGAGAGAGGTTTGTACATGAATTGCATTCCTCCCGTTAACACAGAGAAAAAGACAAGCAATCTTCATCAGGCTGGCAACATGGTCTTATTGCCCTAGACAGGAACAGTTTTCAGAAGCATGTAGATCTGTGGCTATCTGATCTCAAAAAGAACAGGTCAGCATCAGTTATGCCCCATAGAATGTAAGCTCCTTGGTGAAAGGTACTGTTTTTCATTCTTTTTATATCTCTCCAGCACCTAACATTATCTGGCAAATTGTAAATGTTCAATGAATACTGGTCATCTTTTTGGGGGGTGAGGGGGAGATGTCTAGACTTGTGATTTCATTGGTGTAGGTAATTCTCAGGAGTGAGAAAATGTCTCTTATCAACTCAGATTATTATCTGAGCTGCAATATAGAGCCTTGGAGAGTTGCCAGGGCGCACTATAACTTTGAGGGACTCCAACAAGTATGTGTCAGTGATAAGACTTGATCCTAGATATTCCTGTCTCAAATCCAGCTTTCTATCAACTACCGAGTTGGATTGATTATGCAAATAAAAATTAATCTCTTTAGAAGATATTCACCAACACATAAACAGTCCACCATAACTTCATTTAATAAGTTAATTCACCTAGCTATTTAGGGTCATATTTTGTAGCCAGCTTCTATTGCTGGATGAATCAATCAGTCAATCAATTAAAAAAACATATTAGGTACATACAAGATATGCACAAGTAAGACGGAACATAATCTCAGATATGAAGGAAGTGGGTGCTTTCACAGTCACAGAGGCTGGGTGATTGGGAGGATTATGTGTACTTAAACAGTAATCAGGAAGTTGAGAAGAGATGATGCTTTAGGTAGAAAGGTAATAAATTTTGTTTTGGACATGACGAGTTTGAAATGTCTATGGGATATTCTACTTCAGATACCTGATAGGCAGTTGGTAATTCAAGACTATGACTCAGGAAAAGAATCTTGGCTGGACATATACATCTGGAAATAATTTGCATAGGATGGTAACTGAACCAATGGGAATGGATGAGATCCATAGAGGACACCTATGATTTTAGGATTTGTCATGAATGAAGAACTAGTGAAAGAGACCGGAGAATGATCAGACAGGTAGGAAGAGAACCAAGGGAGAACAGTGTGACAAAAACTAAATGCAAAAAGATCCAGGAAGAGAGGGTGATTAGCAGAGTCAAATTCTAAAGAAGTAAAGAAGGATGAGAATTGAGAAAAGGTTATTAGATTTGGCAATTAAGAAATAACTATTCATTTTAAAGAGGCCATTTCCAGTTGAATGAAGTCAAATTTCAGAGAATTTAGAAGAGGGTGAGAGGAGAGGAAATAGAAGTATCCAGTGTGGATAGTTTCCTCAAGGATCATAACCGACAAGAAGAGAGACAGGGCATAATGGTAGAGGGTGAGTGAGGGTTTTTTAAGAATAGAGAAAATATGGACATGTTAGTCAACATCAGGAAAGGAACCAATAGAAATGGAGAAATTAAATATTGGAGAGAGAAAAGAGATGCTAATGGAGACAATTTGCTGGAGAAATTGGAAGCAGATGGTATCAAGGTACATGTTTAGGCATTTGCCTTGGTAAGGAAAAGGGGAACTTTTCAATGTGAGATAGAATAGAGAAGGAGATGATGCAGGAAAATTAATATGCTTGAGTGGTATGAGATGAAGAAGAGGACAGAAGATAAACCTCTGAACGAATGGTCTCAATTTTTTTTTTCAGAAAAGCATGAGGCTAGGTCTTCAGCTGAGAGAATGAAGGAAAAGAATGACATGGGAGGCTTGTGGAGAAAGAATAAAGTTTGAAAGAGCTACTGAGTGGAGTGGGAAAACAAATCCATTTGAGAGGAATTGACTTGCTGTGAGAGGTTCCAGATGATATTAAACAACATAAACTCATAGCATATCCAATTAACATGATTTGATTATTTTCTCCAACTCCATTTAACTATGTGAATAGGAGTGAAGAAGGAAGAGGGTGGGCATGACCTAAGACTGAGGTTTGGCAAGACACTGATGATAGGATAATGGGGCAAGGGATTCAGAAATAGAGAATGGTATAGTATTGAACTGGTTCATCAAGAGATAGAGATAGTGAAAGAAAAGAGAGTACAATCAGTGCATGGGATGATGGGTGGAAAATAACAGAAAGTCAGAGGACAGAGAGGACATGTAGAAGATGCAGAATAGCATTAAGGCATAAGGAAAGATGAAAGGATAAAAGATGATTGTCAGAGCAAGGAATTTTGGAATTCATGAAAATGAAAGAACATGTGGTGGATGGCAAGATCAAGGGCCTGGCTATCTCTGTGTATAGCTGAGGAAAATTAGAGGAATGGTCATGAGATTTGAAGAGACTGAAGAACTGGGAAGTTAAGGTATGACACTGGAAAGAAACTGGCATATGTGAGAGATGCCTAGAGGTAGAAACAGCAAGATTTGTTGGCAAGGTGAGTTTGTGAAGTGAGTGAGAGTGAGGCATTAAGGCTGACACTAAGGTTTCAAACCTGGGTGATTAGAAGGATAGTGGTCCCTTTGACAGAAATTGGGAAATTCTGAAGAGGCAATGGAATTGTGGTGGAGATAATTTGTTGAGTTTTTGACACATTGCATTTGAATTATCTGTAGCACATCCAGGTTAAAATGTTCAGCAATAAATTAGCGATAGCAATTGAAAACTCAGGAAAAGATTGGGGTCTAAAATCCGAGAGTCATCAATGTGCATGTAAGCTGATGAAGTCTCCAAGAGAGAGAGGATACAGAGATAATAGAAGAGGCCTCGGGCCTTGGAGTACACTTACAGGTAGAGGGTTGGACTATGAATCATAATCCGATAGAGAGACTGAGAAGTGGTCAAACAATCAGAAAGAAAACTAAGAGAAAGTTGTGTGCATATGAAAGAGAGAGAATAAGAGAGAGACACAGAGAGAGTGAGAGAGAGAGACAGAGAGACAGAGAAGTATCTGGGGAATAAGAAACTCAAAAGAGTTAAATCCTGCAAAGAAGTCAAGGATGAGGACTGGGACTGAGAAAGATCCAGTAGTCTTTTCTGAGTTGCTGAAGTGACCCCTTTATCTGGACAAAAAAAACCCATCTCTTAAACATTATTCATAGCTGAAAGAAAACTTTTGACCCCTATCATACATGGCAATGAGCATGACTCTCATTCACTATGGATGCTTTTTAAAAGAGGTTTGTGGTTCAATAATGAACTACCAAAGGCTACTTTTGACATATGCTATTTGGAAGGGAAAGCCTACTGAACACACTGCCCCACCACCTCCATTTGTCCCTATAGATCCTCCAAGTTACATACCAGTATTAAGTTAGAAAGAAAAGACACAGACCAAGAAATACTTTGATCTTTTATCTTAACTTTACAAAGAAATGCCTGACAGGTGTACAATTTAATGTGTAGCCTTTCACCTTTGTAGAGATTTCATACAAAACACAGAACAGCACTTCTGTGACTTCTGGAAAACCATAGAGAAAGTTATTGTTCATTCTTTTGCCCAATGTTCCTTCTGCTAAGATCCAAAAGATCAATTTCTCTTTGATGTTAGTTTCAGGGTGGAAAAAAATTTATTTCTTCAATGTAAGCTTTCTTTCATCATAAAATGGAGGTTGATTGCATAAGACAAAATGTCTCCCTTTCTTCCTTGGATCCAGGAAACATAAAGCTCTATTTTCTAAATGCCCCTTTGTAATAAAAGACTTATTTCAGATTCTTAGCAGCATCTTAGCAGCACCCATTCCCTTTAAATGGTCCCAGTTTGAGTTTTATCTTCACTTGTCCTATTTCATAGTGTTGTGACTTGGAAATTGCCTAAAATTCTTCTGATAGGCAAAGGTAAATGCCTTAAACATATTTTTTTAAATCAACAATAATGTTTTTTAAATAATTCACCGCACTGATATTAACACTCATCAACAGTAGAAATTTCAGACATACTCTGTATCACCATTCAAATAAATACAAACTATCAATCAGTCAACTAAGAAGCATTTATTAAGCACCTTCTACAGCCAAGAACTGCACTAGGTACTGGTGATATAAGGGCAAAAATGAACAGTCCTATAGGGAGTTTGTATTCTATTAGAGGAGACAACAAGGACATGTATAGATCTATCTAAAATCTATACAAAATGAATTGAAGATAACTGGCTGGGTGGGCATCAGAAAAGTATTCATGTTTGAACTAAGTTTTAAAGGAGATGAGGGATTCTAAGAGGAAGAGATGAGGAGGGAGTGTATCCAGGCACAGGGGCATGGTCTAAAAGGCAGGAGAAGAGATACGAGATAAGAGTGTCTTGTGTGAGGAACAGCAACAGGACGAATTTGGTTGGACAATAAAATGTGTGAAGGGAAGTAATGTGTAATAAGGAGGGGAAGGAAGGTAAAAGCTAAGTTGTGAAGGGTTTTTAACATTTTAAACTCTTTTGCTGACTCTTCCTGACGCCATTTGGGGTTTTCTTGGCAAAGATACTGGAGTGGTTTACCATTTCCTTCTCCAGTTCATTTTATAGATGAGGAAACTGAGGCAAACAGGGTTAAGTGATTTGCCCCAGGTCATCCAGATGGTATCTGAGGTCAAATTTGAACTCAGTTCTCCTGACTCCAGGCCTGACCCTATACCCACTATGGCACCACTTGGCTGCTGTCCTTTAGGGGGGACTTTATATTTGCTTTTAGAAATAATAGGGAACCACTGGAATTTATTGAGTAGGATTATTCCATGGTCCAAAATGCTCTTTGGGAAAATCTCTTTGGCAGTTGAGTTGGAGTGAGTTGAGTCAGGGAAACCAATTCGGAGGCCATTTCCATGGTCCAGGAAAGAAATGATGAGACCTGAACAAGGAATAGAAGTTTTGTGGATAGAAATAAAAGGAATTATGTGATAGATTGTGGAGATAGAACAGATTAGGCATCTGACTGAATGTGTGGGGTGAGGGAGAGAGAGGAGTAGAAAATAGTACTTCAAACCTTAATTAATGGAAAGATGGCAGTGTCCTTGACAAAAATAATCCACGAAAATCAGTGAAACCCACAGATCCAAGACCTAAAAATAAATTAGACTGGACCTAAAATAAAGTTCCAAGAAAGTGTAAATATTAATATTAATTGAAATTATGGCCAAAAACAGTAACATTCTATTTCTCTAGATTCCCAACAGTCAGAGACACTGGACATATCATAAGTAAGTGTGAAAAGGATAGTCCAAAATAAACCAAAGTTTGATTAAAATGTTCTCAGATCCCCTTTAAGTTATTTCAATGTTGTTATTTCAATGCTATATATTCTAAAGAACTAGTCTCATGAATTCAGATTCAGAGGAAAAGAGAGATGAGACAGTGACTAAAGGCAGGCAGACCTCAAAAAAAATCTGAATTATTAAGTATTTAAATAAATTTGACTTTTATTACTGAGTTGCAGATAGTAACTAGGACCAAATTAACAAGGTGTGGGGCTAACCCCAGGTCCCGGAGGACTCTAGCTTTCTAGATTAAGAGTGATCTGTAATTAACATAGTAGTTGTTTGTATACAAAGGAATGCTACTCACCCTGCTTAAGAGTGTTTAAAAAGTTTGTTTTTTTAAATAGTTCAAACACTTTCTAAATTACCGTTTGCATCCAGGAGGAGAGAGGTTTGCTTTACAATTACATTTGCTTGACATATCCTTTCTTTAGTAGATACACAGGAGGGAAAAGATGGTACCTAGGACACTAACTTGAATTTTCCCTGCCAACCTCAAGAATTTGTGGATTCAGAATTCTTCCTGGGGGTTACAACCTCAAGAAAGTCTCTCCTCTTTATCACTGCTACTAAATATATACCTGTAGTCAAGTATAGATCACAAAGTTGGTTGAAAGCCACTTTGGAAGTTGTTTACTTAGAGTTCTAAAATTCATTCCATATACCACTATGCAGCCAACCCAATCCAAACTATTCCTGGTGCAATTTGCAAAGTCTGCCTTCTTAGTTTTACTCTGTTTCTAGCAAACCCAAATTCTTTTTAAGTTTCCTGGTCCACAGAAGGTATATCCTCTCCCCGCCTCCCCTTACTGTTCTCCTGAGTTGACTCAATAAGACCCATAAATCTTAAGAATCTATATACAATCTGTCCAAAAGATCTCTCCTCTGGCATGTCTTTACTATTTTCTGACTCTTCCCTCTAATTTCAATCGAGTTCAACAGATGAAAGTGAAAGACCTTAGAGATACAAAGATAAAAATGCAATTTTCCCTATTCTCACGTAATTTACATTCTATTGGGGTATACAGCACAGTCCCCAGAAAATAGTAGTCACTAAATGAATGTTTTTGATTGATTGATGTACATACATAAGTAAACAAAGTTTATATAAAATAATGCAAAGTAATTTTAAGATGAAGAGAACCCCAAAAACTGGAGGATCAGGAAAGACTTCTTGTAACCCCAGAACAGTGTTTCAAAGAAAAATAGGGACCTGAAGAAGCAGAATTTCTACCTTTCATCTTCCTTACTTCAGAAGCATTAGTTCTGCCCTATTACGTTCCCTACCAGTAAGATGGCTGCTCATTTGGTGGGGGAGAGGGGAAGGGGACTGTGTAATGGTGGGGGAGAGACCATTTTTTAAGCCATGCAACAAGAACCCAGGCTCAAGTAAAACCTAGTTCCATCAAAGTAAAGAACTAGCATATAGCAACCATGCTGTGGCCTCATACAGACAAAATATAATTGGGAGTTAATTTGGTGTGAAAAATCTTAATATGTGAAATCACAGATGAATGGTTTGGAAAAGCAACAGGAGAAATGATCATCACAGATACACTGTCAAAACATGAGTGACAAGAATCCTTTGACTTCCCAATGGCCATAAGTCACCGGGAAGGTGACAAATCAGGCAAAGTTCTTAGACATAAAGTTATTTGACAATTGCTAATGCTTGAAGTGGGTCCATTTTAACTGTTTATGAGCATAAAAAGAGGTATAAGGAGCATGAGACAGATGAAATTGTGCTATAATCCCTTTGTTCTTCCAAATCTGACAACTGCAAAGCCATACCTAAAAAGTGTTTATTTG
Organism: Pseudochirops corinnae; assembly: GCA_028646515.1. Lineage (NCBI taxonomy): Eukaryota > Metazoa > Chordata > Mammalia > Diprotodontia > Pseudocheiridae > Pseudochirops > Pseudochirops corinnae. The sequence goes on from CM053585.1 coordinate 529,946,792, forward strand.
TTTGTTTTAAGTGGCCTGCCATTTTCTTACCCTACTATTAAATTCATCACGGAGTCTCCATTTTGGTGCAGCCTCTATGCTAAGTGACTTGTTCAACTGGGTTCCCAGGCTTTACTCTTCTCCACAACTTGACTATTAAATTGTCAGGGCTAGCTTTCTTTTAAATCGATAGCCAGCTCTTTTCTCTGCTGCCAGAGGTCCCATTCCACAAAGCTGCCATTTCCTTCAAGTGTGTCTGATCTCTCAAATGTACTAAACTAGTGAGTACTGGAACTGCGTGCACTGTTTCCCTCTAGATATTATAGTTAGTTTGATCTTGTTATCAAATAAAAAACTCTAATCAAAGGTGGCTGGGTGGCACAGTGAATAGAGCACCGGCCCTGGAGTCAGGATGACCTGAGTTCAAATTTGGCTTCAGACACTTAATATTTTACTAGCCACGTGACCTTGGGCAAGTCACTTAACCACAATTGCCCTTCCTCCCTCCAAAAAACAAAGAAAAAAAAACCTCTAATCATGTATGGTTAGAACTATTATTACATCAGCTCAATTGAGGGATAGGAATCACATCCCCTCCCTAAATAATGTATTATCACTCTCATTTTGCATCCCCCTGATGTTCTGAACCCCCACTGAGTGATTCTTTCAGGGTCACAAGGCTAGTAAATGGTATAATACTTTTTATAGTACACTAGACTGTCTCTCCAAAATTCATTCCAGTCTAGCAGAACATGGCATAGAGGACAGGGGTATGGACTTGGAATCATAAAGACCTGAATTTAAATCTTTATGAAGACACTAACTTGTTCCATGATGGTGGAAAGTCACTTAAGCCCTCTCTGCCCCCATTTCCTCCTCTTTAAAAATGAGAAGGGCAGTGTGTTGGACTCACTGGCCCTTGAGGCATTTTATTGCTTTACATTGACGATCTCCTGATGCTAGGAAATATCTATTAGGAATCCACTATATGTGCTGTGTACAAGACACAACAATAATTTCATCCTAAATACATTTAACCAGAAATGCACTCTTAAATCTATTTAGAACAAAATCATTTTTGTGTCTTGAACAATTTCAAATGGACTCAGATTAAGAATTAGCTGCACAGAAAGTTCTGATACACAGACTTAGGGAAATTAGGATTAGAAGATCATAGGCTGGGAGCTAGCACACACCTTTTCCTTCTTAGGCCATCTAATATAGGCCCTTCATTTTAGGGATGAGGAAACTGAGGCCTATAACCTTTAAGTGACTTCTCTAAAATCACTCAAAGAGTAAAAGACAGAGCCAGAATTCAAACCTAAATCCTCTGACTACAAAGCCAGCCACATCAGATAGCCTCTCATGAAAGAGAAGGAGGACCAACCTTTGACATGAGAACACTTTCAACTAGCCTTTCCAAACCCTATGCCTTTCTTTTCTTTTTATCACCCTCCTCCCTTATTAAAAATAAGTTTTAAAATTGGCTCCCTTCTGTTTCATATTACTCTGAAATCCATTTCCCAGTGATATTTTTATTGTACCTACAGAAGTGTCCTGAAATCAGCTTATGGAAAATTTTTACTCAATGCAAATTCTACATTTCCACTGAGTATAGTCAAGACCCCACTGAATAGGGTAATTAATAAGAAATTAGGAACAGAGCCTACTTTGTACATTAAAATGAATAAATGGAAATCAAACCACATACTGATGGTGAAAATAGAGGAAAAAAATGAACTGAAAGTTGCTGCAAAGAAGGATGGTTGGGAGCAGAGGTCATCCTAATTCTAATAATGAACTTTAATTTACTATTTGCCAGCCAAGGTGAGGTAGACATCTTAGAGAACAAAAGCTATCCCCATACACACAGCTCTGTCTTGCGTCTGGCATTAACCAGAGACAGAACTGGGGCAAAATGTTCTGAAATCCTCTCCAGGGTTCTGAGTGTAGCTGACATAAGCTGGGGGAAGGGGCATATTTATTCCTTGTTCCTGTGTCTCACAGTCCTCTACCAGCTCTGTGTCCTCTGGAATAACTACTTCTGACCAGAAACTCCTAAAGTCCCATGGTGCTCTTTGTCCAGGGTCAACCTTCTCCTACCATTGTACTTCCCCATAGCTACCTTACGTCATCCTCCACCTCCATCTCTGTCATAGTAGGGCTGGAGAATCAGGATCATGGAACATACCATAGGAGGCAAGGGAAAGCCTCTCTGAAGATACTCATGTCTCCCAATGCAACTCTACTTTAGGAGTATGAACTATTGTCTCCCCCTCTATCTCCTACAAATGAATTTCCCTCCAGGAAACCAGAATTGCTGATTATGGCTCTGTATCACACATGACCAATCACTCAACATGGCCATTGTCCCACTGAAGGTGTATAAACTAGAAAGAAAGGAAAAAACCTACATTCAGATGAGCCTACACCTCCAGAGTGACATAACAGAATGCTTTGGATATCCGTCAAGCAGAAGGTAATTTCAGCAGGCTCCCGCCAAGCCTCACAGACTGGCAATGGGGACGACTATTTGGCAGATCAGTTCCTCATCAACATCCAGATTAGATGGAGCATTTTGTCTCCAGCAATTCCCTCTTGGGAAGACGTGCATGATTTCACTTTTTCATTTTCCTATCCATGCTGGATTTTGCCGAATATGACCCAAAATAGCTTCTCCTCAGATGGCATCTCTCCCTTTGCCTGTACCAACAAAAACAGTGAAAGAATAGACATGAGTTTGCTGGAACACAGGAAAGGGGACCACCCCAAATGAGATAAATTGTTGTATAAATAATGGCATTGGGAATTGTGTTAAATTGATTCTTTGCCAATCATTTATTTCTTCCATGCAATCATCAAAATTGGAGAAATAGGATAAAAAAAAAAAACAACAACTTAAATAGACTGCTTAATCTAGGTCCCTGTCATGACCCAATTGTTCCCCACAGAGAACATACCAAATATCTTATCTCCATTTCAGTTTATTTCAATATAATAATAATGACACATTCCCATAAAATCTCTCATCCTTAAGGATGCTAAAGAATTTCACTAAGTCTGTGCCACTCAATCACTGCAAAGCACATAGGAAAATGTCCTATAGCAACATGGAAAAACAAGGACCACGTGTAGGTGGACATTTGTAATGATAAATGCTAGCTAAGGTCCCCAGGAAAAACAATTGGCACAATAAGCACATTCTCTGTGCTTTTTACATATCTATTGCCAACGTGTATTATGTGAGGACAATACTACCTTCATTACAAGCCATTAGTGAATGAAAGCAGTTTATTCTTTTACAAAATTAACTTTATCTTTTGTTTTTACTTCATCTGCATTTCCTAATGCTCATAGTCATCCCTTATGATAAAAAAAAAAAGTGAGAGGAAAAACAGTTCAGTAAAACATTTATTAAATCTGCCATTCTTTACATCCTTCCATATTTGTAGTTCCCCACCTCTGCAAAGAAGGAAGAGTTATATATCATCTCCTCTTCTTTGGGACTGAATTTGGTCACTATAATTTCAAAACATTCAGATTCAAAAACTCAAAAAATTTGAATCAGAAATAAAAATTGATGTTTATATAGTGCTTTAAGATAGGCACAGGACTTTACTTAAGTTAATCTCATTTAATCTAGTAACGATCAGGTAATGTTAGTGCTATAGTTACCTCGATTTTATGGAAAAGGTTCAGAGAGATTAAGTGACTTGTCCAGGGTCACACAACTGCTAAGTATTGGAAGCAGGACTCACACTCAGGTCTTTCTGACTCGAAGTCCAATCCTGTATGAACTATGCCACCCAACAGCCCTAAAAACCCCTCCTCCCAAATAGCAGGCATTTCTGGTATTGTTGTTATGAGATAAAAACAGCTGCCACAGCATCCGTCTCCTGAAAATGACCAACCACCATTAATCTTCTTTTCTCTCTCTGGCCTGACTGGATGATCTCTTAGGTGATGGCACCTGTGGATTCAGGTTGCCATTCGTTGTGAGGTGAGTAGCTACTTTCTCCTCAGAGGCATCGATTTCTTCCCCTTCAAATAGACACTTATATCTATTATTTAGCTCCAAGGATCCTTGCCTTTCTGCTATGCTTTTCACCATCCAGTTATCTCCCAATTCTAGTCACTATTTCCCCTTGGCCTCTTCATCATTGCTTTCACCCATTCTTGTATTTTTGAAGGAATTCTTCATTTTTCCTAATCATCTGGAGACTGGAGAGTTATTCTTTGAATCTGACTTTCAAGACTGAAGGTACTATGTGTTAAGCACTTCTTAGATCACCTGGGAATAGTGACTCACAGGTTCTCAGAAAAATTGATAGGTAGATGCCTGATGTATGCCTGCATCACACACCTAGGATCAATAAGAAACACTGTCATGTGGGATACTTAGTCATGTCCCTGGGCACAGGAAATGGGCACAAGAAAAGAGTTCACCCCAAAGATAGTGGCATCTTACATTCCAGCATCTGCTGAATTCATAAAGATGTAAAGAAGTTCAATAGTGAATTTGAAAAGATCCTCCAAGCCAAGTTTGGGTTTGTTGATAATCCTTGCTACTTGATGACTTCAAAGTGAAGGCAGACAGAGAGGAAGACAGAAAAAAAAAAATTGGAAAATGTTTTGGAAATAAGAAGTCAACAAATTCAAAGGCTCCAACTCTAAATCTATGATACCATAAAAACTTTCTTCAAGAAGAGAGTTGGAGGAGGCTGGATATGGTGAATATTGACCAACATATTAAAAATGAAATCTACTATAGCTTCATAAGAAATGTTTTATTACTGAAACATCAATAACTTCCAAATAAGCTCTCATCAGATTATAAAATGTTTAAAACTAAGGTTAAAATAAACATCAAATTAGAAGAAGTAATAAAGATAACTACAACAGCTAACTACAGGATAACTACAACAGCTCCAACCTGACCTACCTGAACGAGCTTTTGATTCTAAAAATTGGGAAACTGACAAAAAACAGTTGCATTCTGATTACTGTTATTATTTAGAAGAATTTAACCATTCCAAAATAATCACCATAAAGAGGAGGCAAAAAAAGTCCCAGAAAGCATCTCAGTCAGTAAATTTTCAATCTCTTTGCCAAACAGAAGGACGTGGCAGCCAAGGGCAACACCAAAATTAAAACTTATTTGCAAAACATTAATGTGAAAGCTGACAGAAGAGAATAAGCATCATTCATTCCCAGTGAAAAGCCACTAGGGAGAAAATAAGGAGAAAATAAGTCTTCAGAAACCTTGGAGAAAACTCCAGAAGTCAAATTATCTCAAGATCATGACTAGTCAAAAATTGAAAATAGAATTTTTTTAAAAACCATGACATTCTTGGCTAATTTTGTCATCTGAAACTTTACTTATTCTCTTCTCAATTAGTTTTTTGATCATTTCCCAAGATTTTCTAAGTAAACCAACTTGTCTTCAGTGAATAGAAATAGCTCCTTCTCTTCTGGGTGCACCTTCATACTTGTAATGTCTTCTTCTTATCTGATTGTTATTGCTAATATTTCCAGAATTATGTGAGAAAAGAGAGCATATTTGCTTTGTTCCTATATATACTTGTAAAGTTTCTGGTGTTTTTCTATTGCATATGATGATAGCTTTGGATTTATATAGATTTATTCAAATATTTCTTTTCCTATTAAAAAGGTAGTTTTATGTGAAGTCTTGCTGGTAAATGTTTAATAACCAGCTCTCTGAGTGGGAAAAATGTATGCAGAGTACACTTTTAAGTTTAACCTGCAAATATTAACATTTTCTCCATCACTATCTTAATTGTAAGGTAATTTTAAGAAATAAAGCAATCCTTGATTTATAGCATTTGCCAGTTTCTGAGGTGTAAATAAATGCTTACATCAAAAATTTAGCAGTCAGTTCTCAGAAACCACTTCAAGTTGACTCCAGCATACCCTTGCTTCCATGTCTATACTTTGTAGGATTTTAGGATAAATGACTATTGCATTTTTTCAAAAGATTTTCCTATGTCTATTTAGATGATCATGTAGTTCCGGACATATTTTTAATATTATTATGTTAATTATTTTATTAATGTTGAATCATCATTGTATCACTGTTATAAATTCATTTTATTATAATGAATGGTTTTTAAAGATAATAAATATAATGAAAAAATAAAATAATAATATGAATGATAGATTGTTGTAATATTTTTGTCAGGATTTTATTTTAAAATTTTTAATCAATGTTCATTCATGATAAAGCTTTATCCTCATTATTTATGATTCCTTGAATTAGATATTAAAACTATATGTATCTCATAAAAGGAGTTTTATAGAAAGACTTACCATGAAAATGCTATGCACCTCCAAAGAAAGAACTGATGGCATCTGAATATAGACCAAGGCATGCTGGGTTTTTTTAAATTTTCCTTATTTTTCTTGGGGGTTTTTTTGTCTATGTTTTCTTTTGCAACATGACTAATACGGAACTATGTATTGCATGACCGCATGTTTATAATCTATATAAAATTGCGTGGGGGAGGGAGGGAGAGAATATGGAATTGAAAATTTTTAAAAACCAATGTTAAAAATTTTTATGTGTAATTGGAAAAAATAACATATAAAATGTTCTAAAAGAAAAGAGGGAAAAAATGTGATAGACAAAATCTATAGGATTTGATAACTGATTATACATTGTCTCCAAAGTCTTAATGTAGCTTTAAGCACAAATGGAACTCAATAAGCCTTTGGAGATGTTTTTAGCATTAATAGTTTTAAACTGTTCTAAGACTTTTGGGCCACCAGGTGTGTGGAGGGGATGAGATGGGGACAGGGGAGTTGACTCCAAGGTTTGAAATCTCAGTAACTGGGAAGATGATGGGGCGGGGGGCAGGGGGTGGGGGAGAGGAGAGGGTGGGAATAGGAATGTTTGGAGGAGGAGTCAAGTTGTCAGGTTTATGGACTTTAATGATTGCTTCAGTTTAAGGACAATTGAACTGGAAGTTCCCCAGACAGATAGATGGAAATGACCAGCAAGCAGTTGGATGTATAGGAACGGAGCTCAGGGGAAAGAGTAGGTCTGGATATATGGATTTGGGAGCCATCTGTGGAAAGATGATAATTGCACCCAGGAGAATGGATGTGATTACTGAAAGAAATACTGGAAAGAGTATAGAGGAAGGACTAGGACATAGCCTGAGGGGACAGCTACACTCAGGAGAGCTTGAAAATGAATGGTCATTGAGCAATTAACTATTAACTTTTTAAAAAGTCGTCTGTCTGGAAAAGTTTCCAGTTTTCTCTCTTGCCGCTTAGGATGGAGGGCTAAAGAGAATATACTGTAAGTACTCTGCAGTCAGAGTCAACAGTTAAAACAACAATTAAAATCACTACAACCAAAAAAAAAAGTTTTATGGAGTACTTTCTAAATTTTTTTAGAATAATTTTCATAGTATAGGTCTTACAGTCAAAATCAACAAGCATTTCTTAAGTATTTATAAAGCTAGGAACTGTACTGAGCTCTAGAAGTACAAAGGAAGTGGAAAAAATAGTGTCTGGCCTCAAGGCTCTCATAATGTAATGGGAGGACAACGTGAAAAGAACTATGTACCGACAAGACACACACAGAATAAATTGGAAGTAATCTCCGAGAGAAGGCACCAGAATTAAGGGGAGCCAAAAAAGACTTCTTGCACAAGGTAGGATTTCAGCTGAGACTCAAAAGGAAGGAATAAGTATTTACATACACCTACTAATCAGGTACTACTATGTGCCAAGCACTTCATAAATACTATCTGATGTGATCCTCATGACAACCCTTCAAGGGAAGCAATGTTATTATCACCATTTTGCAGCTGAGGAAACTGAAGCAAAAAAAAATTAGGTGACTCGCCCAAGGTCACACAGCCAGACTGGACCCCAAGTCTTCCTGATTCATGGCCCAGCACTCTACCCACTATGCCATTTAGTTGTCTCTAAAGGAAGCCAGTGATAGATTGTCCTGTAAATCCACAAGCATTAGGAGACTTTTTTTCCCTGCGGGTAGTTCTGATATAGCTTGTTCTATTTCTTTTTCTGAGTTTCAGCTATTTAAAATATCTATTTTGCGTTCTGTTAATCTGGGCATTGTAGGCATTTCTGTAGGGAATCTTTGAATTCTTTGGAATTTTCCATTTTGATTGCATGTAGCTCTGCATAATCAATCTTGATAATTTTTTTCATGTCTTCAGATGTGAAATTGAATAATTCTGCCAGGATTTTTATAACAATCTATTCTTATCACTGAGGACAGTGGGATCATCACATTTAGATATTCAATGGCTACATGAGGAAGAAGTAGACTAGCAGATAACCCCATTCTGATCACACCAAGCCCTGGAAAACTTCAGGGTTTCTTCAATTAGATCCATGGCCATTCAGAAGACACTGGCCTAGTAATTTACATGGGAAAAACAAAGTGGATAAAAATTGTATTTTGCCTAAATTAGGGCATGTTCTTGTACGGGCAGCCCATTGAACTGGTCCAAGGGTGGGGAACCTGCGGCCTCAAGACCACATGTGGCCTTCTAGGTCCTCAAGTGTGGCCCTTTGACTGAAATTTCACAGAATCCCCTTACCACAAGGATTTGTTCTATAAAACCTGGACTCAGTCAAAAGGCTGCACTAGAAGGCCACATATGGTTTAAGGCTGCAGTTCCCCACCCCTGACTACTGGTCCATCAGTAAATATCTGTATTTACATATCCATATCCATAAATGTCCATATCTTGGACAAGTATTTCCAATGGACAATGAGCTTAGCCCAGAATTGAAGAAGAAGGGGAAAGCAAGTAGGATTGCATTTGGGGAATTGATTGACACCCTGAGTCAGATCCAAATGCTCTTTGTCAGGCTAGTCCATCTATTAACATTGATATTCTCCTAGAGATGCCAGATTTTGGTTTCAGCTATGCTATCGATTTTTTTTTTGCATTAAATGAAATTTGAGGTATATTTAGTATAAACTAAGTGCTTGAGATGGCAGTAATGAATTTCTGGAACAAAAGTAAATGAACTTAGAATCTTTTGTCCTCATTTTAAGCTTGAAAGGTTCCTAGTGCACTTTGTGAACCTGAGAGAGGTAAGTAAGTCTCACTCTACCCCCCAGGAAACTTGTTCCTATAAAAACAAATTTTCTTAGCAATAATCATGTTTTTCATTGCTGTTAAGTAGAAGTCAATCTTCTCTATTCCTCAGTTTGTCTAGCCATGAAATAACGATGATATTCCCTGGTAGAATGTTTTCTAAAGTATAATGAACAAGGACTGTTGTGGGAAAAAAAAAGCAGGGGTGCAATGTTATAGCAACACATGAAAAGAATTTTTTAATGGTTTGTTTTTTAATTTAAGTTATATTGGTTTTTACATTACAAACACATACAAATGACTTCCACTCCATGAGGTCTCTTGCAACAAAACAAAACAGTTAAAACTAACACTACTGTGATCTCACTGAAAGTGGACGCAAAATTGCCTATCTGTAGTGGTTCCCTCGCCTCTATTTTTTTAGTTCACATAATTTTTAAGCAGAACTAAAAGGGACCTCAGAAATGAACTTGTCTATTCTCTCATTATATAGATGAGCAAACCGAGGTCAGTGGGGTTGAGGGGCTTCCTCGAGGTCATACAGGTTGTAAGTTACAAAACCAAGAATTGAGCCAAGGTAATGACACGAAATCTAGGGCTCTCTCAGAAAATGCTCCAGCTTTACAGTCACATAATTAAAAATAAGTGGGGGAGGGGGAAAGCATTTGATGATTTACTAATGAAAATTAAAGAGAATCCTAGAGATCAAAGACGTTAGAAAGAGAAAATAAAAACCATAAGAGACTGGCCAAGTAGTTTCCTATTAAATTTTTTTTTAAACCAAACAAACAGTTTGTGTGTGTGTGTGTGTGTGTGTGTGTGTGTGTGTGTTAGAAACTATGATTATGGTAATCCAAATGAATCCAATTAGATAGTTTCTAGACCTAGAACTTGTGTCTCTTGACTGTTCCAGTAGCTTTTTCTTCTTCCCTATAGATATAGGATAGGGTTAAAAATGGGTCCTGGATCTATGATCTTCAGTGGTATACAGACAGTGAGGAAACTCCCTTACACAATGTAGGTCAATGCCTTCTCTACAAGTTAACCCTTTAGAGTTGCCTGGAGCACTGAGAGGTTATAAGTACTTGGTCATTCAACCAGTGTGTGTCAGAAATGGGATCTTTACCCATGATGCAATACTGTCACCAGATATAACAGAAAAAGTAGTAGAAAAGAAAGACAGTTTGAGAGTTTGGGTCACTGATGAAGCAGGTGTGTGGAAACCCACAAAACTCCCCTTCTGTCCTCCTCCAGCTTTGCCAGTCAAGTTCCCAATGCTCTCTCAGCAAAACTTTGATGCAATATTCCCACCCTTCATAGGATGGGTGGTGACCCTTAGATGCTTCCAAACAAAGGTGCATGCCTGTAATTTTATCAAAATGATTGGAGGAACTTGAGAAACTGATCAGAATTCCCCTTATACAATATTAACTCACATTTCTCAATGAAGTTTCCAAATAACTTTCTCCCCAACAATCATGTAAAGTAGGGAACACAAATGTCTTTATTCTTATTTTTAGCCAACTAAAGTGAGGTGCAGATAGTTTAACAAGCTCAAAGTCACCTAGTTAATGTCACAGTCAAGATCCTTAACTCCTAACCCAAGACGCTCCCCACTATCTCATACTGTCTCCTTTGTGTAAGAGTAAAATGAAAGTAGACTGAGGGACAAAGTTCTAATCAAATAACATTTGATAAACAGGACCAGTCTCTAACATAGGCAGAAAAATCATCCCATTCATGTTAATGCAAATATGGCTATGCAGACTATCATGGGCCAGTGAGCTCATGATTAGCTGAAATATTTTTATTGATTGGAAAGGCATTTTTATTTACTGAGAAGGGAGTGTTGATAGGACCAAACTGGTCTTCTAATGGGTCAGTCAGTCTTTTAATGGGAAAGAGAACAAAGGATAATATTCAGAAAGACATTATGTACCTAAATGCAAAGTTACCTCCACTTTCTACCTCCCTGCAGCCTCCCTCACTCCCAAAATTAAATATAAGTTTCAGTAGTGTATGACCGTTTTATATTTGTCTCTATATCTCTGGCACATAGGACAGAGCTTGGCACACAGTGCATAAATGCTTGTTGCACTGAATTGGCCAAACAAAACATCAGTGCCATGATTTTTCCCCCACCAGACCTATGAATTAAGAGAGAATATTTTCCCTCTCTATCACACTCTACAAAACATTGGATTTAAGACATTAGCAACTTCAGTTAAGACATTAAAAATATGCTAAGAAGATAGTGCTTAGAGATTAATTGAGCTCTAAAAAGTGAGCCTTTGATGCCAAATTTGAGATCAGAAAAGGTTTATAAAATTTTAAATAGCCTTAACTAAGAATAGTTCAAGGACCCTCATTCATATACACACATAATTTTATGTTTCTTTTCAAATTTCATCCCATTCAAACTCTGTAACCATCAGCAAAATGCACATGAAAATATCTTATATCCATCTAATCAGCAAAAAATAGCCAAAAAAAAATCAAATTTGATGTTGACAGGGATTCTGGGTAAAAAAAAAAAAAAAAAGCCCTTTATTACATTGTTGGTTGCCTGAAAATTGAAGTTCATTT
>CM053585.1:529958560-530006579 GCA_028646515.1 Pseudochirops corinnae
CTCGCACAATTGATGTAAAGTTCAAACAAGATCATGTATGTAAAATGTGGTGCAAAAATTAAGGCGTCTGTGTGAATCTGTTATTACCAGGGTTCCCCCAACCTTTGACGGATTGGTCTGAGTTCTAGGACTACATCATGATGCTATTCATAGGAGGAAAGTACATGGTGATAAAAACAGATAGCATTTTACTGATTCCTCACAGGTTTATTACCTGTCTTGGTGTTTTCAAAAGCCCTTCCCCAAGCTAAAAATAATTTTAAAAGAAAAGAAAAGAAAAACAATCAAATTTCCTTTGTTTCTGGGACAACCAGGGTCCTACATAATTCCCAGAGCTTGTGGGACTCCCACCAGAGAGATCTGGAGCCCAAGATCAACAGGAAGTCACCTCCTCAGCCTGAGAAGAGAAACTAAATTATCCTAGGTGAAATTCTTCCATGATTCCACGTAACATACAAGGTGATACAACTGGGGGTCCAGATAAAGCATCATCTGGTGTCCCTCTCTGTATAGCACACACACACACACACACACACACACACACACACACACACACACACACACACACACACACACACACACACACACACACCTGTAATAAATTCTATACTCTTTAAACCCTTTGCAGCACTCAACATGGATTTCAGGTAAGCCCCCCTTAAGCTCCCTTTCCTCTTTCCTATTCATTCTTTCTTCCCTGTTCTTTGGTCTCAATGCGAATATTGTCATCTCTGTCACCTTCACTGTATCCCCCAGAAAATGAAAAGCCACAAACCAATCAGGCACTCACCGAGTCAGGATGCCAAAACACCTGAAAATATCAGAGTAAATTAAACACTAAACCACATACTATGAGTTGGCAGGAAGGAAAAATGTGGGCCAAATGACACTACTAAAGGTAGATGGATTGAGGTGGGGAGAAGAGGTGGTATTTTAAAGACTGATGTCAACTTGAATGGAGGTCTCCAGTGGTGTGCCCCAGGGATTTGTCTTTGACCCTGTTCTATTCAACAAATATTTTTTTTTATGGAGGAATAGGAAGCATGGTTATCATGCTTGTAGATTATTGTGATTATAAATGACACTCCCTCATTCCTCTTTGGGCACCACTCTTGACTCTCCAGACTTCTTTCTCTATCATGCCAGTACCCTCTTCCCTATGAAAGTTCCCTTTGCCATTGTGCTCCACCAGCCTTCTTATCGTAGAAAAATATTCCACTACAGTAACCCCTTCCTCATATTGATGAGATCCTCCCAGAACCCTTGTTTTAAGGAAGATCCACCGTGCCAGCCACGTTCATTCCTTCATTCCCCTCCAGACACTGCTCCTGACTCCTGGGACTTCTTTCTTCACCATGATCCACCCCCTCCCCCATCCTGATGCTTCTCCACCTGACCCATGACCCACCCCTGCTTTTTAGCCTCCTTTTAGGTGTTATTTTCCCTACTGCTATTAGAATGTAAAACCCTCTAGGGTAAGCACTGTCTATCTTTTTGCTTCTGATGTTATTCCAAGCACCCACTGTGCCTGGCACAGAGTTAGAATTTGATAAATGCTTGTTGTCTTGGAGTGCTAACCAAGATGGATGACCAAGATGGCACCCTGAAAGAGCTTGATTTGAAGGCTGAAACTGTGTCTTCTCTAAACTTCATGTATGCTCCATACCTAATGCAATCTTCTGCCCAAGGACAATTGTTAATCCTGGGACTGAATTTCCCATGTAATATATTTTTGTTTAAAAACAGTGAACATATCCAGTAATGTGCATTTAATTTATAGTTCATAGGGTGCATAGACATGGGACCCCCACAGCTAAAATTCTAGACCTGAAGCTAAACCCTACAAATCTGAAATAATAGAATGGGAACAGGGGTGAATGAAAGAATGGCACAAGGTAATTCATGACCCATGCAGGGACAAATCCTTCTTTCAGTTTGCCTTTTCTTCTCTCCCTGTCCAAATGTGGCTTCTCTTCGTTATTCATTCGTTTCAGTAGTGACTGACTTTGGGATTCCATTTGGGGTTTTCTTGGCGAGGAGATTGTGGTGGTTTGCCATTTCCTTCTCCAGTTCATTTGACAGATGAGAAACTGAGGCAAACAGGGCTAAATGGCTTAGCCAGGGTCACACAGCTAGTAAGTGTAAGAGGCCAGATTTGAATTTAGGAAGATGAGTCTTCCTGACTCCAGGTCAGGCGCTCTATCCACTGCACCACCTGGCTGCCTAGTGGCCATTGTAGTTTGTCCTGAAATAGCGGCCATTGAGATTTCAAACCCCAAACAACCCTCTAAATAGTGAAGTTACAGCAGTAACAGCTCCATTCCAGGAACCTCATCTCTTCAAAATATAACTATGGCCTTAAAAATCAATGGTCCAAGGATTCTGAGAAACAAATGATCACAAAGTCTAGGAACTTGACTACGGAAATTTCTTTCAGTTCAAATAGTGATGTGTCCAATACGGCTGGAAGCAGGAAACACCCTGACTGGAGCAAGCCTCAGACCAATCACAAAGATCAGTGGTTTCCGGAGCCAGCTCCAAAGGATTCACGAGAGCCAAAAGTTCACTTTCCAGAGTGAGCGTCACACGTTAGGAGTCACAAATGCAGCAAACCAGGGCTTGGTTTATTGTTTTGTTGGTTGATGTTCTAGACTGGAGAAAGAGAAGAGAAAATGTCTATAACGCAAATTAAGCTTAAAAGCGTGTCCTGAAGGCATTTTTTAAGGGAATGTACCAGTAGAGAAATGCATCGATCGGCCTGTGGTCGTTTACTGCATGAACCAATGAGCCCACAGTTCGATTGGACCTGAGGGCTCCACAAGAGTAGCTACCATTCAACAGCGGGCATTTACACAGAATTTGCAAAACATCTTTGAATTCTCTTGGGATGAGAACTTCTTCCTGCAGCTTAGACCCCTGCCCATCTAGGACTTCTTGGATGACTTCTCAGAAACACTCAGAGGTTAAGTCACGTACACAACTAGTCTCAAAGGTGAGACTGGAAAATGTCAGGGACTGGATTTGAACCCAGGCCTGAATTCAAGCTGAAAACACAATCAATCCACTTTGCTGCAAATGCCAACGAGGAGGGTTTAGGCCAGAGTGCAGGGTCCTTCAGCCCCCATTCTCTGGAGCGCCGCTTGCCCCTTCACTATTGGGATCTTTCCCTGATACCTCAAGCTTGCCCAATTAGGATAACAGGACTCCAGCATCCCATTTTCATCAACAAGTAATTCCCCCTCCTCCTCTGCCTTAGAGGGATTGACTTGTTATCAGACCCTGGTCATATTTAACCCCCTGGACTAAAGATCAAAGAAAGAGAGAACCACCTGAACTTGGGGATAGCCCCAGTATAGGTGTCCCCTTATGGCCAAGACTCTGACACCTTGGCAGGGCACATCTCACTGTGTCCCTCCCTGGCTCAGCTATTTCTGGCTTCAATTATATGTGGAATAAACCTCCTTGCTTGACCCACTTCATGCCTCCACAGTTTTTGCTGTTTCCTAAGCACGTGATCAGAATTCCCTTTGACATAGCCGACCTCTGAATCCGTCAGGCAGCTAGGTTTCTCCCTACCCACCTCATAAGTAGAGGAAGGAAGGGGAAGGACACAGGAGTTCTTGATAGATTTCAAGGGGTCTATGAACTTGGATGGGGGAAAAAAATAGATTTTTATTTTGATATACTTGATTTCCTTTATAATCCTCTACATTTTATGCCACTTAAAATAGAATTCTGGTGTCCAGAGGCTACATCAAGTGTCCTTGACCAAAAAGAAAAAAAAAAAGGATGAGAATCCCTGGTTTGGGGAATCGAGAGATCCACAATGATGAAATCATAAATCACTGTTCCTTGAGTATTGACATGTTGAAATAAGCAAGCTCAGTGAACCCAAAAGGACCTGACCTAGAGTCTACGGAAAGAGAGGTGACCACTGTTGGAAAAAGCCAATCCTTGTAACTGTCTGGAAGCAGATAATATGAAAGGGACCAGAGAACACTCTCCAAGACTCAGAACTGTGAAAGGCCCAGAGAGCTATATATAGAAATGCTTTGTGCACGGAGATAGAAGATCAGTATGCTTGCCTTTGGCCAGGGAATTTAGAAGACGATGGAATAGAAAAACCAGGGAGAGACGCCTTTGTTTGATTGGGGGCAGGCAGGCACATTTGGGGTGGACTGCAAGAATCCCCAAGGTCCTACACTGTTATTTGGAAGTGGAGGAGGCGGGCTGAGAAGCCATGTCTAGGAGGGGATGTTTCCCTCATTTTTCCGTACATATAGCAGCCTTGCACAGGACTCCCCTCCCACATTCCTTAGACCTCTTTGCTCCAGTGGCAACAGGGTAAGAATAGTAACAATTTACATTTTGCTTAAAAGTTTGCAAAGCCCTTTATGTACATCATCCCAGTTGATCCTCACAGAAACCTCACAACATCTAGGGACTATGATGATACCCATTTTACAGATAAGAAAACTGGGACTAAAAAAAAGATTAAAAGATTGGCTCAGGGGTCAAAGAACTGGTAAGTGTTTGAGGTGAAATTCCAGTAGCCTAATAGACCTGCTCTCCCAGAAGTAAAAAAACAGGAGGCCCACAATACTCCCTAGTGCTGCCAAAACACATTAAAATGTAATTGGGAAATAGTTAAAAAAAAATAAATAAAAATGCAAAAGAACATAGATTAGGTTAATGTCTGACTTTCTAAGTCATTCTGCACCAGCGGGGATCCTCATGTCCTATTTCGTGGCCACCATTTCTATCTGAGATTGATGAGACCCTGCTTCAAAAAAATGGCCCTGGAGCCAGTTAAGTTCCTGGAAGGCAGGAGCTGGGACTGCTTTTTCTTTGTATTCCCACAGCTTTGTACAGTATGGGGCATACAGTAGGCCCTTACTTAATGCTGGTAGGCTGATTGATTCTCCTTTGAGCAGTAGCCCAGGGAATGCTTACATTGGTGGCTAAGGGCTGCTCCCAGAGTAAACTGCCCATCACTAGGACCATTTCAGAGAGTTATAGAGTAGCTCATCTTCCATCCCTCAAGATTTTGTATCATCGTGTTCTTGTCAGCCTCATGGAAAGAAGGGAATTCAAAGCATAAATAGCTCATTGAAGTGATGGGAGGATGAAGGAAGAGAGATAAACAGAGAGAATGGAAGGGGTGGAGAAAAGAGAGAACAGAGAGAAGACAAGAGAGAAGGGAAGGCATAGAGGAAAGAGAGGAAGAAGCAGGGAAGAAGAGAGAGAGAGAGAAAAACAGAAAGGGAGAAAGGAGAGTAGGAAGGAAGGAGGAGAATAGAAGAAAAGAGAGAGAGGGAGAATCAAAACAAAGGAGAGAGAAGAACAGGGACAAAAAAAGAAGAGAGTTGGAGAGAAAGGAGAGAATAAAGCAGAGGTACAGAGAGGGGAAGAGAGAAAAGAACAGCATCAAAAAGAAAGGAGGCAGCTGAAGAGAAAGGAGACAAAAGGAATAAGAAAAACAAGGATGAGAGAGAGAAAGAAGGAAGAGGGGGACAAAGGGGAGCCCTAGATGGCTCAAGCTTAGGCCACATTTCCAATATACTTTTATAGCCCTGAGTCCCCAGGCTGCTCACCGCTGGCCTTCTGTCCCAGACTAAATTTGTCTCTTATTCCAAATCCTGACCCTGCCCCCACCCCCTAGTCCCTGCACCATTCTGTATTTATAAAAGGCTGAGGTACAAATGACTAAGCCCTCTCCACCCCCCACTGCCACTAATGGCCATTTTCCCAATGTCACACCGAGTAGTCTCTTACCTAAATTAAAGCCACAGTTCCTGGGTGTGGCTACTGTGGGCTATCCAAATTTTTTTAATCCATAACTACAAAAAAAATAGAGCTCATAAGAGGATGGGAAGTAGCAGGGTGGGTGGGAAGCATGTCAAATTTGGAGGCCTAGAGCACAGAATCAAACCTTAGCTCTACTACATATTGAGTGACCCTGGACAACTCACTTTGCCTTTGTCTGCCTCGGTCTCCTCAGCTATAAAAAGAGAAGTCCTTTCTGCCTCTAAGTCTACAACTGTAGAAAGGAATAAAGGAGGGAATAATGAAGAGAGAACCAGCATGAGGGGTAGGAAGAGCTGGGTCCAAGATTCCCTCTCTGGTACATATAAGCGGTGACCAGGAGCAAATTATTCAAAGAGTTGCATCTCAAACAATTTTCAGAATATGAGGGACAGATGAGCTTCCAACCTACAATAGGGCAGTTCTTTACTCTAGTTTAATCAAAGGTCCAGATTTTTTTTAAGTGAAAAGAGGAAACTATTTTTAGCCAGGTAGCTTTCCAAGCTCATTAATAATCAAAGTAAGCAGGCATATCATAATTCTCTTCCTGATGAGGACGCAGACTTAAACAGCTTGCTTCTTTCCAAAGCATGAACTATGGATGGCTGGATTATATCTCTGCTGTCCCATGTGACTGGAGAAGCATTCTTTAATGATGATAAATAAGGCATACTAAATTGCCAAGTCTCGGACACTAAGGCCTGCCTTCCTCCGGTCACTGGTGGGTCTCAGAAAGAGGCAGACTCTGGCCCATCTCTTGAATTGGCCTTTATGGGGTCTCCTGACTCTGATCCTTTAGCACCTCATCCGCTGTTGCCAAATAACATCAATCAATCAATAAACACTCTTAAGTGCCTACTATGTGCTAGGCACTTTGCTAAGTGCTGGGGATACACGTAGAGAAAAAAGACCATTCCTGCTCTCAACAAGTAGTGAACATGTCATGTTTTAGACATGCCGTCATGACATTTGTAATGCACTTTCTGGGTGTTTCTTTTTGCAAAGAGGTAGCTTGCTGGCCTGGAGGAGAAAGTACTAGGCCTAGGACCAAAGGAGATAATATTTGTGAGAAGCACTTAGAAGAGTGCCTGGCACAACAGTAGGCCCCTAAGAAATGTTTGCTGGATTGGATTGAATGATTTGCCCAGGGCAGACAGCCCACGACTGTCTGAGGCAGGATTTGAACCTCAGTCTTCCCGATGAAAAGTCCAGTACCACACCCACTACTCCATAATGCCTTTCAGATATTGAAGAGGGGTCCCATCATAGTACTGCATGACTTTTAAGGGAAATGGGCTCCTCATCTATTGAAAAGATCAAGGAAGGTTTCATAGGGGAAGTGACATCTGAGTCAGCTCTTACTGGATTTATAAAAATTCAATAGGATATGAAAGAAGGCAAAACAAAAAGAGAGGGAATGGTTTGAACCAAGAGGCAAGAAAGCAGGCATGGACAGCAGGAAATGAAGCAGTTTGGCTGGAGCAAAGAGTGAAAGCCAACAAGGTCCACTGGGCCCAGACTGTCCACGCCAAACTAAGTAAGGAGTATGAACTTTCCTTTGGAAGAAGTATGGAGCCACTGGCAGGTTTCAAACTATGAAATGACTGACTGGGAAACCACTTGCTGCCAAAAATATTTTATTAATTTCTATGTGAGAAAATACACTTCCCCTCACACCCCCCTCCCCCCCACACACACACCTCATAGATCCTGACATGGGAAGGATTTCCAAGGTGATCCATGTCAACACCGTTGTTGTTGGGTTGGATCAGAGTCAGGATTCCTTCCAAGACTCTGGGGTGTTTAGTTGTTCACTCATCAAGGATTTTAAAGATACTACCATTATCCCAGGGTTCAAAGAGCCCTGAGAGATCATAGACTTTAGGGCTGGAAGGAACTTTGAAATACTTCCTTTTTTTAGAAGGCACAAAACTGAGGATCAGAGAAAAGATTCTAAAGCAAGTATCCAAACCAGGACTGAACCTTAGCTGCTGTCTCTCCACCCAGTGCTCTATTCCCTACATCACCCTTTCTCTCTCTTTCCTGCTTTTACAAGTCTCCCCATACACTGGCCTACAAGAATTCCCTGCTAGTGACCATGGGCCTATTGGATTCACGCCCAGCAGAACCTGGGATCTGCTGCAGATGAGATCAGAGGCATGTTCCCAACAATGATCTGCATGAAAGCGAAATAAAATAAAGGCCTCTGGCATCACAAAAGAAGGGGGGAATGTGGTAAGCTTCCTAATGACCCCTCCCCCACCAAAGAGACGTAGATGCTTCCATACTTTGGAGTATGATTGAAGGCTCAGTATCAATGTTTATTCTCTAAGGTGCATTAAAAAAGGTGAGCAGTGCTAAGAAGAAACCAATTTGGTAAACATCACTGTCTCTGCCTTTAATCATGTAGGTTCTATTGATGTCACCACATGATGCTTTTATCTAATATTCACTGACATCAAATTAGAAACACACAGCAGAGAAGGGGAGGGGGAGAGGAAGAAAGCACAGCTCCTTAAATAAAAGGGATGAAGAGTAAAGAGGAAGGGGCTTCCAGCCAGGATACTATCTATGTAGTACTGTTTTTACAGTGATGTTCTTCTAAAGTCAGGTAAGCATTTGTTAAACACAGAGAAGTTTATTCATTCAAACCACAGAATGTTCTTGCATTTCATTGTCTTTTCTTAAGACAACTTTGGATAACTCAGAAAAAAAAACGGAAGTGAGATTTTCTTGCTCTTGGGGCAAGGATCTCATAGAGCCAAGACCAGAAATAGGTCAGAGAAGAATTCTTCCCAGTAGACTATCTGGACAAATACTATTTTAAGGAATTATTCTTGCTTATCTAGTGATAGGCTCTGTTGTTTCTAAGTCCCCAGAGATGGTCAGTGTTATTAACCACCTTCTGACCTAATCACTCTCTAAATTTGACACCCAGTGGCAAAACCCCCATGACCTCACCCTGTATAGTTCTTACTCAGCAGTAGAGTAAGCATACTCTGTTTTCCCCACCCCATTCTAGGTTTAATACAAATGCCTTTTAACTATTCAGGGAGTCTCTCAATAGGACCCATTTGTGCTTGAGGAGACAGGGGGAAATGTCTCTGGCATAATTTTGCATTTTGGGAGCCAGCAAATATTTTTTCCTGGTGCCCATATGGTGACCAGCTTATGTCTAGTAACATAAGGATTACCCCCAAAGGGAGTTAGTCATTGGAGCCTTACTGATGAAACCATAGGTTCTATTTTTACTCAAATAACTGCCTAATCCTCTTTGTAAATCTTACTAAGCTCCTCACAATAGCATATAGCCTGCAGAATCATCCTCTAGTGACCTGGTATTTGGAGCATGGAAAGAATAGCTGTTTATTCACTTTAAACTGTTGGCCTTTTCAGTGTCCTGGGTGATTCTTTAGTCTTCCTCTGATAGAACCCAATGGGCCTTGTCAAGAACTGAGTATACCAGGTTGCCATCCTTTTCACTGGAAATGCCTGAAAACAGGAACAACTTTTATTCTGCCAACAATAAATGTCATTTAAAAAAATGATATGATTCTTAGAGCTCTCTTGAGAAGGGGGAAAATGACGTTCTTGAGCTGTGTGGAGATTGCTGGGACCTGTAGTTATCCAACTTAACACAGAATATACCTAAAGATACCAGTAAAATCACAGGAGCATGGATTGTGGGCTCCAATGGACTTTAAAGATTCTTTTCTCATAGATGGTGTGGTAGCAGTAGAGTGTTGGTCTAACGTCCAGAAGACCTGAATTCTAGTGTGGCCTCAGACACTTACTGGGTGGGCTGTGTGACTGAGCAAGTCACCCAGTCTAGGACTCTTTCCACCATATATGATGGCTCCCAAGTCATTATCAAAAACCGTTAAGTGCAGGAAGGTGATACTCAAGCAATCAAATTGTCATCATCCTCTCCCTCTATATTTCTCTTCTCACCATAGCACCTCTCTATGGTGGGTGGTCAGAATACTCTCTCAAAGAGATCCATAGGGAAATGGAACCAAAAAGGAATAGAGGAGGAAGAGCTAGATGGAACTAGTGGCCAGCATGTTGAATTTGGAATCAAGAAGACCCGACTTCAAATCCTGCCTCAGACACTGGGGTGACTCTGAAAAAGATATTTAATCTTTAACCTTTTGGTGTCTCAATAATATTGGTCAATAAACATTTATTAAGTGCTTCTATTTGCCAAGGCACTATGCTAAGTGCTAGGTATCCAAAAAAAATGGCAAAAGACAGTCTCTGCTCTCAAGAAATTTACAGTCTAATGGTAGAGGGGAGAGTAATGAGAGAGAGGGAGAGACAGAGAGAGAAAGAGAGAGAGAGAGAGAGAGAGAGAGGGAAGAAGAGGGAGAGAGAGAGAGAGAGAGAGAGAGAGAGAGAGAGAGAGAGAGAGAGAGAAAGAGAGAGAGAGAGAGAAAGAGAGAGGGAAAGAGAGAGACAGGGAGGGAGGGAAGGGGAAGCTATATAAAGGATAAATAGGAAAGAATTAAAAGAAGGAAGGTACCAGAATTAAGAAGAGTTGGGAAAATATCCCCACAGAAAGTGAGGTTTTGAAAGCCTCTAAGATTTCTTCCTGCCCTAAATCTATGATCCCTAGAAAGGTGACACATGATTTTTCTTCAAAGTCAATTTTTGCATTTCCTTAATGCCTACCTGGGTTTCTTTTTAGATCCTGGGCATTGTGGCCATTGATTTAAGTGGTTAATCTCACTTCTCATTGCTGTATAGATAGTTAAAGTTATATCTTAATATCCCATTCTCTGTTGTAAGTTTCATCTTACCTTAGGAGTTTTCTGAATCCTTAGTTAAAAGGACGTCACTTCTAGTCAGATGCTAACGACCTATGGTAGGTCTCTCATCTTTCCTCCATTCCTATCACAGCCTAACAGAGTCATTGGCAGTGTGGTAGAACCAAAAGACCATGGGATTGGAAGTGAGAGGGTCTGGGTCTGGATCTTATCTCTACCTCTTTAGGCAAACCTGTGCAACCTTAGGCAAAGAACCTCACTTCTCTGGGTCTTGGGTTCCTCATCGGCAAAGTGAGGGAATTGGACTAGATAGATCAACTCTAGGATGCTTTCCAAATCCAAATTGTGTGAACTCTGATCTCAAATGGTCTTCTTCAAGAGAGACAGACATTAGCCTAAAGCATCCATAGTTACAGAGAGGGTTAAAAAACCTAATGGGTTCATCAAGAAATCAGTTGCCAAAAGGAATCAAAAGTCAAAAGCAGCCATCACATCATACGAGGTTGAAAGGTAGATTACATATTTCCTCTTGGTGGCAAATTATCATTTCAAGGCTGTCAGGAATGGTTATGCTTGTCGAGGATGCTTTAGGGTCACTTAACACGTGATCAGGGCTGCCTAGCTCTTTGAAAGTAGAGCAGAGTGGAAGACTAAGCTGTGGAAACAGCATTTGTCTGGCCCCACCAGATCCAGCCCTTTTTTGATTTCAAACTAATTTTTTTTTTTTACAATGAGAAGGTATCTCATGCTTTTTCATTTATATATGTATGTGTTTGTAGTTTTGCTTATGTATGTATGAGTTTGTATATATGCTACATGTATGTGTACATGTATATGTGTATGTATGTATCGTTTAAACTCATGCAGTGAATAGAGTGCTAGGCTTGGAATCAGGAGTTTAAATCCAACCTCAAACATTTACTAGCTGTATGATCCTGGTCAAGTCACTTAACTTCTGTTTGCCTCAGTTTCCTCATCTGCAAAATGAGTTGGAGAAGGAAATGATAAACCACTTCAGTATCTCTGCCAAGAAAACCCCAAATTGGGGTCACTGGGGGTCTAAAAATTACTGAACAACAAAATTATTGTTATTATTACCATTTATTATTATGAAATCTATTAGTGACCTGTGATTACCCTTCCTCCTCTAATATTCCACTAATGGTATACCCTAGGCCAGCTTTTCTCAGCAATAGTGCTGTGAATAGTTGATCTATTAACAGTGCTAAAGTACATGTCTCAAAGATGACTTCCAGTTCTAAAATTCTTTCATTCTTGGAATTCTCCAGGACCTACAGTAAGGCAAAATGTCCTTAACCAAAACACTAATGTCCAGTCCATCTATTTTACTCAGAACTAGGCACAAATTTAGTTCAATTAGACAAATATTTATTGAACATTGCCAACATGTCAGTCACTGTGCTAGACCTTGGAGATAGAAAAACAGAAATGAAACAACCCTTGCCTCCAGGGAGGCTGAAGAGATATGACATGAACAAAAATATATAACACAAAGAAAATCAAGCATGGAGAGAATACGGGCTCCAGCAAGGGGATCAGAGGAAGGCTTCATGGAGGAGGGGGCACTTTCTTAAAGGAAGGCAAGGATTCTGAGAAGCAGAAATGAGGAGGAAGTACATTCTGGCCACAGAGGACAGACTGCCTGTATCATAGCAGCCCCTCATTGGATGTTGGGTCCGACCTAGAGGACTATGAGGTTACTGAGGGTTAAAGCCCAGTAGAATGGAAGCTCTCTGAGGACAGGGACTGTTTTTGTCTTTTTTTATATCCATAATGACTATAGTTATCCCTTCCACATAGTAATTTTCCCCATTGCAGTTTAAATATGTCACCAATCAACATAAGAAATTAAATGGGAATTGGGGGGGAGTTTTGCAGAAGCCACAGATAATGTGAAAAGGCCAGCAGGCAACACAAAAACTTTAGAAATTCAGAAATGCATAAAATATATGTATAGTGTTGTATAATATCAACTTATTTTATCTTTTAATATCATAATAATTCAGATTTCTTCTCTCGTACAAAGGAAGAGGCAAAAAATTTTTTGCAGATTTCCCAGATCTCAGGGCCAGTACACCCTAACACTCTCCACCCTGCCCCCCAGATGTGGGAGGTATAACTGTACTTGCCTGGCAATGTAGCTCATTGAATGAATGGTTTAACTAGCAGATATAGGATTCCTGATAACAAAAGCCAAGCCTCCTCAATCAGCCATAAAAGAGGAAGCAAATTGTTAGATAAAATGAAGATGGGATCTGAAACCAACTTCCCACTCTCCTCACTGCCTCTGATCCCAATACTTTCCCTTTTACCATATTTTCCCCAAAGCAGCATCAAACAGGACAAATATTTCATTCTAATCCTAGAGTATGTGTACAGCCTCTGTTTTTTATACAAAGACCCATTTATACTGTTCTCTAAAATACTCTCACCTTCAGAGACCCATGCTTCTTAGCCCTTTCCAATTTCAAATTCTTTTGAGCTATTTCATGCTCTGAGACAGAAAAATCCATCAAGGCATAATCCACAGCCCAAGAACTCTAATCTAATTAGGAGATACTATCCAAATAGTTATCTGCCACAGTAGATTCAGAAGATAGGAAATGGAAAATGTCAACGGTAAAATTCCAAATGTGTTTATATAAAGGGAAATGGATAGCTGAAGGAATTATCTGAATAATTCAGGTCAAACACACACACACACACACACACACACACAATGGCAGTTTTTGATGAGAAGTGAGAGGGGGTGTTTCTGCACCAGCTAGATTGAAACTGAGATTTTTATTTAACTCACATAATTATTCACCTTGTCAGTTAATGTTTGTAGACAAAGACTCTTATTCTCTCTCTTTCTCTCCCTCTCTCTCTCTCTCTCTCTCTCTCTCTCTCTTTCTCTCTCTCTCCCTCCCTCTCCCTCCCTCTCTCCTTCCCTCCCTTCCTCCCTCTCTGTCTCTCTATCTCTGTCTCTCTCTCTGTCTCTGTCTCTGTCTCTGTCTCTCCATATTTTGATGATAATCTGAATCCTTCCTTAACCTGACACCACAATGGAATTTTATAGGAAAGAAATTCTAATATTAAGAAATTTATAAAACGTTTTTTAAAAATTTAAAAATTTAAAAATGAAACTTTAAACATATCACCTATTCAGATGCTGGAAAGACATCATTTCTATTTCTTTAAGTATTTAAAATAAATAGGAAACACAAAAAAGTTTTAAGATTCCTTGAAACATATCAACATTAACAACCTGTCTCAAGAGCTCTTTGATCTTGAATATAAGGCAAGTCATAGACCAGGGATACAAGCTTACCAAATATGTTTTTTATCTGTGATAGAGGTGATCCAGGGAAACATTCAAATTGAAAGAGTCTCAAAGACAATGAGGTCTTACAAATAATGCTATTTAACTATTCAGCCCTACATCACAGTAGAGTTACTAGAAGAGATCCAAGGTCATTCAAAAGATTTTGGCTTAGCCATCCACACAAAGGAAATCAAGTGGATGAATAATGTCCAAATTATAGCATGTTGTTAGTACACATTCTATCTATATCTTTATCTCTCTATGTACTTGGGGATGGGGTTATATCACACAGTAAATATGAGGGAGAAAGAATTAGAGAGAAAGATGATAGAGACATATCAATCTGTTTATGTGTGTATATATGTGTATATATGTGCATATATATTTCTGCAAGTGTAGAGATGCATATGTGTGCATACATATATACAGCAAATAAGGAACTTCAAAAAATTTTCTGATGATATAAAAACAGTGAGGCATAACAGGTAAATCTTCCCAAAACTATACCTGTAGCCTCACATTGTTAAGAAAAATAAAGGAAGGCCCCCGAAGTGTGAATTTATGGGAGGAGATAGATAAGACTTGCAGAGGATGTATGGGAATGGAGAGGTTACATCTGTATTGTAAGAAGGAATTCCCAAATAGAAGAGGTCATGTGTCCACTTGACCATTGAGTATTTGAAGATATGTCCTCAATTTTGATTCTATTCTACAAATATTTCTAACACACCTATAATGCACAAGATCCTGAACTAGACATTGTGGGGGAAAAAAAGGCAAAAATGAAATGGAACCTAGCCTCAAAGAGCTTACATTCTACTAAAAGAATAAAATTCCTCCAATACCACCTTCCATTTGAGACTTTTCCTGATCCCTCCCCCAGCTTTTAGGACCCTTCCCTGTTTTCTTTTGTGCATATGTTTGCATTTATTTCTCTGTCTATAGGTTATTTTCTCCAACCCAAAAATACCCTCCTGCCTCCAAGTTGCTTTCCATCTAGAAAATCCCTGGCATATAGTTGGCTCTGTAAAGAATGCTTATTTCCCACAAATAGTAAATTGAGGAGGAAGAGGGAATCAAGAATTGGACAAATCAGAAAATTCAATAATTGTTCAAAGTGCCTTTTAGTTGTTATCCAATCTACTTCTCAAAAGTTATTTAATATAGATGCCATACATTCCTTATGTCCATTTGTAAACTAAGATTTGGGCTCAAATAGAAGACCAGACTACCTAAGTCTGAGTTGGATCAAGTTATGCTGGAGGGCAGAGGATAAACCAGTCCAACCATGTCCTTCAAGTCTACCTCAAATGGCTTTCTACTTCCACCTTCCATTTAAGTCCTCACAAAACCCAAAATTCATTTTCATGAAGCCCTATTTTAAAAGATATTTCTTTGGGGTTTGATGCTACTTGCTCCCTAAATGAAAATGGCTCACAGTGCTGGAGTATTAGCACATGACCCCGGGGAATTCAGGCAAACATGCTTGGGCACAGTCTCTTTGCTCCTCACCTAATGAAAAGCTTCTGTGAAGCTTCTTGGAGTACTTTAAACTTTTTATATTATTTATGGGTTTGTTCATGTGTAAAGCAAAAAAGGAGACATGTTTGACCCTATTCTGAAGGAAAGATGGTCACCTCAGAATGCAGACATCATCGTAAGATACAGATGTATATGCATGCACACATGTGTACACATAAACACAGGCACGCTGCAGTGGGCAGGGTGATTTCTGCTGCTGTGTTTCTCATATCTTTCCCAGTTTTAATATTCTCCTTTTCTCCTCTGTATTTCAAAGACTGACTTTTTGTTGTCACACTGTGTTTATCTCTTCTTCACGATGAATCACACAACACTAGAAGGGGAGTAATTTGGAAGGAATCTCATGCAATCCCCAGTTCAGTATATAATGAGTCCCCCATCTGCACAGCCCCAGTCCAGACTCATCATCTCTCTCAGGAATTACTGCAATAGCCTGTCCATTGTTCTCCCTGACTCAAGTCAGTGCCCTCTCTGATACCTTCTCCAAACAAATGGATATTCTTTATTCACAGATATTGATGGTGTCCCTCTCTTGCTCAAGAAGCAAGCATGGTTCTTTATTATCTCTTATTTCAGTATCTAAAGCTCTTAACAGTCTAACTACCATCTATCTTTCCAGGCTAATTGTGCATTATTCCCCTTTATACACTCTGCTTTCTGGTTAAATGGGCCTATTTACTGAGCATCACACATGATATTCCATTTCCCACCTCCATGCCTTTGCCCAGACAGTCCCCTGTACCTGGAATACACTCCTTTACCTCTACCTCCTGGAATTCCTCAAATATGACATCCCACTTCAGGCTTTTCCTCATCCCTCTTCCCAATTGTTAGGACCCATCCCTGCATTATTTTGTGTAAATGTGTCCATTTCTCTGTGTACAGCTTATTTTCCCCAGCCCCAAGAGACACTCCCCCCCAAACTGTTTTATCTAGAATAATCCCTGGCATACAATCAGCTTTTTAAAAATGCTTATTAAATGAAGAATTCTATATTCTATATTGACTGAACCAGAGAAGAAAATTATGATGGGCCTTAAGTGTCAGTCTAAGGAATCTGGACTTCCTTCAGTGGGCTTTTGTGATCCATTGAAGGCCCTTGAGCAGTAGAGCACTGCAAAGAGCTTAGTCATAAGAAGATTAAGCTGCAGTGTTGGGAGGGCAGACTGAAGCTAATGGTTCTGTCGAGAAGCTTCTGAAGTAAACTAGGTTAGGGAAGCGCGAGGTAAGCTGGCAGCGATGGGAATCTGAGCGAGGTTGCGTAGGGATGAAATCGGTGAGTAATTGGATGTGAGGATCAAGAGAGAGGGAGGTATCAAAGACAACACAGGGACTACCAGAATCAGGGACTGGGAAAATGACCAGTGCCATCAGGTCTGATGGTGAATGCCAAGACGCCACTCTGAGGAGGGAGGCTGAGGCTGGCCACGCACTTCTATTTAGGGGCTCTGAGCTGCAGTAGGGTGGAAGCTGATCAAGTATTGGTTCTAAGTCTCACGCTAACATGATGAGGGCCTGGGAGCAGAGGGTTAACAGGCTGCCTATGGTGGGGTGAACCCACCTAGGCCAGAAAAAAAATGTCAGATTGAGTTAAAATACAACCTCAGATACTTAATACTTACTAGCCCTGTGACCTTAGGCAAGTCATTTAACCCCAATTGCCCTCCCCCCAAAAAAGGCAAAAGAAAAAAAATGGGTCTGATCAAAGCTTCCATACTGATCAGTACCGGGCCCATTGCACTTCTTGTCCAAGAGAGATAGGGAGACTCATTCACAGACAGAAAGACAGACAAACACAGAGACAAAGACAGAGAAAGAGAGACAGAGACAGAGACAGAAAGACAGAGACAGAGAGACAGAGAAAGAGACAGAGACAAGAGAGAGAAAATCAGGCTCTTTCACTGAAGCACACTGCTTCCGGCTCAAAGCCAATTAAAAGGTTTTTCTTTGTCACTCAAGAGAAAGATAGGAAAGACTTAGGACACCTGCACATGTTCTGGAGTGAGGGGAAGAGCCTTCCATTATTTTTATTACTCAGGCTCCTCAAGCTGCTTCCTGTTTTGGCAGAAGACATCACAGATGCACATGCTGTAAGAACCAGGCTTTCCTGGCCAGGTCCCCTCTGTCACAGGCTTATTGAGCCTGAGGTGCCAGTATTTCGTGCAATCCTCGCAATGTTGTGGGTTTTATTGCTTGTCTTTTGCTGAGTATGTATCTGGATGAACCCCAGAATGGTTTGTTAAGATGCTTCATTGCTAAACTTTCTCAGAAATCTCTCCAAAATGGGTTCTGTTGACCCTGCCTTTGAGGTTGCCTTGGCTGGGGCTTGGATGTCATGCCTTGCACAATTCAGTCTTTTACTTGAGCTGGGAATCTTGATTCACACAATAACACGAGGAAGTAGGATAACAATAGGCTGTTTGCTAGAGGCTTATGGTCTGAACTGGCACTTGCCATATCTTATCCCCACTGACACCCACACCATGTAAACACAAAAGGTAGATTCATGCCTTTCTTGTCCATTAACACTATTTGGTAAGGAACAAATGCCTTCTGGAAGAATCTGTCCTTTCCACTCTACAATTTTGTCCAGGACCTTAATTCAGTGGTGCTGGGTATAGTGGTATATACCTGTCATCTCTCCCTTTGAGTGTGACAGAATCTCTTGAGCTCAGGAATTCTGAGCTTCAGAGGGCTAAACCAATTGGGTGCCTCCACTAAGGCTGGCATTAATCTGTAAGTTTCTGGGAACAGGAAGTCAATAGAGTTGCCTAAGGAAGGGTGATCAGGACCAGGTCAGAAGAACAAAGCAGATCTAAACCAATCGGAGTGGGACTAACCTATGAGTAACCCCTACATTCTAGCCTGGGTGAGAGAGGAAGACCTCATCTAAAGGAAAAAAAGAGAACTCAATGTTACAAGATAAATTTTTGTGGCTTCCCTTTCTGAGGGTAGGGCTGAGGATGGGGACAAGTTTCTCCAGAATGTAAGTTCCCCAAATCACTTACCTGGGTGCTGAACTGATTTACATACTCTGTTCAGAGAGAACAGAAATGTTAATTATATTTCATCTGTATCATATAGGTCCAAAGTAAACTTGGCATTGTCCCATTTCACAAGAGGAGGAAACAGATGGGGAAAAAATTGAGCATCAATCTTATATCAAGCCAAAGCTATGTGAACCTCTGGGACTTAACTACAAGTGTTGGGTCACTAAATCCTGTGCTTGCCTGAATAAGCTCTTAGATCTCAGGGATTTTTCTTATACCCAGACATTATCATTCCTCCTCCATTCATTCATTTAAAAAAAATTTAATGAGCATTTGTTATACACTTACTGCAGATAAGGTTTTGGGCTAAGTGCTAAGAATACCAATTTTTAAAAGTAGTCCCCACCTAGGGCTTGTGTTTTGTTGGGAGGTGAAGGAGACGAGTTTAGCTTTGAAGGAAGCTTAGGATTCGACAGGATGGAGGCGAGGAAGAAATTCAACCTCAGTTTGGAGGCCACTTATGCAAAGGCATGGAATTAGGACGTGGAATAGTAACAATAACAAGTAACAAAGCTAATAAGGATAGCAACAACTATGATAAAAACACTTTAAGGTTTGCAAAGTGCTGGAGCCTGTTACCGCCTCTGATTCTCACAACCACCCTGGGAGACAGATATTATTATTATTTCCCATTTTACAGATAAAGACATTGAGGCATACAGAGGTTAAATGATGCCAAAGGTCTCATGGGTAATAAAACTTGAGGCAGCACTCGAACTCAGATCCTCCTGACAAGTCTTGTCTCTAGCCATTCCATCAGCTACCTGCCATGTTCTGGGAACAGTGAGTAGACCCATTTACCTGGAATGAAAAGCACATCAAAGGGGAAAGTATGAAAAGAGGCTGGAATGTAGCTATGAGGAATTTTAAATGCCAGGCTGAGGAATGTGCATCGTCTCCTAAAGGCAAAGAGAAGCTACCTGAAGTTCTCAGGCAGGGGAGTGATATGGACCAAGCTGTGCTTTGGAAAGATAATTTTGGCCACTGGGTAGGAGATGCATCGAGGAGGGGAGAGACGCAGCAGGAAGAGATTCTATGTCTGCTGCAATCGTCTGAGTGAGAGGCGGTGAGAAGCAGGACACAGGTGGTCAGGCCACATGAGCAGAGGGAAGAGAATAAAGTCTGGAGATACGATAGTGGTGAAATCCCCAAGAACTGGCAACTGATTCTATAATGGAAGGAAGGGTGAAGAGTCAAGTATGGCGGAGACTGTGAGCCTAGATGGCTGGAGAGATGGTGGTACCCTGGGCAGTAACAGAAACTCCAGGGACCGCCAGCTCCACATCAGCTCAGTCACCCATGAGCAAAGTCACACCTTGGACCCCATTATCACTCAGGTGTGTTCCAACTCCTAGATCTCAAATAGTGAAATTTCCCTCTCTGGCCTTCCACCCTCACCTCCCTCCCTCTCAGCTCTCTCTTCTTCCCTATGTCCTCATCACAATTTCTAGGCCCCTCCACCCAACACCCCTCTATCCAGTCCATTACTCACCTTCTGACTTCACCTGTTTCTTGCCTAGCCTGCACCCAAGTCTGAGATTTCAATTCTACTCTCAATAGCACCTAGAACTCTTAGACCCCTGTGCCATTATTGTCTCATTAATTCCTATTCCTTCCTCTCTGCTCCCTCCCCAAGGCTGCCAAGTACTATAAAGAAAAAAAAATCCCATGGACCAATGGAGCCATTACAGATTCACGTTATTTGATCTCAGGACCTCAGTGCTGCTCATCAAAACTTGTGCAGCAATCAGCAATCATTTATCAAGCATCATGCCAGGCTGCCTCAGGGTTTTGTTTGGAATTGGTTACTCAGCATGGTTACTCAGGATTCCCAAAGGCCTCGTTTACCTGAAGGGATCCGTTATCTGTTGGGTGTAGCTATTTAATCATCCAAGAAAAAGTCACTGAGACCACCCTCCAGAACCTGCCTTCTCATCCAGACTTCCCTCAACCAACAAAATAAACTTCTCCAAAATCCATGCTATTTCCTTAAGCCCTCTGGAAGGGCAAAAGTTTTTTTTCTGTAAATCCTTTTTTGTTTGGTCAAGGTCTTTAGGATAAAGAAAAATTAGTAGGTTCCTGAGCTCTCATACTGTAAACTCAGTGCTAATAACATCATTTTTCTCTATGGGGATTTTTGCCATTAGCGGGGACTTACAAGGGAGCCAGTATCTTATGGAGAATTGCCTCCCTACGCTGAGTTGAAGACTTGACCTTTATCAATGCCAGCTTCATTTTGGAGAAGGTCTAAAAGGGAGGCAGAATCTGGTCTTTGAAAAGCCCTTCAGAGAGGACAGTTTTCTCAAAGGAATCTCCCGGCTTCTGTCCCTGTGACCTGAAGGTTTCCAAGAATTCCAAACATCATTGACTTGTGGCATTTTAGGCACTGTGGTCCACACTGGACTGATGGGAAGGAGGCATCACTATGAATCATTTTTTTTTTCCTTTCCACCAGGTAGTGTGAAAATTACAAAGAAAGGATCAAGCTATGGCTTGGCTGGGGGCTGGGGGTGGGATGCAGAGAGGAAAAATATTGGGGACTAGGTGGGGGAAGGGAAGGAGAATTAACAAAAGTCTAACTACTAAGCCATTAACTACAGCAACACACATTAATGGGAGAGTCACAGGGAAGAAAATGGTAAACTGAACCAGAAATTGACTAGGCAAAAGAGTGACTCCAAAACCAGCTTCAATCAATCTTTCAATCAGCAAACTTGTGTCAGACACTATACTAGATGTCTGATGAAAGTGCACCAGTCACTGCTCAGAAAAAGCTGACATTCTACTGCAGGAGACAACATGTATGTACCTGGATTTCCAGCCAAGCTCAGGATATTTTGGATGAGACTTCTCTAATAGGTAGAGAAAACGCTGTACAACATTTAGTAACTATTTGAATTTTCTTCTGTAGAAGACAAAGCATTGGGCCAAACTCTCTGAGGGATCAACTCCGGACATGTGCCTAGAAAGTGAAAGACTTTGAAAGCTATAGAGACATATAGGAGAAGCTGATTCCTCAACATAGCCCTGATTTTTGGTTGGTTTCCCTAGAGACATCATAGAATTTCCCTTTGGGTGAGAGTAGGACCTCTCCCTCTCTTGGTTTGAGTTGAAATATCTTGCCCCATCCCCACTCCCCTGCCACTTCCCATCACTGCCTAGAAAGAGCTTATTTACTGTGCATATTTTCTGGTATATCCTAATTTGTATAATCGTAATTTCAACTTGCTATTTGTTTAAATAAATGGATTGACTCACTATTCACTATTTGTAATGGTCTTTTGTGTAGCAACCTTTTGGTGGGATGGAGCCAAACTGGTCAGTGTAAATTAGGGCTACCCTACTTTCCCTTTGGGGAAAGCAATCAGGGAACCTAGAAGCTTTTTCTATATACCTTATAAGGCATGTCCCTAGACCACCAGTATTTGGAGGGGCAGAGAAATATAGTTTTAATCCTACCCTTCTCAGAAATTAAAGAATGACCACTCTTATGATCCATTCTTTTAATCTTCTAAATCAAGAATCAAAGCCTCCCTTGGAGAGGAATAAGCAAGATTCCAGGAATATCTATCAGCATCTTTATTCAAGCCTCCAGGTTATGTTTACATTTTCTATATGGACATACACACTTACATGGATATGCACACAACTGACAGGGAGGAGGAATGATGAGAGAGAGAGAGAGAGAGAGAGAGAGAGAGAGAGAGAGAGAGAGAGAAAGAGAGAGAAAGAGAGAGAGAGGGAGGGAGAGAGAAGAAGGGAGGGAGGAAGAAGGAGAGGGAGAGGGAGGGAGAGAAAGAGAAGGAAGGAAGAAGGAAGGAAGGAAGGAAGGAAGGAAGGAAGGAAGGAAGGAAGGAAGGAAGGAAATGAGAAAGATTAAAGAAAAGGACAAAAGGCAATTTAGGGAGGGCACTAGCAGTTGTAGAGATCAGGAAAGATGGAGAGAAGGGAATAATAACAATAAAGTTGAGGTATGGAGGGAGGACATTCTAAGCAAGGAGTACAGGAAGTACAAAGGCAAGGAGATTAGAGATAGAGTATTGTGTATGAGGAAGAGCAAGAAAGCCATTGACTAGTATGAGATAAAAGACTAGTGAGTGAAGCTGACAACGTGGGTTGGGGTCAAATTTTGAAGGGCTTTAAAAGTCACAGTCATAGAATCTAAGAGTTGAAAGAAACCTCAAAAGCTGAATCCGTATCAGAACAGAAATCCCTTCTAAAGCAGAGCAGAGAAGTCATCTAGCCTTTACTTGAAGGCACACACATGTGTATGTAGAAGTAGTGTACATATCCATGTAAAGATGTATATCCACATAGGATGTCTAAACATACGTGGAAGTGGTTTGAATAAGACGTTGATAGATATCTCTGGAATCTTGAAAAAGAAGACTTTGATTTCTCCCTTAAGGGCATCAGGAGAAGGGCCAATCCCCTCCTATTATATTTTGGGATAACTAATTTTTAAGACATTTTCCCTTACATCTGGCCTATATTGTCTTCTTTGTCACCTCTACCCAGTGTTCCTGGTTCTTCCCTCTGGGACCAAGCAACCCAAATCCATTTCTTCTTGCACAAGCCAGACCTTCAAATACTTGAAGACAGTTTTCAGTTCTCTGATGCTCCCACACCAGGTCTCTTCCCCTGGCTAAAATGTCCTCAGGCTCCCAGATGAACTCCATTTTGCACAGTCTTCAGTGGTAGGTAGAGCTAAAACAAGCAGAATCCCTCCTATACAAGCATGGAGAAAATTGTTCTGAGATCTCAAGACAAGAGAAACAAGGAGGAGGGACACTTCTTTTATTAAGTGAAAATGTCCATGGATTTGCACACAATTGAAACAGGGAAGATAGGACAACAGTAACCCAGTTTTTAAAAAAATCTAAATAGTTTTTGAAGGAAGACAAGGTTCAAACCTTTAGTTCAAGGACAGTGAAAATGTAAATTAATGTTTTAATTAAAGATCTTGTTTTCTTTCTGACTCATGTCCTAACCCTTCACCTTCTTAGAATCATTTCTCCCACCTACTTCCTTTCTCTTATCTTTCTAACTAAGCACCTATTTTCTGGTTCTTTTCTAATATGAAATTCCAAATGAACTCCAGGTTCTTCCATCAAGATACCATTTTTTTAGTACAATAGGAAGCATGCTAGATTGGAAGTCAGGAGACCCATGTTTAAATCCCAGCTCCATAGTTTACACTTAATATTGGGGAAGAGGCTGAACCACTGTGGTCCTCATGTTTAAAATGATATGGCTGGACAAGATGGTCTCCATAGTTCAGCATAGCCTAGAGAACTGGATTTGGAGTCAGAAGGTCAGGCTTTGAATCTTTTCTCCGTATGGCCCTTGGCAAATGCCTTACTCTTTCTAAGCATCAGTTGTTTCATACATAAATTGAGGGAGTTGAACTAGGAGACCCAGAGGTTCCTTCCATCTCTGGATCTATAACCCTATGAGGCCAATTCATGTCTCTGGGGTTAAGTTTCTTCAGCCATAAAACAAGAGAGTTGGACTAGATGACCTTCAAAATCACATCCAGCTCCAAATCTAGGCTCTGAATGCTTCTGAAAAGGGAAGAAAAATATGTCAATGAATGATATTGACCTGTTGACACTCAAGACAAGTCTCTGAAGTTCTAGCAGATGATGGTGAATGGAGTAAAGAGCTGGGCACCGGCTAACAATACTTCTTAAACTGTGGATCATGACCCCAAAAGGGGTAGCCAAAAATTTGGCAATAGTAAAATATTTCTGAAGGTGCAATGACCAAAAATTAATTAAAAATCAAACGCATAATGAATTCTAGTCATTTTGCAACTTCACTGCAGTCTGAACACAAAGCATATGCACTTTGTACTGACCATGCCCTCAGTCTGCAACTCACTGCTGAACCCAAAAAGGGGCCACAAGTGAAAAAAAGTTTAAGAAGCCCTGGGCTAGAACCTCAATAAATGTATATTGTGTTAATAAGTCAAGGTGATGCAAGAGAAACCTCACCCTTACTCTCACCTGCTTACCACACTTAAGGCTTATCAGGCAGCTCCACCTGTTGCCTCAGGGCCTGAGTGGAATTGAAAATAGAACTTATTGTTTTCTATAGAAATCTAAGAAATTGTAAGCAAACCTCCTGGAATGGCAGCCTAACTTATCTGCCTGAATCTAGGCAGACAAAAGGAGATCTTTTTTTTTTTTTTTTTTTACTCTGGCAGAATTATATTTAAAGATCCGAATACGGTCTTATTTTACGGTTTCTTTTAATATTTTTTCTTATATAACTTAGAGAACTTGTGCAGAGATATATACCAGCTCTGCCACTTATTTCCTGTGTGACATTGGGCATACCTGGGCCTCAGTTTCCTTATTTGTAGGGTGAGGGAGAATCCTCCAAAGACATCTTCTGAAATTCCTTATAGCTCTACAATTATGGTCCTATGATGCTTAGCAGCTCTGCGATCATGGTCAAGTCACTAGACTTCCCAAGCCCTCAGTTTCTTCATCTATAAAAAGAGAAGACTGGGCTAGAATCACTGAGCTTCCTCCCAGTTCTGCTGCTATGACCTGATAATGCTAGGAAGTTTGCTAACTATGAGGCCTTGGGCTTAACCTCATGGGCCTACATTTCTTTATATCTAAAATGAAGGGATTAGGCTAGGCCTTTGAGCTCTCTCCCAGGTCTACAGCTATGCTTTGGCTGTTCATCCTTCTTTCAAAGAGGACTGATGACTCCACAAGGTGATATCTTGACTTGCCTGTGAACTGGATTTAAATGAGGCAGAGCTTCAGAAAGTATCAGCCTCACTCTCTTCTGGAGTCATCAAAGTCCAGTGGCAAGACAAAAGTCAGGATGACTGGTAATGGCCCAGTATGCAGTGAGTGACCTTGGCATCTTTGATATCTGATTGAGCTCTCTAAGAGCTCCACAGTGCCTACAGCAGCCTCCTCCTTGGCCATTGGAACAAATTGTTCTCATCTACCCATTCCACTGGGGGAAATCTTCGTATCCTTGGGGTAGACATCCCCCCTAACTCACTGACAATTTTGATGTCTACTGGTTCCCCTCAACCCAGTTTAGCCCATCTGCCAAGTTAGTTTTACTAGGGTGTGGCTACATGCTACAGTTTCTTGGAGCCACAGGTGAGGGTTGGGAGGAACGGTGGACACCAAAGGTGGATGAGCAGCCCTCACACCAAAGGTACTGGTCCTTCTTGAATACCTCATTCACCCCAGTTGTGCTCCTGTGACGTTGTCTATGACCTGAGAATCTCTTGCTTTATTCCTCTCAGTATCTTTTTTAAACAATCTACTAAAAATCTGCCTGTGGCTTGTGAGGCAGGAGAGGGGGGTGGGCACAGTGCATATAAAGGACAGTGATCTGCCAAGCAACAGATTAAAGGAAGTCTAACCCCTTTAATACACTTCACTCCTTCGCTTTAGCCTCCCCAGTTCTACAGTCTCTGAGACAGAATTTTTCATCCTTAAAGTATGCCATGGGCTTGGTATTAAAAATAAACCAGATGGATCCATACCTGCTCTGCTGGGCCCATTGGTCCTGTGACCAATGCCATTCGGAGAGCCATACATCACTGGAGCCTATCAATTCGGTGCTTGGTTATGCTCCACATGAGCTCTCAGCTCCAAGATTAACAGCCCGGGGAACCTGTGAAGCTCATCTCCGCCATTTACAAGATCAAGTTCTCATGGCACCATCCAGTAATATTCTCATTTGGGAAAGAGAAAGGAGGCACTGAAGTGAGCAGAGATGAGAGATACTCTCCACTCTATCCCTGTGTCCTGCCCCTAAAATCCTTAATAACTTTTTTTTTCTCTATGGGAGAAATGAAGATGGTAATGGAGAGATGCAATATTTGTGAAAGAGAATCAGTGGAAAGTATGAAAGAAATATTTAGGGGCCGTGAGTAATTACCACTGGGAGTCTGTGTCCCTCTCTTGGCTCATCCAGCACTGCTCTGGAAGAATAATTAGGACTTTGGTTTGCCTGGTAATGTAAAAAGTGAATTACACCCATTATGATGACCCATCTCAGCCTAGAAGAGATGAGAAAATGCATCTCCATCCTTCTGTTGGCAAGGTGAAGGGCTGTGGGTATGGAAGACAATCATGGAACAAACCACTCTTAAGAAGCTTATGTTCTATTGGAGTTAAGATAGTAAGATAGCATGTTCACAGGAAATGAAAAACATAATACACAAAATGTTTTATTCCCAGAGAGAGGCCACTAACCTCTGGAGGAAATCAGGCTAGATTCCCCATAGGAAATGGAATTTCAGTTAAGCTATGAGTGTCATGGAAGACTCATCTTCCTGAGTTCAAATCCAGGCTGAAACTTACCAGCTGTGTGACCCTGGAGAAGTCACCTCATGCTGCTTGCTTCAGTTTCCTCATTTATAAAATGAGCTGGAGAAGGGAATGGCAAACCTCTCTAGTATCTTTGCCAAGAAAACCCTTAATAGGGTCACAAAGAGTCAGATTCAACTGAAAAAATCCCTGGGGCAGTGAAGGAGACCATTTATGAGGCAGAAATAAAGAGGGAGGGTATTCCAGGCTTGAGGGACAGAGATGGAGATGGAAGGCCATGAACAGGGAATAGACTGTTTAGATGGAAAGCAGCATCTATGAAAAGAAATATGCAAGACAATTAGAAAGGGAGATTGGTGTTAAATTGTGAAGGGCTTGGATGACCCACAGAGGAGTTTGCATGGGCTCCTAACAGGGTCAAATGCCACAGAGAAGCAAGAAGGGATTCCTCGGGCAGGGACTGACATCACCTGTCACACCTGTGCTTTAGGAAGATCAGTTTCAAATTGGAAGATGCACATCTTCCTTCCTGGCAGTGTTTCTGATTTCCGGAGCTTCAACTCCATGCTTCAGCTCCAGTCTTGCCTTAGTACCTGGGACCTCCTCAGCCTGAAGCATCTATCAGCCCCTGCAGCCTGATCACCATGAGACATCCTTGTGAGTTCCTCCCATGGCCCAGACCCACCAAACTCCATTGCCCTCTCATTTGTGCTTCTGATCTTCCAGACTTCAACACCATACCACGCCCCAGAGAGGATACCTCTACACCCACCCTCCCCCAGTTTCCCAGCTCCTTTTTGGGTATTGTCTTCACCTACTAGAATGTAAGCTCCTTGAAGTCAGGGACTGTCCTTCTTTTTGCCTGTATTTGTGTGCTCAGTGGGCTGCACAGTGCCGAGGACATAATAAGTGCCTATATAATAAATGTGTGTTGCCTTGCCTTGCCTTGCATATACACCAGTGTGCCAGGTGTGCCCACGCAGACACTAATGTCTCTAAAAAAGTTTTGTGTTTTGATTTAATCTTATGATATGCTCTTTCAGTTCTGAAGTGTGGGTTGGAATATGCATATGCATTTTACTTCAGTTTAGCTAAGTTTTAGTTTCTTTAGTTTATCTAATGAATAGAAATAATGTCTTTATGATTGAGTATCCATACATGTTAGCCATTCAGATAAATGGGCTCCTGGTCTAATATACTGGGATCCCTATGCTATCATTTCTCATAGGACCAGAGATTGAGAGCTGGGAGGGAATTCAGGTGCCACCAAGTCCAAGCCCTTCATTTTACAGATAAGGAAATTGAGACTGAGAAGTCAAGTAATACGGCCAAGGACCCAGGATCAGACAGCCAGTAAGAGTTTGATTGGCAGTGGTGTGGTGGATGGACTGAAGGAAGGAGAGACTAGAGGTAGGGAGATCAATTAGGAGGCTACTGAAATTTCATAATTGAGGACTGAACATCAGAGTCTGGCATACAGTAGGTACTTAATAAATGCTTATACTGACGGACTAATGGCCATGAGAATGGAGAGAAGAGAATAGATGGGAACTATGATTTGGAATCAGGATTACCAAAACCAGGCAGCTAATTGGAGGCTGAGGAAGAAAGAAGAGTGGACTATTATACCCTAAGACTTGAGTCTGAACCTGAATACCTGAAGGGATGATGTTACCCATAATAGAAAGGGGGAAGTTAGGGAGAGGGAACCATTTGGAAAGGAAAATATTGAGTTCTGGTTTGGACAAGTTGCATTTGTGACATCCACTTGTAGATGTCTTATATGCCCAAGGGCCAAGGCAGTAGATCTGGGGGTTGCCTGCATAGAGGTAATAGTGTACCCCATGGGAGTCACCACAGGAGTGCTAAGTGAAGCAACACAGAGAAAGAAGAGAAGAAAGAAGAAGACTCAGAACCCTAAGAAATCTTAGAAGGGGAGAGAGGCAAACATAATGATCCTGCAAAGAAGACTGAGGAGAGGCCAGCAGGGCAGAGGAAGAACAAGGGGAGAAAAGCATCACGAAAACCCAAGAAGGAGGACAAAGAGGAGGTAATGACGTTTTGCAGAGAAGTCAAGAAGCCCCAGGACTTGGAAAAGGTCATGATCTGATAGTTAGTAGATCATTAGAAACTTTGGAGAGAAAAAAAAAGCAACTTGGGTAGGGGGGACTGAAGAATTAGGAAGAGGGAACTAAGTGCAATAAAAATTTTTAGGAAGGTGTAATATTCAAAATCTATAATGAATGAACACAAATTTATAAGTGCTTGTTATTCTCTAATAGATATGGATCTAATAGATCCATGAAGAAGTATCTGTTCTTAAAAGAAGCATAAATTATCAACAATCCATTAAACCTTCCCCCCCCAAAAAAATATTCAGACTCTCTTATCATCAGAGAAATGCAAATAAAACTAACTCAGTTATCACCTTGCATTTGTAAAATGACAAGAGATAATAGAATCCAATATTGGCAGGACTATGAGAATGTTGGTAGGTCAATTCGCTGCTGATGGAGCTTGGGATTGATTCAAGTCTTTTGGAAATTATGTACAATTAAGTAAGAGTTACAAAACCCTTTGTCCAAACCCTTCGACCCACTAGTGGGTCTTTCCCTAAGGAAGTTATTGACATTGGGCAAAAATAATCTATGTGCACAAAACTATTCTTAGCAGCATTATTTTAAAATGCAGGAAAAGATAAGACCTGGAAAAAAGTTATGTGCCCAACAATTGGAGAATAAATGGAAACACTGATATGTGAATTATGGAACATTATTATGCTGTAAGAAATTGTGGCTACTACAGTGTTTATGGAACAAAACTAGGAGACCGGGGAGTGTTGGGAAGGAATCATAAGGTAACAATGACCAAAGAATTTAAAGAAACGTGGTGAGATTTTAGGAAAAAGTGTAGCACAGTGGAAAAACAAATGGCTCGACAGACAAAGGACCTGGATATAAATCCCACTTTTGATGTGTATTACTTTCATGCCATTAGGCAAGTCATCTGGTCTCCTTGGGCTTCAACTTTCTTGTCTGTAAAATGAGAGGATTGATCAAGATGGCCTCTCGAGTCCAGTCTACCTCTAGATCTAGGGTCCTATAACTCATTCAAGATGTTGCAGCAGGAATAAGACAGAACCAAAAAAAAAATGTTAAACAGCTATAGAATTCATGCCTTGTGAAAGTTAATGGAGAGAGCTTTTGAATCTTTTAACAGTTACCCAACAAAAGGCCAAAATTAACAGTGGCTTGCTGTGGATTCTAGACCGCCTCTGTCAATAATGCCCCATGTGACCTTGAGAGGTAAGTCTTCTCATCTATTGGATTCTTCTAAGAGAGGAAGCATCAAGGTAGACTGGAAGAAGACAGATTTAGAAATAGAGGAGCTGGTTTCGATTCTACCTCTTAACTTTGCAACCTTTGCTAAGTCACTTCACTGGGGGAGGGGGGAGGTCATAGATTTAAAACTGACCTGGTGTGTATACCTTAGGACTTCATTTCCCACAGTTCTTAGACTGACCACTTCCCTGGAGAAGATT
Organism: Pseudochirops corinnae; assembly: GCA_028646515.1. Taxonomy (NCBI): domain Eukaryota; kingdom Metazoa; phylum Chordata; class Mammalia; order Diprotodontia; family Pseudocheiridae; genus Pseudochirops; species Pseudochirops corinnae. The sequence continues at coordinate 529,988,908 of CM053585.1, forward strand.
CATTGGTGACTGATACTTTACAAGGCCATTGGCTTATTGGCCAAGATGGACAGGATGAAATTAGAGGTAAAGAGGAAGAGAGAGTTTTTGAGCAGAACAGTGGGAACAGATGTAGGAGAGGCCAACAGGGGGCCTGGAGTCAGAGGGAAGACAGAGGAGCAGATGACATAGAGTGAAGTGGCTCTCCATGTCAGGAAGTCTAAAACCCAGGAGATCCATACTTGGGGCAGGAGGCCTCAATATCCTCCAACCAGGCATGAGAAAACTCCAGGAAACTGTTTTTCTGCAGTCATGTCCAATTTGTGACCCCATGGACCACACTTTGTTTATGGGGTTTTCTTGGCAAGGATACCGGAGTGGTTGGCCATTTCCTCCTCTGGTGGATTAAGGCAGACAGAGGTTAAGTGACTTGTCCAGGGTCACACACTAGTAGGTATCTGAGGCCGAGTTTGAACTCAGGTCTTTCTGACTCCAGGCCCAGCACTCTGTCCCCTGAGGCATCTAGCTACCCCAAAACTTACTGTGCATTTCATACTGGGGCCTTGCAATATGAAAGGAACTATTATATGCTGGGATTTTGAAGGGATCAAAGGGGATCCATTGCTTTCATTTGTGCATGAGTATAGAGAATGTTTTATTTCTTCATTCCTCTTCTCATTATGAACATTGCTCTCTATGTTAATTAAATGGTTTAGCTATGGAATTGATGTATCTTTTTTGCAGGGGCAGCTAGGGAGCACCATAGTGCATAGATCGCCAGGCCTGGAGTCAGGAAGATTCATTATCCTGAGTTCCAATGTGGCCTCAGACACTTAACAGCTGGTTGACCCTGGCCAAGTCACTTAACCCTGTTTGCCTCAGTTTCCTCATTTGTAAAATGAACTGGAGAAGGAAATGACAAACCTTTCCACTATCTTTGCCATGAAAACACAGAAATGGGGTCACAAAGAGTTAGACATGACTGAAAAAATAATAACTGAATTGATGTGTTATCTTGTCAATAGTGAAAATGTACTAAATAGGAGCATAGACCTTGAATGACATAAAAGATGAGTGAAATCGCCCACATTCAGCTTGGAAAAGTAGCCAAGAGCAGCAGCGTATGAAAAGGGCTCAGCACGACAAAGAAACTGAGGGCCTGGGAGATGAAATTACTTGCCCGGGTTCACCCAGTAAATAGTAGAATTTTGAACACAGGTCCTCTGACTCCAGATCCAGTGCTTTTAACACTACATCGTGGCACCTTCTCTGCTTTAGTTCCTTTGTCTACAAAATGAAACAAATGGACTGCATGAACTCTATGCCAAGAGTTCTTAATATGGAGCTCCGTTAATTCATGATTTAAAAAAATATTTTGATAACTATTTCAATATAATTGGTTTCTGTGGTCATTCTATTTTAAGCTTTACCAGTATGCCAAAAGGGGTCCACAAGACAAAAAAAAAGGTTAAGAACCCCTAATTTACTCTAAGAACTGAGAAGAATGAAGATATGTAAAAAAAACAAACAAACTGTAAAGAGCCTTGAGCTCAATTCGGAGCATCTCATTTAATAATTCCTGAATCTTAAAAAGAAAATGTTTTCTTTTTTATTGAATCCTTAAAGCCTATATGTGTATTCAATTCAGCAAGCTTTATTATCTATCATTGTTGTATGAAAGGCACTCTGTTGGGTGCTGGATATACAAAGAAAAAAAAATCCCTGTCCTCCAAGAACTTACATTCTGACAGGGATACAATGGGTAAGAAAGACTAGTAATGACTTGGGGAATAAGAGAGGGTTTCCATTGGAGATTGGATCTGAGCTGAGACCCAAAGAAAGCCAAACATGCCAAAAGGCAGAGATAGGAAGGGAATCTATTCCAGATGTGTGGGACAATCTGTGCTAAGGTACCAAGTGGAAAAGGCAATGCTGAATTAGGGGAACAGCAGGTGGGCTAACTTGGCTTAAATATAGAATGTATGAAAGGGAGAGATGTAAAAAGCCTTCTGGAAATGAAGATGAGAGATATCTTTGGAAAGGCTTTAAATACCAAGAGAATTTTTTCTTAAAAGCAATAAAAAGTCAATTGAAGCCTCTTGAGGAGGGGAGGAACTTGGTCAAATTCATATTTTGGTAAGATTATTTGGCAGCTGGAGAGAAGAAGGATTGGTTAGGACAAAGAGGGAGATAAACTATGAAGTAATCACAGTAGTACATTTTGCAGAAAAGAAATACCATAGTGCACAGAGTGATGAGTCTGGGAGACTCATTTTCCTGAGTTCAAATCCAGCCTCAGACACTTCCTAGCCATGTGTCCCTAGACAAGTCACTTCACTATGTTTGTCACTGTTTCCTCGTCTATAAAATAACCTGGAGAAGGAAATGGCAAACCGCTCCTGTATCTCTGCCAAGGAGACCCCAAATGAAACACAACTGAACTACAACGATAACACAGGAACAGAACGAGGATGATGGTTACATGAGGGGAGAGAAGGGGATGTGGGAGGTGATGGAGGCAGAATCAACAAGACATGAGAACAGATGAAACACAGATTGGGGGAGAAGAGGTGAAGAACAATGAGTATATGCGTGTATATATGCATACCCACTTTTATATGTCTTACATACACACTCTCACTCATGGAAACCCTGGCTTCAAGACTCAACTCAAGCATTTGAGCAAATAGTTCTCAAAAGAATGGCAAACCATTAACAACCATATGACAGAATGCTCCCAAACATGTGCACATGTTTGATCACACGTGTTCTAAAGTAAGTGCTTTTAGGGCAAGGACTTCTTCATTTTTATCTTCATATCTCCATCACCCAGCTCTATGCCCAATAAAGAGGAGGCTAACAATCTCTCAGTGTGGTTTTCTTATGTCCCAACTCACTGGACTAGGAACTAGAGATACAAATGCAATGAATGAGAAAACCTCTTCCTTTTTCCATTCATATGGCAGAGACAATACACAAATGTCTTTTATACAAGGTTAGGAACTTGAGACATCCTTCCTGAATGCTTGATTGATTTGAGTCCCAGTTTCTTAATCTGTAAAATGAGATCAATATCTGGGATGCTCGTCCACAAGGATTGTTGCTAGGCTTAAATGAGAGCAGGCACAAAGGGCTTGGGAAGACTGAATTATTACAGCCATATCCGTTATGATTAGAAAAATTTATTAAAGGGGCACAGGTATCATTATTTTTCTAATCCAAATGCAAATAGTTTGAATTTCATTTTACTTAGAGACATTACATTTTTGTCAAGTTATTTTAATGTGTTGATCAGTTTTGCTGATTTTTTCTTCTTTTTTTTTGTTATTAATTAATGGTCTCTGGAAGGAGAGAGGAAGTGGGATACAGGGAAGAAGTCTAGGTGCTGAAAAACAAAAGGTATCAATAAAATTTATTTTTAAAAAGTTTCAGCTCAAGATCTTCCTTCTGTATGAATCCTTTTAGGATTGCCCCGTCCCCTGCTGTGAGGGCCAACTTTGCAAATGACCCTGTATGGATTTTGTATATGTTATATATATGCTTGTGTATGTAAATCTATATATATTTATATACTTGTGTATGTGAGAAAGAGAGAGAGCCAACATTTTAATATGCATATGAATGGACTCCCTATAGAGGTTGTCCAACAGCATATATCTGGGACAGACAGTATAAAGCAGCGGTTCTCAACCTGTGGGTTATGTTCAATTTAAATACATTCTGCATATCAGATATTTACATTACAATTCATAACAGGAGCAAAATTACAGTTATGAAGTACAACAAAAATAATTTTATGGTTAGAGGTCACCACAACATGAGGAACTGTATTAAAGGGTTGCGGCATTAGGAAGGTTGAGAACCACTGGTATAGAGAGACAATGAACTGGGCACAGAACTGAATGAGGAAGAGAGTAAGCTGGATTGCTTTCAGGAAACTGCATGATTCCACATGCTCCACCTAACAGCAAAGGCCCAATTTTCCAGTACAAACACTACTAGTGTTGCTATATAACAGAGAATTCCAGAATCAATACAATCACAGAATGATTTTAACAATTTTATTATGCATATACATATATAACATGTATACATATAGTTATAGATGTACATGTTGTCTTCCCATTAGAATAAAAGCCCTTTGAGGGTAGGGATTGTTTAACTTTTGTTAAAAGTAGCCAAGTGGCACAGTGGACAGAGTGCTAGGTTAGAGTCAGGAAGACCCGAGTTCAAATCCAGCCTCAGATGCTTAGCAGCCATGTGACTCTGGGCAAGTCACTGAACCACTGTCTGATACAGTTTCCTCATTTGGTCATAATAATAACACCTACCTCCCAGAGTTGTTGTGAGAATCAAATGAGATAAAATATGTAAAGTGCCTGGCACACAGTAGGCATTTAATGCTGTTTTCCTTTCTTCCCACCAACTAGAATTATGCCAAGGTGGAAAGGGTGGCTTGGAAGACAGCAAGTGCCTCCATACTTGACATCTTCAAGCAAAGACTGGATGGCCACACTCAGGTATGTTGTCCAGGGGTCTCCTGTTCAAGCAAGGGCTAGACTAGATGGCCTCTGGGATCTTTTCCAATTTTGAGGTTCCATGATGACAAAGAATGACAGGAGACCAGGCATTCTGTTGATATTTGTCTTTGTTACTGGCCCCCCTAATTCAGGGAGCCACCTCTTCAAGCACATAGCATTCCCACCCCCCCTAAATTGGTCATAAACATCTAATGGCATCTTAGGGGTTAGTAATTGGAAAGAGACGTAATTCTTCACCTTGACCAAAACACTCATTGTGCTTGATCTTTATGAGAAATATTTGACATCTGAGGACTGGGCTTTTTGCCATAGCTAGATAATTAAGAAGAGGAGGGAGAGTTAAAAATCAGTTACAAGTATCAGCTGTCTGCTTACCAATAATAACAGCTGAATCCTAAAGCAAGGCATGCACACACACACACACACACACACACACACACACACAGCAAGACGTCCTCACAAATCCAGTATTATGCCCAAATTAATCAGAAATATCTGAATGATTTCGCACCACCCCAACCTGAGCTCCACAGCAGTATAATTTCTAGAGAGAATGGATGGTATTTTTATTCCAGTTTCGGCGTGTCTGGTTCTATGTTTCCCAAGTGGAATCAGCCATGTGACATTCTTTGTGGATTTGTTTCATCTGTTAGCATTGGCAGGGCAGAGCTGGGGAGTCCATGCAAACGAGCTGGCTACAAGGCATTCGCGTTCCATTCCATTCCATTCCATTAGTGTTGCCAGAGGATGGCAAATGAGGGGACAATGGTTGTATCCAGCCATTTATCCAATAGGATTTTTTTTTTCTTTTCTATAGAAATCATTCCATTTATTCAGCTTCACTTTACAACAAATGAGATTTTTTCTGGATTCTAATGTTATAGCACACTCTGTTTTGACCTTCTGTTCTCATTTTTCATCCTATGACAAACGTTGCAGCAGGACCAGAAAAATGGTTTCTTATCTACTACTGTTCCTCAAAACCTTCCCTATTCTTTCCATTTAGCATCTGCCTACCATGAATCTCTAAAATGTAAGACCCAAGCAATAAAGAAAAAAATCCACACATCAAAGCCCATAGAAAGGAAAACAGGCCAAGACTACCCTTTCAGAGCATCTTTCTACCCAGCCCTCACCTAGAAACTATTCTCTGAAAGACAATGCTGCCCAGGTCCTGTGTTATCAGCAGAAGCAGACAGACAACTTCCAAACTTTGGATTCTGTCCAGATAATTACCTAGAGCAATCTGGATAACTATTGTTCAGATAATTACTTAGAGCTATCTGGATAACTATTCAGCACTTATATGAACTAAAAAACAAAAACAAAAACCTTGGTCTGAAAAATGTATCTGGTGGATCTCCCAAGAGTCTCCTTTACTTCCTCCTTGTGTTGTTCATTAAATGCAAGAATATTCATTCTTCACTCAAAAAAATCCACTGAAAGAACAAAAATGGTGTGAGTTAAAGGAAAGGGATTCAATAATATAAAGTGAGACTGTAATTTGATCTTACAGTAATTCATTAATCCATCAATATCATCAATTTGACTTTACAATTGTTCCTTCCTTAAAATCCTACTTTGACATGAAGGTGATATTAGATTCTTAAGGTCTATGACAACAGAGCAATATAAGCCAATGAGATCTTCTGTCTCTGAAATTTGGTCAATATTCTAACTGAATTTGTAGATGTTCGTCATTTGGATATGAGCTTTTTCCCACAGAAAAGCATCAAAAATATCTCCTAAGTCACAGAAAGGCTATGATTGATACTGGTAGAGGGAGTACTCAGACCAGTGAAATCATGGGTCCTTAAAGTGTTGTTTGAATTATAGCATCATAATTATTATCAAATTGTCCTTTCACTATTCCCAGATCTTAGTTCCCTCATACTCCAATGTATTCCCACTTTTGGCATTGCTAAAGTTGTTGATTAAGGCAAGAAATATGTTGAGAATTCCCACCAACATATTCCACGAAAAAGTTATCTATCTCTGTCTTTCTTTCTATCTGTCTGTCTCTCTCTGTCTCTTCTGTGTCTCTGTGTCAGTGTATCTCCTGTCTCTTTCAAATACTCTATTGATTCTAAATATATCATAACCCTAGTAATAGGGAATTGGCTATAATCATGGGATGTCCAGAGCTACTACTTCCATCTACATTTTACCAATTCATCCAGCCAAACCACAAGACCTAGAAACTGAATTTAAGGTGGATGAGGAGGAAAGGCCTTCAAGGGCAGAGATAACCCTCTACAGTCTATGGTTCTGTTGCTAAATTTCTTGCTTACTCTGCTGTAATCCATGGAAAATCTCCAGGTCCAAGTTCCCATAGCTCTAATCTGCTAAATTCTAGTAATGAAATCTAGCCTTTTTATATCACAATGCTCAGTATGTTATATCACTCCATGAACTCTACAATTAGATTGAAGGTAAATTCTTGTCTTCTCTGTGACCTCTTACTATTCTATTCAATACCTGAAAATGCATTTGGAAGGTAGATGTCCATGGGTGTCATTGGAAGGGCAACCTAGTTTAATAGAATGAGCACAAGGTTTGAAGTCTTGTGTGCCTCTTTCAGGAAAGGCAATGATAAGCTAGAAAGATCTAGATGAAGTATCCAGTATGGTGTCAGGCCTCTTGCTCATGACATATGTGAAGTGACTGAAGGGGTAAGCAACCTGGAGGCTAAAATACTTAGGGAGGATATGATACTGCCTTTTTGTATTTGAATGGCTGTCACCAGGAAGAAGGATCAAACTAGCTCTCTGGCACCAGAGATGAAAATAAAGAAGACTAGGTGAAAGTTAAAAAGAGGTAAATTTAGGGTTGGGCAAAAGAAAAATTTCCTAGCAATCAAAATTATCTAAAAATAGCTTTTGAGGAAATGAGTTCCCCCTCTTAAGAGGTTTTCCAACAAAGACTGGATGGACACTTGCTTGGTAGGATGTATAAGAAATTCTTTTTCAGATATGAATTGCTCTCACTGGTAAATAAAGTCCCTTCCAACCTTAAAATTGTGTGTGTCACTTGGGCTCCTGCCCTGGCTCTGCTACTTCCTGGCTATTTGACCTTGGCTCATTTAACATTAAATGTCACTTAACATTCCACATCATTCAATGATAAAAACCAGGATAGTAATGCTGATATTGCAAACCTCATGGGACAGCTGTCAGAAAGTTCCCTATAAACATTAACCTACCATAGAAATAAAAGTTATTATTGTTCAAATTTTCCTTTGAAAAATGAATGAAGATTGCAAGAGCAGGAGAGTGGAGCCAAAATAAAACTTCAATTTTCAGAAGCTCTCTTTTTTGGCTGAAAAGATATATGGGAGGTGCCACACATTATGGTATATCCTGTACCTTCTTCATCAGACAATCCATCTGAAAGAAAGCTCAGGAGATGGTTTGTACCATAGTATAAGCCAAAAATAATCTTAAATTAGCCAACTTGTATCCAGAGTGCCTTCGAGGACAAGTGATTTAGCTTTTTAAAAAAGATAATTACTGTCTCCTCTCTGTTGAGGAGGTGAAACATCCAAAAGACTTCACATACTATTTTTTAATTCAAAGAACATCTGTCACCCATAAACTTGTCAGTGGTACTGAAGAGTTTGGCTATGAATTGCTATATCTTGCCGTAACAGGAATGGCTCAAAACACAGTTCTCTTCCAAACATCTAAGCTCTTTTGAGTTAATGGTATGGGAAACAGAAAGAGGAGCACCATAATCCTTTTCTGCATCAATATCTTAGATATGCATTTTTGCCTAATGGCAGCACATCCCGGCACAATATTTTTATTAGATCGTGAGCACCTCAAGGACAGTGTTAGTTTTTTTTTTAGTTTCAATCAAGCATTGACCATGATGGCTTTTATCCTGTAGATATTCAGTTAATATCCACAGATGACTGATGAAACACATTCTTATCCTAACTCTTTTTCATCTATTCTCCCCTGTCCTTTCCCTATAAGGTATGAAAAATGTATCTATAGACAGACAAATAGATAGAAAGAAAGAAAGATAGGTAGATAGAATCAGAGAGAGAAGCAGAGACAAAGAGACAGAGAGAGCATTTATTAAGTCATGCATTGGGCTAGGTGCTGAGGCTACAAATACCAACAAGCAGGACAGTACTTATCCTCGAGGAACTGTGATTCTAACAGTGGAAAATAACACATGAAGGGGAACCAGAAGGAGTAAGGATGGTAACACATGCACGTGGTGTGGGACCGGGAAGAAATGGCATTGTAGCCTAGAGCCCAACACAATAAGGTAAAAACAGAACTATCATATTCAAGTGACCAGAGACAGTATTCTGTCTGTTACAGGAAGAGAAGTAATGGTTATGGCTGAAGCACACTGGGAAGCGTTTTATATTCATTCTCTCATTTGAGTTTCACAACAATTTTGTGAGGAAAGAAGAAGAGAGAGATATTGAAGTCTATTGAATGAAATCCTCCTTCTAGGTCCAAATAAGGAAATATAAAATAAATATTGAGGCAAATGTCTAGTCAATTTATATATTAATCATTGTTTTCTACATAAGAGTTCAGGACCTCTTTGAGTCTCCATCATGTCATGAACATAATCCTCAGTTCTCAAATGGTACACTAGAAGAATACAAACTCTAGAAGATTCTCTCAAATTAGACAGGCTTCAAGTGTCATCCTGGAAATAGACTGTGTCAGCCATATGAGGACAAACCCCGAGTTCATTACAAAAATGCAAGGTTCACTGTTAGGTAAAGAAGTATGGGGCCACAGCAACTCATGAAATAGGTTTGTTTTTTTTTTAATGTCTTTTTAAAAACAGTTCTCATTTCTTTGTATTCCCCTGCTTTGGAAAGAAGAGAAGGAAGAGAACTAGTATTTATATAGTGACTTAAAGCACGTAAAATTCTTTACAAATACTATTTTATTTTCTCCTCACAACAACACTGGCCAGTGTTATTAATAGAGTGTATAGTACAAGTGGTAGGGGCATCTAAGTGATGTAGTAGCACTAGATCTGGAGTCAGAAATCCTGATTTAATGAGTTCAAATATGGCCTCAGACACTTACTAGCTGTGTGACCCTGGGTAAGTCACTTAACCCCTATTTTCCTCATCTATAAAATGAGAGTACCCTGGAGAAGGAAACAGCAAACCACTTATCTTTGCCAAGAAAACCCCAGAGTCCATAGGGTTATGTACAGTTGGGCACAACTGAATGATTAAACAACAACAATAACAAAAAGAGTACAGATAGGTAATGTTGCTGTCTTTCTTTGTATCTCCAGCACTTAGCACAATGCCTGGTATATAATAGGGACTTAATAAATGTTTGTTGCCTATTGACTGTAGGCAGAGGTGAGAATGAAAATATTTAACAGCCAGTCTTCCAGGGCAGAAATGTTTGCATAACATACACGTATATTTAACCTGCCTTTTTAGTATTTTCTCCATCACTTCTTAAGTCTGGACAATCCAACAAATCAAGCCCTAATCTGTAGAGTTTGCCAAATTTAAAAGTATAAATGCTCCCATTGAAAATTTAACAATCTGCTCTCATAAGCCTCTTCAACTTAGCTCCAGCACAGCTCTGACTATAGGAATTATCATTCCCATTTGATAGATAAGGAAACTGAGGTTCATGGAAGTTAAATACTCATAATCAAATAGCTAAAAATGTCAAAGGATACAAATTTCTCCAAGTCCAGATCATTTTCTACTATACTTTGCTTCAAATTATGTGAATATTTTCAGACTATTTTGAAATTTCTCTGTTGCAGGTTACTAAGCTTTTCTGGCATGATTTTAAATAAAATCTACTGTATCTTTTGTGGTAGCAATGTGTCAATGAGTGATCAGAACCTTGGACAGAAGTGATTGTCAATCTACTCAACACCTAGCCCCATTCTGTATCCTTGAGCCATCTTATCCAGCTGCATGACTCAGTCCTTTTACAAACCAGCTTGTCCTCTTTTTTTTCATCCCATTATATTGTATTAACCAAAACCTTTGCAGAAGGGTCATAACTTGAATAAGCAATTTAATTGGAGCAGATTAAATTTAAACAATAAACTCAGAAGCAACAACAATTCCAAGTCCTTACTCTCCTCATTGCCACCAAGAGAAGGCAAACACCTTAAGGGTAGGGCGTGTTTCAGTTTTATTTTTACTTTACTTTTTACTTTTAAATCCCCAGGTTTAACACACTGCCTGACACATCTTAAGCATTTAATAAATAATTTCCAGATTGGCTGATTGATTGATTGATTGAACTCCTTATGTGATCAGGTTCTAGAAAAAATAGTTACCCTGACCTTGAGTTTGGACCTTCAGCACAGTATTGCTTCATATAACCTTCACTTGATGACCTCTAGATGACCTCCTCTGACAGCCCAGTCTACTTTGAGACAACTCCTATCTAATAGCTGACCAATCCCCAAGAATTTAATCTGCTCCCACACCTGTCCTTGGATACCACCTGTGTCACTTCTGACTTTTTGAGTCTTACCACCTCCCTCCAGCTTTCATTCAGAGTTCTGATTTCTTGACTAGTGATGATGATGATGATGGTGAGGGGTGGTGATGGTGATGATGATGGTGGTGGTGGTGGTGATGATGATGGTGATGGTGGTGGTGGTAGTAATGGTGGTGATGATGATGATGGTGGTGGTGGTGGTGGTGGTGGTGATGATGATGCTGTGGGGTGGTGATGGTGATGATGGTGGTGGTGATGGTAGTGATGATGGTGATGATGGTGGTGGTGATGATGGTGGTGGTGATGATGATGATGGTGGTGGTGGTGGTGATGATGATGGTGGTGGTGGTGGTAATGATGATAGTGATGGTGATGATGATGGTGGTGGTGAGGGGTGGTGATGGTGATGATGATGGTAGTGGTGATGGTGGTGATAGTGGTGGTGGTGGTGGTGGTGGTGCTGATGATGATGGTAGTCATGGTGGTGGTAGTGGTGATGATGATGATGGTGGTGGTGGTCGTGGTGGTGGTCATAGTGGTGGTGACAATGATGATAGCTAACACTTATACAGCACCTACTATGTGCCAGGCACTGTACTGAGTACTTTACAATTATTCTCTCATTTGATTTCATAACAGCTCTAGAAGTTAAATTCCATTATCATCTCCATTTTACTTCTGTGAAAGTTGAGGTAAAGAGAAGTTAAGTGACTTGCCCAGAGTCATATAACTAGTAAGTATCTGAGGCCAGATTTGAATCCAACTCTTTCTGACTCCAGGCCTGGTTTTCTACCCACTATGCCACTTAGCTGCCATTGCATACTTGAGTGCTCCCCAGATGTTCTGATCTTACTTTCCTCTCTATCTGGCTCCCTCCTTCTGAACAATACCAATACCTCAGCATCTTTTGTGGCATATTGACCTTGCCACATTTCTTAGGATTATATCCTTCCATAGTCTTATAACTTTGTAATCTCAGATTTGGAAGAAACTGCAAAAGCTATCCAGCACAATAAATACCTCAATTGGAATACTATCTATTATATCCCACCCTCTCTCCCAAAATGGTCATATAACCTTCACTTGATGACCACTAGATGACCTCTTTTGACAGCCCAGTCTATTTTGGGACAACTCCTGGCTAACAGTTGCCCAACCCCTAAGTATTCAAGCTGCTCCCTCACCTGTCCCTGGCTACCACTTGTGCCCTGCTGCTTATATTTGGACCATAGGTCAAACCTTTGGATGCTAGAGCAGTGACCTGGGATCAACATGTTCTATGATCTCATACCCTGCTTCATACTACCATGAAATAGTTCTTTCAGCCACCTCTAGCTCTAAAATAAGCTCATTTCATTTTAATATTAATACCTGTTATCTGTGCTCACTGTAAGATTTTTGTGTGTTCTTAATGAAAACAAATTCTTTTTTTTAGCAGCTCAGTCTGCATACCCAATTTTATTCCTTGCATTAAACCTCACCAGCTAAATGCCAAGTTTAACTCTACCTTGGCATTTTAGTATGTAGCCACTCCAGAAAACATATGACATTGCTTTACACTTCAGTAACTCCAAATGACTGAATCTGCACCCTTTAGGCAATATTTACCTCAGTTGTCCTCAAAAGGAATAGCTGACCGGGAAAATAGCCCTACTGAATGTCTAATGTATTATTTGAGCATTCTTGAGATAGTGTGGTACAATGGAGAAAACAGTGGCTCAGAAGTCAAAGGACCTGGGTTTAAATCTCACCTCTGATTCTCCTTGTTAGAATTTGGGTAGGTCACTTAATCCAGTCTCCTCCTTTATAAAATTGGGTGGGGAGAAAATCATGTGGCCTCTGAGGGATTGTCTAGTATGAAATCTTTATCCTATGATCTCTCTAGACTTCATTTTTCTCATTTCTAGAATAAGGGGACTAGACTAGATGGCCTGTGAGGTCCCTTCTGGCCCCAGAGCTATGATTCCATTACTTCCTTGGGCCTCTTCTTTCCCAATCTTTATAAAGGGTTCTCCTCATCTGGATGGGGATTGGACTAAAGGCCTCTGAAGTCCTTTATGGCCCTTGAGCTATATAACATAGGATCTTCCAAGTGTCTCAGGATCATGAAAGAAGAAGTAAAAAATGATTTGAAAACAAATAGAAGCTATTCCTTCAGCACCCACAGTGTGGGCTCCATAGCTAAGCTGCCTTTGGGGAAAGGAGAAGCATTATTTTTCAGCTAAACATCAGACTCTCTTCCAATTAACAAACATTCTCTAGTCTGGCCCAGACTGACAAATCAGAGATAAAGTGATTTTATAATAAAATGAAATAACTCTGTCTCCTCTGAAACAAACGAAGGAACAGACTGGTTTCAAGATCACGCCAAATCAAGGCTTCCCTAGAGAAAGTTTCCATCCCCTGGCCAGGCAGTTCTGGGCTGCTGTTTAGAGCTTGCTTTTGCCATCTTATTCCGCAGTCAGGAAGTCACACATCGTTTGCAAAACTGTGAAGTTTATTAAGTTGCCACAGTGTTTTCTTGCCTTAGTTTTCACACAGTGGAACAAACCTGAAATGGATAGTAGAGTTGCTACAACAGGAAATAACAAATCTAAGAAGAAAAAGAGAGGGAGAGAGAGACAGAGAGACAGAGAGGGAGAGAGAGAGAGAGACAGAGACAGAGAGAGAGAGACAGACAGAGAGAGAGACAGAGAGGGAGAGAGAGACAGAGAGAAACAGAGAGAGAGAGAGACAGAGAGAGACAGAGAGACAGAGAGGAGAAAAAAGGAGAGAGACAGAGATAGAGATAGACAGACCCACCAGGCTGTGTGGGAGACATCTTCAGCTGGCTCCCTTATTTTACAGCTAAGATAAACTTCACCTTGGGTTTTGCATGGAAAACAAGAGGCATGTCTACAGACAGACCTTAATAATAGATGGGAAGGTCAGCTGGATATATTTAAGAAAATTGCTGGGGAGAATTCCAAGAGACTTCCACATTCACTCTAATGATGTCTTTCAACCTGACAGGGCTTTAGATCAGCTGCGTGTTTTCCAGTGGATGCCATGCTGGTCTGCACCTGCAATTGCACCAGTGTAAGGAATGACCCAATCAAAATCACAACATAGTTAATTTTTCATTTAGTGAATTTTTTCATGGAACTTTGGACAATATGATGTCTGACACCTACAAAGGAAAACACAAAGGGGGAAAAAACAGTTACATTGTCACATCAAAAGTGAATTAGACAAAGAAGTTTTTGTAGAAACATTCTGATGGCTAGGAAAGATCACAATTCTCAGACACGCTATAGAACAGCTGAAGGTGAAGAGAAAAGCCGGTGGATATGCTGTAAATCTGATTAAAGTACAAGTACTACAGGAAAATAATGTATTCATCCCAAATGTACATTGAGGGCTGCCCTAGTCTGAGCCAAATTGCTTTGAAAAAGGAGACCAAACACAGACACCAAGAGCTAAAAGAGAACATAGCAGTATTCTTCCATAAAGCTGACTGTGACTCGGAACAACACAATATCAAAGGAATCCAAAGGTTTGGTCACCCACAGGGCAATGAACAGATTCAAGGGTAGGTACAAATAGGTTGTGGAATATTACCTATAATGACATGTACAAACAAATACACATATACAGAGCAGTATATCAGAGATATAAGAGGAGGTGGGCAGGCCATGTTTCAAGACCACAAAATGTCAAGGAAGCCTCTAGCTTTCCAAACCTTTGAGTACTATATAAATGGCATTATTATTGTGGTTCTTCCTGAGGGACAGACAGACAATGACTCATTTGTAACTATATCCCCTGAGAATTTTGACAGGCTATTTCAATCTGACTCAGGGGACAGCCCTTTCCATCCCCTGTCTCCTCTGTGGCATTGCTCTCTGAGGTATGAAAACACCTTTTAAGGAGCAGTGAATCTGTACGCAAGATCCTCTGGGCAACTTCCAACCACTCAATGAGGGTGAAACCTACTAGTAAAGATCCAAGATCGTTTTTTCTTCCTTGTTCCACACATTTTCACTGATTACATTTGGGAATGCAAACCCAAGGGAAGCCCACCTTGTTTTCTTGATCATTTATTCAAGGAGCATTTGCTGAACACCTCACCCGGCACCAAGCCAGATGTTCTGAGCTACGTTGTGTAGGACACTGTTCTTGCCCACAAGAAGCTTATAATCTGGTATGGGAAATGACACTTATACCAATAACTGTTACAAGACAGGATGTGATGTATCATTCAAGATAAAGTATTAAAGATCCAGAAGAAACTGAGCTAAAGGGATCAGGAAAGCCTTCATGAAAGAGATAGCCCATTAAATTGGAGTGGGTCACACATAGTTTGCAAAAATTCTTTATAGAGAATTATGTTGAAAAGAGGAATGGAGGGAGGAAAGAACAAGGCCCATTTGAGGAAGCATGAGTGGTCCAGTTTGTCCAGAGTGTAGGGCAGGTGAAGAAGAAAAGAGGGAGATGAGATCAGAAGGGCTGGCTGGGCTCCATCATAGCGACCCTTGAATTCCAAAGCTAACAACCTCACTCTAGAGCAGTGGTTCTCAACCTTCCTAATGCCACAACCCTTTAATATTCGTATGTGGGCATATCTGCATGAGGACGGACCAGCCTGGAGACAGATAGAGGAGCCATGTCTCAGTTCCTAAGACCATCGGAAATATATGTTTTCCGATGGTCTTAGGCGACTCCTGTAAAAGGGTCGTTCGACCCTCAAAGGGGTCGCAACCCACAGTTTGAGAACTGCTGCTCTAGAGGCAAGATGGAGGCAGTGAAGGTTTCTTGAGCTTCCTGAGTTAGGGAGCAAATGAGATTAGAACTGTACTTTAGGAAAATTCATCTGGAAATGGTATATAGTGTGGCTTGGAGGGGAACACAGATGACAGCAAGGAATCACTTAGGAGGCCTTTGCAACATTCCAGAGAAGAGGTGGTTGAGCGGTGCCAAGAGGAATACAAGATGATCAGAAATACATTGCAAAAAGTGGAATCTACAAGAGTGGGCACTAGGTGGCGCCATAGTGAATACAGTGCTGGGTCTGCAATCAGGAAGACTCATGTTCCTGAGTTCAAATCTAAACTCAGACACTCAGCCCTGTTTGCCTCAATTTTTTCATCTGTAAAATGAGCTGGAAAATGAAATGGCAAACCACTCCAATATCTTTGCCAAGGAAACTCCAAATGGGGTCATGAAGAGTTGGACACAACTGAAAATGACTGAACAACAACAGGACTGACCAATTAACTAGTGTGGGAAGAGACTGTGGAGAAAGCTAGTCTTGTCTCTCAGATCCTAAGTTGAAAAAGCAGAAGATCGGGGCATTCTATTGTATTTATTAGGAAGCTCTGCTCAGGTAGCCAAAAGGAAATTAGTAAGTTGGTGAGGAAAGTTCAACTGCAATATGCGATGAGCAAGAAGGATCTATCACGTGGTGTTTAGGAAATGGCCCATTAGATTGTGCACTCTTGGAAGACAGCACCTGTTTTTGCCTTTCTTTGTGTCCCCAGCACTTAGCACAGGGCCTGGCACACATCAAGTACTTTGATTGCTGAAAGATAATTACAACACCGTAAGCCTGCATAATGGGAAGGATGATGTTGCCATTGGCAAAAATAGGGAAGCCAGGAGAAGGAACTGCTTCAAGGAGAGATGAGTCAAAACTTGAACCTGTCCAATTTAAGATACCAGTATGAGAGACAAGGAGGGCAATCATACGTATGCATAGAACAGGGGCCTGGTATGCCAACATATCTTAAGGGTTGTTCTCATTGGCCCTTCTCATTCCTTTTATAAAAGGAGTTGCTGAACCAAACCTCCTGTGTCACTGAGATTTCTACAGATGTGAAGAACTTTGCCCCATGTCACATAGCAAACAAATGGAACAATAAGAATTCAGGTCCAGGGCCTCTGACGCCCTAACTTTCAGTCTGACCTAGAGATACATTTAGCTCCAGGGATAAGCAGGTTTCAGTCATGGTTTTGAGTGATTTAATAGGATTCTGTTCTTTTATTTGGTCCCCAAGAGTGCAGACTTCGACATTTTCATGTCAGCAGAATGTATCTGACATAAGGAGATGACTCTGTCACTCCTTTGTGTGTTGGCTATCTTACTTGTTAAATCAGTGGGTCAAACAGAACCTTACAAGGACAGATCAGGATGGACAGCAGGCCAAGAAGCCAACTCTGAAAGAACTTTCATAGAGAGATCACCATTCCTCAAGAAGAGCTGGAAACATGTGAAGCCCATGCTATGGGTATGAATAACTAACCAAACACCCTGGTAAACCTGAGATGCACCACACTCTGGAAATCATGCCAGAATTCAGTTATACAGTATAACTCAATTTCCCCTGGCAGGCCAGGAACATCTGTAAATTATAGCTAAATGAAATACACCACCAGGCCTGTTACTTGGTCAGGGCTACATTTTCTGTAACTGGCCTATAAAAAGACCATGAATGTTTTATTTGGAACAAAAAATGACTATGAAACCATCCCCAGATCCCCCCTCCCCCATTTATACATTCTTTGGAGACTTTCTGAGACATGGATTCAATTAGTGGGGGGGGGAGAGGGAGAGGAAGAGGGAAGGAGGGAGAAGAAGAGAGAGAAAGGAGAAAAAGGAGAGGAGAGGGGACAGGAGAGAAGAGAGGAGGGGAGGGGAGGGGAG
>CM053585.1:530007079-530042401 GCA_028646515.1 Pseudochirops corinnae
TCTTGGAGAATTTGTTAGAGAATCTCAAGAGGGATTTTAAAAATGAAATTAGAGAGGCAGAAGAGAAATTTAAATCTACAGTGACCAAATTGGAAAAAAATTTCACAGAAGAAAACAAAGCTTTAAAAAATAAAATCAGAGAACAGAGACTGACTTTCTGTTTGCTTGGATTTATGTCCTCAGCTCTTAGTACAGCTCCTGGAACATGGTAAATACTTATTAAATGTTTGGTGACTTGTTGATGGACATGTCACCCCTCAATTCAAGAACCTTCAATAATTCTGTATTGGCTCCAGGATAAAATGAAGACTCCTAAGTTTAGCATTTAAAGCCTTTCACTCTCCAGATCTAATGTTCTTTCTGAGCTTATTTCACAGTACACTCTACTATTGATCCTACTTTTTAGCCAAATTGGTCTGCTTGTTGTTCTCTATAAAATAGGACTAGTCTCCATCTCTGGCTTCCAATTCTTTCCATCTGACATTCCCCAATTCCTGGAATGCTCTTCTTCCTTGTCTCCATCTTTTAGAATCCCTAGATTCTTTCAAGGTTCACTGAAATTCCATCTTTCCTGATGGTACAAGGCTTTTCCTGATGATCCCAGCTGGCCCCACTGTCCCCATTACTCAGAGTTTTATCCCCCTAATAGAATATAAACTCTTCTAGGGCAATGTAATGGCAATCACACTGGCATACCCAGGATGGCTGCTAGCACAAGTTCTCAGATCTGCTTTACTAGGAAAGACAGCTGTTGAAGGGGTCAGCAATCTTTTCTTAATTTCATTCACTAGTTCAAGGGAAAAGTCAGCCCCTGAACTTCAGAGAAAATACAAGCAGAGAAATAAAGACTAAAAGACAGAGCTTCTAACTGTCTGAGAAATTAGCACAGACCAACAGACAGATCCAACTATCTGACCAAAGCAATACATACATAGTTACCTGAGAGAGAAGCACCAACGTCTAGGTTTTCCAAAGCTGGGGGCTCCTTAACAGCTACCCAGAGTCTCATCTGATCAGATCACAAGGACACCCTTCCAATGAGTGAGCCCCAAAGCAAAATGCTAACCTCAGAGTATATGTACCCTTTTAGAGCCAGGGGGTATCACAACCCTCATGACTCAGTGCCTAATTAGAAATTAACAAAAGCCTTCCTACAAGCAAGCCTCCCCTAAGCAAGCTTCCCTTAATGGACTCCATGTGAGGCCTATTAATGGACTGGGAAGATCTTAAATCCCATTAACATTACAGGCAGGCAGTTTTTCACTTTGTCTTTGCATTCCTAAGCATTCTTTACACATAATAGGTGCTTAATAAATGCATGTTAAAGTAAATTGAATTACTTATTCCTAGAATCTTACCACTACAAAATTTCATTTGGGAGGGATCCTTGATTGACTTTAGTCTAACTCTAACCAATACTTGAAAAAGCTTCTACAACATAACTAACAGTTATCTAGTCTTCGCTTGATGACCTCCAGTGAAGGAAAACCGACTACCTAGAGAGGTAGCTTACTATACTCCCGGGGAAGCTGTATTAAAAAATTGTTTGTTTCCTGACAACAGGCTTAAATTTGTCTCTTGGCACCTTTTCCTAGTTGTTCCCTCTTCTACTCTCTCTGGTCAAGCAGAATTTGTGGAATATCCCTCTACAAAGATTATGCTCCTCTTTCCCCCCTCCACCCCAAAGTCTTCTCTTTTCCAAGATAAACATCCCCACTGCCTTCAACTGATCCTCCTGGAACAAGGATTTGGGGGCCTTCATCATCTTTGCCTCCCTTCTTCCACTGGACACTTCTTAGCTTATCAGTACAGAGTAAAATGGGACTATCATATGCTCAAGCCTGACACTCTTGCTACACCCTAAGATCGCATTAATTTTCTTGGTATCCATATCATACTATTGGATCATATCATTTTCTGCCCACTAAACTTCTTCCTACAATTATTACCAAATAGTACCAAGTTTACCAGATGAGTCTGAGTCCACAAGGAAAAAAGCTTAAATTGAGCACTGATGAAACTGAGTGTGCTCTATCTGCAGTAAGTGCTTAATAATTGTTTGTTGTATTTCATCTTATAATATACCATATTGTCTTATAATGTATTGTAGTGCATGTTATGTTCTGATCAGTGTTGTATATGAAGATATAATGCTCTTTAGAGTCAAGCACTACCTTTCCCCTTTCAACAGAGAGAGAGAGAAAAAATGAGAATTTCCCTCAGTAATATCTCTTCTCATTCAGTCCTTTGTTCATTCTACTTCTTGTACACACACACACACACACACACACACACACACACACACACACACATCCCTACCACAGCTCCAACTTCAGCCACCCTAGCCCTAACATTATGGGCCATGACCAGTCATCCTAACTTTTGTCTTGCCAAGAGTGAGGCTGATTACTTTGCACAGTTCTGCCTCACTTAAATCCAATTCATGTACAGATCATCACCCCAGGATATCATTAGTCCTCTTCTAAAAAGAAGGACAGACAACAGCCCTAACATCCAACCCTCATTTTCCACATGAGGCTTTCTGCAACGCCAAACATTGCCAGCAACTGTTTGGAAATTAAACATTTTCAGAGGTGAGAGTCTTTCCCTACTCTGCTCCATCCTTTCTACTCAAAAACGAGTGGAAAAATCTTCTAAAAAATAACAAATGAAAAGATAAAATTCAGATGAAAGAGATATAGGAATACCTAGGTCTTGAAATCATTCCAAGGCTAACATGCACAGAAAATCCTCAAGCCTATGGGCTGGTATCTGCTCAGAACCTGAATGTTTTCATTTCTTTAAATGTGATTTTGCAGCCAGGGAATCAATGGCTTTGCTATCTCCTCCTGAATAATTAAAATTAAAATCCAAACCAATGCCAAATGAAAGTATTCACCACAGTACCAGAGGGGACATTTCCTACTAGAGAAACTTCATGTAAGGATCATAGATCTGGAAGTTTAAAGGGACCTCAACGTGGAGCCAAGGCAGCTAAGTGGCACAGTAGATAGAGTACTGGGTCTGGAGACAGAAAGCTCTGAGTTCAAATCCAGTCTCAGACACTTTCTAGGCTGTGTGGTCTTGGACAAGTCCCTTAATCCTGTTTGCCTCAGTTCTTCATTCATAAAATGAGCTAGAAAAGGAAATGGCAAACCACTCCAGTACCATTGCCTAGAAAACCCCAAAAGGGGTCACAAAGAGTCAGACATAACTGAAAAGTGACTGAACAACAACAAAGGCCATCTAGACAAATCCCTTCCTTTCACAGATGAGGAAACTGAGGCCCAGGGATCTTATGAGCCTCTAATCACAGGAATAATAAGTGGAAGAGTTGAGACTCAAAGCTAAGTCCTACAACTCCACATCAAAAGTCCCATTTACTGCATCACATTCCAGTCCAATTCAATAAACATTTATTGAGCACCTCCTGTGTTCTAGGCACTGAGAGTAGGGAAGACGTAGCTGCTGCCGTATGTGTGCTAAAGGGGAACTGAGGGGGAAGGGAGAAGTGCAGGACAAAGATGAGAAATGAGACAGGGGAGATGCCATTTGGGAATATTATTATTCTTAATATTAGTTTGATAGAAATTATACCCTAGGGTACCACCCTCCCCACTTTTGCACATGAAAACTTTCACTTTCCCAAAGTTTAATAAGTCTTTTTTTTAAAGCACCTCTGGACAAAATACAAAAGCGCTACTCCTTCTCCTGGCAATTAAGGACTTTCTTCCACAATCTAATTCTTGCTTTACTATACATCAAACAACTCCTTCTTTGTGTATCGTACATTTCTAGCCAGGCTAGACTGATTAGCTGTTCCTGATCTGCAGACCTTCCTCTGATGAACACTGCGTATTTCACCTTAGGCAAGTCAGGCAGATTCCCTGACCCTCAACTTCTCATCTGCACACTCTCCTAGCCCTAGGGCTAGTATCTGGTTTAATTACAAAGAACCAAATAGTTTGACTACTTCTATAGAAAACCTAGTGAGAAGTCACACAGCGTGGTGGGCCTAGGGCCAGCCTCAGAGTCAAGAAGACCAGAATTCCAGGCCTGTCTATGATATATGAGGGCTACAGGTCATCAGGTAACTTATTTTATTTCTCAGCAACCCTAGCAAATGCTAATCCCTGAGTCCCATGGAAAGTGCCAGACTGAATTGGTACCTTCCAGCACTAAACTCCTTTTAATAGTGAGATACGGGGCAGCTAGGTGGCACAGTGAATAGAGTACCAGCCCTGGAGTCAGGAGGACCTGAGTTCAAATCTGGCCTCAGACACTTAACACAAAACTAGCCGTGTGACCTTGGGCAAGTCACTTAACCCCAATTGCCCTACCTTCCCCCCTCCAAAAAGTAAAAATTAATTAGTTAATTGATTGATTTTTTAAAAATAGTAGAGATACAATACAAATCTAATGTCTCCTGTTTGCAGGTTCAGTGCTCCTTCCATTTAAGGCAGTTAAGTGGCCCAGTGGATAGTGGTCTGGGCCTATAGTCAAGAAGACCTAAATTTGAATCCGTCCTGAGACACTTATGGTCTGTGTGGCCCTGGGCAAGTCACCTAACCTTTGACTGCCTCAGTTGCTCGTATGTGAAATGAGGATAAACCCAGAGCTGTTGTGAAGATAAAATGAGATTTCTGTAAAACTTTTTTTAAAAAAAATTATGGAATAAAACAAGCATTTCCATAACAGTACAATAAAAAAGATGATTGCACATGAAATTGCAAATTTACTATGCATAACTTGCTATTCATTGATTTCTTAAAATACAGCGTCAGAGGTCCAGGCTTCGGAACTACTTGAACATGCCTTAAATCCAAATCACTCCAGCTCTCTTTGATTGGCCAACATTAGGTCCCAGCCCAAGCCTCACTTGGTCATTGTTTGGGTTCTGATGGCTCAGAGTAAATGTAAATAGAAACTGTTTCTTTTTTTAACCAAAACCTAAGAGTCCTCCCCTCCCAGACTGATTTTTTTTTTTAGCTAGGTAAAAGAGCCCATTCTTTTTCTCATTTCTTACCTAGCCTTAATCACTGAATGGGTGTTGCCTCAGAAAAACTGAGACCTGGGAAAGACCTTAGCTTAAAAAGGCCAAGGTCTCCACTGCATCCAGGGCCATCTCCAGTCATACTGACCTATATCTTGCCACTAGACTTAGGTGACTCTGGAGAAGAGAGTGAGGCTGGTGATTTAACACAGTCCTGCCTCACTTAAATCAAATTCACTTTCAAGTCATGACATCACCTTCCTGAAATTATTGGTCCTCTTCAAGTACCAAGGACAAACAACAAAATTATCATGTAATTTTTTTTCTTCCTTCCTCCCTCTAGAGACAGCTACCATGAGACACAAATAGGTGTGTGTGTATACATAAACATATATGTAAAATTATTTTATATATACTCTGTTATATAAATGCTAGCTATCATTATTATTTCATTTTATGACACTGCTCCATGCTTTCTTTAAATTCCCTTTCCTTTGGGAAGCAGGCATTTCTATGAATGAGAAGAACTTCACAAGCCTGTCCTGTCCACTTGTCCTTTTTAATGGTGGCCTGTCACCTGCTCCTGAGATGTGCCCTGTCCCCTCATCACAACGTGTAACAATCAACAACCCTCAGGTCCCTGCCTTCCCAAATGGGCCAGAAGAGATTGTTGCTACCACTACTGCTATCCTTATCAAGCATTTATAAATCACTTGGCATTTTTACAGTGTTCCACAACCATTATTTACAGCAAAAAGGAAATGCCATCCATCTATGCTATTAAAAACAGGGCTGGCTTTAAAAGACAGTCAATACTCAAACACTCGAGTGGATCTCAGATCTCACAGTGACCTAGAAAGCACCAACACCAGAGTAAGATCTGAAGAAATACTTTTTCATTCATCCATCTATTCATCATTCATCCATCTATTCATCCATCATTCATTCATCCATTCATTCAGGCCTTCCCATCCTTCAGAACTCTTGTCCATGTTCTCCCATCAGTTCACCCCAGAAGTTCACTCAATCACCTGAAAATTTTCCTGGCTTTGTCTTTTTTTTTTTTTTTTTTTTGCTTTTTGGAGGGGAAAGGCAGGGCAATTTGGGGTTAAGTGACTTGCCCAAGGCCACAGGGCTAGTCAGTGTTAAGTGTCTGAGTCCAGATTTGAATTCAGGACCTTCTGACTCCAGGGCCAATGCTCAATTCACTGAGCCACCTAGCCGCCCCCCTTGCTTTCTCTTGACATCATGGGGACACCAGTGGAGTGCACTGAACCTCCCAACCGTGAGCCTTTGTTTTCACCAAGCCACCAATCTTGGTCCTAAACTTCTTGGATAATATTCTTTTCCAAGATTCTTCTTGGTGCTGCCTCAACCTAGCTAGCCCATCCCCAGTGGTTTCAAATCAGGGAACAGTTGATATTACTTGGGAAAACAATTTCTTCCTATTCCCAGACCAGTTAATTGAGGAAAGGAAGGAATTGGACAGGGTCTTCTCCTCAGTGATGGATCAAAGGGACTCTGCCTTAGGACAGGCAATTGGACTCAGTGAGCTAGTTTATAAATGAAGCACCTCGAATTCTTGTTCTGAGACAGTTGGAAGAATAGCTTTCTATATCCTGACCAGCTCCTCTAGGCTGTTATTCCTTTAAATGTTAAATAAAGAAATGAACAGCAACATCCATATGAGGTGATATTAAAAAACAGAAAGTCAAAATGATTTAGACCCCTTCCTCATTTACCCGATTCCCCAGAAAAAGCACACACATACATACACACACACACACACACACATACACATACACACACATACACACACATATACATACACACACATACACACATACACATCACACATACACACACACATACACACACACATACACATATACACATACTCACACATACACACACATACACACATACACACATATACATACACACATACACACACATACACACACATACACACATACATACACATACACATATACACACACATACACATATACACACATACACACACATACACACACATACACACACATACACACACATATACATGCACACACATACACACATACACATATACACACACATACACACACACATACACATATACACACATACAGACACACACATACACACATACATACACATACACACACACATACACACATATACATACACACACACACACACACACACACACCTCTAGGATATTTTCTCTGATGTTGCTTCCTAACAACAAAAAGGAATGGTTAGACGATGAGTTAAGAACATTGCATGATTCCCCAAACTCAGCTAAGTCATTTTGGTCTCAATATAAGAGTTATTTGCCAATAGTGGCTGAAACTATTCTCTGAGGCTCTCATTTTTTTTATCTGGACATGGTATGTGGAAACCAGTTATTACCTACACCTAACTGGGTGCTCCTGACTGCTGTGATTCACAAGACCCAAACCAGCTTGTGCTAGTATGTATTAGAGGACTTCTACAGGTTTTCAATTCCAAATACATTGCAAGCTAATTTCTCAGAGACTTGAATAATCCATCAAAACTTCAGCAGGGAAAAAATTTCCAGATTCTTTAAGCCATTCCTAATCAGTTTTCCAAAGTATAGCAAAAAAAAAAATCCAATGGATCAATGGATCTAAGACCCCTTTGACGTGGCCATTCCCCCCAGCGATGTAGATCATCACTGGAAATCTCGATTTTGTATAACTCATCCAGGTAAATGTGCGGATTTTTGAGTGCTATGGATTATCTATCTATCTAAACATAGATCATAGTCTAGACAATTGGCATTCTTCATCCACTCGACTTATCCCGTGTGGATAGTTAGGACAAATTGAATTGGATGATTCTACAGTCATTGCATGATTATGTAAGAGGTTTTACAAAGTTCCAAGACAAAAAGTAGTGAAACTTGAAGATTATGGGGGCTGAAACTTAGTGAATGGTGACTTGGTGAGAAAATAGCCGAGACTTGGCACAGGGAGGTTACATCAGTACTAATGAGTATGGCAGAGGTCTGGAGAAGATGACATTTCTTTTGTCTGCCTTTTTAATACCCAGTGAACTCCACAACCTCTAGGACCCCATGCATAATAACACTATGTCTATCCAAAGCAATTGATTCTGGTCCTTCCACATTGCTTGTCAGGGAGTTAATGCAGTTTTTGAAGATGGGTTGAGATGTAGTGAAAGGATATTGCTGAAAGATTGACCTTTTGTAAGAAAATTAGATAAAATTTCCTGCAATCATCATGATGAAGCCACTTGCTGAAACCTAATACCCTGAAAGCCTTTCTCTTCCAGAGCTTCATAGTCCCAATGTCTTGCAGACTGAGTCTCTTTTCTTGAGTTTTATGACTCAGAGAGTGCACTCACCATTGAAATGATCATTGCTCTCTTCAAATGGAGGATAGAAAGTGGAGGAATTACTGTGTATATGGTAGGCACTCATTAATAAGGCAGGTAAGATAGGAGGAGTTCAGAAAAGGAAGAGATTGCCATATAAACCTTGACAGGAGAGATGAAGCTCAGAATGGACTGAGACTGGCAACGCATGACATTTTTAGCTGTACTGCAGATAAAGAGATCAAAGAAGGAGGTCTATTTCCTGGGGGTAAGTTTGGTGGTAATAATAGATATTAGAGCAAAGAAAAATTACTCAACTGCTATTTCATTTCTGTTTTCTTGTGAAACTGTGATCAGTTTAGAAAGGATGGTCAACAAATGGTCACCAGGGAGTTGAAATCCCAAATAAATGAAGAAGTGGTAGCTGATGACACTGAATTCAAATCCTCAGACTACATCATCAAGTACTGGGAAACTAGCAAGTACAGCTGCTATCAATGATCAATAAACCTTGAAAGAATACAAGGAAAAGAAACTAACTGAAAAATAAAGTAGGAAGGTGTTGGACCAAAGAGAGGCTTCTTGATTTTCAAAATAAGAGAGTAGAGTCTTCAAAGAACAGATCATTCAATTCCAAAATACTCACAATGGAAAATGCTATTCACATCCAGAGGAAGAACTGATAGGTTTGAAAGAAGATCAAAGCTTACAATTTTCACTTTCTTTTTTTCATTTTTTTCATTTTGTTTTCATTTTTTCTTTTCCTTTTGTTCCATTTCCTCTTTTTCACAACATGACTAATGCAGAAATATGTTTTCCATGATTGCACATGTACAACCTGTATTAGATTGCTTGCCATCTTGGGGAGGGGAAAGGAGAGGGAGAGTGGGAGAAAAATTTGGAACCGAAAATCTTACAAAAATGAATATCAAAGAACAGGTCATTGAGCTTGACCTTGACTGAAAAATTCTAGCATATATCAGTAAGTGAGTATTTAGAAAGAACAATGACCACTAAGAATAAACCAGGCTTCATAAAGACAAATGTGCTGATGACTATAGGTCATCAGTCTAAAAATCTCTTTTGCTTTTTGGACAGTTAGTAAACTGGCAAACCAGAGCAAAGCCACAGACCCAGCATAGCTGAATCTTAGCCAATCATTTGACAGTGTCTCTTATGGTACCTTTTGAAAGGCAATATGAAGAGATATGAGCTTAGACAAGTGAATTAGGAACTAATTGAATAGCTGGACCCAATAAATGGATATCAATGTGTACAAAGTCTTCAGGTAGAATATCCTAAGGGATCTGAAATGACACTGAGCTGTTCAACATTTTATTTTATCAACAGTTGAGATGAATATATGGATAGCAAATATGTGAAAATTGTTAGATGGCCCAAATCTGAGAAGGCTCATTAACACAGTAGATGACAGAGGCTTGATCCAAAAAAATCTCAACAAGCCAGGATAATTAGCTGGATAGAATATATTAGAAGTAAATGTAGAGTCTTACAGTTGGTTTAAAAAATCAATTGCATAATTATATTGTCAATCAATAAACATTTGTCAGAGGCAGTTAGGAGGTACAGTGGATACAGCTCTGGCCTTGAGCCAGGGATATCTGAGTTCAAATCTGGCCTCAGATACTTACTAACTGTGTGACCCTGGGCAAGTCACTTAACCCTGTTTGCCTCCATTTCCTCAATTGTAAAAAGGGGATAATAATAGTACCTACTTCATAGGGTTGTTGTGAGAATAAAATGAGTGCTTGTAAAGCACTTAGCACAGTGCCTAGCACACAATAGGGTTCTACTGAATGCTTCCTGCTTTCCTTTTGTTTTTTTTCCCCTTCATTCCTATTAAAGACCTATCGTGTACCAGGCACTATGCTAAGCACTGGTGATGCAAAGAAAGGCAAAAGATAGTCCATGCCCTCAAGTTATTTTCAGTCACAGTCTAATAAGGAGACAACATGTAAATAATTATGTACCTACAAGTGACAGATGGATAGGCAGATAACTAGATGATAGATAGAAAGAGAGAGAGACAGACAAACAGACATGTTAAATTGGGAATAATCAACAGAAACAAAGCATTAGAATTAAGGAGAATGAAGAAAGGCCTCCTGTAGATAAGAATTTTAACCAGGATTTGAAGGAAGTTGTGGAATCCAGAAAGCAGATAAGAGGAAGGAGAGCATTCCATGCATGGAGCAGAATCAGTGGAAAGAAGACGGAATGTCTTACTTGAGGAACACCAAAGAGGTCAGTGTCACTGGATCACAGAGTTTATGGCCAGGAAGGGTGGGAGGAGGTAAGACAGGAGGCAAGATATAAGAAGACCGGAAAGGTGGGGTTGGGGAGATTATGAAAGTGCTCTGAATGCTAAATAAAGGATTTCAACTTTGATCCTAAAGGTGATAGGGGGCCATTGGAGTTTATTGAGTAAGGGAACAGGATGGTATGATCTGATCCGTATTTTAGGAAAAATCACTTTGGCTTCTGAGTGGAAGGCAGGTTTCAATGGAGAGAGACTACTGCAGTAGCCCAGGTGTGAGGCTTGCCTTAGGATGGTGGTAGTGTCAGAGGAGAAGAGGGGGCACATGTAAAAGGTATTACCAAGATAAAACTGACAGGCTTTGGCAATAGATTAGAAATTAGGGGTGAGAGAGAGTGAATAGTCAAAAAATAACACCTAGATTATGAGCCTGGCTGACTAGGGGAATCATGATGCCCTCAACAGTCGTAGGAAATTTAGCAAGAGAGGGGGATTGGTAGAGGGGAGAAGGGAATGGGTTCAGTTTTGGACACATTAAAGTGAAGATGTCTTTGGGACATCCAGTTTGAGATGTGCAACAGACTGCTGGAAATACAAGGCTAGAAGTCATCAGAGAGGTTAGGGCTAGATAAGTAGATTTAAGAACCATCAGCATAGAAATGATCATCAAGTCCATTGGAGCTGATGGTATTACCAAGTAAAACTGGATAGAAGAGAGAAGAGGACTTATTATATTTTTGTATAGATGCCTCAGGTGTCTGAAATGTCAGCAAACACTCTTAACAAAGTAATCAGCCACTCCCTTACAAAGCCCTGTGGTAACAGTCACAATCAGCAGGCTTGACCTAGAAGAAGATATAGCAAAGGAGACTGAGAAGAAGGAGCCAGACAGGTGGGAAGAGAATTGGGAGAACAGAATAAAAAAGGCATGAATAGACCCTCTGAAAAAGATGTGTATGCCATTTCCAAATGTGTTAACACATAGGTGGCCCCACACACACAGTTAATGCCATCTTAGACTACATTAAGATGGATATAATGTCCAGAATGACAGGGATTACAGTCTCAGTGTGTTCTGACCTGACCAGACCACATTTATAATATTATGTTCAGCTCTTGATGAAAGAAGGGAGGAGGGACAAACTAGAACATATCCCATCCCAGGATTACTATGATAGGGAAGATACTAGAGAACATGTCACACCAGGATGGCTTGGAAGAAGTGGGGATAGCACCTGCAGCAGAGAAGACCTGTGGAAATAATGTTGTCTTCAAATATTTGAAATTCTGTCATGGAACTAGAATCATTTTGTTTGACCCCCATTGAACACTGGGTGAAAACTGCTAAGAAGATTTTGGCTAAATGTAAGGAGACACTTCCTAACAAGCAGATCTGTTGTAACATAATTAATTTAGCAGGTACTTAGCCCTTAGTAACTAAGGGCTAAGTACTTCTGTGAAAGAAACAGAAGGTGTGAACTCTGTCTCCTGTTGCTGACAGGAAGGGGTTGGCTGAGAAAGGAAGCCAATGTGTGTGCATGTATGTGTGTGTGTGTGTGTATGTGTGTGTGTGTGTGTGTGTGTGTGTGTGTATTTAAGAAGAGCTCTGGCTTTTCCAATTGGCTGAGGTTCCCATGAGGAGGGCTCTAAGCTGCCATGGCACCCAGCCAAAATGGAATGATTCTGAAGCCCCATTTCCACAAAGACTGGCAAAGATAAGTTGCCACATGGTTTAAACAACCCACCAGGAAGATCAGAAGGTGAAAGGCTCTTCAAGCAAAAGCCTGTCATATTGCTCCTCACCCTGCATCTGGTCCTATCCGGCCCATCATGAGGTGCCCTGCCATCTAATGCCACACGAAAGTCCATGCTGGTAGAGGATTCAACTTGGAAGAGCTTCAGGTGGCTAGTATCCATAAAAAAAATGGCACAGACTATTGGTATCTCTGTGGATCCTCATCACTGAAATAAGCCTACAGAGTGTCTCCAGGCAAATGTGCAGTGACTGAAAGAATATCATTCCAAATTGATCCTCTTCCCAAGGAAACCATCTGCACCCAAGAAGGGAGATAGCTCTGCTGAAAAACTCAAGTTAGTAACCCAGCTTACAGGACTGGTTATGCCTATCAGAAATGTCTACAAGAAAGAAAAAGCTCGTGTCATTACTGAAGATGAGAAGAATTTCAAGGCTAGTCTTCAAATGGCCCAGGCCAATGCCCATCTCTTTGGAATCCGGGCAAAACAAGCCAAGGAGGCTGCAGAGCAAGACATGGAGAAGAAAAAGTAAACAGCCTCTGAGAACTTTGAATAAAATAATACTAAATAACAAAAAAAGAAAAGCTCCAGAGGACAGTCAGAATCAAGAATTTTTACTCCTGATGGAAGAAGCTGTTCTACTGAGAGATCTGGCGAAGGCTAGAGTTGCCTGGAAGGCAAAAGTGGCTGCTGCCTGGAAGGCTGAGATTTCTTCTGGGTCCTAGGGCCAGCTGAACTGCTGGAGGACTGAAGGAGGATGACAGGGATAAGACTTTGTTTGTTGTTTGGTTAATCCTTGGGTGCTTGGCAACAGAAGTGTTGAAGGTTTTGAGATGTGCTGAACCCTGTGAACTTCAGTGTGTAACAAGAATTGCCTGGAGGACTGGATGATAACCTGGGAGCTGTCTGCCTCTGAATCCAGGTGACTCTTTGGTGGATTCAGGTAGGAGCTGAGACCATGGAAGGAGATTCAGGGAATCTGAGAGACCACCCAGAGTCAAGATGAAGAAAAGGCCTCTCCTTGCATATTAAACATGTGATGAAACTGAAGTTTACTAGATACCAAGAGGGGGAGAGTTTGTGTAATTTTCTAATGATTGTATTTAGTGATTAATGATACTTAGTAATTGTGAATATGAATAAGTGACTGATTAAGTTAATTTATGATTACCCCATGAGTGGGAAGATGGACTTGTATTGTGAAATGATTGGATGATTAACTAAGGAGGCACACCTCCTTAAGGATACCAGATAATTATTCTTTTGTTCTTTGTTCTAAATACTATGGCCACTTTGGTGAAAACTATGTAGCCGTTTTAATGTTAAGCTATTGTGAACACTATATTGTGATTTTCTGTGATAAGATGGCACAGAACACTATATTGTGATTTGTTGTGAATGTTTGCCTTGATTTGTTATGGAATAAATGGAGTGTTCACTATACTGCGTAATCAGAACCTTAAAAGCTATTCACAGTAGCATTCTTTTGGGAAGCTGCTTGTGCATGGCATCACATTGTCTACCAGTGGAACAGGCTGCCTCAGAAGGTAATGCGTTTCTCCTCACTAGAGGTTATCAAGGTGAAGCTGGGTGACAATTTCTTGGAGATATTATGGAGAGAATTTTGATGAGGAAAATGGAGTAAAGAGTCCTTAAGTTCTCTGAAATCTCCTTGAGGGCAAGAGCCATCATTTGCATGTTTCCAGTCTCTCACATTGCTCATAGTAGGCACTTATTAAAGGAGAAGAAAGGAGGGAGGGAGGGGAAAGGGAAAGCAAAAAGGAAAGTGAAAGGGAAACTGAAAGAGGAAAGGGAAAATTAAGGGGAAAAGGAAGGGGAAAGGAAAGAAAAGGAAAAGGAGAAAGAAGAGAGAGAGGGCAAGAGAGAGAGGGAGAGAGGGAGGGAGAGAGAGAAGGAGAGAGAGAGGGAAGGGAGGCAGGAAGGCAGGAAGGAAGGATAGAAGGAAGAAAGGAAGGAAGGAAGGTAGAAAGGAAAAAAGAAGGAAGGAAGGAAGGAAGGTAGAAAGGAAAAAAAGAAGGAAGGAAGGAAGGAAGGAAGAAAGGAAGGAAGGAAGGAAGGAAGGAAGGAAGGAAGGAAGGTAGAAAGGAAAAAAAGAAGGAAGGAAGGAAGGAAGGTAGAAAGGAAAAAAAGAAGGAAGGAAGGAAGGAAGGTAGAAAGGAAAAAAAGAAGGAAGGAAGGAAGGAAGGAAGGAAGGAAGGAAAGAAGGAAGGAAGGAAGGAAGAAAGGAAGAAGTCTCCTTTTCATTAGAAAAAGAGGGTCTATGGCTGAACAGTTTCTAATTCTGTAACAATTACTCCTGTTAGCTAGATTTTCAAATCCAGCTTTTGCATGAAGGAATCTAGCCTGGATTCATCTGATCATTAAGAGCCTTCTTATATTTTTGTATCGATGCCTCAGGTTTCCGAAATGTCAGCAAACATTCTTAACAAAGTAATCAGCCACACCAAACTCCCATACAAAGTTAGCAAGGCAAAGCCATAATAGCCCCTGGCTCTTTAAATTGACTTAGAAATCCAGATCATTTTTTTCCTTTGATGTTTTATTGAAGCCTCTTGTTTCTACCCCACAGTCATGTCCCAAAAGAACGAACAAAGCAGCGAGCTAGCCCATTTGCTGTTCTCTGCTTTCACTACATGACTGATCCACCTCCTATTTCTGATGCTTCCTCTTCTATGTCATAGTTCATTCTCAATTCAGCTATTTAATGCTGTATTTATACTATACTATAGAATCAAAGAAGGATACAAGGCATGTGTCCAGCACCCAATAATGCTGGAGATCTCTGTACCTCGTTGCCTTACAGAGTTGTTTGGAGCACTGAGAGGCTAAGGAACTTGTTCAGGGTCAAACAGTCAGAATGTGTCAAATGGTGGACTTGAACCCAGGTATTCCTGGCTCTAAGGCTAGCCTTCTGAGCACTACTCATAGGTTTCAGAGCTAGAAGGGATCTTAGAGTCAAATCCTTTCATTTTATATGAAAACTGAGAGAAAAGCAGTTAAGGGATTTGCTTGGGTTCTCACAGCTTGGAAGCATCAGAGGTAGGACTTGAACTCAAGTCTTCCTGACTCTGACTGGTGCTCTGTCCATTGAACCACCAAAGCTGCGTCCTTTATTATTGGTACAGATGATCAATAAACAATGGCTTCTTCAGTAGACCCACATCCAGCTATCGTACTTCATCTTTGCAAAGAAAAAGATCTAAAACTAATTTCCTTTCAAAATTATACATATTGCTCCTCTTACTGGGTCTGGTTGATTTAAGCATGTTTTCCTAGAACACCATAATTATTCCTCAAAAATTTTATTACTGTAATTATTCTCATCTGTTTTGTGTTCAGTCCTACTCTGTTATTAAATGACCAATGTTGTTGTTTTCATGGTTATAACATCAAGATTGGACAGTGTCTTATCATCACGGAACAGTTTAGTCAATGATGGTGAAAATACACATGGGGGGGGAGTTTGCAGTGGTGGGGGCCTCCTTCTACTAATGGGTATTGAAGCCAGATTGTATCAGAAGCAGAGAAAGGATGGCTGTGTGATGAAAAAGCAGGGCAAGACTCAAAAACCTGCCACTCTATTGCTAACCTCTTCCAGGCCTTGGGCTGGGGCTGTTCTTCTGCTTATAACATTATTTAAAAGCCTATCTTGTAGGATCAGCACACATGGTACTAGCCTCCAAGCTAAGATCCCAAGTCTAGTCCCCAGCATTCTCTCTCTCTCTCTCTCTCTCTCTCTCTCTCTCTCTCTCTCTCTCTCTCCCCTCTCCAGATTTCTCTTTTTTTTCTTTCTCCCTCCTCTCTCTTCCTCCTTCTCTCTTCCTTGCATAACTTGCATAACAATCCTGTGACTTGTATAGTTGCTGTTAAGCTCCTTTTACAGTTGAAAAACCCAAGTCTCAGAGAGGTGAATAGACTTGCAAAGGTCACATAGTTCCTTTTTGGCAGAGCTAGGTTTGAATCCTAGTCTTCTGATGCCAAAGCCAATGTTCTTTCTATATGTTTGTGTGTGTGTGTGTATGTGTGTGTGTGTGTATTTTCTCTCTATTAAAATGTGAGATCCATAAGGGAAGAGACTGTCCCCCTTTTCTATCTATATCCCCAGCACTTAGGGCAGACTTGGCATAAACACTTAATAAAAACTTTTTCATTCATTTATTCATTCCACTCTCTCTCTCAGTCTCACACACACACACACACACACACGTATACAAATCACAGAGAGAGAAGAGCTGGTTGGCTTGTGAGGGCCTCTGGTTTCCTTAACAACATGGCCTCTTGGAGAAAGAGAAGACCAAAAGCCTCCCTAGTACTGGAGAAAGAGAAGACCAAAAGCCTCCCTAGTCAC
Organism: Pseudochirops corinnae; assembly: GCA_028646515.1. Taxonomy (NCBI): domain Eukaryota; kingdom Metazoa; phylum Chordata; class Mammalia; order Diprotodontia; family Pseudocheiridae; genus Pseudochirops; species Pseudochirops corinnae. Next base: position 530,023,838 of record CM053585.1, read on the forward strand.
TGGAGGACTAAAGCCAGGAAATGAGGGGCCAACACAGCCCTATCTTGCCAACCTTCTGTAATGATGGCAGTGAGTGGTTTGGACTTGTGCCTGAGGTGAATGGGAAATGTCTATTCAATAGACCTATCAAGTCCCAACAGTCCCATTTTACTTTCCAGGATAGTAATAAGTATTACGGGTTATTTGGGTGTTTTATGTTTCCCATAGTTTTTCATGTGTGCTTGTGAATACGAGGCAATCTTAGGCACTTCTGGGCGGAGGAAATTAAAAATCTGTCTCATACCTGAGGGAAAAGGGAACATTCCTCATACAACATAGTCAAATGGCTCATGAAAGTACATGTTGGTTTTAACTATCACAAAAATTGAAGAGGGAAAGGAATACATAGAATTAAATTCTTTTTTTGTTGTTTTATTGAATTATTTCCTTTTTACATTATACTTATCAATTATTCCCACTCGGTGAGAGGTCTCATAACAAAGTATGACAGTTAAGCAAAGCTAATAATATAGGAACCACAAAATAAAACTAATAATGCAGTATTCCAAAAGTACATGCAACATTTCATATCTATAGAATCCTATCACTTCACCTCTCTATTTAAAAAAAATTAACAGAAATCTCTTTTCTCTCCCTCCTATACCCATCCCGTTGAGGAAAACAGGAAACTGGGGGAGAGGGATACACCAAGTTTTTCTGATACAAGTCTCATTTCTCAAATATGTAGTGAACTGAGACAACTTTATACAAATAAGAGCCATTCCCCAGTTGGTAAGTGGTCAAAAGATATGAACAGGCAGTTTTCAGAAGAAATCAAAGCTAGTAGTCACATGAAAAAAATGTTCTACACCACTCCTGATTAGAGAAATGCAAATTAAAACAGCTCCGAAATACCACCTCACAGCTAACAGATTAGCTACCATGACATATGAGGAAAAGTATAAATGCTAGGGGTAATATGGGAGGTGGTGGAGAACAGGTCATTAATGCACTGTTGGTGGAGTTGTAACTGATCTAACCACTCTGGAGAGCAGTTTGGAACTATGCCCAAAGAGTTATAGAACTGTGCGTACCCAGGAACAGCACTATTAGGTCTGCATCCCAAAGAGATCAAAGAAAAGGGGAAAGGACCTATTTTTACAAAATTATTTATAGCAGCTCTTTTGTGGTAACAAAGAATTAGAAATTGAGGGGATGCCCATCAATTGAAGAATGACTAAACAAGCTGTGATATGCGATTGTTATGAAATACTATTATGCTATAAAAAATGATAAGCAGGATGGCTTCAGAAAAACCTGGAAAGACTTACATACCTGAAACAAAGTCAAAGCATTTTGTGTTTACTTAACTGTGCATATGCGGGATCCCTCCAATAAAATGTAAACTCTATGAGGGCAGGGATGGTTTTACCCTTGTATTCACATCTCCAAAACCTGGCACAGGACCTGGTTTAACATATGGCTTTTTTTAATTTAATTGAGTTGAATGTATTGAAATGACTCTCTGGAGGGAGTGTAATATAGACGAAGAAATATTACACTCTAAACCAGTGACAGTTCCCTGTCACTGAGCAGCTGTATGACTTGAAGAAAGTTCCTTCATCTTTCCAGACCTCAGTTTACTCATTTGGAAAATAAGTAAATTTGACTAAATGGTCTCTTAATTCCCTTACAACGCAACATGCTATGATCCTGTAAATATTCTAGAATTCCTAAAAAGGGGAATGTGGATCAATGGTGTGCTAGAACTGGTTCATTCTAGCTTGTAAGAGCCAGTCATATTTTCAGTGTAAGCATTTTATATCTCTCAAATCAATAAATCAAGTCTTGATTTACTCTCTCATTGATTGTCTAGACTTGAAAAGGTGATTGAGAAAATGTTAATAATGCATATACTAAAAAGGGTGTCCTGCATACATTTTCCCCTGGAAAGCCAATTGTTAAACATTCACTAGGATACCCCTGAATACAGCCTCGGTGGGGCTGAGAAGCTCATCAAGGGGCACAGTGATTATCTGGTTAATAATGGTTTTGCCCCAGTGAAATTAATCTATTTTATTTCCTCTGTGCATATACATGGTAAACTCTAGAGTGCATCTCCTTTCATATACAATGGGAACGTAGGAAGCTTTTTTCTTTGTAATAGTAATAATAATAAAAGCTCAGCATTTATACAATGCTTTGAGGTTTACAAAGGGCTTTACCTATGTTACCTTATGTGACTTCCCAACAACCCTGTGAGGAAGGTGCCATTACCATCTCTCATTTTAAAGATAAGAATCCTGAGGCTGAGGAAGGTTAAGTGACTTGCCCTGCATCACACAAATAAGTGTCTGAGGCAGGATTTGAATTCAATCCTTCCTGACTGGAAGCCCAGTGTTCTGTCTACTGTACAACCTGGGTGTCCCTTACATGTATAAACACGGTAAACTCTAGAATCTACTTCCTTTCACACTGGGGTATATAAAAGTTGACTGAATGCTAAATGGTATGGTTAGGAGCCCCGTTCTGTCTTTGCATATGAAAATGGACTTCTCCAAAGAAATTTACTGTAAGAAAAAGCAAGCTTTCTGAAATCAAGCACTCTTATATTGATAGCTGTTGTTCCCCAAATGCTGAGTGCAGTGAAAGAGCTCCAGCTGTGGAAACTTCCTCCAACCTGTCAATGAGGCCTAGAGAATTGCCCAAAACACATAAAATGACTCGCTCAAGACACTCTAGGTAGTGTCAGAGGCTGGATTTGAACCCAGATCTTGGCCCCAACAAAGCCTGCTGTTCACTGTGCTACACTGCAATACAGTTGTTGAATTTAACAAAAGTGAGAGTGGACCATCTGAATGACAAAATATACTGATAGACTGGCTACTTAATGGCTCAAAAATAGGCAGCTTGACTTCTTTACAACTATCATGGAAGAGTCCAAAGCAATGCAGAGAAGAAAATGCAATAAGACATGCATTCGCAGACATAGATTCCAAAAATAAACTGATTTCTGAAGCCTATGACATGATAAAGTGAGGGGATAGGGACCAAGAAAACCCATCGAACTCACTTGATTCATACTCCGTATTTTCATTTCCCCTCCGTATATGCTGCTAGAGCAACCCTCAGGAACTGATATTTTAAATGGTCATATTTCATTATGGGGATATCACTCTGCAACCAGCACTGGGAATTGCTCCTGCTGCTCTGCCGAAGCTCAGGCACAAGCACTTCTGCAAATGAGTAAGTGCCAAGTCATATTTTTGTAAAGGTTGGCCATATTTAATTCAACTGGATATCAGAAAGAAATAAAACATGTGTACTAAGACTGTAAGTATGGAGGTAGGAGAAACAGCACTGGATCTTGAATCAGCCTACCTAGGATGGGAAAGCAGGGTGGGAATTTAGAGGCAGAGATCCTGAGTTTGAATACCAGTTATTTATGAGCTTGGGCCAGTTACAACCCTTTGGGCCTCACCTGAGTGATTGGTAAATGAAATGTCTTCTCCTGTGATCGATCCCATCTATTTTTTCAATCAATCTATTTCATTTTTTTCAGCGCTTTTTATCCCATTAATCAACCTATGCTTGTTCATCTGACTTGACTCGAAGGGCCTGCTTTGTGCCAGGTGCCATGCCAGTCACAGAGATATAAATACGAAGAATGAAATAATCCTTACTCAAGAAGGGCTTACATTTTAATGAGATGAGTTCAATAAGCATAAATATATTCCACATAAATACATACATGCATAATATGATATATGACAAATTCCATATAAAATACATGTGTATATATGTTTGTGTATATGAATATATACATATATGTGTGTATATCTGTGGATCGATAGTGTGTGTGTGTGTGTGTGTGTGTGTGTGCACACATCACTGATGCACATTCCCCTTTTTAGGAACCTTGCCCTAGAATATTTACAGGATCATAGGATGTTGGATTGTAAGGGAATTTTCCAAATGAGGAAACTGAGGTCTGGAAAGATGAAGGAACTTTCTTCAGGTCACACAACTGCTAAACATATATAAATAAATATGTAAAATATATATGAATATAAAAGTATATACAGAATAAAAGTTAAGTGAATAAATAAAAATATATACAAAGTAATGAGCTATGTACAGAACCTGCATCCTAAATCTGCTCAGGATACCTGTCCTCAGGGCATGCAGCCAGGGCAAGATCCAGAAGACTAAGACTCAAAAGGAATGAAGAGCATGGAGAGGATTTGGTGAAAGACGTTAGAAATCTCCCACAGGATGAAGAAACTGGTCCTCCAGATTGTGAACTCCATGAGTACAGAGACAGTTTTTGCCTTTCTGAGTCCACAGCACTTCACACAGAGCCCAGCATGTAATAGGTACCTAATAAACGCTTGTTATGTTGACTGAAGGCACTCTTTGATCCCATGGCAACACACTGTACATGTGCATTCCAGCAGACTTTGGAAATAGACCTGGGGAACAGAAGAGCTTCTGGTTGGCTTTTAGAAATGATGATAGTCGCTGCTTTTTATGATATAATGAATGGATGGTCATGGTTTGAGGTCAAGCATTTCCTCCTATAATAGACTCCAATGACAGACTTTGCTGTCATTGCTGTTGGTGAGATCATAGATCTAGGGCTGCAGGAACTTCAGAGGCCATTCAGTTCAACTTCATTATTTTCACAGATAAGAAAACTGAGACCAAGGGAGGTGAAATGACATGTCCAGTAACATTAGTATTTGGTGTCAGAGGTGGGATTTGAACTCACATCCTCAGACTTCGAAGCAAGCAATATTTTCCTTTGTACCACTGAATGCCAAAGACCTTATACCCTAGGAGCTCAGTACTGGTCACCTGGGGAAGGTGCGGTCAGCTGCTGTGCTAGCAGGAAGGCAAAAGATTGCAGTATAGACTGAAGGGTCTGAAGCTACCACTAGAGTGACATAGCCTACTCTGATATGGAAGGAAGGGAGGGAGGAAGGAAAGAAGGGAGGAAGGAAGGAAGGAAGGAAGAAAGGAAGGAAGGAAGGAAGGAAGGAAGGAAGGAAGGAAGGAAGGAAGGAAGGAAGGAAGGAAAGGAGGAAGGAAGGGAGGGAGGAAGGGAGGGAGGAAGGAAAGGAGGGAGGGAGGGAGGAAGGAAGGAAGGAAGGAAGGAAGGGAGGAACGAAGGGAAGAAGGAAGCAGGCAACAAGAGTTCCAATAAGTGTTCACGTCATTAGTGTGTGACCAGAGCCAGACATGATGGAAATGAGGTTGTATGTCCCTGTCAGAGACCCTCAGCCACTTCATCCAGCAACCATTTTGAATAAAATACAATTGTAGCAATAGAAATTATTTGACATTCCTTTTAACCTGCCAGCATAAACTAAGCTAAAGATAGCTTTTGGGAACTCATACTTTTAACCCTAAATTTTCCTTAACTCTTCTAAATTGGCTGAAGTCATTACACTTTGCTGACCTCACTTGTTTCCATGATAAAATGAAATATAGCAGCACCCACTTGGAAAAGATTAAAAAGACCCCATGAAGAGCAGTCTCATAAAGTTGTTGGGTCAATCATGAGTTATGAGATGTAAAGGAGGAAGTTTTCTAAAAAGACAGATAGTATCAATCATGATAAGGTATGCCTATAATCCTTGCTAATAGGGGAGGTTGAGGCTGGTAGATATCTTGAGCTCAGAAGTTCTGAGCTGCAGTAGGGCTTGAGCCATTTGGGTATCTGCACGAAGGGTGAGTTCCCAGGGTGAGGAGCCACCAGGCTGCCTAAGGAAGGGAAAGCTAGCCCAGGCTGAAACAAAGTTGGTCAAAACTTCCATACAAATCAGCGGTAGAATCTGGTTTTGAGGGGTTGCTCAATGAGAGAGAGAGAGAGAGAGGGAGAGACCTAGTTTAAAAAGAAAAAGATGTGGATGCATAAGGAATTTATCAGTTGAAAAGTCTTTATCTGGGGGTGGCTAGGTGGTGCAGTGAATAGAGTACCAGCCCTGGAATCAGGAGGACCTGAGTTCAAATCCAGCCTCAGACACTTAACACTTACTAGCCATGTGACCTTGGGCAAGTCACTTAACCCCAATTGCCTGCGATCTCTCCTCCAAAAAAAAAAAGAGTCTTTATCTGGCCACTGCTCAAAGATAACCAACAAGGGATTATAATGATTATATATTGTAGTCATCAAATATGAGAGTCATGCTAGAGTCTCACACCAGGGATGCTGAATCTTTTTGTGTCCTGGAGTGGTTGGCCCAGTCTGGTAAAGTAGATGGATGCCTCCTCAGATAATGTTGTTAAATGCATACAAGAAAATACATGGGATCACCAAGGAAACCCATTATATAAAAATTCAGTTATCAGAACATTTTTCTGGAAGTTTACATACCCTCCAAGGCACTAATATAACTTAGAAGATTTAGAGTTAGAAGGAGGCTCATGAGAACGTAGATGTAGAGATGGGAAGGGTCTTACAGGCCGTTGGGTTTAGCCCCCTGACTTTACAGATGAAATTCAGATCAGTTAACTGAACTGACCAAGGTCACACAGGTAACAAGTGTTGGAGACAGAGCTTGAACCCTGATTTTCCTGACTCCAGGCCCACTGCCCTCTCCCACACTATGGCAGCCTCATGTATAAATGAGGAGCAGAGAGATTAGTAACAGAACTAATCCTTTTATGAAGGGGATTTCCTCTGTGAAGTTTGGATTCGGCCAAAGGGCCGCACTTGAGGACTTAGAGGGCCCTCTATGGCCTCAAGGCTGCAGGTTCCCCACCCCTGGGGTAAGAGATACCAGTGAAGGTCACCATGTACTAGGTATCAGAGCTGGAATCCAAATTCAGGAGAGGGAGCTCAGTGGAAAACTGGGCTGGAAGTCAGAAAATGCGACTTTGAATCCGAACCCTGAGCAGTAAGAGGAAGCTGGGCTCGTTCAGTGATTAGCATGCTAGGTCTCACTTCGGGAATACCTGAGCTCTGGCTGTGTGACATCTAACTACTGCATGCCTCGGTTTCCTCATCTGTAAAATGGGCTAATGATAGCCCCTACCTCCCAGGCTTGCTGTAAGGATCAAATGTGATCATGTCTGTACCTTGCAAACCTTGAGGTTCTGTTTCAACGTCAGCTGATATTCTCATTTCTCCCTTTAGGCCTCAACTTCTTCATCTGTTCAGTGATGGGGCTAGGCTAGATGACCCATAAACTCCCTTCTGGTTCTGAGACTGTGGATGTGTCTCTCCGTGTGTCTTCGGACTCGAGATTGAATCTTCTTCCCATTCTACCACTGATCTCCAATGGCTGCTTCTCACCTCCATCGGAGCATGAAGCAAGAACCCTAGTTCCACTTCTCAGGGACTCCATAAGCCTTCACTGACAAGTGACAAGAAAGGGCTTCGACTTAGCTGTGAGTGGCAGGTGACACCGAACCATGCGTTAGTTAAGCTAGCCACGAGGGCCTAAAAAGTCTATACGCAGTACAGGGATCTTCCCTCCCAGTCTGCTGTAGGGGGACGTTGGTCAAAAGCTTCTAAAAACTACCGCATCTCCTTTGAAATAAAACTTCAACTCAGCATGAATAAGTCAAGAGGGAAACAAATGAAGTTTTGACTTTTTCCATAATTGTATGAGGAGAAAAATCCATTAGACTCTGAAAAGAATGCATTGGCTTAATTTACAAAGTCCACTTAGGACATCTGGTTTCCAAAGAAGAGGACACAAGTTTTCTCAGTGACTCTAACAACACACAAATGTAAATGCAGAATATTGACAGTGTCCAAGAATAATGGTTTAGGCGGGAATACTTAACCTTGAAGGTCGGAGGTAGAAGTTTAAATCCCCAGCCTCTACATAGAAAGTCACTCCCATCCTAACCTCATCAATCCCTTCTACACAGAAAGGCCCTTAGTGTACACATCCTTGATGGTCCCCAAAGCACTGTATGGGGGGATTAGACAGCCATTATATCTTTGTTGGTAGTCCAAAACATTCAGCTGTGTGCCCATGGCTAGCTACTTACAGATCAATCAAAAAGCATTTATTAGGCACCTACTCTATGCAAGGCACTGTATGGGCCACAGAAGAAACAAGGGGAAAAAGCCACTCTTGGGAAGCTTGTGCTCTTTCAGAGAAGATACCAAATATAGCTGTAAGTAGACAGCATGGTAGTACAGTGGCCAAGCCGCTATATTTGGAGTCAGAAAAGGAGAATTTAAATTCTGTCTCAAAAAGTTACTTGAACCAGGGTATATATTAAGAACTAAAGACTTCTCTGATGGTCACTTACACATTGACCTGATAAGTCCTCAGTTTTACAAACCTTTCAGAGGATTGTCAAAGCTTCGATATGAGAGCAGTGCATAAGGCTTCAGACTGAAAAATGTTCACCACTCATGGCACGTGGAAGATTAAAACAGCTGATAGAATTATAGACTTAGACCCAGAAGGTCATGATCTTAGAGGCCATCTAGATCAATTTCTTCATTTTACAAATTAGGAAACTGAGGCCCAGAAAGACATGACTTGCCAAAGGTAGCATCAGAGCTAAGAGTCAAACTCAAGTCATCTGACTCCAGATCCATCACTCTTTCCAGAAAGTCAATGAGGAATATAGTTCTAGACTTGGAGCTAGAAAGATCTGGGTTCAAATCCCACCTATTGGGCTTATTAGCTATGTGGTCTTGGGCAAGTCACATGATATCACTAAGCCTCAGTTTCATCATCTAAAAAATTGGGACAATGATAGCATCCACCCAAAGAGGTTCTGTGAAGACCAAAAGAGATCATTCATTGAGCTACTAATATGATCTTAAATAACCTTGTTGGGTATTAATTAAGTAATCAGCAGAGCAACAAGGGCTACGTCTGGAAAAGATAGGTGGCCCCTGGATAAAGCGCTGAACTCGGAGTCAGGAGGACCTAAGTCCACATCCTTATTATTAAATTAAATCTAGTCTCACCTACTTACTAGCTGTGTGACCCTGGGCAAGTCACTTAACTCCATTTGCCTCAGTTCCTAATCTGTAAAAAAAAAAATGATCTGTAGAAGGAAACAGTAAACTACTGTAGTATATTTGCTAAGAAACCCCCAAATGGGGTTGCAGAGAGTTAGATACAACTGAAACAACTCAGCAAAATATATGGTCATTTGAACTAGGCTATCAATTCTTATCTAGTACACATCATTAGGGGATTTATTATAAGGAATAAACAAGAATGATTTCCAGCTCTATCAATTGTATGCAATTGAATCCTCTTAAATGGGTGAAAGTAGTTTGTTCTCTAGTAGTTTAAACTTTTTCCCTGCCACAGACCTTTTCTACAATAGGAATTTGGTAGTGTACCCTTTGTTCCTAGCTACTTGTAGTGGCAGCCACACTGGCATACCCAGGATGGCTGCTAGCGCAGGGTCTTAGATCTGCTTTACTGGGAAAGATAGATGATCGAGGGGCCAACAATTTTTTAAATTACATTCATTAGTTCGGGGGAAAAATCAGTCCCCTGAACTTCAGAGAAAATACAAACAGAGAAAATAGAGAAAATGCAAGCAGAGAAATAAAGACCAACAGACAGGGCTTCTAACTGTCTGAGAAATTAGCACAGACCAACAGACAGATCCAATTGTCTGACCAAGGCAATACATACATAGTTACCAGGGAGAGAAGCACCAACATCTGGGTTTTTCAAAACTAGGGCTCCTTAACCACCCTTTTTAAAGCCAGAGGGCATCACAACCCTTCTGACTCAGCACCTAATTAGAAATTAACAAAAGGTGTGAAAGCCTCCCTACAAACAAGCCTCCTCTGAGTAAGTTTCCTTTAATGGGCTCCACACAAGGCCAATTAATGGGTAAGGAAGATCTTAAATCCCATTAACATTACCATGCTGCAAAAGGAAACCTCAGCCTAGGACCTACGAAATACTCACAGATTCCAAATTAGTACACTTGGAATTAACTACGTAAAACAATTTTGATTTCTCTTCCTTCTTTACCATACAGTCTTTGGTTATTAGTTTTCATTTTATTAAATTTAGTGACTATATAGAGAAAAAAATACTGAAATGCCAAGAGAGGCCCTTAATCATCCATATGGACTTGACTTCCAAACTGGTCACTTTTTGGTTACAACATCAGCTAAATTTTATTATAAGCCCCTGTGAGCATTGTCACAAACAAATGATTCATCAAAGGTTGCTTTAATGTCAGAGCTAAAAGGGTCCTTACTCATCTTCTAGTCCAATCTTCTCATTTTACAAATGGGGAAACTGAGGCTCAGAGAGAGCTTAAGAACCAGGTCTCTTGAGTGCTGGTATCTCAATGACTCTAAAAAGCCAATTTTTATGGCCCCCAAACATATAGACTCACCACCACTTGCCACTTAGCCATCCTTTCCACTTCTATCCAGCTCGACTTCACATTGACCCCCTCAGGCCCTTGAGTGTCCCACAAGACTGGCTTTTTTGCTGTCCCTATTTGCTGTCCCTTACGTGTCACCTTCCATCCCCCACCTTGTTTCTTAGTAGGCCCTGGTGCCTCATGCTTAGAATGCCTCTGTCCTCAACACACCCTCTTAAAATCCTTAGATTCCTTCAAAAATCAGCGCCATCTTTTATTTAAAAAAACAAACAAACCAACCTTTCCTGGTTCCCCCAGTCATTAGTACATTCTACCTAACAAAATTACTTCATATTTAGTTTGCATCTATTTTGTATTGATTTATCTAAGTACATTTTGTTTTTACTCCAGGAGAAATTAAGCTCCTTCTGGGCAGAAACTATTTCATTTTTCCTTTTTTTTGTCCCCAGAACATAAAGCAAAGTTTGTCCATAGTAGGAGTTTAACAAATGCTCATTAAATGAATGAATGGATGAATGACTTCTCTCTGAACACTTCTCCAAGATGGAGACTTCTCAGAGCTCAGACCTATGCTGATGTCACTCTCTGAGGATGGGCCCAGAACCCAGGACCCACAACTTATCTGCTGTACTGTGAAGGCTGCCTAGAACTCATTCTCCATGTATTCGCTGGGTATTAATTCCAGGGTTCAGCACTTGGGCCACCCAGCCTGATGAGTTGCCCACTGGCCACAACCTTATTATTCTCAGTCTTTCAATCCAATTCAAGCATTTATTAATTACCTACTGTTTGCCAGGCACCTTGCTTGGCATTGAGACACAGAGTCAAAGTTGAAATAATGCCTGCCCTCAAAGAGCTTATATTCTTCTGGGGAAATGGAGCAATGTGGACAAAGATAAGCAAATATACAAGAATTTGGGGGGCAAGCACTAACAACTGAGGGAATCAGAAAAGGTCTTGTGTATGAGGTGATATTTGGAGTTTTTCAGTAACCTCTAACCAATACTTAACACCCATTCACTAGTCACTACCGATTATTTTTTCCACATTATTCTGTTTGACCAACTCAATAACCTCCTGACTGTCACAGTCTGGGCTTCTCGCTTTTAGCCTCTCCAAAACACACAACCAGTCCAGCAGAACAATTCAGTGCCCCTCTTGTTGTAGCTAAATAGACTATTAACTATTTCCCAAATGTATCAACCCGTTGCCCACTTCTACAAATGTGTCAGATTGTGGTGCCATGCCTGGATGGCACTCTGCCTGCACCTCCATGTTCCATGGTCTTCCCTCCTAGACTCATCTGGGGGGAAAGGCACCTCCTCACAAAGCCTCCCCTGGTTTCCTAGAGGAAAGTATTTTCTCCCTTCTTGACTTCCCATAGAGCTCCGTGTCCAGATTTCTTCTTTACCATCACACCCTACCTTGTAATTTATCAATTTGGGTGCATAGCAGTCCATCCCTCTATAGACTATAAGCATCTCGAATGCTGGACACTCTGAAAAAATTACTTGGTATCTACTTATTAGTTGTTTCCTACCCAAAAATATGTAAACTTATTGACAGCAGAGGATGTTTTATTTTCATCTTTGTATCCTCAGACCTTAACAAACAATAAGTACTTAATAAATGCATATTGATAGAAAAAATTAATTAATTAAGGGCTAGGATTGTGGGCCATTTAAAAAAAATTGTATCTGTTATGCTAAATGTGGTTCCCTTTATATGATAGGTCTGTCAATTAATAAATATTTATTAAGCACCTATTGTGTCCCAGGTGAGCTAAGCACAGGTAGATGCTTAATAAACATTTGTTAAGTTGACCTGCATTTCTGTGTTAACCTAACTATAGACCTCACAGTTTTCCCAAATCGGGCTATCCATCAGATCCCTTCTGAGGGCACCTTTTACTCTACATCAATAGCAAAGTGAGACCAGGATGCCATCCTAGAAACACACTGATGTGGCTTTTAGTTAATTAGCCCTGAAAAAACTGTCCAGAATAAATTAATGCTCCATAAAATCAAGAAAGCCAGATGCTAGACTTAACAGGGGTCACAGAACGGCTTGATGTGTTAAAGAAGAGTTGAAGGGGCCTATAAATCAAGTTGTAGTTGTATTTTCAGACGCCAAGCTTGGCATGATGTTTTATGCCTAATATTAGGCTGCAGGGCCAGGTGCCATGGATTATGCAAGAGACTCGATCAACTTAGAAATAACGCCAGCCAACCTCCCTGAGTATGAGTGTGGGAAGAACTTCCTGCATCCTCAGCTCCAGAAGATGCAAAAGTCCTTGCCGTATATCATTAAGGGCAAAATGGGGAGCAGACCCTTATTTCTGCTTTGGCGATTGCCTCCAGAATGAATTACAATTTGTGTTAAGTACATTGAGAAGAATACTGACTTTTTATTAGTTAGACCTTGGCCTTCACATCCCCAATATGACATGATGAGATCATAGGATCACATATTGAAAGCTTAAAGGCACCTTAGAGGCCTGAGTCCAACCTCCTCATTTTCAGTGAAAAAATGAAGACAAAGCAATTGAGTGATTTGTCCAAGATCACACAGCCAGTAAATATCTGAGGACAGGCTTGAATATGACTATTCAGAGATCCAAGTACAGAAAACAACTTCCTTACGTCATCAGCAGGCATTTATTAAGCCTTGTGCCAAGTACTGGGGATACAAAGAAAGACAAAAACAGAGTTGTTGCCATCAAGAAGCTCACAGTATAGTGGGGGGGGGGGGGGAGAGACAACATGCAAACAACTCATGTATAAACAAGAAATATACAGAGTAATTTGGATGTAAGCTCATAGGGAAGGCAGTAGCATTAAGGGGCACAGGAAAGTCTTCTTGTTGAAGGTGGAATTTTAGCTGAGATGTGAATGTAGCCAGGGAAAGCAGAAAGTAGAGCTAAGAAAGAATAAAATTCCCGACATATGGGACAGCCAGCGAGGAAAATACTTGACAAAAGTAATTACACATTTGTAGCTTACATAAATGGGAGCTATCTCATAATAATTTCATTCTCCCTGCCATTATAACTCTTTTGAGTGACTCTTATGGAATCCATTGGAATAAACGCAAACTATGATAAGCATGGAGGTAGGAATGTGGGCTAAATGAAAGCCCATATTTGGATACATCTGAGAGCTCACTAATGTGGGTTTTCCCTTCAAGAATAAAGATTGCAACCCATCTGTACTTCATCATCCTGTGAGATTTTCATCCCTACAGTCTTGGATATCTTCCAAAGGTGGCTTACCCAATATGAGGGGGGAATTCCTCTAGATTTCTTACCATTATATGAGAATAATGAAGCACAGAGGGTGCTTATTGGCCACCCTTTGATCTCACAACATGATTGGCCCACCCCCTTCTTCCAGTTACCATTTCTTTGATAATGTGTGACATTCAGGCAGCCAATGAGTGTTTATTAAGCACTTTGAGCCAGGCACTGTGCTATACATCTAGGCCACCAAAAAAAAAAAAAGCAAATAGAAAGTTTTTGCCCTCAAGAAGGTCATATTTTAATGGAACAAACAACATACAAACAAGTATTTGCATCCAAGATATATACAGAGTAGATGGAAGGTCATCTCAGAGAAAAGAGACTTCCATCAAGGAAACCAGCTTGTACAGAATGTACGTAGAGTGTGTGAGGGGGAACAAGGCAAAACCTCATCAAAACAAATGGCATCCCTCTTTTGAATGCCAAGCACTCTCCTTTTGCTAAAAATATACTGAATTTTTACACAGAGGCAGTTATTGTAAACAAGTTAAGAAGTGACCTGGCCTCATGCTAATGTCTTTAAAACACAGCCAGTACAGAGAGAAGGCGGATTCATCCAACATGTTTTCTGTTGTTTGTCAGAGCACTCCATTCCCTCTCACTAGTAAACATCCTTAGCAGGAGCGTTCTCTTTTGACTTAATCAAAAGCAGATCAGTAAAACACATTTCCCAGCCATAAGCCCAGGCAACAATAAAATCAATCTCTCCTGAATGGTCAGCTGGCATCTGCTCTCAGCAGCCTTCCGGACTGCTTGAGTGCCCACATCTGTATTCAGGAGCGGCTGTCCTGGGAGACAGCTCTCATACGGCCCTTGGGATACCTGCTGTTGGTCTATTTGGATAGGTAGCCTGGAGGATGATTCTTAATGGTGTAAAGCCCTTCAGGTAAGCCATTGCTGGGCCTGTGTTTTCTCTAACTGAACATTCATAATCTTCAAAGCAAAAGAGGGTTGTCATGTGTAATAGGAATAACAGGACTTTGTTACCATTCCCTCAGACCTCAATTGGCTCACGATCCCTGAAGGGCTATGGGGAAGCAGGGCTTGGGGAAGTGTGAAATGGGGTGTGTCAACTGTTTGGACAAGTGTAGCCAGCCTCGTCTCCCACCATTCTCCTTAATGAACACTTTGTGTGCCAGGCAAGACAGACTACTTGCCATTCTCCAAACTCAATCCATCATCTCTAGACTCTGTGCCTGTGTTCACATTATACTCCGTACCCAAAAGGTTTTTCTTGCCTGTCTCTACTTAGAGAAATTTTTCCTGTCCTCCACAGAATCATAGAGTGTCAGAGCTAGAAAGGCTCAAAGGCATCATCTAATAAAAAATGACTGATGCTTAAATAACACTTTGTATACATTTTTAAAATTCTATTTTCTTCTTTAATTAACAAGGATTTTCTCTCATTCTCGCCACAGCCTCACCCTTGCATTAAAAAAAAAAAAAACCTTTTTTTTTTTTTTTTTGCTTTTTGGAGGGGAGAATGCAGGGCAATTGGGGTTAAGTGACTTGACCAAGGTCACATGACTAGTAAGTGTTAAATGTCTGAGGTCAGATTTGAACTCAAGTCATCCTGACTCCATGGTGGATGGATACTCTATTCACTGCGCCATCCAGCCATCCCAACAAAACCCTTTTGAACAACTATGCATAATCAAGCAAAATAAATTTCTACTTTGGTCATGCACCAAAATGTCTATTCCATTCTGCATATTGTTTCCATCACCCTCTGTCAAGAGTTGGTTAATATAAATTATTATCAGTCCTTTGGAAACATGGTTGATTATTAAACTTATCAGACTTCTTATATCTTTCAAAATTGTTTGTCTTTACAAGGTTGTTACTATATTAATTGTTCTGAGGATTCTGCTCACTGCTCTCTTCGTCAGTACACATAAGTCTTCTCAGTTTTCTCAGAAACCATTTCTTTTGTCATGTTTTATGGTACAATGGGATTCCATTATATTTATTTGCTAAAGTCTGTCCAGCTATTCCCCCAACAGGAGAACAAATTATTGTCAATGGTATACAGCATGATACATAGTATATGAATGGGCACCTTTTACTTTCCAGTGCCTTGACACTGAAAGTCAAGTCAACAAGCATTGATTAAGTTCTTACTGTGTGCAAGGCATTGTGCTAAGTTCTGAGCATATAAATATAACTAAAAAAGAAAAATAGTCCATATCCTTAAATAGTTTACATTCTAAGAAAGATAATATATAAAAGGGAGCTGAAAAGCAAGGGGTGGAGAGGTCTGGAGAGCCAAGCCTGGAGTCGATAAAAGAGTTAAGGCAAGAGCTTCGGTCTGGCCTGGGAGTCTCTCAAAATGGAGGCTCCAGGAAGATTTCATCAATCCAAGAATGGGAGGGAGCGGGAGGATGAAGGACTCTTCCAGAATGAGAAGGACAAAGAATAGGAGGCACATTTCAGGGTGAGAAAGCTATTGGGGAATAGAGGAAATGTCTGGGGAGGCAAAAAAAAAAAGGCAAAGAAAGGACTGGACTCTTAAAATATTTTTGTACATATGAGTCCTTTTCCTCTTTCTTCAATCTCTTTGGAGTAAAAGTCTAGTAGAGGTATCACTGGACCAGAGGGTTGTGCAGTTTAGTGACATCCGGTCATAATTCCAAATTGCTTTTCAGAATGGCTGGACCAATGAGCAATTGCACCAACAATGCAATACTGTGTCTACTTCCCTAAAGCTACTGCAACAATTTTCCTTTTTTGTCCTCTTGGCCAATCTTGTAGGCTAGAAGTTTAAGTTACTTCACCATAATTTGCATTTGTTTCTCTTAGCATTAGTCACTTGGAATATTTTTTTTTATATAGTTGTTGATAGCTTGGATTTCTTCCTTTGAGAACTTACAAATCCTTTGATCCTTTATCAATTACTGGCTCTAATTTTTATAAATTTGAATCAATTCCTTCTATGTCTTGGAAATTAAACTTTTATCAGAAAAACTTGCTGTAAAGAATTTTCCCCCAGCTAATAGTTGCCCTTCTAATTTTTGGCCACATCACTTTTGTTTGTCAAAAAATGTTTCAGTTTTACATGTTCAAATTGTTCATTTTGTCTTGTGGTCTTCTCTATTCCTTGTTTCATCATGAACTCTTTCCCTATCCATAAATCTGAAAAGTAATTTCTTCCTTATTCCCTTAATTTGTTTATGATGTTACTTTTTACATATGTTGTCTCATTTGAAACTCACAAGCCACAAGCCCATGATAGAGGGACTATAGATCCAAGCATCTCTATCTTACAGGTGAAGAAACTGATATATAGAGAAATTAGGTGATTTGTCGAAGGTCACACATTCAGGCATTTCTGCCTCTGAGTCTAGCTCCCTACCCACTACACAACTCAGTCTCTGATCTGCTTTACCTCTAGCATTTTGCAAATGAGGAAAGAAAGGTTTCAAGAGATGAAGGGACCATCTCTTCCATGAAGACATCCCTACAGCCCCTGGCAGGACCTTCATACTCCCATGAGGCTTTCGATTTCCTTTAGGCTCTTGGCATGTTCTGCTCTGTAACCTTTATCACACCCAACCTCTCCATCTGTTGCCTTGCACTATGTATTAAGGTCCCACGGGAAGGTATGTTACTCTCCACAAAGACCAGAGGGCTGATGTTTGATCCAACAGCAAAAACCAGGTCACAAGATTCTAACCCTGGCTACATTGCTTTAAAGCTAGAAAAAACGCCCTGCACATTCATTTTTCACTGTCATTCTGTTGCTTCCCATTCCATAGGACCAAGAGCACAAGTATGAAGTAGGGAAGGATAAGGAAGGGCAAGGTGCGGGTTCCAAAGATTTGTGTGACCTTCAACATGTCATTAATAGAAACGTCTTTGGAGTTTTTTCCTAAAAAACAGGAGTAATGAATTAGGTGGTCTCCAAGGTCCCATTCAACTGCTGCCTAATCTATGATTTTCCTTCAAAATTAGCGTTTTTAACTTGCAAGCATGCATAATTTTTCAGCAGTCATGCCCTGTCCTGGACAGATAAACAGCTGCAGCCCAGTCCAAAATACTTCCAAACCATCCCCTACCTCCTCTCTTCTCCTCCCTTGGTTTTCTTTCCCCTTCACTTTTCATTAGAAGTGTGGCTTGGTAGACAGATGGTGCTGAAACTTGTGGCCCGGAAAACTTGGGTTCCAATCCTGCCTCTGAGACTCACTGGCTGTGTGACCCACAGCAAACTACTTCACCTCTCTGAGACTCGGTTTCCTCATCTGTAACATAAGGCAGATACCTAGAGCACCAACCTCAAAGGAGACAATTCAATTCAACCTTCATAGATTAGGTGTCTAATACGTACAAGAAGTCATGTTGAGGAAACTAAGACAAAATGGGATGAGAGCAGCTCTCAGTTCACATTCTCTCAGTGAAAAACAAAAACTGCAAACAAACAAACAAAAAAACTTGAACCTGTGTAGGACTAGAAATAGGGATCCAATCTATGATTTCACTGCGTATGTAAAGCACTTGGCAAACCTTAAACCTTATATGTCTGTGATTGTTATTCAGCAGTCACAAGGTCTCCAATCCAGGGATAACTTCATTCCCTAAGTTTTCTACTACACTCCTGAGTTGCTCAAGCAATGTTTATAAGGTGATACGGAAGGATGCTGGTAAATGTTTAACAACCTGGTTATCTAGGGGGGAAAATTATGTGAGCACACACACACACACACACACATTTGTTGCTAGTTGTCCATTTTCTTTTTTTTCTTTCTTTTTTTATTTTTTAAATTTTATTTTAGTTTGCATCATTCATTTTCACAAGATTTTGAGTTACATATTTTCTCCCCATCTTTCCCCTACCCACCACCCCAAAACAGCCATTCCAGTGTATCCCCCCTCCCTCAGTCTATTCTGTCCTATGTCTTCTCCCCTCACCCCTCTGACTTTTCGGTAGGGCAGGATGGATCTCCCAA
>CM053585.1:530042901-530079712 GCA_028646515.1 Pseudochirops corinnae
TGCCCTGAGGACTGGACAAAGACCTGGGAGCTGTCTGCTTCTGAATCCAGGTGACTGCTTGGTGGATTCAGGAGGGAGCTGGGACCATGGAAGGGTATCCAGGGAATCAGAGAGACCACCCCGAGTCAAGATGAAGAAAAGGCCTCCCCTTGGATGAAATTGAGATTTGCTGGACACTGAGGGGTGGAGGGTTTGTGTGGTTTTCTAATGACTGTACTAGTGATTAATGATAGTTAGTAATTGTGAATCTAGATTAGTGACTGATTAAGTTAATGGTTGCCCCATGAGTGGAAGATTATTGTATTATGAGTTGATTGAATGATTAAGTGTTGATTTGTCCCATGAGTGGAAGACTGATTATTATATTGTGAATTGATTGAATGATTGAGTATTGATTACTGTATTGTGAATTGATTGAATGCTTTGTTCTAAATATTGTGGCCACTGTAGTGAAAACTGTGTGGCCATTCTAATGTTAAGCTGTTGTGAACACTATATTGTGATTTTCTGTGATAAGATGTAATGTTGTGAATATTATATTGTGATATATTGTGAATGTTTGCCTTGATTTGTAATGGAATAAATGGAGTGTTCACTATACTGTGTAATCCAAACTTTAAAAGCTGTTCACAGTAGCATTCTTTTGGGAATCTGCTGGTGCATGGCATTACAATGGGCAGGGAAGATCTTATATCCCATTAACATTATACTCCACTGCTTTCCCAACCCCCTTTCAGTTTCCTTTTGCGATTTGTGTTCCCCTATTAGATTGTAAGCTTCCTGAGGACAGCAACTGTCTTTCTTGCATTTATGTCCCTAGTGCCAAACACAGTGCCTCACACATAGAAGGTGCTTAATCGATGTTTACTGACCCATATTTAGCCTTAACCAGCATGTGTCCTGACCTGAACAGGAGCAGCAGACTTAAAGATACAGGCTTTTTAAGGTTGCTGCCCTCTTTCCTCTCCTCCTCTTTTCTTTCCCTTTTCTCTTCTCTCTGCTCTAAACTACCTTGTCTGTCAAAAGCAAAGGGGAACTTGAAGTTACAGCAGCTGTTGAGAAGTTACCAGATATGAATGACTAAGAAAAGTCCTCCTCCTTCAGCACCAAGGGCTCGCCTGCCAGTCTCCCTTCCCATGGCAGAGAATAAGACCAGGGAGCGGGGAGCGGGGGGCGGGGAGCGGGGAGCTGGGAGTGGGGGGTGGGGAGGAATATTCTCACCACCTTCCATCAGTGACGAGTTAGAAAGAGCAGAACGGTTGGCTTCGGGAATACATGTTGATCACTGCCTCCCTTGATTTCCCAATGTTTGCTAATTTAAGCAAATTGCCTTTGGTTCTGATTGGCAACATGAAGGCTAAGTCATTTTATTAACAACACACTAGGTCTAAAAGGATGCAGGGAATTGCCAGTGGGATAGGGACAAAATGAGCTAATTAGAGCTTCCGGAGCCTGCAAATAATAGGAAAAGCAGGGTCCCCCCCGACAGGAATCGGATGTTAGCCCCATTATGAACGCAACACAAACATCGGCTGTCTTTATCACAAGGCAGTCATGATAACAGCAGCATTTACGAAACGTCTTAAGGTGGTCACAGCTCTTTACATTTGTCACCTCATCTGAACCTCACGGTAATCTTGGGGTGCCATTATTGACTCCATTTTATTTTTTGCTTTTTGGAGGGGGGAAGGAAGGGTAATAATGGGAGTTGGGTGACTTGCCCAAGGTCACATGGCTAGTAAGTGTTAAGTGTCTGAGGCTGAATTTGAACTCAGGTCCTCCTGACTCCAGGGCCGGTGCTCTGTTCACTGTGCCACCTAACTGCCCCTTAACTCCATTTTAAAGAGGAGAAAACTGAGTCAGAAAGCAGTGAGTTGATTTGCCCAGGGTCACATATCAAACAGGTGTCTGAGGCAGGTCTCCCTGATTCCAGCTCAAGAGGAATGTGTCCCCTGGCTGCAAAAGCCCAGGAACAGATGACAATTGGGACTCTGGGCTCACAGAACAGGCAAAAGACCTGGAAACAGGTACAGAATTGAGAGGATAAGAAAAAGAAAAACAACCAAAACCACCACCTCCTATCGCCAATAGAGTTCCAAGCTGGCTGGTAAGAGCTAGCTGCCCAGGAGGATGAAGGAGCCCTGTGTCAGCCCCCACATCCCACCCCCGCTCTCTCGCATATGCCTCCATGGGCTCAGCCAGGATCCTGATGGGACCTGGGACACAGGGAGCCAGCTGGCTCGGGCCCTCATCCTCTGCTCTGCTGCACCTCTCAGGATTCATCACACTGCCCTCCTGCTGAGCACAGACGGCCGCTAGTCTGGCTGGCTTGGACATCTGTGCTACAAAGGAGCGGTTAAAAGACTGTGAAAGCCCCCACCAGCAATCCTTGGCAATGCTTCAGCCCCTCACACAGACTGGGAGCAGGGCCTAGGGGGAAATGCAGCAGAGCATGCAAAAGAAATAACTAGGTCAGTTTTCTGCTTCTTCCTGGAAGGTTTTGGGTCCCCACTCTGTGGTTCCTGCTACACCCTGCCTGTGTCCTCCATCTCCATCTTCAGCAAGAAGCCCCCGTGACTCCTGACAAATCCAAGTCCAAAAGCCCTGGGGACCAAACAGGCTGCCTGCTGCTCAAGATCAAACACCTCTGAGCCCATCCCCTCATTTAGGATCCCACTATGGTCACAGCACAGGTTCTGGGTGCTGAACCGCCTGTCTGAGAAGGAACATCTTTACCAACCGGGGCCATCAAGGCTTGCCTACAGATGCTGGGATCCATTAGCCTCACACACCATGAGGATCCAGGGACTTGGCTTCAGGGACATGTCAGTGGAACAACAGGCGAAATTTATTTGGCTCATTTAAAACTCAACTCACATACTCAACAATAAAGCTAAAAATGAGGCCAGAGGAGCAGGGTCTGCAAAACCAAGAGGCCAGACCTATCCAAGAATTAGCTATAACACAACTGAGTGCTTTAAAATCAGCAAAGTACTTTATATGCAAGATCCCGTTTGAGCACTAAGAGTATGAACAGGGAAACTGATGTGACAGAAGTGACCTGTCCATAGTCAAACATACACCTGAGTGACCAAGTTGGAACCAGAAGCCAGGAGAGTGGAGGGCTTCCTTACTCCATGTCTAGAATGCTATCTATTATACAATTTTTAAAAACAAGGAAGGAAGGAAGGAAGGAAGGAAGGAAGGAAGGAAGGAAGGAAGGAAGGAAAGTAGGAGGGAAAGAAGGAAAGAAAGAAAAAAGGAAAGAAGGAAGGAAGGAGGGAGAGAGGAAGGGAAGGAAGGAAGGGAAAGAAGGAAGAGAAGGAGGGGGAGGAGGAAGGAAGGAAGGAGCGAGAGAGGGAGGGAGGGAAGGAAGGAAGGAAGGAGAGAGGAAAGGAAGGGAGGAAGGAAGGGAAAGAAGGAAGAGAAGGAGGGGGAGGAGGAAGGAAGGAAGGAAGGAAGGAAGGAAGGAAGGAAGGAAGGAAGGTAGGAAGGAAAGAAGGAAAGAAGGAAGGAAAACTGTTTTTCCCCTCTTTTTATCATATTAACTAATGGTTTGTCTATTTTATTAGTTTTTTTTAACCGTTCTTATTTTTACTAATTGGGTGTTTTTGTGGTTTTTCCAAGTTTGTTTATGCTTTTATTTCAAAATCTCTAG
Source organism: Pseudochirops corinnae (assembly GCA_028646515.1). Classification (NCBI taxonomy): domain Eukaryota; kingdom Metazoa; phylum Chordata; class Mammalia; order Diprotodontia; family Pseudocheiridae; genus Pseudochirops; species Pseudochirops corinnae. The sequence goes on from CM053585.1 coordinate 530,046,560, forward strand.
TTCCGTGTTTATTCAGAGTTTTCTGATTTGTTGCTTTTCTAGCATTTTTATTTTAATTTCCTGCTCATTGAGGTCTTCTTTCTTTTGTTGATGAACATGTTTAGAAATTTAAGTTTTCCCCTAAGGACTGCTTTGACTGTACCCTACAAGTTTTAATATGTTGAGTCGTTGCTTTCATTTTCTTTAATAAAATTTTATGTTATCTTTATTATTCGTTCTTTGACCTACACATTTAGTATTATATAATTTAGTCTCCAATTTTCCCTTTCCTTTCTTCCAATTATTCTGTGTTTATAACTGTCATTGTATTATGGTCAGTAAGTAATGCATTTAATAACTCTGCCTTTCTGTATTTATTTGTTAGGTTTTTTTTTTTTACAACCCTAGTAAGTTGTTAATTATTGTAAGGGAGACAATTCAAAGCTAAGAAATTATATAGTCCCTTCACTATATGACTAATGCACATGTACAATCTCTATAAGATTGCTTGCTGTCTTGGGAAGGGGAAGGGGAAGGAGGGAGGGAGGGAGAGAGAAAAATTTGGAACTTAAAATTTTACAAAAACAAATGCTGAAAAATATCTTTAGATATAATTGAAAAAAATAAAATACTGTTAAGAAAAAATTTTAAAGGAAATTAGTCTTTATGATTTCCGTTCAGTGGTCACCAAAGGTCTATAATCTTTAACTTCTTTCTGGTATATCTTTTGGTTATATTTGTTTAAGTTTGAAAGGGTCCTTGACAATTATTGTTTTGCTACTTTTCTTGTAATTCAATTAGATTTTCTGTTATACATTTAACTATTCCATTGTGTCTGTGTGTGTGTGTGTGTGTGTGTGTATGTGTGTGTGTGTGCAGCTGGGTGGCACAGAGCACTGGGCCTGGAGTCAGGAACACTTATCTTCTTGAATCCAAGTCTGGCCTTAGGTACTTACTAGCTATGTGAGCCTGGGCAAGTTGCTTTAAAATGTTTTCCTCAGTTTCCTCATCCATAAAATGAGCTGGAGAAGGAAATAGCAAACCGCTCCAGTATTTCTGTTAAGAAAACCCCAAATGGGGTCACAAAGAGTTGGACTCAACTGAAAACAACTGGATAAGAAAAACAACGACCTTGCCTTAGCGTCCTTCTCCACAGCTGAATTTTATTTGTCCGTGACCATTTCCCTCCCAACTCTACCTGCTTTCTTAAATCTGTCTCTTCCCCTTTCCCTATCCCCACCCATTTTCCTATTGATTTTAATGTATTTCTATATTATATTTTGTGTAGATTCAAACTTCCTTTACTCAGTTCAGATGAAAGTGAGGTTCACACAATGATCACTCATCATTCATTTTCCCCAGTGCATTCTTTTTTTCCTCCCTTTTCTTTACTCTCAAATCAAACCAAATGGGATAAAACTCAACCCAGGACTGAATTTGTCTTTATTTGCTCTTGCTTTGGCTCTTAAAGGCAATGGAGTTTTGAAGACACACTCAATAGTCTCTTTTCCCCATATTAGGATCTAAGGATATGAGCACATTCAACCCCTTGAAATTGCATTAATATATTTTCTAGTTACATTTCTAGGTTGTTCTTACTTCATTTGTGTTTCAAAGACTCTACCAGAGCTTATTTTCTCAACAGGCATGTGTAAAAGTTCTCCGTTCTATTAAAAATTCATTTTTCCTATGGAATTATGCTCAGTTTTGCAATATAAATCATTCGAGTATGAAACTTTTTCTATTACCTTTTGGCATCTTGTATTTCAAGATTTCCATTTCTTTATGGTAATTGTTGCTATGTCTTCTATGATCCTGACAGTGGCTCCTTGATATTCAATCTCTTTTTTCCTGACTACTTACCATGTTTTTTTTTTTAACCTGAAAATACTAACTTTAGGCCATAGAATTTCTGAGTGTATCCAACTTGAGATTTCTTTCAGGAAGTGATTGGTACATTCCTTCTATTTCCTTCTTCATTTTGCTTTTTGGAGGGCAATTGGGGTTAAGTGACTAGCCCAAGGTCACATGGCTAATAAGTGTGTCAAATGCCTGAAGTCGGATTTGAACTCAGGTCCTCCTGACTCCGGGGCCGGTGCTCTATTCACTGTGCCACCTAAACGCCCCTCATTCCCTCTATTTTCATTTTATTTTTTATTATCACTTTACCCTCAGGTTCTAATATTTGGGGGCCATTTTATTTTATGATTGACTAAAAGATGGTATCTAGATTTTTTTGGTTGGACATAACTTTTAAGAGTCCAGTGATTCTCAAATCATCTCTTCTTGTCCTTTTTCCCGATCAAGGTTGTTTTTTTTAAATAACAGAGGTATTACTCGCTCTAACTTTTCAGCGTTTAGACTATGTTCTAATATTTCTTTTCATCTCATTGGATCGTTGAGTACTGATGGTTCCATTTTATCTTTCAGAATGTCAACTACTTGGCTAAGGTTGTCCACATTTTGCTCCAAACTCTTTTTTCTTATTCTAAGTGTTCTGATTTTATTTTTATTCCTTGTTTCATTCCTTTCTCCATTTCTTAGAATTCTTGTAGCCAATCTATTTTTTCCTAAAGTTTTAGTTGCAATTATTCGTAGTTAGCTCCATCCTCTGAAATTTTATCTTGAGATTTGTTTAATCCAAAGTATTTCTTTATTAGGGCAGCCCAGATGGTGCAATGGATTGGAGTCAGACTTGGGCCTTTGTGTCCCTGGATAAGTCACTGAACCTTGTTTGCCTCAGTTTCCTCATTGGCAAAATGAGCTAGAGAAGGAAATGGGAAAGTATTCTAGCGCCTTTGTCAAGGAAATGCCAAATAGTGTCATGAAGAGTCAGACATGACTGAAACAAGTGCACAACAACAAAATTTCTTTATTATAGAGTGGGATATATTGTATATTTATCACTTCATTGTATTCTTTATAATTATTCACATAATATATATTATTATTCTATTATAAGGGACAGTTACATATTATATGATGAGAGTTTAGGGTTGGGTTCTTGTTTATTTGTTTTTCTTCACTCATATCGACAGTTTCAGTTCCTTGGCGAGGATTTTGTGCCAGGCTTGAGCTCTGCTCCGTGCTGAACTGCTGGATGAGGCAGCTAGACCTAGGTCCTGCCTCCTGCTATGATCCCACAGTGGGACAATGATGTACTGGGGCTTGGTCCTGCTCCTGATTCAGTCTGGAATTCACTTCCCTCTGGTCTCTGAATGGGGGTGGAGGGAGGGTGTAACAGGGCTGCCTGGGACCAGATCTTGCCCTTTTTGCATGGTAAAACTCTTTATTACCAAACAACTCTTCCTTAGCAAACAACATTTCAAATATGTTTATATAGAAGAGCATAAAAATATGCAGCTGAACACCATGTTTTAATGGCACTGTCCTTCTTCCCCTGTGTTAAATTTGTCCAGTGGTTCTGTATGTATGTTGTAACGTACGATGGCTGTTTTCAGCTATCTCTTAGGCAACAAATGCTACATCATAACTCACAAACATCCCCAAAGTTCAGAACTTGAGAGTGTGATTTAGGAATGGCATACCTTACTTTGAAGAATTAGAAATATCTTAGTAGACTGTGAATAATTATCAGGAGTTTTTTCTCTTTTAATTTTATTTATTTTATTTTTAATTTATGAAATAAAATGAACATTTCAAATCAAGACAATTTATAGACAAACCCTGCCTTTCCACAGCATGGCCTGTAATAAGTGCTTGGCTTAAAGTTAAGAAAGACCCGTGTTCTCAGTGGCACCTCTGGCGTTTTTGGAAAGACCACAGAAGGTAAGGATTTCACCATTCTGGGCTTCGGTTTCCTTGTCTACAAAATACCTAGACTACCTGGCTCAAGGCATGGATCTGAGGCTTCAAGCTGTAATGGACTTTATGAGCCTTCAAGTCCTCCAGAAATGTCAACCGTGATTATTATGCTCTAAAACAACGGAGTCAGACTCAGCCAGAACCGGGCCGTTAATCCGTGCAGGCCACACACTGACTGAACTATAAAACTGTGATGTTACCTACGTTTTATTGCGTTTTTGTTTATCATGTTAAATATTTCCCAACTACATTTTAATCCGAGCATCTGACACCTTTGCTTTAAAACACACAGAAAGGACACAGGAATAAGGGAAGAAGGACAAACAAAAAGAAAAATGGACAGGAAATGGTACAGACATCTGAACAAAGACATAGAAGCTTATGGGCCACGCTATGGATAAAACACCTATTTGTGGCTTGTCTGTCTGTCAATTTATCCAGCTCCTTCAGTTCAAGGAATGGAATACTCAGGGATATAAATAAGGAAAGTCAGCACTTTGGGATTTGGGCTGGAGAAGACCTTGAAGGCTGTCCAGTCTGACCCAACCCCTCCATTGGACAGAAGAGGAAACTAGACGGGAGAAGATGCCTAAGGCCCACTCATATGAAGCATCAAGCCTAGGATCTGAACTCAGGTCTTTTATCTTTCTCCACTTTTCTCCACTACACCACCCAGCAGACTCAACAAAATTAAACCAGATGCCATGTCCTGATATCAAAGAGCTTAAGCCTGAATAAGAAATCTGTGGAGTTGAGTGAATTTCTTTCAGTTAGGGTCACATTCTTGGTCAGGGAAGACAGCAAGGAGTAAGAGGGCTTTGTTTTGGGATCTGGGGGGGGGGGGGGTTAAGTTCTTCAGTAAAAGCTTGGAGGAGCTTGAGGAAGAAGGAATTCCTTACACCACCTGGAGACACAAGACTGAGGGAAGTGGCATCAGATGGAAAGGGCGATGGGGAGGTTACTAGTGCACAACAGAAAAGTGGGTCTAGAATCTGGAAGGGCCTTCAAAGGCCATCTAGTCCAGCCTCCTCAGGATGAGGAAACCAAGGCCAACAGGGGTTAGAGGCCTTGTCCAAGGTCACACGGGTAGTGAGCATCAGAGGTGATATTTGAGGCCATGGCCTCCAACATTAGAACAAGCATCACTATTTCCTCTAAATCAGTCTCCCCTTCTCCCATTTTAGTTCATCTTTCATTTCTGAAGAGGACCAGTGATATCACAGGTGATGTCTTGACTTGTGCATGTGAATTGGATTTAAGTGAGGCAGAGTCATTCAAAGTCATCAGTCTCACTCTCTATTCTTGAGTCATTAAAGTCCAGGGGCAGGAAGAAAGTCAAAACACCTGGCAATGGCCAGGGCGGCACTGGGTGACCTTGTTATCTTCGATGCTCGACCAAGCTCTAGGCGCTCCACAGCACCTGCTTCAGCCACCTTCATGGCCATTGGAACTCTGTTACAGCTAACCCTCTATATTATTCAAGACTCCAGTCCTCATTACCCCTTTTCTGGGCCCTTATAATAACCAACCATCTTGCTAGTTCTTCCTGTCCTCCCTGTCTCTTCCCTCTTCATTGTATCTTTCCTGCCACTGCCAAAGAAATCTTACAGAATTAGAGAATCTCATAAGTAGAAGGAAGCTCACAGGTTATGTGGTCCACCCTCTACTCAATGGAACACAGCCTGAACAGGAAGCCCCTGTCCCTGTGCCTCCCCAATCTCACCTTTGGCATTCTTCACAGATCTCAACTTCAGTCTCACATCCAAGATTTCCAATGATAGAAATGAATCACCTCCTGAGATAGCCCAGTCTACTTTGAGAAAGACTGAATTTTTCACCCCCTTCCCCATTCTGCATGAAGATAAGAGCATAGGAAAGATATTTTCAGACTGCTGTAAAATAGCACTTATGCATAAATTCTAAGTACAGCAGGATCCTCTCTCTTGCTTTACTACATGTTGAAGCCAGTATGTGGTTAATGGTGTGTAAACAGAACAGCTGAAGGAAAGAAAAAAGAACATTTCTTGCCAAAGGAGCTTCTCTTTTCCTTTCCTTTAGCAATTGTTCATATACACATACATATATGTGTGTATTTGTGTATGTATATATGTGTGTATATATATATATGCATATATATGTATGTGTATCTGTGTATGTATATATATATATATATATATATATATATATACATACACATACATACATGTCCCTGCCCATTATGAGTGATAAATGCTCATATAAAAACATCCTGGCTAGAGGGCCAGCCTCTAAGTCAGGAAGAATAAGTTCACATTCTGTCTCTGCCACATACTCTAAGTATAAGCCTGAAAAAATCACTTAAAACTATCTGCTGCAGTCCATTTCTCAGAGCTTTCATTGTCTGGGCCATTCCATTGGGCTCCCAATCTTCCTTGCCCTTCTGTCAAGGTAGAGGCAGGCAACCATCTGTGGCTACCTACATCTCACTGGGGCCTGCTTTGCCCCTACCCGGGCACCCTCCATGCAGTAATCCCTCCCTTCCAGTTCTGGGCCAACTCAACCTAAGGATAAACCCCTGTGACAAGGATAACCTCGCTGGACTCATTCCTCAGCGACTAGCAGACTTTCACCCCACCCCAGTAATTTAGAATGCCCAGTTGTCGTTGTTCAAATCCATTCTCCATCCCCCACCGATTTCCTCCTTTATTTCCATTTGCTTCAACTCAACATCTCCATCTTCCCACTCTAAAGCTACTCAACCCCTCCACTGTGCTATATGGAATGCTTGCTGCATAGATAACAACTAGATTTCATTTTACATCTTTTCCTTTCTTGCTCCCTCCATCTTTTTTTATGCACTGGGCTCTGGCTCCCTCCTGATGACATAGCTTTCCTGGCTAATCTTCCCAACTCAATCACCCAGACTCATTGGTTACAGTGGGGGAGCTGGATTATTCCCTGTTCCCCACTGGCATTTCCAGGCTCTCCCCCTACCACTATCCTCAATAATGCTTCCTCTTTTAAAGTTCATTCAATCCATATTTATCACTCATATTGATTCAGGTAGCTTGTTGTCTACAGACTTGTAAGATGCTGTCCTTCCTTCTGTAATAAATTAAGTGCCCAGCTCAGTCTTCCTCTCCTTCCAAACTCCGATTTTTATAATAGGGATTTAAACATGTAGACTGATGCTCCTCAAATGCTCTAACCTCCCAATTCCCCAACTTATTCATTTCCCATGACTTATCTTCCACCCACCATGAATACACATAGAAATATTTATACGCTTGATCTCACCATCACCCACAGATATGCCATGTCCATATTCATGAACTCTGAAATCCCTTTATCTGTTGACAATCTGTTGCCCCTCCACCTCTCTCTCTGACTTGCATCTCCAAAGTCTGTTCATCATCCTCCAGGTGATCTTTAATCCTTCATCATGCACTCTCTCCCCTTCTCCATACTGACTCTTTGCTGAACCAGTTCAACTTTGCACTGTTTTCTCCTCTCAAGTCCCTCACCCCTTTATCCTATAGAAGATATTGCCTTTCTAAACCCCAGCCTTGGATTACTCTCACCCTCCACTGCCATTGATTCTACAAAACATGCTTCTGAAGGAAGTTGGAGAAAATCATGAAATCCTGCTGACTGGATCCACTGCATCACCTCACCTGGGACCTCACTACGGTGAGACAAAACCCTTCCATAATTAACTCACTCTCCTGATCACCACAGCAACTCTCCCAAAACTTTTAGTTCCTCCTCAAGCCTCCCCTAGATTCCACTTCCCCTACATTTTCAGCTGAGAACCTTGCCTCATATTCATCAAAAAACTGAGGCCATTCAAAGACAGCTCCCTTTTCTCCTGGGGTCCTCATCTTACATCACACAAAAGTCTTCTATCATGATCTCCTCCTTCACTCCTGTTTCACAAGAAGAAGTGGCCTTTCTCCTCATCAAGACCAACCCTTCCACATGTACAGATGGTATTATTCTATCCCATCTTCTCCAGCAGATTGCTCCTCCATATTCCCTATTCTTTCTCCAATATTCATTCACTCACTGTCTACTGGCTTCTCTGCCACCTACAAACATGCCCATGTCTTCCTCGTCCTCAAAAATCTCTGACCATCCCTGCTCTCTGTCATCATATATTTCTCCTCCCTTTTGTGGCTAAATTCCCTGAAAAGGTCACCTACAATAGGTGCCTTCACTTCCTTTCCTCTTACTCTCTTCTCAACTCTAAATTCTGGCTTCTGTCTTGACCATTTACCTAAATTACTCTATCCAAAGATACTAATGATCTTTCCTCATCTCTATCAATCTCTGTTAAGTCTTTGACATTATTCATGCCTCTCTTCTCCTTGATACTCTTCTCTCTAGGTTTTGGTGACAGTGCTCTCTTCTGCTTCTCCTACTACCTATCTGACTATTCCTCCATTTCCTCTGAAGAAGTTCCATCTCACATCTGCAAACCCTGGGTATCCCACAGGGTTGTCTCCGCCCTGGGTTCTTATTCTTCTCCTTCCTTACTTTTTCACTTGGTTATTTCATCAGCTCTCAAGGATCCAATTATCATCTCTTTGTGAATGATCCTAAAATCTACTTATCTAGTCCTAATCTCTCTGCTGCCCTCAGTGCTGAATTTCCAAATACCTATGGGAACTGAATGCTCCAAAGACATCTAAAATTCAACATGTCCAAGATTGAATTCATTATATTCCCCCCAAACCACCCCACCTTCCTAACTGTCCTATTACTATTGAGGTCACCACCATCCTCCTGGTCACTTAAGCCTACAACCAAGGTGTTATCCTCAATTCTTCATTCCCTCTCTCTCTCTCTTGCATCACCACATCCAATCTGTTGCCAATACCTGTTGATCTGACCTTTGCAACATCTCTTGAATATGGCCCCCTTCTCTCCTTTGACACTGCCCTCACCTTGGTAGAGGCCCTAATTGCCTCAGGCCTAGATTATTGCAATAGCCTTCTGCTGGGTGGTCTCTCTGTCTCAACTCTTCCCACTCCAATCCATCTTCCACTCAGCATCAAACTGATCTTCCTAAAATGAAGATCTGGTTGTGTCACTCCCTGATTCAGTAAGTTCTAATAGCTCTCTATTACCTCCAGAATCAAAGGCATACTCCTTTGTTTGGGTTTTCAAGGCCCTTTATAACCTGGTCCATTCCTACCTCTCCAGTCTTCTTGTCTCTTACTTCCTCCGCGTACTCTGAAGTTCAGGCACACTGGCCTCCATATACTGTTCCTCCAACACAACACTCCATCTTTCCAGCTCTGAGCATTTTCACTGTCTATCTCTCATTCCGGGAACGTTTTCCCCCTTCATCTCCACCTCCTCTTATCCCTGGCTTCCTTCATTTTTCAGGTTAAGTCCCAGCTTATGCAAGATGCTTTTCCCCAGACCTCTTCCATCTCAATGCCTTCCCTTCTGGGACTACCTCCAATTTGTTTTGTATTTATCTTGTTAATACATAGTTGATTGCATCTTATCCACCGCATTAGACTATGAGATCTTTGAGTGCAAAGACTGTCTTTGGCTTTTCTTTTTGTCCCTGGCATTTAGCAAAGGACCAGGGAAGAATTCCTAGACTAAGCCTCCTAGAGTCGGTAAGAACCAAAGTTAAGCAGCATGTAGGGATGGAGCCACAATGTGAAAGAACAAATGGAGAGCTTGTCTTTCTCTGGTGCTGTGAGTTAGGTGAACTGTATAGGTCCCAGAGAACTGAGTGAGCCTTTCTAAGTGAGTCTGAATTCATACCCTTGGGAGGGATGAGATTACCTATCTGGGATTAGACATAATTCCTTGTAAGGCGGGGCTCACTGTAAGGGCAACTTGCAAGGAGTCTCTAGCACCCCTAAACTTTTTCTTTACAGGGATCTTCAACCCCATGATTGGATTCTAAGTGATTATATATGTGGAAAGTGGAATCCCAATAGAGAGTGAAAGAAATTTATTTTACCTGTTTACAGACTTCCATGTGATCTCTTTCTGTTTCCTTTAAATACAGTCTGCCCTGCTTTCAATGGTATATTTGCTGTTCAGTAGTTTCATCATGTCTGACTCTTTGTGACTCCATTTGGGGTCCTCTTGACAAAGATACTGGAGTGGTTTGCCATTTCCTTCTCCAGCTCACTTCCCAGATGAGGAAGCAGAAAATTAAGTGACTTGCCCAGGGTCACACAGCTAGTAAGTGTCTGAGGCTGGATTTGAACTCAGAAAGATTAGTCTTCCTTATTCCAAGGCCAGTGTTCTATCCATTGTGCCGCCTAGCTTCCCCAATGTTATATTACCCTGAGTACCTGTAGGAGAGCTGAGGCCCACTTCCTTTTGTTATGGAGACCTAGGCACAAGCCAAATTCTGATGTTCCAAGGGGGAACACAGAGCCAAAATATGATAATCCCAGGATTAAACATGGTCCAAGTAAACCCAGATCTTCAGACTTTTCCAATACATCCCTCATGCCTATAGAAAGGAGGAGCTCAGTAAATCTTGCTTGGGGACTGTTATCTGATTATTATTTTCTCACCTACTTTGTCTAGCAGTTAATGCCTCCAGAGAACTCACTTTGTTCATTTCTTTCATCCTACCATAAGTCTTCTAAGGGACTGTAAAGAATAGTGAGTGGTTTCCAATAAAATGGCCCCATAGTCCTGCCAACAATTTTAAGAACTATCATGCTATTCTACAAAAAAATATATCAAAACAAAATTCATTTTTATTTATTTATTTTAAAAATAAATGTAAGCCATTCGGCATTTTTAGAAAGGTAAGGGATCAGTTAGGAGGTCAAATAAACAATCAGAAATTATTAGGCAACTCCAGTTTTTAAAAAAACACCAAGAAGAAGTGCCAAACCTGTTTAACAGAATGTTTCTCCTAACTCTTTCCTTCTTAAAAGAAAAGGAAAAAAAGAAAACAGTCTTGAAAGAAAGTTCAATCTAGCTTGGGACTCTGCCAACTGAAGGCCTTCTTCCCAGAGTCAGCCTAATTAAGAGTTTGTTGTTTTGTGACCTAACTCACTACATCCCCACAAGGCAACAGCTTCAAGATTTCAATTCATCTTCTTCCTTCATCACAGCTGTGCTATTCCTATCAGAGCAGCTCAGGGACAGTCAGGACTTCCATGACGATGCAGGCATCTCAAGAGGTGATAAATCTGTCCAAGATGGTCCCAGCTGAAACACAGTATGACAGCTTCCAGAACAACCTTTTTCCCAGAGATGAAAAAGTTTGTTCAGATGTTGAGGTAACCCTCTTCTCATCAAAAAGCTAAGAAACTTTTTAACTCGATAATTCTCATACTATGATTTAAAATAGCAGTTTCCTAGCAATTGGGCCTTTGAAACAGTCTACCAATTTTTCATGCCTGAAGTGAGGTCATAAAAAGCCAGAAACAATGGGAAAAGAAGGCTTGCCCCTTTCTTTTAGATCACACTCCCCCAGAACTGAGCCCATAGCATGTGTGAGTCCATAACTAGGGTCCTTTTAATGGAAGGACTGCCCCTTTCTCCACATCAGCCCTTGCCCCTACCCAGCCCAGTGGAATCATTTAAGACAAACTTACGTGATTATAATCCATACACAACACTGTCATTGCTGAGTGCAAAGTGTGAGGATGCTCCCTCCCTCCTCCCCTCCCGCCATTGGACTATGGTGAAATACAATTTCCTGTTTTGATGGACAATGAAAACTCTCTCCTCTTATCCTGATCACATGATTAAAATCACTGGCAATCTAGATTTGGGGGGCAAAGCATTTTAATCAGTCTTCTGGGCTCCCTCCTAATCTCATTTTCCAACCCACTCAGAGGAACCTATAAACAGCCTCAATGAATCAATATATCAGTATTACATTAATCATACTGAGCCTTATCAGTCTGTAATAGAAGGAAATTCTTCATACATGAAACTCCATTTCCCCTCTCCATGGCTTTGCCTTGGCCATCTTGGATGTCTGGAATGTTCTTCCTCCTTCCCTTTGCCTTTCAGAATTCCTGGCTTCCTTCAAGATTCATCTCAAACTGGCCTTTTTACAGAAGGTTTTTCTTGGGCCACCTCCCCATCAGCCACACCCCCTACTCCAGCAGTTTCTGTTTTCTACTCTAAGATAACCATTCATCATTCATGACCATTGTATAAACCTATGTATGACCTTGTTGTGCCTCTCATTAGAATGTAAGCTCTCAAGGGCAGGGACTGGTGTTTTTTTTCCTTCTGTTCCCCAGCTCTCAGTACAGTGCTGGCACATAGCAATATAACTGCTTGTTGGCTGGTTGGTTGGTTGGTTGGTTGGTTGGTTGATTGATCAATTTAGGATCATATTCAAGAACCCATGTTGATGTATGTCCCCAACTGTATGACCTGGAGATGCCCACAGATTGATTTTTCTCTCCTCTTCTTTCAGTCTGACTGCATGTGCCAAGTTGACAAAGTTGAAGTAAAACACATAATTAAGGTTCTGGCTTAAACCATTATGGCTTTTAACAGGTCACCCTTGTGTCAATCACTGGTAACTAGAAGGTGATCCATTGTTCCATGATGAGATTTTTTTTCCCCTCTACGACCAACAATTTTCACATTGGCTTTTACAAACACTTCAGTCTCGGGGATTGTCTTTTCTTGGCTCTTTGTAGGTCATCTATTGATTCCAATTTCACTGGACATGGGAAGAATTGGAAATTCAACCCAATTAAATTCAATATTTTTTTAACACCTGGAACTGGGCTAAGCACTGGGGAAATGAAAAAAAGGAAGAAGTTTCTGCCCCCAAAGAACTTATATTCTAATGCGGGTAGGGGATACAAGAGTGGAGAGGAAAATAAAACATGGATGCAGATATTTCAGTTGAGCTAGGGGACTTCCCGGCTGGCTAAATCTCTAGAGAGTAGGCGGCCATCTTCCATTCCACCCCTGCAGCCCTATTCTTGCATTGATGAGCTCTTCCCAGAGCCTCTATTTCAAGAAAGGGCCCAGATCGGCCATCTTTCATTCTCCAGACTTCACTACCATACTCCCACGAGGGTTCCTGTTGGGACCCCTTTTCACTTCCCATTGATGTGTTATCTTCACCCATGAGGATATAAACTCATGGAGAGCAGGGCTGTCTTTCTTTTTGCTTACATTAGTACAGCACTTGGCACATAGTAGGTATTTCATGAAATGTTTGTTGACTTCGAACTTCAGAATAGATTGCCTTGAGATATAGAGCAAGGAAGGAGGAAAGGAAGAAACGCTTCTGTGTTGAGGTCCAAAAGATCATAGATTTTGCACTAGAAGGGACCTCAGAGGTCATCTGATCTAACCCACCCATTTTATAAAGAAGAAAACTCAGGCCTAAAGAGGGGTCATGACTTGCCTGAGACTAAACAGGTAAGTAACAGATCTGGGGTTGGACACAAGTCCTCCAATTCCAAACCCAATCAATGCTCCCTTTACTTGAAGATGGGACTAAAAGACCCGCCTCACTGTCCACTCATGGTGTTATGGTCCACTCCCTGGCCATGCGATTCTGGACAAGTTACTAAGCAACCATTCCAGTCCTGACTGTTCATCCAAGCTTCCCTCTTCTATTTCTGGCTGCCTGTAGGTAAATGTTTTTGACCTGGGGTTCATGAACTCCTGTTAAATATTTTGATAACTGTGTTTCAATAGAATTGGTTTTCATTGATGTCTTATGTATTTTATTTTTTGCATTTAAAAACATTATTCTGAGAAGGGATCCATATGTTCTACGAGATGCCCAGAAGAGTCCATGACATACGCAAAAAGTAAAGCAGCTCTGCTCTGAGATACCAGGTGGACATCGAGAAGTCAGTGTCACCTTGGACTACATTTAGAGTGGCAATGTCATCTAGCATGAAAAGTAATAGTCCCTCAGCAGAGGTTTCATTTCCCACTGTTTACTGGTATTGTGCACAGTTTATTTGCTTCAATATTCTAGGCCAAAAGCGAAAGGACAATACACAGTTAAAGATGTTCATCCACTTCTGGGAAAATGGAACTCCATCTTGCAAAGGCCACATCATTAGGGTTCAAAAACAGCGAGTTTCCTAAGGTTGAATAGAGTTTGCTTGAATCCACTTCAGGCAAACTCCATGTCATCGTCATCCTTGGACTAATTTCTGATGAGGAAAATCTGTAATAATCCAAACTCCTCAGATGAGGGGCTCTTAACCTGGAGCCCAGGAAATTTTTTTCTTTGTTTTGGTTTTTCACTATTTTGATAACTATTTAAATATAATTGTTTTTCCTTTGTAATTCCACATATTTTATCTATTTCTTTCCTCAGTTCTCACGTGGCTGCCCTGCTATAGGACTTCTCTGACTGACTTCTCCAGCACACACCCATGTCTGGTACCCTCTTTCCTCCACCAGCCTTGTCAGCCTCCTTTTGTGTGCGATCTTTCTCCTTTAGATTGTAAATTCCTTAAGGGCAGAGGTTGTCTTTCCTTAGTAAGTGGGGAAATGGTTGAACAAGTTATGGTATATAATTGTGATAGAATACTACTGTGCTATAAGAAATGATGAGCTCAATGATTTTAGAAAAACACAGGAAGAGTTGAGTGAAATAATAAAGAGCTAGATGAGCAGAACCAAGAGAACACTATATACAGTGACAGCAATGTTGTTTTAAGAATGACTTTGAGCAAATAATTTATTTTGTCTATTATAAATATCCAAGTGATCTATAAAGGGCATATGAAGGAAGGCATTATCTGCATCCAGGGAAAGAACTGATAAATAGAAGTATGTATAGATAATTTTACATATATATATAGATAGATAGATAGATAGATAATTATACATATATATACACACTTATTTGTGTCTAATGGTAACCATCTCTAGGGCAGAGGGGAGAGGAAAAAAGAAATGTATATGAGAATTTTGTTGTACATTTTAAAGGAATATCAAGTTATGTGTAGTAGAATTGCAATTTCATGTACAATTGTCTTTTTATTGTACTGTGTTATGGAAATGCTCATTTTATTCCAGAAATTAAAAATAATTTTTTAAAGTGTGAAGAAGGCTATTAATCATCTAAGAGATGTATGCCACTGACACCACACAAGAAATGTCTTTTGATTGGTTGAGAGATCTGTCCCTTGGCTTGGACCAGCTCTAGAGTAACTAGAGAGTCATCCATGGTCAGTGGGAATGAAGCTGCAAACAAAAGCAGAACCAGAGAGCTCAGAGGTATCAGCTGACCATCAGAGGCAGTGACATGGGGGGACTCCACATGAAGAGAAAACAATCTCAAGGCCCTGCAGGGCCCGAGGTGTGAGTTGGCTTAGCCATGTCTTTCCCATACAGTGTATGTGTCTCTACTAGCATGCTCCAGTTGTGGGCCCCCTTTTACTTCTGACACTGTTTGTGTTGGTGAGCATTTGCCTCAGGTTTATAGGGAGAATGTTTTATTACTATGCCCATTCTATGCCATTTCAGTAAATGCCTTTGCTGCAAGTTACATCAACTGGTTAACTTTTAAAGGTAAATACACCTGCAAAGGCTCATGAGCTGTGCTTTTAGGGATGTGGGCTCACAGAGCGTCTGGAACTTGGGGTAGTCCTCTCCTGAAAAATCCAAGCAATGAGTGAACGTTGGATGAATCCAAAGATGGTGCTGGGCTTCAGAGCTTCACTGTCACTAAGATTTGTGGGATAGTGGAGGGGTTTCCATACCTATGATCTCATCAGTGTGTCAGTGGAAACCCTCTTTTATCACCGCCAAGTAGAAACTCATGTAACTTCTGGTCTTGATGATCTGCCCCAGAAGCCAAGAAGTATCTTGCTGTCTCTTGTTTTTATAAGTCTATATTTTTGATAAGTCTAACCTTAATTCTATCTCTAATTCCATTTCTATCGCGTAAGACTTAAACCCAGGTTGTTGTGACTACAAGACCAGTCCTCTACCAACCATTCCTCCATACCTTTTCACTGTGATCTTTAAAGATGACACAATCCTCAAATGCCTTCCTCCTCCCCATCCCAGCCTCTTCACACATGTCTTTGCCCCTCTAACACAGAATGGACCTTCACTGAGTTCATACTCTGCAGCCTGTAACTCAAGCCTTTGGCATTAGTTCCTGTCCTCAGTGGACAGTAGGCAAAGAACCCTTCCAAGTAAGGCCTTTTGGGCTGTTGCAAGTTGAATTATAAAGTCCTTTAGGAATTCTGGCTAAGTGGGATCGTCAGCCTGTTCATCTTTACACCATCACTGTATTTTGTACACAGTAATAAGTCAGTAAGTATTTGTTTTGTGAACAAAAAGCTCTTCTTCCATGCTCTGGCATTTGACTAAATGAGCAGCATTTATCCCTGACTGAGCTGCTGGAGCACCCTCTATTCTTTCCGTTCCCATCCAAGAAACTGGGACTTAAGGAAAGTTCTTGTCAGAAGGTATTTTGGGCCCGGAATCTGCCGCCAAGCTGGAAGCTCCAGCAGCTACCAAAATAAAACATCTGATGGACAAATAAATGCTTGTCTCCTTTATAAGGGAGGGAGCTGGGGAACAGGCAGAAAAGGTTAATGCAAGAGCAAGCACAGAGAAGAAAGTATTTGGAGGGACCTCAAACATCTAGAGAAGCTTGTAATAGCTGGAGGAGAGGGAAGGGAAGGGAAGGTGAGAGGGAGACAAGAGGGAGAGAGGAGAAGAAGGGAGGGCTGGGAAGGGAGTAAGAAAACACTTAGGAGATGTAATATAACCAAGGAGTGTGCACTGGATCAAAAATAACCATGAAAAGGTAAGTCAAGGAAAATAAAGAGGTGCCCAAAATCTTTGGGACAAAAGGATGCCTTTAGTTTTTGCAAAGGAGGGAAAACACTGGCTCTTACAGAAAACAAGCCCAAGGACTAGCACACAGCTAACTCCCCAAGACGCTAGCTCTGCCCTGTGTCAGTCATAGCTGGAATGATCACCATTCTCGATGAGTCAGCGTGGTTGAGTAGACGCCACAGTCCAGCAGTCAGGATAGATATGGGTTCCAAGCCCACCTCTGAACTAACTGTGACTCTCAGCAAATCAGCTCTTACGAAGATCTGTCCTGATTCCTCTAGCAGCTAGAGTCTAGCTCCTGCCACCTCGCCCCCTCACCTCTGAAGTCACCAGGCATTGATTTTACCTTACCAACTACCTTGTCTTTATTTTTCTTTGTACATGTTGCTTCCCCTTAGTAGAATGTAAACTCCTTGAGGTCAGGGACTGGCTCATTCTAGTGTCTGTATTGTCTCGAATATGCCTGATACATGGCGGTTAATAAAAGTCTGTTGAGTGAAGGAATGAACTAAACTTTCATGGGCTTCAGGCATCTCCCTAGACCTACAATTTATCTATTCAGTAAACAACAGTTTTAATTGACGTTGGTGGAATAAGGTCCTGTAATGGGAGTTCTACACACGAACAAAATCAACCATAGATTCTCTGTGTATAATCAGCTTCGTGATATTGAAAGATGGCCATCCAGTTGGGTATCTAACAACCAAAGCTGTTGTGTTTCCATCATCTATCCCTGGTCTCTACTCGGGGAAAGTTCTGTATCAGAGACAACGGGGAAGGCCCTTAGAGATCACCTAATCCCAACTCTTCATTCCACAGATGAGGGAACTGGGGCTCAGAGAGGTTAAGAGACTTTCTCAAAGAAAACACACAGGGTTCCCAAAGAATATTCAGATGTTACCTAAGGGCCACGATGCTTAGACTCAGCTCTTTCTCCTTCTATCCTCTCACTCCCTTATTATGGATCATTAAAATTCGATTTGCTGAGTAGGACCACAGGTAGGTGCTATCAGTCATACCCAACACAGGAACTGGATTATATTCTCAGTAACTCTATTTGCAAAGCTTTAGCTCATCAATTTAGGCCACCTGGGCAGCATAGGGCAGGAGAAAGAATAGCGGATTTGAATTTGGCGAACCTGCTTCAAATCCTAACTTTCAAAATTTTCTGCTATTATATATAAGAGGAAGATAACCACTTGATTCCATTTCCCACGATGTTTGGTCTCATGTAATGACCAGTCAACAAGCATATATCAAATTCCTACTAAGCGCCAGGCATCATGGCTAGAACAAGGGATCCAAAGAAAGGCAAAAAAACAAAAACACAAACAAACAAACAAAAAAACACATAACCATTGTCCCTGCCCTCAGGGTGCTCATATTCTAATGGGAAATAGAGGATACAACACATATATGCATATACATACATCGAAACACATATGTGTGTGTATGTATGTGTTTACAAGATATATACAAAGCAGTTGAGAGTCAATCTCAGAGGGAAAGGATCCTGGGAAATGCCTCCTACAGATCATATCTGAGCTGAGTCCTGAAGGAAGCTAAGAGTCAGAGGAGAGGAGGGAAAGCATCCCAGCCATACAGGATGGGCAGTGCAGCAAAGGGAGAACTGCCAATGTTGCTGGATTGTAGAGTATGGGAAGGGGAGTAAAGTGTAAGAAGCCTGGAGAAATAATGAAGGGGAGCTTGGTCTGGGTGTGCCTGAGGCGCAGGGCGAGTGGCCAGGCTGTGAAAGGCTTCAAATTTAATCTGAGAAACATTTATTAAGCCCCTACTTTTCGTCAGGCACAGGGATACGAATAAGAAACATAATGACAGTCTCTGCCCTCAAGGATCTTACAGTCTGATGGGGGGGGGGGGGGGACACAAACAGAAGCCAAAAGTCAAACAAAGGATTTACATTTGATCTTGGAGGGAAGAGGGAGCAAATAGAGTTTGTTGATTGGGGGAGGCAGGGTCAGAACTATTGTTCAGAACGGAGTTTCTTAAACTGAGGTCCAGGGACCTCCAACAGGTCCAAGTATAAATTTCCGAGGAGTCTACAAATTGGAAATGTTGACATTTTGATAACTGTTTTTCAATGTAATTGGTTTCCTTTATAATCCTATGTATTTTGTCTTTGACTTTCAAAATCATGATTCTGATTCACAAGACAAAGATGTCCAGGACACATAAAAAGGCTAAGATATCCTGCTTAAGAAGAAGCTCCCATGTTTCCTAGAGGGAATTGCATGTCTGGATGCAGAGAGGTTGCATCATGCATTGTAGACTGACTACAGTCTATGGAACTTCTGGAAAGAGGGAGCATTTGGGAAAGTCCCCAATGCAGAATGGAATGAGGGGAAGCAGCTACCCATGAGCCATGTTTGCTGGCTTCTGAGCAAACACTGAGGGATCTGAGAGAACACTCCTTGATAAAACTGAGGTCACTAATCACCAATGGGCCAAGAACGAGATGGGATACTGTAGGGTTGAATCTTTCTAACTAGCTGAACCTACAAGAGACAATGTCTACATTTCTCCCCCGACCCCTTCAAAGTATGAGTCTCCCTGGGAACTACTGCCGTGTTTCCCCATGATATTATTGATCCAGGATTAAACCTGGATCCCCAATTGTGTGGACACACTTTGCTAATTGCTTTAATCCCAATTAAATTAAAGCAATCCATGCTTTACTTTTAAAATATATACTCTTGATATGGCCTGCTAGTGTGGCACAAATGGTGTGCAGGGGACCTCAGAACTCTATTTACCTAAAGATGAGGGTCCCCAAATTTCAAGACACATTTATTTCCGAAATCTCTAAAGCAAAGTCCAGGGCAGAGTAGCAGGCAAGGCCACATGTGGGATTCTGACAAAGTCATCTTTCATGTCTCTCAGACTCAGTTTCCCCATCTGTGAGATGAAGGGGGTTGGGCTTACCAGCCTCTAGGGTCCATTCCACTTCTATCACCCAAATTCCATGAAAACGGGGACCACAATATCTCTGATCTTTTGTTTTCCCTTTGGATTTTCTTCAATAATTAAGAAATACCAAAACTCTGGTAATTTAATAGCTCCGAGACTTTAAAATCTCCCCAGTTTACTATTATCAAAGCAATTCTCTTCAAAATGTACTACTTCCTACAGTGGAGTAGCAAGAATGCCTGTGGGGGATTTTGTCTACAGAGAGCTGATTAGGGCTCCCCCAAAAACCTCCGCTGTTTCATCCTGAGGTCCACCGCCTGGATTCCTGGTCTTCAATTTCTCAAGGGAATCAGGAAAAGGACAATTTTATTGAGTCCACAATTATAAAAACATTCAGTATGACCTAGAGTCTTAAATATATTGAGTCTTACAATCATAAGTCAAAGGTCATCTAAGCCAAGCCCCTCATTTCACAGATCGAGACAAAGTCTAAGGAAATCTCGGGAGAATGTGTCAGGAAATATGACTTGCCCAAGGTCACACAGGCAATAAGTGGGATTTAAAGCCATGTCTCAGACTCCAGAAGCTTAGGGCTCTTTTACCAAGAGCTCTGGTCTGCCTCCTAAAATCAGAGTTGAGTTATTCAGGCCGTCCCCATGGCTTAGGTTTGATCCCCATTACTCCATGGAAGCTAAAGATCACATCATCCAGTCCAATCTTCTCCCTTCATCAATGAGCAGAGGCTAGATTCAAACCCAGCACCTCTGACTCCACTCTACTGTCCTTTCCACTGTGGTCATCCCTTCCTCTGTAATTCCTAAACTGGGAAAAATGAAAAGAAAGTCAAAGAGTTTCAAAACCAGAAATATCTGGCCTGACCCTACAGAGGAGCAATGTCAACAAGCCATGCTTTTCTTTCCCTATGCTACATAAACGAGAAAGACATCGTCCGAGACTAATTAGCAGGATCAAACCCATCTCGTGTAGCAATTCCAGCAATATGAGCACTCCCTCTCCCGTGCCTACTGCCCTCCATAAAAAGTCTGTCATGACAACATCGAGTGGCCCCATTGTCCTCAACAGACGTCCTTGTTTCTCGATGCTCTCCATGCCACAGTGCTGGCATCAGCTGGCAGAATAAATTGTTTTCTCTGTTTTCATGGTGTTTCCCAGATGTTTCCAGTCTTAAGGAGCTCTGTCACACACAAAAGCAGTGTGGCGAGGACAGAACACTGGCCTTACAGACACAAAACTCTGAGTTCAGGTTGTGTCCTTGATGCAAGCAAGTAAATTTTGACTTCTCCATGCCTCAGGCAACTCTCCAAAGTCACAGCCAATCTGCTTTGGTGCAGTTGTTTCTTCATTGAGTGCTCTTTACACCAATGAATTCATGGATACACACACACACACACACACACACACACACACACACACACACACACACACACACACACACACACACACACACACACACCCGCAAACACACATGCACAAAATCCTCAGCTTTGTTCCCTTTCTCTTCTTCATTGTTTGAAAAAGAGAAGGAGCTCACGGATCTCTTTGCCTTTGAAGACTTGTCACTGCTTAGAGAAGGGATGTCAGACCACCTTTATTTTTATTCTTACCTTGTGGCTACGTTTTACTCTGCAACACAGCACATAACCATTTCCACATACAGTCATAATTTAGTTTGTAAGTTCTGGTGACACCTGTATTTATGAGTTTGCTGTCATTGTAAATAAAATACATGATTCAGGGGAGAGGACAGGTGAGTTTATTATAAAAATATAATGAAACTGCGTAAGAAAACTGGAAAAAGCAGCCAGACCAAATTCTACATATATAGAGCTGCTACATAGCTCATCAGAATAAAATTGGTTGCTTCTTCTTCATCAGCTTCTTCTTTTCCTCCTCCTCCTTCTCTCTGTCTCTCTGTCTCTCTGTCCTCTCTCTGTCTCTCTGTCTGTCTCTCTCTGTCCTCTCTCTGTCTCTCTGTCTCTCTCTCTGTCTCTCCGTCTCTGTCTCTCTCCTCTCTCTCTGTCTCTCTCTGTCTCTCCGTCTCTGTCTCTCTCCTCTCTCTCTGTCTCTCTCTGTCTCTGTCTCTGTATCTCTCTGTGTGTGTCTCTCTCTGTCTCTCTCATTCCCCCATATGTATGTATTGTCTCCTGTATTAGAACATAGGCACCATGAGGGCAGAGAGTGTCTCCCTCTTCATTTGTATCCTCATAGAATCTAGTGTGACTTCCATAAATGCTTTTCCTTCCTTTACTCTTCTTCACCGTGACACAGCTGACTGAAGATCATAGAGAACCCAAGATCCTGCCCATTGATGCCCAGACAAGTTTAATCATGATCACACAGGTATCAGGTGACTGATGGAGAATTTGAACCCAGGACTTCCAGCTCCACATGGTCTGCTCCTTCCTCCTCATCATGCTTTCCTTCCTAGAGATTTAAAGAATAAGCATCCAGCAGCCTGGATATTACCTTGTCTATGCAGCCTCTCAGGGTCACCTTCAGCTCCATGAGTTTGTGATTTTGCTATTCTTTGCAATATACATCTTAATGGATGCAATCAGCACCATTTCTGTGCCACTTCCAGGTACAGGAATTGCTGAATGCCAAGTCCAAAACCCTTGGAGGAATAGCCTGATTTTTTTTTCTTGAGCAGCAATTAGAATGAACCTTTGTCACCATTGGTTTATGAATGTGCAAGCTTGCGTATGACGAGTATGAAAAAAAGAGACTTTCCAAATTTTTTTTTGCTATAATTATGTTCCTCTACTTGCCTTTTGATGTATTTTGCAAACTGCATCAGGGCAAGGAAGCCTCCTCTAAGCTTCCTTCTTTCCATATTTACTGAAGTGTTCTCTGTCCTTCTGTTTTCATCTTTTGATAGAAGGGAGAAAAAAAGTTTAGTCTGAAATGCCAGAAGGATTAAAGGGTCACTTGTTAAGAAATCATTAATATTAAAATTCCCAGAAAAGTCAACATGCAAAGTTTGACAGATTAGTAAATGACTTTAATATATTTGCTTACTGCAGAGAAACTTTCTATCCAGGCAACCAAGAAAACAGCTCATTAAAATGTTCAGAAGACTAACTGGCCTCACTTAGGAATTCTGCTCAAGAGAAATAGTGCGTTTTCCCTGAAAACTAGGAAATCTCAGGTTTGCTTGAATCCGGATGATCTGGATGTCCCAGGTGAAGCTCATCTGGTGGGACTGTTCACAGGAGTAGGGTCTTGAACTACGACTTCACCAGCACGGCAGTGTCCAAGATGAGGAGACTCCCTCTGCCACCGCAGCCTGGCAGCTGCTCTGTGACTCAATGGACTCAGAGAGTTGCCTGGGCCCGAGGGGTCTGGCCAGGGTCACACAGCCAGCATGCAGCAGAGTCACACTGTGAGCCCAGTCTATCCTGGCAGAGAGGGGCTGGCTCTTTATGCACCATGTCACACTGCTTGTTACAGCTGCTAACATACTCCCTTTTTTTGCTGTGAGAAAACACCAGAAATGAAGCCCTAGCTCAATCGTTCCTTGTATGTACATCTGTTTGGTGTCATTTTCCTCAAGAAGCTTTTCTGTCCAGCTTTGGGGTTTGATAGCCTGAGCCACAGCAAAGTACTGCACTTGTAGCTCTGGGAGGGAGGCAAAGGGAACAGTCCCTCTGCTCGAGTAGCCTATTTCTTGCCAGGAGGGTACAGCATGGCTGCCCATAGAAGTACACAGACAGACAAAGAGAACTCCAGCAGCCAGCGAGCCCAGGAAAGGCTTTATGGGGGCAGGGAGTGGCACCGAGTGAAGCCAAGGCTTCTGAGAGGTTGTGAGATGGACACAAATCCCTCCAAACACACAGGACAGCCTGGGGCAATGCACAGAAGTAGGACATGGTGTTCCACATTCAGGGAAGAGTCGACGACAGGCCAGCAGGGCTAGAATCTAGAGTCCAGGAAGAGGGGTGATACCAAATGTGTCTGGCAAAGTAGGATGGAGACAGACTGTGAAGGGTTTGTAAGAGGAGGAGGAGGAGGGAGGAGGGAAGAGGGAAAGAAGAAGAAGAGGAAGAGGAAGAAGAGGAAGAGGAGGAAGAAGAAGGAGAAGAGGAAGAGGAGGAAGAGGAAGAAGAAGAGGAGGAAGAGGAAAGGAAAGAGGAAGAGGGGGAAGAAGAAGAGGAGGAGGAGGAAGAAGAGCTAACATTAAATAGCACTTACTCTGTGTCAGGAAACTAGTGCAGACTTTTGAGCCAGGGAGACATGTCAGACTTGTGTCTGAGGAAAATGTGAAAAGAAAGACAATAAGCACTTATTAAGCACCTACTGTTTGCCGGGCACTGTGCGAATGCTTCACATATATCATTTCACTTGATCCTAACAACAGCCCTGGCAGGTTGGAGCTATTATCAGCCTCGTTTTACAGCTGAGGAAACTGAGCTTGATAGCGGTTAAGTGACTTGCCCAAGGTCACAGAGCTGGTAAGTGTCTGAGGCAGGATTTGAATTCAGATCTTCCCACTCCGGGACCAGTGCTCTATCCACTGTACTACCTACCTGATTTGAGCAACTGTGTGAAGGAAGGACTGGAGAAAAGAATATCTAGGGCTGAAATCATCTAGAAGGAGAGAAACAATCAGAAAGCCAGTACCATAATGCCCGATATGATAGGACTGGCGTGGATACTTCCTCTGCGAGTGGGAAGGAGGGCAGAGCCTGGAGAGGTACAGTGGAGGCAGACATAGAAAACCAGCCGAATCGGGGGATGGAAGAGAGGCCAGAGTTAGGGGCAATTCTGACATTGCTGGGTGACTGCAGGTTGTTGGTGATGGAAAATGGCCCCAGAGAGAGTGAGAAAGACTGAAAACATGGATGAATCATTGAGTGACTACAGAGGGGATGATTAATATTTGGGAGGGAATATAAGGAGGGAAGGACTCTCAAAATCAAGTCCATGATGAAGGTGTGGCAATGAAAGGAAGAGCCTCTGGTGGTAGATTGTGTGGATCTTAGAGCCAACAGCACAGGGAAGTTCATTAGGGGCAGCCTAAGGCACAGCCCTCCTTGCTGTTGAGCTGATTAGAAAGGAGATGGGGCATGGGTCTTCTACCCCCTCTAATGGAGCAGAATCAAGATCGTTTTGTCTAGAATAACTAAACCAGGGCAGTTCTCAGTCCCATAAGTCTCTGGGGGAAAAAAAAAAAAGAAAAATGTACCAAAAGAGAACAGAGATCCAGAGTATCTGGATGTAATCATAATTCATGGCAAGGGGATGTGCCTGTAATTGGCACTGCTGATGAGGAGGGAAGAGTTCATGGCATGAGGAAAAACTGAGTAAAAAGGAAGCATTTTCATCTGGGGATATCAAGGCAGGACTTCATCAAGGAGGCATCATCTCAGCTGGCCTGGGAAGGAAGCCATGAAAGATAAGAGATGGCGGTGGTGGTCGCTGTGGGAGCATGCCTAACACAGACAGAGTGTTCTAAGGCACTTTCCATGTTTTCTTACTTGATCTTTGTAGCAGCCCTGTGAGGCAGACACTACAATCATTCCCATTTCACATTTGAGGAAACAGGCTAAGCGACTTTCACAGTCACAGAGTTGGCTGAGACAAGATCAGAATCCAGAACTTCCTAATTCCAAAGTAGGAATCTGATTGAACAACAGATGGTCAGGAAATCATCTTCCTTGCCCCCACAGAGGCAGGCTTAGCAAGAAAGGCACACAGAGGGTTTTGTTTGGGTTTTCCTCCCTGCCAACAGTCACCCAAACACAAAGCAGAGACTCAAGCTGGGTCCTCGTCATGTGCTTATTTGACTATTAAAATGTCACAGATACTGTGCAAAAATAGCACCAATGTGCTCAAGTGAGAATATTCTCACTTTGGAAATTAATTCTCACAAGCAGATGGAAGTTTAATTAAAAAAAAAAAACAGTTATTAACTGGAATGCAAGTAATTCCTTTCCCATCACCTTTGTATTTGACTGGAAAATGTATAACTTTTTATGAGTTAATTAATAGAAACTATGGTGATCTCAGAGCACTTTACATGCTCCTAATACACTTATGCCATTATGATTGGTTTTTTTTTTTTACTTGCTTTTCACCCCTTCTACACTGTAAGCTCTTTAAGAGCAAGGACAACACCTCATTTTTCTCTATATCAACCATTCAAACATTTACTAAAATGCCTACTATGTGCTAGGCTCTGAAGATAAAAACACAATAAATGTAATAATCCCTACTCTCAAGTCAAAATGCTTCCTATCTCTCAATGATTCAATTAATTAATTAGTCATCATCATTCCTTTGGTTATATTTTCATAGAATCTTTGAACAGGAAGGTTTTTTAGAAAAAATGGAGTCCAGCCTCCTAAATGCAGAAACTTTCTCCTGAAGGGGTCATCCTCCATCTTTTAAATAAATACTCGCAGTGATGGGAAATTAACTGCTTCACTAATTGTTAAAAAGTCCTCTTAGGGAACCAAATCTGTTCCCTGTTGTTTTCACCAACTACTCCTAGTGCTACCCTCAAAAATCTCTAAGAATAAGTCTAATCTCCCTCAAACATGAGTCTGCTAAATAGGTGAAGACTATAATCATGGCCTACCCAAAGATTTCTCTTTTCCAATCTAAGAATTCCCAGAAATTTCAGACATTCGCTATATGACAATATTTCTAGACCCTTCACCATCCAGGTCACTTTACTTGATCCAATTTTTCAACATTTTTCTTCGAGGATGATCAGAAATGAATTCCATATAATGAATGGGGTCTTACCAGTGAGAAGCACAGTGTGACATCAACAACTGTGGCCTGGACATCCTATACCAGAAAGCCATCCTATGATTGTGTGGGCTTTCTTAGCTGCCACAACATAATGCTGACATATTCAACGTGCAGGATGTGAATTGCTGTTAATCCAGGTCTCCATCGTCATTAACATGCGCAGTTAATCCTATAATCAAACATGACATGATTTTCTACTTAGCCATGTTAACTGTTCATTTGGTGAGTTTTTAACCATTGGTTTCTCTGTCAATTTTTTTTGTTTTGATTGTGCTCTCCCATATATGCCCCGATTTATAAATGTGCCTTCTGTCTTCCCCTATATCATTGGTCAAAATGTAGAATGACTCAGGGTCGAGGATAGAGCCCTAAAGAATGCCCCTGGTTGACATTAATCCCTCCACCAATATTCTCTAAATAAGGCCTTTCCACTATTTATAAATCCTTCTAGTCAGTGTATCAATCAACTCACACTTCTCCATCTGACCCACAAGGGATGGACAGAGTGCTAGACTTGGAGTCAGTAGGAGGGGAGTTCAAAATTACTAGCTGTGCGATACTGGACAGTTCATTTATCCTCTCTGTACTCAGTTTCCTCCTCTGTAAAATTCAAGGGTTAGACTCAATAACCCTTCAGGCTCTAAATCTGTTAGCTTTTGATGTCAAAAAATCAGCTCCATTGGTTACAACCCTTCTATACCACCAGACTAAGGTCCAGTGTGAAAGTATCTGCAGATCCTATACTTGATTGCACGCTGCCATGGCGGGGGGTGTGAGGGAGGGGAGAAAATCTGAAACTCAAGGGATTGTGGAACCAAATCTTGTAAACTAAAAGTAAATAAACAAATCAATTAATAAAAAAAAAAAATCAGCTCCATGATGACGGAGACTGGTTGCTTTTTTCCTTGTATTTGTATCCCAAGGGCTTATTAGAGCACCTGACATTTATGTGCTTGATAAACGTTTGCTAACTTGACCTTCTTTCCAAGAGCCTTTGTTGAACACTTTGCTGAAACACTGGTACACTGTTTACGTGGAATTCTCTGTCTCTAGTAAGCTCCTCCCTCCCATCCAAAAAAAGGAAAAGAAATTAGTTTTTATATGCCATGACTTGTTTTTAGGAAACTTCAAATCCCTGTTAATTCCAATGCCTTCCCTTGGTCTATTATTCCTACTTATCTTGCATGTAGCTAGCTTTGTACATTGCCTCTCCCATTAGATTGCAAGATTCTAGAGGGCAGGAACCATCTTTTGCCTCTTTTTGTATTTCCAGTGCTTAGCACATAGGAGGCTCTTACTAAATGATTATTGATTGATCCATGATAGCTCTGAGTGATCAACATTTTTCTAAGTTTCATCTTAAGGAAAAATAAGTATCAAATATTATATCTATTATTCCATTCATTTAGACAGAGAAATTGAAGCCAAAAATAAGCTGAGAAGTCAAACATAACAAACACTCAACTACGTGTTTTCATGGGAAATTTCTGGCTGTGTATCCATGTGCCACAAACTACCTCTGAGACATTAGGGCCCCCCCCCCCCCCCGCACCGGTACCGGAACCCCAGGTACATTGACTACATGAAGCCTGCAGCCCTGGAAGCTCCTCAGGTCCAGGGTAGCTTCCAATCCGATGTGAGGTAACCTGGTAGAGCAGATTGTATCCCAGACTTCGAATCAGAACAGACGAGTTCAAATCCCACCTCAGACACTGATTAGCTGTGTTGCTGCAGACAAGTCATTCATTCTTTAAGCTTCTATTTTCTCATCTTCAACATGGGTTATTGATAGCACTGATTGGATAAGGATTGGATTGGTATTGAACAACCCAGAACTGGCTGAGTTGATAGCACTGGTTTCTTAATTTATTTGCCAACCTTAAAGTACTAATATCCATTATAATAAAAGGATAGATCCCAAATTAACCCAGAAGAAACTAAGGATTCCAAGGAGTGACCAATCAGAATGGCAATGAGTCAGCATTGTGATTTGGTCTGAAACACTCTGCATCCCCAAAGCAACCACATTGCCACTAACCACAAATGGAAAACCAGTTGTGCCTCCCAACAGGATGTCAAGAGATCCATGGATGGGGCAGTCACTTGGTAACATGGCAACATGAGCCTGGTTGTATGACTCAGTCATGCCCCCCAAGGGAATCAACAGGGGCTTCCTATCAATAGAGCTCCAGCTGCCTCTAGAAACAGGATTAATTAGAGATATTTGAGTACACTCTGCATTTTATTTTTGTTTCTTTTAAAAGATAGCAAGGTAGGTGTTCCTTTATTTTATGCTCATATTCACCATACCTGTCCTAATATGGTGTCTACCTCCAGAGAGTTCCAAGTGGTTCACAGGTTCTTTTAGCTAATTAATCCTGACAAATTCCCCAGTGAAATGAATAGGGGCAGGTATTCTTACCCTCACTTTACAAATGAGGAAATTAAAGCAGAGCATGATTAATTAAAGGGCCCAGGAACTCAGAGAGGTGGAGTAAGTAGATTTCCAAAGGTATTAGACTGGTTACCTAAGGAGATAAATGCCCCGCCCCCAGAGAAATTTATTAAACATGGCACACCTCCCTATCATTACCTTTTCTACACTGAAAGTGAAAACCAGCTCCTTGTGCCAGTGAGAATTACCCAACCCTGAAACAAAATAAGCAGAAGGATTTCTACCTGTTGTTTCCCAGAGGCAGACTGTCTCCCTGCGTCCATGCTCAAGAAGATATTGACTTCCTTCTCTAAGCCTGAAAGTGCAGAAAACCTGGGGCCAACAAAATCTCGGATTTCTGGCATCATTCCTTCTTCCATCTAACCTCTGGCTATCCTTTTCTTCCACCTTTCATTAAAATGGGAGAGATTTTTTTTTAATCAATGCTATTTTTTTTCTTCAATTAACAGCATTTATTTTCTCTCCCATCTCCCCCTCCATTGAGAAGAAAAAGAGAAAAACAAAGAAACAACAAAGTTGTAGCAAACATACCTAGTCAAGAAAAATAACATTCTATATTGGCTGCATCCAAAGATGGGCGTCTCATTTTGCACATTCAGTTGTTCACCCCTCTGTCAGGACCGACTCCTTGCCAGTCATCTTGACTTTGGTCTTGCCATTGGACTCTGATGAGTCTGGGACAGAGAGTGAGACCGATGAGTCTATATAGCTCTGCTTCACTTAAATCCAATCCACACACAAATCAAGACATTGCCCTCATGATGTCCTCTTAGAGAAGGAAGGACAAATAACAACAATCTCCATCAAGAGGTGGGCATTAGGCTTCAGCACTGACCCCCTGGAATCATGGTTGACCAGTCCTGAGATCAGAGTCCTTACAGAAAGCCTTATAGAGAAGGCAAAGCTTTCCCAAGTTCAATAATAAGCTGATCCGTGAAATTCTTTACATAAAATCATCACTGTCTCATCTTTCAAGAACTTGAAGCAAAAGTAAGCAGCATTAGGCATAAATCTTGAATCCCACTCTCCTATCAGCTGGGTGGTACAGTGGACAAAGCACCGAGCCTGGAGTCAGGAAGACCTGAGTTCAAATCTGACCTCAGCTACTCACTAGCTGTGTGACCCTGGGCAAGTCACTTAACCTGTCTCTGACTTAGTTTCCTGAACAATAAAATGGGGATAATGCCAGCACCTACCTCCCAGGGCCATCGTGAGGATAATGAGATAACATTTTTGTAAGGCACTGAGCACAGGGCCTGCCTGGTACATAGTAGAGTTCTTTCTTATCATCATCAATCATTCGACCAATAAGAATTTATTAAGCACCAACTATATGCCAAACACTAGACATAAAAAGATATAAATGAAATAGCTCCAATTTTAAGAAGCTTAAATCTCTAAGGGAAAAAAATATGTGCACATATAAGCAGGTTATACAAAGTAAAGACATGTTTGCCTCAGTTTCCTCATCTATGAAATGAGCTGGAGAAGGAAATGACAAACCAGCCTAGTATCCTTACCAAGAAAACCTCGAATGGGGTCACAAAGAGCCGGACACAACTGAATCTACTAAACAACAAAGTAATTTGAGTTGGTGCGCACTAACAACTTGGGGAGGATCAGGAGTTCATGTAGAGAAGATCATGTATGAGCTAAGCTTTGAAGCAAACTAGGAATTCTAAGAAGTGAAGAGAAAAGGCTTTCCGGGCACAGAGCACACAGCCTGGTCAAAGGCATGGAGGGGGAGACAAAGAGCCAGGCTAGCTTAAGTGGATCAAAAAGTAAGTTGAGTGAATTTGTATGGAATAAGACTGGAAAGAGAGGCTGGAGCCAGAAAGGAGAGCACCTTAAAGGTCAAGCAGAGGCACATGAATTTGGTCCTAGAGGCAGCAGGAAACCACTGACATTTACTGATTGGAGCTGTGCTCAGACTGGGTCCAAATGCCCCTACTCCCCATCTTGTCTTGCACCAATTAGCCTAAGATAATACACCTGTTCTGCTGTACCTGAGCTTGGTTTTGATTGAACCTTGCTGATTTGCTCTAAGCTATCAATGGTGATTTTTTTTATTAATGCAAAGAGAAAAAAGTCGATTGAGGACCACACAGTAGGAAAAGACAACTTTTGTCAACCTGTCACCATTTTGATAAGCAAGCACACAAAACTGAAACCTATTTTATCTTCAAGTCAGCCATAATGGTGGTGTACACTGGCTGAAGAATGGATGGAATTCACTTTAATAAATGGTTATGGATAATGTCTTTGTGTGAGGCATCATCTACAATGCATTCTTCTAGGTCCCAGGGGTAAAACCATCAAAAACAAAACTGTCATAATATCTCAGACTTAGAATTGGAAAGGATGCTAGAGATCATCTTGACCAACCCCCTCCTATTTTAGAGACAAGGCTTAGAGAGGCTGTGATTTTTCCCAAGGTCACACAGGTATGTAGGTGGCAGAATCAAAATTTGAACTCAGATCCTCTGACTTTAAATACAAGATCCATGGAACCATCGTGTTGCTCTGCCTTCAAGAAACTTACAGCCTAATAGAGAGAACATGACGTATGTTCCAAAAGCATGATGTTCCAAAAGGAAGAATATAATAAAGTGGTTAAGCAAAAATGAAACATTAGATAGCTTTTTCAGGTATAGGCATCACAGAAGGCTTTGTGAAAGAGGCACCTTCTGGATAGCAGCTCTTTTTGTGGTGGCAAAGAATTGGAAATCAAGGGGATGTCCATCAATTGGGGAATGGCTAAACAAGTTATGGTATATGAATGTAATGGAATACTATTGTGCTATCAGAAATGAGGAGCAGACAGACTTCATAATAACCTGGAGAGATTTATATAAACTGATGCTGAGTGAGGGGAGCAGAACCAGGAGAACATTGTACATAATTACAGACACATTGTATCTATGACTACTAACTTTGAGAGACTGGGCTCCTCTCAGCAACGCAAGGTTATAAGACGACTCCAAAAGACTCATCATGGAAAGGATATCCACATCCAGAGAAAGAACTACAGAGTCTGAATGCAGATCGAAGCTCTCTCCCTTTTCTGTTTAGTTTTGTTTTGTTCCTTCTTTCTCGTTGTTCACTCCATTGGTTATAATTCTTCTTCACAACTTGACTAATGTTTAATGTGAAAGTATCTGTAGATCCTATATTTGATTGCATACCATCATGGAAGGGAAGGGGAGAAAATCTGGAACTCAAGAGATTGCGGAACTGAATGTTTTAAACTAAAAGTAAATAAATACATTTTAAAAAAGAAAGAAAGAGGCACCTAAAGTGGAACATAAAGCTCATCAGATCACAGATGTGGAGGTTGAAGGGATCTTAGCAACCATCTAGTCTAACACCCTCATTTTACAGGTGAGGAAACTTAATCCCAGGCAGGGTAAGGTGGCCCACATTCACACAGGTATTAAGTGATAAAACAGGGGTTTAAATGAGGGCCTTTTAATTCTAAATTCAGTACTCTTTCAACAGGCAAGGGGTGAGGAGGGGTGCATTCCAGGCATTTCGGCAGAAAAAAGGAAATTGAGGAGAGGGAACATTAAAATTAGTTTTCAATAAACCAAATGATTAAATTTTTACTTCATAGTATAGTAGTTGAGGGAGGAAAAAAAAACTGAAAGAAGCAGAAGGAGCCTGAGGGGAAATATATCTTAAACACTTACAAAACATTACTAGAGTCCTTCACCTTCACCTTCAGGTGCGTGCAACTGTTTTGGTCAGTCCCATGGTGGTCCAGTGATCTGTTTTTAGAAGAACAACAAAAGGGGCAGCTAGGTGGAGCAGTGAATAGAGCACCAGCCTGGAGTCAGGAGGACTTGAGTTCAAATCCGGCCTCAGATGCTTGACACACTTACTAGTTGTGTGACTTTGGGCAAGTCACTTAACCCCAACTGCCCTCCAAAAAGAAAAAAAAAAAGGAACAACAAAAGCTGTGCTATCCTGGCTTCCACTACTATAAATAGACCCAGCGTCCATGACGACAACAGAAAAAACAGACCCTTGCACAGGGTCAGCCCCTCTTGAAAATGGTCTGTTAAACACCAGACTCTAAAGGTGTTACTTGGGCATAGCAGAATCCATCCTGAGGGGAAAATAACCCTCTCCTTAAACTTTGACACGGGGAACAGAAAAGCTTCATAAACCTGTGAGACACGACAAGCATTTTACAAATAAAATGTGATCAGAAATGTCAAAAGTGAAGGGGAATTTCTGGGAAAAGAACATGGCAAGGGAGAAATGACTGTTAAGATTATCACCACCTCTTGGGTTACTTTCCAATTATCTCAGTAAGAAGCGTTAAGACTCATTGATCAATCAACAAGCATTTATGAAACACCCTGTCATGGGTCAGTAACCATCTTGGGTGTTAGGGATATAAA
>CM053585.1:530080212-530132635 GCA_028646515.1 Pseudochirops corinnae
ATATATATACAATTATTATTACTATTATTATTAACTACATCCAACTGGAACTTAAGATTCACAGGCACTGTGGAAGGGAGATCCATCCTGCCCTATTGGAAAGTAAGAGGAGTGATGGGGAGGACATAGGAGAGATTAGATTGGGGAGGGGTTATACAAGGGGATGGCTATTTTGAGTGGGGGGTAGGGGAAAGATGGGGAGAAAATTTGTAACTCAAAATCTCGTGGAAATGAATGATGTAAACTAAAATAAATAAAAAAATTAAAAATACAGGAAATGTCACTAATATGGGAGATAATGTTAAAAAGAGTTGTATTATAATGTCATATAATATCATAATCAGATAATTGACCAGTTAGGATAAAACCCAGATGAAAAGACACTGAAAAATTAGTAGCAGTTCCAACCTGATTTTCAAATAAGCAACATATTTTTCTGTGCTGACCTCTGTACTAAAACAGTTCAAGGGATATCAGCCTGGAAATGTATAAATAGAAAATGAAGTAGATCATTTATGTACTTAGGGCAAGTATACAGAAGACAATTTGAGTGCTTCACTGGTATGAAAGAAATGAAAGAAGGAAGGAAAGAAGGAAAGAAAGAAAGAAAGGAAGGAAGGAAGGAAGGAAGAAAGGAAGAAAGGAAGGAAGGAAGGAAGGAAGGAAGGAAGGAAGGAAGAAAGGAAGGAAGAAAGGAAGGAAGGGAGGAAGAAAGGAAGGGAAAGAGAGAGGGGGGAGCAAGGAAGGAAAGAAGTATAATGAAAATGGGAATTTGAAGATCCTCCCTGCCCCTTAATAGACCTAGGGGGCAGTTTGAAGACCTCCCTGGCTTTGAAAGTAAACTCTGCCCCCTGATGGGCTGAATGTAATCACATGGAGCCTGTGGTGGTAGGAGTTTACTGAAGGAAAGCAGAGCCCACAGGAAACTGGTCAGAGCTAGCAAGATGGTGGGAGAGAGAGGACACTCAGGCGAGGAGAGAGAGAGGTTTGTGAGTAAAGATTGAACCTGTATTGGTTTGTGGGAAGGCTGAAGGATGCTATGGCTGTCAGTGTTATTATGGCTTCTGAATATCTTTGGTACTATGATGAAATCAACTTACTGTTTTTTTGGTTCGGTTTTCTGGTGTCTAAAGAAATGCTTCAGTTCTATCATCTACCTGGAGAGTTTGGCATATTTTATGATTAAAGTTATGCGGTAATTATAGTCACAGTGTTTATTGTGATCATGGGTGCTGTAAATATCACATTGGCTTTACAAGAAGGAAGGGAGAGGGAGGGAGTAAGGAAGGAAAGAAGGAAGGAAGGAAAGAAGGAAAGAAGGAAGGAAGGAAGAAAGGAAGGAAGGAAGGAAGGAAGGAAGGAAGGAAGGAAGGAAGGAAGGAAGAGAAAACCTGGAGAAGGCTTCCAGTCTGATAGATAATGGAGGCTCTATGGAAGAAAATGAACAAGAATAAAACGGTGTGGAATTATGAAGATGGGTTACAATCAACCTGAATGAGAGGAATACCCTTGTTAATGTAACTATGGACCTATTAAAGTGTTGAATTTCTTGCTGGAAGCAAAGAAGAGGTTTTCAGTCCATACTTATTTAATTAAATTCGGTTGTTTTAGAGATGGTAATTCACAGTGCATCATATAAGTCTTCACAGTTTCTCCATGGCTGCATGCTAATTTCCCATTAATGTAGCAAAGCCATACTTGTCTTGGAGACATAATGTAGAATGGTACATGGGCTCATAGATTTAGACCTGTAGGAATCTTAGATGCCAAGAATCCAAACTTCATTTTATAGACAAGTAAACTGAGGACCATGGAAGCTATGGGACTTGCCCATAGTCACAGAGCTAGCAAACAGCAGAGGTAGCATTTAAACTCGTTTTGTGACTCCAGAGATAGCATTACTCCCATTTTACAGATTAAAATACCTGATGTTTAGGGAAGTTAAGTAGGTTGCTCAAGGTGACACAGCTGATATCTAAGGCAGGATTCAAACTCACATCTTTCTGACTTAAAGCCCAGCACTCAATTCGCTCCACCACCAAGTGGTCAAAGATAATGGAAATGTAAATAAAACCCATGTCATGGATGGTCTAACTTCTTTCCTCCTGCTTTTCTTAGCTGGAGCTAGGTCTATGGTTTGCCCACACACAAAGAACAGTCATGTAACCACACACTTAAAGGAACATATAAAGATTTTTAAGGGAAATTTCTTTTGATACATAAACTTGTGTTTGCTTACAGGCATCACTGGATCCTCCACACCTGTACTGGTGTGTTGAAATTTTAGTTCCATCCACTTACGAGTTCACTGATAATTCAGAGAAGCTCTATGACTTTAGAGAGGGGTTCAGAAAACCAATGAATCACGGAATGTGGGAATACTGGGAAACTGAATTGTAATACAGACAAAAAGTACATTTTCTAGTAGGCGAGTCAAATAAACATTAGTTTGTTAGGTTTCACATTTCTAAGGACAATATATCAGCCCATCAATTAGCCTTTATTAAGCACTTAACATGTGCCAGGCATTGTGCTAAGTATTGGGTATGAAAAGAGAGGCTGAAAAAAAGCTCATGTGTATGTACAGGGGGAAAAGTCCCATTATTTTTTATGATATAGCCAGCCTCATTTCTCTATGATTACCTATTCTCCTGGTGAGCCCTCCTCCCCCCCCCCCCAAAAATCTCTGTTTCATGTTGATCAAGAGAAGGAATGGGACTGATTGCATCTGGGGGCAAGCAAGCAATTGTCAGCAAAAGAGCTAATGTGGTTTTTCCTTCACTGTATTGCAAAAATAAAACCTCACTTTGGAACATAACAATGCAGCGAATTAGAGAGATTCACTGTCAGAAATTCTTTTATTCCAGCGAACTTTCCTGTTGCTTTGATTTTGGAAAAAAAAAAAAGTTCAGAGCCCTTTCTTTTCATCTTGTTTTGGTTCATTCAGTTTTAACAGTTCTTTTCAACAGAATAGAGATAGAACATTTATAAGGAAAATCTACAGATGGATTTCCCTCCCAGTTCAGCACTGTCATTTGCATATCCCCAAATTTCTATCCCTTTGCCTAGCCCCTTTACACTTAACCCTTCACATCTCTTCTATAACCTGGTTGACTTAACCATGGGATGTTGTCCAAGCACTGCTTATTTGTGGGCCTTCTGTAATCTATCTAGGTACAAAGCATGCTTTAGAGCAGTATTTACTCAAAATAGCTCATGAGCCCCCACTGGTGTTTCTTTTGCTAGATTAGATAGAAGCTACACTATTAGATTATGAATTCATGGAAGATATCCTGGGTCATCATTAGTCATCTTGACCTCTCTCTTGCCACTGGATTTGGATGACTCTGGAGGAGAAAGCATGGCTGATGACTTTGCACAGTTCTACCTTGCTCATATACAGTACAACACTCATGATGTCTTCGGTCATTTTGGAGAATGAAGTGGACAGCAACATTGAAAATGGAGACTATCTTTTGCCTTTCTTTGTATCCCTAGAACTTAGCACAGTGTTTGGTACATAGTAGGCCCTTAATACATGTTTATTGACTGACCAACTACTTCAAAACAAAAGACATTTAAACAGCATAGTAAATGACAAAGAAAATCCCACCCTTCTACATATAGGAACAACACCAATTCTATCTCTCTCTTTCTCTATTGAAAGTCAAGTCTCTACCCCCTTCTATTGCCTCTCAGAACCACAGAAAAGCGACCTAGAAAAAATGCTCATGAATGGGAATTTCTTGACAGCATTGGCAAAAATATCTAATTATCACGTTATACATCTCTAATTCAGTTGCTCAGGGAGTGCACAGTCAGGCAGTTGCAATGATTCCTAAATATCAGATCACAAGAAGAAGTCAGAATTGTGTAGTTACTCAAAGGAAGTGGAAGAAAACTACTGTAGCTTTTATAGTATCCTGAATCTCAGCCCTGGAACTACATAGGGCATTCATTTAGGTAGCTCGGCTTCTCTGGATAGAAACTGCAAGGTGGATGGCAAAGCCTGCTGCCATGCCTAACTAGAAAGTATTTACTTTACAGATATGGTTTAGACAACAGCTAGGAAAAAGCATCCTGGAGGGGCAGCCCATCACTTGGTTTTTACCACCTTGGTTCTGATGTTGCTTCTGTCACACATGATGTCTTATCAGGGATTATGGATAGTGTCAACAAGATTGTTTTTTCCTCCTCCTCTTTCCCTTTTAACCTCTTTTTAACATTAAGCTTTCAACCTGCTAATAATTTAATCCTCTTTTAAAACTCTCCAACCCCTCCTAAGGTAGTGTCTCCTTTGCATGCCCTTAGGGTGGTAACATTCAGGATTTCCTCTTAAGGAATCCCTCTTAACCCCAAAGAATTATAAGTATGTAGCCCAGAAGGGATCTTAATTTTTTTAAAAAAAGGATTTAATTTGTTTAATTTAGTATTTCCCCCCCAATTACAAAAAAAAAATTTTCAACATTCATTGAAAAAATTATGTTCCAAATTCTCTCCTTCCCTCCTCATTCTCCTCATTGAGAAGGCAAGCAACTTGATATAGGTTATATGTGTGTAGTCATGTACAACATATTTCCATATTAGTCATGTTGCAAAATAAAACACAGACCAAAATAAAAACCCAAGAAAAATAAAGTTAAAAAAAGTACAATTTGATCTGCATTGAGACTTCATCAGTTCTTTCTCTAGTGATGGATTGCATTTTTCATCATAAGTCGTTCAGAGTTG
Source organism: Pseudochirops corinnae (assembly GCA_028646515.1). NCBI lineage: Eukaryota > Metazoa > Chordata > Mammalia > Diprotodontia > Pseudocheiridae > Pseudochirops > Pseudochirops corinnae. Next base: position 530,084,944 of record CM053585.1, read on the forward strand.
TCTTGGATCGTTGTATTATTGAGAATAGTTAAGTTATTCACAAGTGATCATTCTACAATATTGCTATTTCTGTGTATAATGTTCTCCTGGTTCTACTCATTTTACTTTGCCTCAGTTCATGTAAGTCTTTTCAGGTTTTTCTGAGAGCATCTAGCTCATCATTTCTTATATCACAATATATTTCCATCACAATCATAACCCACAAATTGTTCAGCCATTCCCCAATTGATGGGCATCCTCTCAATTTCCAATTCTTTGCTATCAGAAAAGAGCTGCTATAAATATTTGGATATAGTTCCAAACTGTTCTACATATTGGTTGAATCAGTTCACACTTCTACCAACACACTTCACACTTCAGTGCATTAATGTCTCAATTTTCCCACATTCCCTCCAATATTTGTCTTTCTCTTTTTTCTGTCCCATTAGCCAATCTAATAGATGTGAGGTAGTACCTCAGTAATGTTTTAATTTGCTTCTCTTCAATTAATAGTGATTTAGAGCATTTTTTTCATATGGCTTTAGATAGCTTTGATTACTTCACCTGAAAACTGACTATTCATATGTTTTGATCATTTGTCAATTGGGGAATGGCTCTTACTTGAGTAAACTTGACTCATTTCTCCATATATTTGAGAGATGAGGCCTTTGTCAGAGAAACTTGCTGTAAATTTTTTTCACAATTATGATTCAAACCATTTCTCTCCATCCTATTTCCCCCATTTATTCTTTTTTCTCTATCTCCATTCACTTTGTCCCTCCTCAAAAGTGTTTTGCTTCTGACTACTGCCTCCCTTGATCCATCCTCCCTTCTATAAACACCTTTCCCTTCTCTTATCCCCTTTCTCTCCTAATTTCCTGTAGGGTAAGATAGATTTATGTACCTACTTCTCATGAGAATAAGGTTCAAGAATTCCTTGCTGCCATTTTCCCCTCCAATGTAAAAGTTTTTTTTTGCCTCTTTAATGTGAGATAATTTAATGTATTCTACCTCTTCCTTTCCCTTTCTCCCAGTGCCTTCCTCTTTCTCAGCCCTTAATTTTATTTTTTAAATATCATCCCATCATAGTTAACTCAAATTTGTGCTCTGTCAATATATACTCCTTCTAATTGCTCTAATAATGAGAAAGTTCTTTTGAGTTACAAATATCATCTTCCTATGTAGGAATATAAACAGTTTAGCCTTATTAAGTTCCCTATGATTTCCCTTTCCTGTTTCCTTTTTTATGTTTCTCTTGAGTCTTGTGTTTGAAAGTAAAATTTTTCTATTTGACTCTAGTCTTTTCATCATAAATGCTTGAAAGTCCTCTATTTCATTGAATGTTCACTCTCCCCCTCCCACCCCTCCTTCATCCCCAAAGGATTATACTAAGTTTTGCTGGCTAGGTGATTCTTTGTTGTAATCTTAGCTCCTTTGCTCTCTGTAGCATCATATTCCAATCCCTCTAATCACTTAATGTAGAAAATGCTAAATCTTGTGTCATCCTGACTGTGGCTCCATGACACTTGAATTGTTTCTTTCTGGCTGCTTGCAATATTTACTCCTTGACCTGGGAGCCCTGGAATTTCATTATAATATTCCTGGGAATTTTCATTTTGGGATCTCTGTTAGGAAGTGATCAGTGGATTCTTTCAATTACTATTTTACTCTCTGTTTCTAGAATATCAGGGCAGTTTTCCTTGACAATTTCTTGAAAGATGATGTATAGGCTCTTTTTTTGATCATGGCTTTCATCAAGTCCAACAATTTTTAAATTATCTCACTTATATCTATTTTCCAGGTCAATTGTTTTTCTAATGAGATATTTCATATTGTCATCTATTTTTTCATTCTTTGGTTTTAATGTTTCTTAGTGTCTCATAGAGTCATTAGCTTTCACTTACTGAATTCTAATGTTTAAAGAATTATTTTCTTCAGTGAAGTTTTCTACCTCCTTTTCATTTGGCCAATTCTGCTTTTCAAGGAATTCTTCTCCTCATTGTATTTTTGTACCTCTTTTACCATTTGGCCTATTCTGTTTTTAAGGTGTTATTTTCTTCAGTATTTCTTTGTGCCTCTTTTACCAAGTTGTTGACTCTTTCTCATGATGTTCTTGCATCGTTCTATTTTTCTTCCCAATTTTTCCTCTTCCTCTCTTACTTGATTTTCAAAACCTTTTTGAGCTCTTCCATGGCCTGAGACCATTTCATATTTTTCTCTGAGTCTTTAGATATAAGAGTTTTGACTTTGCTGTCTTCTTCTGAGTGTGTCTTGATCTTCCTTGTCACTATAGTAACTTTCTATAGTCAGAATATTTTTCTGTTACTTGCTCACTTTTTCCAGCCTATTTCTTGACTTTTAATTCTTTGCTAGAGTAGGGCTTTATTTCTAAGGTGCAGGGCACACTGTCCAAAGCTTCAGTGGTTTTGTGCAGCTGTTTTCAGAGGCACTTCTAGGGACTTGCAAGTTTTCAGTTCTTCCAAAGTGGTATGATATAAAGAGAGGTTTGTTACTACTTTCTTGGCCTATATTCTATTCAGTGAAGGAACACAAGCACTCTTTTCTGCCCTGGAATAGTGATGAGGGTCCTTGCTCCACTGCTGCTGCAAGCTCTGGAACTGCCACCTAGGACTATGAACTGGATCCAAGTCTGAGCAAAGTAACAGAGTCCTGCCCCTACTGCCAGCAAAGAGAACACTATAATCTCCTTCTGACCAGTTGTTCAACCCCCTTACCATAAGTAGTCATTACTACTGATTATTCAGTGGTTCCCAAAGCTTGCTTCTGGTTTGCTGGTGTCAGGTCTGTATTGGCCTGGCCCACATTGTATTGTGCTCTGCTTTGAGATAGACCTTTCCTGCCAAACTTATAAGTTGTCTTGGACTGGGAAATGGTTTCAACTCATCCTTTTTCAGGTTCTATTACTGCAGAATTTGTTTTAGGACATTATTTAAAGATCTTTGGAGGAGTTTTGGGGAGAGCTCAGGTGAATCTCTGTCTTCTCTCCAGCATCTTGGCTCCAACCTCCCCAAAAGGATTTTAACCGCTAAATATCTAGGTAATTGCTTAGTCACCCTTTTTGCTTTCTCTTCTTTAGTTCTATTGCCATAGAATATAAATTTTTAGAAGACAAGGAACTTGCTTGTCTTTATTCCATCCTGAATCCATGTCCCACATTAGATATGCACGTAAATTCAATCTGCATGGGAATATGTGTTCACTATCTATTCTCCCACCTAGACCTTCATTGTCCCCTCCCCCCCCAGTTTCTGTGATCTTTTCATTTACATTACTGTAGTCGTTGTGTATGATACTCTCCTGGTTGTACTTTCTACAGTCTACAGCAGTCATATAAGTCTTCCCATGTTTCTGTAAATCCCTCACATCCAGATTTCTTACTACACAGACCTATTCCATTACATTTTCATACTGCAGTTCCACCAGTCTTCCAGGTTCAAGCCCTCATGTCGTTCTTAACTCCTTACTCTTCCTTGCCCTACAGAGACAATCAATTGCTCAATTTTGCTGTTTTTATACCACTGCATTTATCACATCTGACCCCATGTCTTGACTTACCTACCTATCCTCTTATTTCAGTCCTTCAGGACCTTTAATCTGTATTATTGCAATGATCTTGTAATTAATTTCCCTCCCTCAGGTTTCTTTTCACCCCATTTCATCCTCTACAATGCTGCTAAAGTGCTTAAACACAAATCTGACTACTTCACCACCCTCACCCCACTTAACCAACTACAAGGTGTCCTGATTGCCCCTAGGATAAAAGGGAAACTCTTCTATTTAGCTTTCATAGCCCTGGCTCCAGATTCCCTTTCCAGTCTCTTTGAGCATTACTTCCTATCCTGTGATTAAGTTAATACTGATCTTCTCTCTGTTCCTCTCACTCAACACCCCCATTTCCTTCTTTGTGCCTTGGCAATGGCCACTCCATGTGCCTGAAATGTACTCCTTCAACTCTGCCTCATAATGTCCCTCTCTTCTATTAAGACACAGCTGATACGCCTTCTTCATGAGGTCTTTCCTGGTCCTTTCAAATATCAAGAACCCTTGCTCCAAAAAGCGCTTTGTATTCACATGCTAGACATTTATTTGTATTTCTTTTCATATTATATATATATATATATATATATATATATGTATATATTTATTCTGTAATGCTAAATATAGCCTTGAATAAGACCAGATATACATATGAGTCATATTATTAAAAAGACAAAAACCAAGCTTCCTCAACTTAGAAATATTTAGGGATATTCATTAAATAGGCACTTGTGAGCACACCACTTAAATGCACTCTGCCCATTCTCTTCTGTACTAAGAAGGATTTATTGCACATTCTCTCTCTCTCCCCTCCTCATGCCTTCACTCTGTTAATTACTTCCTATTTATCCTGCATATGGATTGTACACATTTGTTTGCTTAGTGTATCTTCTTATAAGTTCCTTGAGAGAAGGGACTGGCCTGACTCTTTTTGTATGTACAGGGTTAGCACCATGGATGATACATATAAGGCACTTAATAAATGTTTATTGACTAACTGAGGAAAGTGACCATGTCATATGAAGTGACCATATGTCATATGAAGAATTGAGGGAAATGGGAATATTTAACTTGAGGATGAAAAAACAGAGAGAACATGGGAGCTATCTATATGTGAAGAGCTAGACTGTGAAAGAAGGAATATATTTATTCTGTGTTGTTTAAGGGGAAAAACGATCAGACTCAAGACCAAGGGTAAAAACTGCAAAGAGCTCAATGTAAGGAAGAACCTTATGACAATCAGAGCTATCCATCAACAAAACCAATGTTCTTGCATAGTAATGAATTTCTCCTCACTGGAAGCATTCACGCAGAACTAGATGAATTTATATATAGAAGAGAGTCTTGCCTTGAGTGGGAAATTACGGACTACATGATCTCTAAGATTCTGCTAAAATTCCTTTATTTTTAGATGATCTATTTTCACCTCTAACTCAGTTGTTTACCTCTATAAGGTAGAAACAACTTTTATTCCTCCTGGCTTCCGAGAGAAGTGGTGGTGGCTATAGAGGAAATCCCTGGATCTAATATCTTCGAGGAAAGTTGAATAAAGGTATCTTGATTGTATTATGTTATGAACACTGCTCAAGGAAGGTATTCCCTTTTCAGCCAGACATTTTGATAGTCTTGAAGCCAATAGCTTAGGGAAGGCATTGTGTTGGGTAGGATGTCTCTTAGTAAAACAGATATACTTTTTCTTTAAAGGGAAGGTGGAGGTTTTAATTGAGAATTTGTCAGTACTTGAATTCTGGGGCATTTTCTTAAATTTTAAATTTTAAACTTTTTTTGGCTCTATACAAATGCAAACCAATCAACAATGATTTCTATGAAATGCGGTTGAAAACACAAAGATATACAAGAGATTCTTCAAATAGAAAGGCATTAGATTACAGATTGATACCTTTCCTAGGACCAGGGACTTCATTGATTTGAGTTCCCTTGGCTTACAAATTCTAAATTAAGAACAAAGAATGTATCAGAGAAAGGTGCCCTCTGGCTGGGAACCAGAGGTAAAAAAACCAACAAAACAAAACAAGGGACAGTCATTGCTCTGCATACCAGAAAAGGAAGTTAGTCAAAGTTCTATGTGGATTTCCACCTCTAGCCTTCACTTCTTCCAGTCTCTGCTGGTCAAATGTACTTATTTTTCTTTCAGTAATAATCTCTACCCTGGAGGCAAAGTCAGGGCTTTGACATTTCAAGGTCAGTACAATTCTGAAGAACATAGGATACTGTCCTTTTTTTTTTTTAAAGGATTGGGCCAGTTTTCAATTGAGGAGATGCTGTCCTGCCTTTTTAGCAATGGAAAGCTACCTTTTCACTACATTGCTATTCCCTTTTCCAAGGCATCCTGGAAAAACCACGACAACCCTCTCTGACCCTCCAGCCCTTCTCGGCTCCATTTGGTAGGTAAAATTATTGTATTAAATAATTGTATTATGCAATTGTGGATGATAGAGCACCCTGAAGAGGACTGAGAAAATATCTGCCTTTGAAAGATGCATTATGGGTTTTATGTTTCAAGTACAGCTGGATATGCTATAAGTGTAAAATGGGAGGGAACCCTTCTCTCTCTTTTTGTTTCACAAAAGGAGGGATTTGACATAGTATGTCAAAGTCAGGTAGGTCTTGGTCATAAATCAGGGTTGTGTCTCTCAATTGAAGCACTCTGTCCACCTCCTTCAGTTACAAGCGTCTGCTCCTTCCACTCCCCCACTCTCCCTCCATGTGCTATTGATTATTTCCAACTCTCCAGACAAAGCTGACAGGTGAATAGAGGGCTGGGCATCCCCAATCAATAGTCATTAGGGCTGCATTTATTACAGCTGGAGTGACCTTCGGGGCTAGACTGACACCTTGAAATAGGGGTGAGAAATACAATCAGAAAGCTTATTTTAGTAGCATAGCCCCAGAGCCTGGTAAAGAAGTGACAGAAATGCAGTCAGAGCAATATGTGTGAATGGGTAATTTTCTCCCTTGGACATTCTTGGCCCATTTTTAATCACCATCATCCCTAATGTGGCAGAAAGGGCTATCCTGAAGGGGTGAGGAGACCTGAGGAGAATCTCATGGATTCCCCATCTTTCCCCTCACCCCACTCATCTTAGGGATATACAAACATATATACATACATACATACATACATACATATCACTAGCTGGAAGAGCTCTCCTATGAAAAAAATAGTAATAGCTAATAATTAAAAGATAGGGATTGGATATGCCATTTTATTGATGTAGAGAATGATGAGGAAATTCCTTCTACTGATCTGTACTGAATGGTCTTAGAGTATTGCCTAGGGCACTAGGAAGTTAAATGACTTATTCGGGTTCACACAGTCAGAATGTGTCATAAATAGAACTTGAACTGAGGTCTTCCTGGTTCCAGGGCCAGCTCCAAATTCACTGTCTCATGTTGCCTCTCAGGCAAGAAGACCTGATCTCAAATCCAAGCTCTCCTATTTACTACCAAATCACTGGATTATCTCCATGTCCCCTTTTCCTCATCTGTAAATAAGTCTTTGGAAACAGAAAATCGGGAAGGTCTTAACCAACTCTAAATCCCATGATTTTCTGAAAGTCTGAGTGATAAAGCAGAGAGAACTGCAGATTCGTAGTCAGAGGATCTGGGTACAAATCCTATCCTTGACATGGGATGCCTTGGGGAGTCCTGGTTATATAATATTGAAAACATTTTTCATAAATGGTTCAATAACCCAGAAAGAATCTTCTTACCTTGACCTTTCTATATCTTCTCCTCTTCTTCCTGCCCTTTCTCATTTCTACTCCTCAGCCCATTTCCGGTGTCCCCCATACCTTCAAGTAGCATGAGATGACTGCTACCTGAATAACTGTGGATGAGGCAGGGGATGGAGAAACCCCACTCATTGACTTTCCTCCCTTGGTTCTTCATCTATTTCCCTTGAGTCTCACCTCCCTCAGTTCTACCTCAATCCTAAATGAAACCTGTTGAGAGAAATACACCTGTAGTGCCTTGCCCAGCATAATTTATTCATTTGGTACCATCATCTTCCACCTTCATCAAGGACTTTGACAAACCAGTCTTCAGTCTACTGCAGCTATCCAGCTCCCAGAGCTGAGGTCTACTACTACTACTATTACTACTACTACTACTACAACTACTACTACTACTACTACTATTACTACTATTACTACTACTACTGCTGCTGCTGCTGCTGCTGCTGCTGCTGCTGCTGCTGCTGCTGCTATTGCTATTGCTAATACACAACTATAGTTTATATAGTGCTTTAAAGTCGACAAAATCCATGTCTACCCCAAGCATGTGAAGACCTCCCCTGGAGGAATGGGTGGATGAGAACAATTTGTTCCAACAGCCATGAATGTGGCTGAAGCAGGTGTTGTGGAACACTGAGAACTTGGACAGACAATGAAGACACCAAGGTTACCCACTTCATTCCTGGCCATCATCAGTCTTGACTTTTGTCTTGGTATTGAACTCCAATGACTGTGGAAGAGAGAGTGAGACTGATGACTTTGAGCAACTCTGTCCCACTTAAAAACAATTCAGGCACTGTCAGTGCATTGCCCTCTTGATGTCCTCTTAGAGAAAGAAGGATTTCTTGATTTTCTTCAAGACTCTGTTCAATTCCTTCTTCCCTCAGGAGACCTTTGCTGAGTTCTTCAAGCTGCTAATGCCTTCCAATCTCATATTATTTTCCATCTACACTGTACCTATCTCATATATATTTAGTTATTAATATGTTATCTCCTTTCATTAGAATGTATGCTTTTTGAAACCAGAAATATTTTTTAGGACAGAGAATGATATGTACTAAAGGCTTAATAAATTCTCTTTGACTGCCTGAATTACCCAGGTTTCTTGATTCCTAGTCCAGAGCTCTTTCTACTATAACTTGCTGTCTATTAACCCAGATGCCCTGGAGTCTGAAGTCCTGTCCTTTCATCCACTTGCCATGACTGCCTTCCAATTACCTTCCTTCAGGGCTCTCTGATGATGCATTCTACCTGAATCCTGGGACAGCTACCATTGTCAGACTTTCCTCATAGAGTCTGAATGTCTTTCTGCTCATTATCTCTTACCAAATTCCTCCTACATGGCCTTCTTGCCTAGAAATTATTCTATCATATTCTTCATGCTGACTGGTCCCACCCCCACCACCATCCCCACCCGCACCCTCACCATGGATTTCCCATAATTGTCTGAGAGGTGATGATTACCTACCCACCCCCATGGATCAGTCTAGCCTAGTTTCTGTGTCTCAGAAGCCAGTAGTCCACTACCACAAGAGTCCTGTCATTTTTGCTAATAATTATAGAAATAAGCTAAAACATGTTTGCTATATTCTCATCAAGGCAAAGGGCATCTCTGGGGTTGTGAGAACAGGACAGCAGCAATGTCTAGGTAGGGGAGGGTTAGGGAGAATGCAATGACCAAACACTAGTATTTGTTGGAATTAAGCTCTTCTTTCTATCACTGAGCCTCCTTCCCTTCTTTTTCCCTTGTTTGTAGCTGCCAGACATATAGTCCTTAGGAGCTTGATGGGGGAAGGGGGAGGACACACAGAGGTTGCTATGTACACAGGAGATATTTGAGTATTTGTTGAATTGAATGACGTAAGAAATCAACCTTTCAGAAAAGAGTATGGATTTTGGCCATTAGCATGATGGAAGAGAGAGGTGACTGTGTGGACTGGAGGTAGAGAGATGGAGGGCTCCCTTGATTACCACTCTCTGAGCTCAGTCTAGAGATAATAAAACCACTCAGTAGAATGTAAGCTTCTTGAGGGCAGGGACTCCCCCCCCCCCCATTTCTTTGCATTCCCAGTACTTAGCACAGCAGATGACATATAGCCAGTGCTTGATTAATATCATTTGACTGACTGAATGACATGGAAAGATGGAATATATCCCATACTTAGGAAATGTGGAAGACTGAGACCATCTTCCTCTCTTTAAAATACTCCTGGTATGCTTATCTTTCCCCACTTTGTTTTTGTTTATCTATCTACCTAGTACCCGAAGCTCTAAAAATGTGTATTCTTTTTCCTCATCTGTATCTAAGCAAGAGAACCAGAAGATGCTAGAATTCTAGCCCATGGGGTAAGGGGTTGTTCAGGTGCTGTCTTAGGTGCTGAATGAGGTTCCAAGGATTCTCCAAAGTGAACTTGTACAATGTCTCTTCTGTGCTGTTATTCAGGGGTCTGCCACTGGAGGGGAGCACAGACGTTGTTTTTCTGGGGGAAGGTTTTCTGGATGATGTAACCTGTCCTGATGAGCTGAAGAGAGAACAGAAGCCCGCTGACCTTATCATCCAAACCTGATGAGCCAGGCACAGTGGGGAACATCAGGGCTGGTGCTGAATAGAAGTCTGTTCAGTCAACTTCTTTTGAAAAAAAATGAGTGGGTAGGAGGGAAATGGGTCATAAGGAATGACAGCAACAGTATTGGTTACAGAACCAGACAGGATCTAAAAATGCCTTTACCTGGGAGATGAAACTAAAGGATCATCAATTGAGAGGACTTTGGACAGCTTCACTGGCCATGAGGAAGAAGAGATCTTTTCATTCGTTCTTTAAACAGCCAGTAATGACAGACCAAGCCCCCTGCCTCATTTTCTGCAGACCTAAAATCTTTTCCCATATTTCCTTTTTGGGGTCTTCTAACTTTCTATCCATACTTTCCATTACTTAACTTTTCCAACATTAACTTTAAGGTCTTCAAGATCAAGAGGTATTTCAATCAGGCTTTGTTCATGAATTTCCTGAGATAAAATGCATTCATAGAAGAAGAAAGAAACCCTATTGTTTGGCTGGAAGGTGTTCTTTGAAGCAGCAGTTTAAATGAGGAACAAACTTCGAGAATGTCCTGTTGACCATAAACATTTTTTGTATAATCTACTGCTAGTCCTTTTTTTTTGGGGGGGGGGCAGTTTCTTCTGTCATTTCATCTACTCTGAAAGCTCTCAGGACTTGGGAAGGGAGGGAAGGTTCAGAGAATCATCGATTTCAAACTGGAAGGAATATCAGAGGTCCTCTAGTTGAGGGCTTAAAGTTTTTTGTGTCCAAGACTACTTTGACATATCTATTGAACCCTGTAGACCCTTCTCAGAATTGTGATTTTAAAGGGAAGGATAAATTTTGGTTAAAAGTTACTAAAACTTATAGAATGATATACTTTTCCTTCTTCAAGTTCACAGACCCCCAGTAGTCTGGGTATTGACTCCAAGTTAAGAAGTTCTTCTCTCTTCTAACCTCTGATCTCCTCCTATTCTAGATAAGGAGAGAGAGGCCTGGAGGTATCAAAGGTCTTTTCTGAAAGGTGCACAGATACTAAGTGACACAAGTAGAATTTGAACTCTAGCTTTCAGAATTCAAAGTGATTGCTTTTCCCATCATGCTATACTCTCTCCTAGAAAATGCTTATAAGCTGACATCATTCACATGAATTCCTTAACTGCTTCCCTGAAAGCAACTCAGGCATTCCATTTTTGTCTTTATGAGTTTCTTGAGATGAACTCAGCACAAACAATAATGTAATTGGTGATTCTACTTCCATATATGTCCTTTATTGTTGAACTCTCTCAGTCATGTTCAACTCTCCATGGCCTCATCTGGGGTTTTCTTTGTCAGGATACTAGTGGTTTGCCATTTCCTTCTCCAACTCATTTTAAAGATGAGGAAACTGAGGCAAAAGGGTTAAGTGATTTACTCAGTGTCACACAGCTAGTAAGTGTCTGAGGCTGGATTTGAATTCAGGTCTTCCTGACTCCAGGGGCAGAGGTCTAGCCACTGGACTACTTAGCTGCCTCCATAATGTTCATTATTGTTGAATCCATCCTAGGCTTTGACTGCACCACAAAAGAAAATCTGACAATATTCCTGGAGTACTTTGTATGGCTTGGAAGGAACACAACATAGAAATTCAAAGAATTCTCTTACTTCTATGACTTTGATTTCGTCAATGAAGGTAATCCCAGTGGTGATCCAGATCCCAACCTCTCCATTACTGCCCAGCCTGTGTGAAATGCTTGTCAGTGTTTGCTTTTATAAAATAATAGTTGCAGATAATTAAACTCTTCTTTTTAAGCCAATGCTTCCTTCCGTCCTTGTTTCCTTGTCAATGGCCACCAACCATAGTTCTTGGGAGGGCACACAGACGCTCGCTTTGTCCTTGGGAGCTTCTTAAGTGCTTGTTGAATTGAATCAAGTGAGGCCAAAATAAACTCCATAAACTCTTGAAAGCAGTAGGTTTTAAAAGAAAGGAGAAAAAAATGGACACACTTGACTTAAGGAACAGAAAAGAGGATTCTGACTGAAGGAAAGGGACCTCCAGATGGAAATGGAAGAAGGTATAAAAGAGGATTAATGTGATGGAACTGAGAAGGAAAAGGTAATAAATTTTTATAAGGTATTGCTAATGGGAAGAGGGCCTTGAGGTTGAAGATAAGAAGACTCTATTTGAAGAAAGCAGCCAAGGAGAGAGAAAGCATGGCTTAGATACACTGGCTATGTTGTGACTAGGAATTTTGGGGAAAAGGCTCATCACTCGATCATGAGGAAACAGAGAGGGAGAGATGGAGATCATCGGACATTAGCAGAAGTATAGGGAGGATCTTAGCTTTATGGATCATGTGGTAGATTCCAAACCATAAAGTATTTAGTATGTACCTGCTGTGTACAAGGCACAGGAAAGACAAAATAGAATAGTCTATGCCATCAGGGATCTTATATTGTGAAACATGAAAACAGATAAGTATATACATGATCATTTAACAATGAAAGGAACACTAAAAACTAGGGGAATGAGGAAAGACTTCCTCAGGAAGGTGGTACTTGAGTTGAGCCTTAAAGAAAACTGGGGACTTTTCAAGGCATATAAGGAGAGGAGGTATTTCCTGGGGAACCTAGGTGCATGGATAGAGTGTTGGTCTCAAGTTGAAAAGACTTGAGTTCCAATCCTTCCTCAGACTTAATAGATGCATCACCCAGGGCAAAGCACTTAGTCCCATCTGCTTCAGTTTCCTCAAGTATAAAACGGAGATAATAATAGCACCTATCTCATGGGGCTGTTGTGAGAATCAATTGAGATAATATAAGTAAAATGCTTTGCAAAGTAAATATGGGGCACTGATTCCAGATTTGGGAGAAAGCTTGGACAAAGATAATTAGGTGGGGGATGGGATATTAAGTTTGCATATTAAATACATGAAATATAGGGGGCAAAGGGCAAATATAAAACAAGTCAGAACAGGCAGGACTTTATTTGCCAAGCTTGCATTTTATCTAAGAGATAATAGAGAATCCTTGAAATTTCTTGGATAGAGAAGTGATAAGGACAGACTGGTGTTTGAGGGAAGAGTATTTTGCCAACTGTTTGGATTTTGAATTGGAGAGGAGAGAAACTGGAATCTGAGAGTCCACTTGGGGCAGAGGTTCTTAATTTGGGGTCTATGGATATCCAAGACATCTGTGGATTGATTTCAGGGGTTTAGTGAACTTGAATGGGGGGAAATATTATACTTTTATTTTTACTAACTTTTAAGTGAAATTTATAATTTCCCTCAATTATGAATGTAAACAACAAGCTACAGTAGCATGAAGCTTCACTGATATACCAAAAGGGTGGGTCCATGACACACAAATAAATTAAGAACCTCTGATTAAAAGAATGGTTAGAATTACCCAAACAAGAGACCATGAAGTCCTGAATGAGGGTGGAAAGAAGGGGATCAATACAACAGATGTAAAGGTAGAATAACAGAACTTGACAAGTGACTGCATGAAAAAGAGGGAAAGGGAGAGGAACAGATTGAGGATGATGCCAAGGTTGTGAACCTGTTGAAAGAAGAATGGTGGTGTCTTCAACAGAAACAGATAAATGTGATGGAAGGGTGGGTTTAGAGGGAAAGATAATGAATGTTGTTTTGAATGTGTTAAGCTTGAAATGTTTCTGGGAGATCTGGCTTCTTATCTGCATCAAGGGTACATATATAGAGCATTGTCAGGCATATTTTTAAGTGAAGTGCAATCAGTTAGTATTTACTAAACACCAACACATGCTGAACACTGTATTCTCTTCTTATAGAGAAAGTAGGACTGCCTTGGTAGTTCCAGACATGAACTTTAACGATACTGTTGCTGGTGATTTTTTTTCCTCTGAATTTTGATATGTTAAACTGATCTCTCAATGCTTTCAAAATCATGTTGGTTCCAGTATGGTTTTCTTCTATATATACTTGGATCATTCTGGCTACTTACACTGACTTCATTTTTTTTAAGTATGATTTTTTTTCTTTCATGCAGTACAGAGAGTGCTGAATTTGGAGTCAGAAAACCCAAGTTTGAATTCTGGCCAGTTCTATTACTTTTTAATTTTGTAACTTTAAATAAGTCACTCGACCCTTGTGGACCAAGTTTCCTAACCTGTAAAATGAAGGGGTTATGCTACTTTTGAGGTCCTTTTGATCCCTAGATCCATGATTTCTTCCTTACATAGTGCTTTGGGTAGTTAGGTTTGAAGGTGTTAGAGTGAAATGTTTTGACTCCCCTGTTTGAAATGATCAGAATGGATGATTATAGAAATACTGGGAAATATATCCTTTTTATTTCTTTGGCATATATGATAATAATTATAATTATGATGATGATGTTTATGTAGAACCTACTATGTGACAGGCACAGTGCTAAGTGCTTTACATATATATAATCTCGTTTAATCCTTGTTCCACTTTCATACTTAGATGCTTGTGAGATAACCTGACTTAGTTTTTTTATCTCAAGTTTTCTGTAAACTCACTTTGCACCATACCACTCCTTACTGTTTTGTGAGGAAATACTGTACATTTCCCTGTCTTCCATCTTACCACTTTGCAAGTGAGTTCATTTTCTAAATCCATATTACTTTTGGATATCCCATCTCTCCTCATGGCAAGGAGAGCATGTGTTTGTTGGCTGAGGTAGATTATGGACTCTGGTACTCTGAATTATAGCTATTGCTATAAGAAATGGTACCAGTGTCACTATCTGTTCTTTTATCCATTCCCTATTTTACAACATCAATAACTTGTTTATTAGGGCAAAATGGAGTTGTTTTAATGGGAATAGAATTTCCTTACTTTTATTCTCCATCCTAATTTGCTGTTGATTTTTTCCCCTTGTAACAAATACGCATTGTCAATAAAAATATATTCCCGCGTTGGCTATGTCCAGCAAGATGTATATCTCTTTCTGCACCTTTAGTTTGTCACCTCTCTGCCAGAAAGTGAGTAGCACTGTTTATCGTCAGTCCTCTGGACTTCTGGCTGGTTACTGTATTGATCAGAGTTCCCAAGTCTTCCAAAGTTGTTTGTTTTTTACAATTTTGTCTTTTTATAAAGTGTTTTCATGAGTCTGCTCATGTCATTCTTCATCAGTTCACTTATCTCCCCACGTTTCTCTTGAAACTGATTCCTTCATTTCTTACAGGACAACAGTATTTCATTATATATACACTCTATTACCATAATTTGTTCATCCATTTATCAATTAATAGGTGTCCTCTTAGCTTCCAATTCTTTCCCACCACAAAAGAGCTGATACAAATATTTTTGTATATTTAGGTTCTTTTCCTCTTTCTTGAATCTCTTTGGGGTATAGACTTTGTAGTAGTATTACTGGGTTGACTCCAGATTTTGATTCCAGGTTTCCCTGACTCCAAGTATGCATACTTTAGTGACTTGGAAGGCACAGTTCCAAATTGCTTTCCAGAATGGTCGGACTGCAGCTCTACCACAATGTTTCATACCAGCCCCTCTAACAATGATAACTTTTCTGTTTCTATTTTCTTTGAGGCTCCACTCTATACCCATTGAATTGGCAGAGTTGTTTCAGTTTATACATCTCTAATAGTGATTTGGAGCATTTCTCCCCCATATGGCTATTGACACCTTGGATTTCTTCCTTAGAGAACTACCTGTTGATATCTTTGGACTATATATCAATTGAAGAATGGCTCTTATTCATATAAATTCAAAACAATTCCTAATATATCCCATACATGAGATGCAAAGACTTTTTTAGCCTGAAAAACTTTAGCTAAAAATTAGATTAGTAAATTTATATGCCATCCAGTCCCTCCTAACCATGAGCTATTAAATATATTTTTTGATGATCTGCACTATAATTCTTGAGACATCTGTACTTGTCTCTTGTACTATCTAGTTTCCCCCATCCCTGTTTTACAGAAGAGGAATCTGGGATCCAGAGAGGTTAAGTGATTTAGTGGGATTATGTAGCTAGTCAGTATATGTTGCAGAATTCGATTCTAGGAGATTATTTTTTCCTCAGTGCAAATCTATGACATCACCAGCATAGGGAATTCCCATAAGGAAACTCCCTTCACTAAGGTAGATTGACAATAATTCTGGCATCCACAGTTTTAGAGATTTGCTTGGAAGCATTGAGAGATTATGTCAGTCAATCAAGCAAGCATTTATTAAGTTCTTACTGTATGGCAGGCACTGTTGCTAATTTCTGGGTTGGGAGTTTTTAACCACCCTTTTTTTGTACATGGATTCCTTCTCAGGACAATACTTTAATGTATTTGTATGTGTATGTGTATGTGTATGTGTATGTGTATGTACATGTGCATGTGTATGCATATGTGTATGTGTATATGCATATGTATATGTATATATGTGTGTGTGCGTGTGTGTGTGTGTATATGTATATATTTCCCCTCCCCAATTAAATGTTAAAGCAATTTTAAAACATTTTCTAAAAATTTTGAGCTACAAATTCTAGCCCTCCTTCTTTCTCTCTCCTCCCCCCTCTCTGAGATGGCAAGAAATCAGATACTTTATAAAAGTGCAATTATGTAAAACATTTCCATATTAGTCATTATATACAAAAAGACTAAAAAAAATAAAAAGAATGAAAGTGAAAAACAGCATGTTTCAGCCTGTATTCAA
Source organism: Pseudochirops corinnae (assembly GCA_028646515.1). Lineage (NCBI taxonomy): Eukaryota > Metazoa > Chordata > Mammalia > Diprotodontia > Pseudocheiridae > Pseudochirops > Pseudochirops corinnae. The sequence goes on from CM053585.1 coordinate 530,101,429, forward strand.
GCAATATCAGTTCTTTCTCTGGAGGCAGGTAATATGTTTCATCATTAGTCCTTTGGGATTGTTTCGCATCATTGTGTTGCTGAGAATAGCTAAATAATTCACAGTTCTCCACTGAACAATATTGTTGTTACTGTCTACAGTGTTCTCCTGGTTCTGTTCACTTCACTATGCATCAACTCATGTAAGTCTTTACAGGTTTTTCTGAAATCAACCTATTTGTCATTTCTTATGGCACAATAATATTCTGTTACCATGATGTACTACAACTTGTTCAGCCTTTTCCCAATTGATAGACATCCCCTCAGTTTCCAATTCTTAGCCACCACAAAAGGAGGTGCTCTAAATATTTTTGTATAAATAGATCCTTTTCCTTTTTTTGGATATCTTTGGGATATAGACCTAGCAATGGTAGATTGCACTCTAAGATTACAAAGGAAACCAATCATATTGAAATATAGTTGTGGTTTTTTGTTGTTTTTTTTTAAGAATTCAGAGGCCCAGGTTAAGAGTTCCTGTTTTGGGGAGACAAAGAATAGGCTATTTTTTGTCTAAACAGTCTTGCCCTCAAGGAGTTCACATTCTATCAGGTAAGACAAAATGTAAATAAATATGATATATACAGTAAAAATGGAGTTAACCTAAGAGGGAAATGTGGGATGAGTGGGACCAAGCAAGGACTTTTGAAGGTGTGATTTGGTCATATAGCCAGTATATGTTAGAGATGGAACCTGAATTCGGCTCTTTCCTACTCTAAGGCTAGCTCTTTATTCACTCTGACAGATTATCCCTATAAGATGAGGAAGTCAAAATACTGGGCAGGACAGAGTACTTACTGACAGTTTCTCTTAGTCAATGCATTCCCTGAAGCACTGGTCACAGGATCATAGGTTTAGTTAGGGCTGTTAGGAACCTAGGATGTTATCTAGTCCAACTCTTTTCTTTTACAGATCAGGAAATTAAGGTTTAACAAGGTTAAGAGACTCACTCATGTTCATACAGGTAGGGAGCAGAAGAGATAGAATTCAAACCCAGGGCTTTGGACTCCAATTTCAGCATTCTTCTGCATCTGGTCATTTTAATTTTTTTAATGCAAATTTTTTTTTAAATTTTCAGCTAATGCACATTTATAACCTACTGCAGGCAATTCTCTGTTTAGCTATCAAAATGATCTAAAGCTCAGGTCTGGCCATGTCAATCTCTCCCCCTTCCACCAACCACCCATTTAATAAACTCCAGTGGCTCCTTATTTTTCCTGAGATCAATGAGGAAATTCTTTAAAGTCCTTCATAATCCAGCCCAGTCTTCTTATACTTTATTCCTCCCCACATATGCTACCATTCATTGACATTGGCCTCCTTGCTTTATCTCACACATAACACATCATCTCCTGGGCATTTCTTCTTGCTGTCTTTAGAATTCTTTCCTTCTTCAACCCTATCTTCTGGCTCCGATGGCTTCCTTCAAGACCCAGTTACCATCTTCTGTAAGAAGTCTTTCCTTTTGTTATTATTCAGTCTTTTTCAGTCATATTTGACCCTTCATAATCCCATTTGGATTTTTCTTGGCAAAGGTACTGGAGTGGATTGCTGTTTCCTTTTCCAGTTTATTTTATAGATGAGGAAACTGAGGCAAACAGGATTAGGTGACTTACCCAGGGTCACATAGCTAGTAAGTACCAGAGGTCAGATCTGAACTCAGATGAGTCTTCCTGACTCCAGGCTCTGCACTCTACTCACGGAACCACTTAACTACTCTAGTCTTTCCCTAGTTCCTTTAATGCTAGTAGTTTTCCCTCTGTGATTATCTCCAGTTTATCCAGTCTACAACTTGTTTGTACATAGTTGTTTGCATGTTGTTTCCCCTATTAGACTGTGAGCTTCTTGAAGGGAAAGACTGTCTTTTGCAATTCTTTGTACCCCTAGCCCTTAGTGGAGTGCCGATGCATAGTATACACAAATACTTGTTGGGTATTTGTTAATGCTTCCCCATAGCAAAAAAAGCAAAACACTTGTAACAGATTAGCATAGTCGAGTGAAATAAATTCCCACATTGGACGTGTTCACCACATTTTTATCCTGACTCCATCAGTGATGGGTAAGAAGGTGAATATTGTCTTTTACCTTCAGTCCTCTGGAATTATGGGTGATCTTTGCATTGACCAGAGTTCTTAAGTCTTTTAAAGTTATTCACCTTTATAATGATATTGTAAAAATTGTTCTTCTGGAACTACTAACTTTACACTGAATTAATCCATAAAAGTCTTCCCAGGTTTCTCTGAATCTATCCCTTTCACCATTTTCTTTTGACACAATAATATTCCATTAAATTCATAAGCCATATTTTGTTCAGCTAGACCTCAACTGATGGATGTACCCTTGGTTTCCACTTCTTTGCAGCTACAAAATAGCTGGCATAAATATCTTTGTGCACAGGAGTCCTTTTCCTTTTTCTTTGCCTTTTTTGGGGGTACAGACAAAGGAGTGGTATCCCTGGGTCAAAAGGTATGCACAATTTGGTCTCTTTTTGGTCACGGTTCCAACTGGCTTTCCAGAATGGCTGCACCCACTTACAGTGCATTAAAGTGGCTGTTTTTCCACAGCACCTCCATCATTTGCCATTGACTTTTTTTTTGTCATACTAGACAATCTGATAGATATGAGTTTGCATTTTCCATATTAATAGTATTTTAGAAGACATGGTTGTTGATTGCTTAAATTTTGTCCTTAGAAAATTGCCTGTGCATATGCTTAGATAATTTCTCCATTTCAAACTGACTCTTATTCTTATAAATTTGAATCAGTTCCTTCCCTGACCATTTTTTATTACAGCTACTTTCCCACTCTGTCCCAGCCTGCTGATGACACTCTGGCCTCATCCTTGGCGAGGCTTGGCAAGTCTCCTTCTGACTCAACCATTCAGTCCATCAGGTTCTGAGTCCATCTACCAGTTCTATCCCTCCAGGGCCATTTCTCCTTGTAGAATCCCTGATTGTCTTTTCTTTCATAATGCCCAGAGCAGTTACACTCAGTATCTCAATTCCCTCGTACAACCTGAGTGCCTCATCATACACAACTGTGCATTAAATTACTTCGCTATTGCTTTCAGGGTGTGCTCAGCATTTCCACATTTTTATCAGCAAAGAGAGCTGTGATACATCATGACTAAGTCAAAAGCAGATGGTGCCAAAGTCCATTTACCTGATGCTTACTTTTTCTACCTTCTTTCTTTTTTTATGAGGATAAAGTGAAATCCTTTCTGCTGTGGCAGTTACCAGAAGAGAATTGGAGGAGGAGCAGAGGGGGTAAACAGATGAACTCTGCTGTGTCAGCCAAAAAGACCCTTAAATACCCAGAAGTATAAGGAAATCCGCAAACAAAAGCAGACAGTTGTGCTCACATCTCATTTCTGACTCTGTGGGAGGTTTACCTCCCTGAGTGTGTCTGGCTGATGGTCAAAACTTGGTGCAGATGATGCTTTATTGGAATTTGGTTAAGACCATTCTCTGGAGAATCAAGCAAAAAGAATGCATATATGAGCAGAAGAGAGAGCCCCCCCCCAACACTTTTTTGTTTGATGTATCCAAATTTCATTTGTACATTAGACCAAATCTGTTGTGTTTATCATGCAGTCACAGGGACTATTGGAGAAACTCAGGCCTACTTAACTCATTACCCCCCAGTACTTTTGTTTGTATCCTATTCTAGGACCTCATAACCACAGAGTGACCCAGGGACACAAAAAAATGACAAAAATTCTTGAAGAGAAAAGACTTTGGCTATGGCTCTGGGGACAGAAGATGTGTCTGCAGGCTGAAGAGCAACTGAGCTAAGGTTGCAGACACTCAACAAAGGGTTGCTCATGTGCATAGATATTATGAGGAATCAAGGGGATATAAATCTGTGCTCCTATGAAATAGAATGTTATCAAGCAATTATGTGAATACATCATGAGTTATTTAAAGAAATATGAAAGCACATCACACCTATCGGATTGGCTAACATGACAAAACAGGAAAATGATAATTGATGCAGAAGATGTGGGTAAATTGGAATACTAGTGCATTGTTGGTAGAGTTGTGAACTAATCCAACCATTCTTGAGAGCAATTTGTAACTATGCCCAAGGATTATAAAACTATGAATACCCATTGACACAGCAATACCACTTCTAGGCCTATATCTCAAAGAGACCATACAAGTGGGAAAAGGACCCACAAGTATAAAAATATTTATAGCAACTCCTTTTGTGGTGGCAGCAAATTGGAAATTGAGGAGATACCCATCAGTTGGGGAATGATTGAATATGTTATGGAATACTACTGTACTATAAGAAATGATGAACAGGTGGATTTCAGAAAAACCTGGAAAGACTTATGTGAGCTGATGCTGAGTGAGGGGAGCAGAACCAGAAGAACATTATACACAATAACAGCCACATTGTGTGATGACTCATTTTGATCTACTTATCTCTTCTTAGCAATTCAAGGATCTAAGACAAATCCAAAAGTCTCATGATGGAAAATGCTGTTCACATCCAGAAACAGAACTATGGAATCTGAATGCAGATTGAAGTATTCTATCTGCTCTCTCTCTCTCTCTCTCCCCCTCTTTCTTCTCATGGTTTCTCCCATTGGTTCGAATTCTTCTTTACATATTACACAGTCTTGGGGTTGGGGGCGGGGATAGATGGGGTGAAAATTTGGAACTCATAATCTTATGGAAGTAAATGTTGAACACCAACAATAAATTTAAAAAAAGAAAGGAAGGAGTTAAAATAAGTTAACTGATGGAGTAAAATAAACAGAACCAGGAAAACAGTGATGACAATGATGTAAGTGAATAGAATGCTAAGAGAAAGTAAAACACTGAGAAAATGTACTAACCAATCTTGGTCCATGTGAATTTAAAACAAAGTTCTTGTCAGAGAAGTAGGGAATTATGGGAACAAAATATTGCATATATTTTCAGACACAATCATTGTATCAATTGCTATTGCTTAACTGTTTGAAAAAAGGCTTAATTCAGGTCTGGGGGAGGGCCATTTAAAATTAAATGCTTTGACTCATAGCAAGAAAAGGAATAACAGTTTTCAAAAAGTTTTCCCAATAGATGACTCTTTTTTTTTGAAGTAGGGCACAGAAATTCATAAAGACAATTACTAAGATATTAAGGAATCACTATCTGCATTAGAAGAAGGAATGCCTATGACAGTCAAATTAAGGATTTTTAAAAAGTATTAATCAATGCCTTCAATTAAAAGGCAATGGTAGGTAATTAAGATCAATTAGTAGTTTCTATATCAATATGAGTATACTAATCATTCCTTACTAGGAAGTATTTCAAAAGTTCTCTGTATTTGATAATGATCTGCCAATTCTCCATTGTCATCTGTTATCAATTAGAAAATCCATGGGCCTGGAATGTCCCTCCAACATCTCATCCCAATGCAGTCTGACTCTGTTCATCAAGGACGTGATAATATTTCTTAGATTCATGTTACATCCTCCAATAGAGTGTAAGCTTCTTGAGGGCAAGGACTGTTCCATTTTTGTCTTTATACCTCTGGTACTTAATACATCAGCCCTTGATAAATATTGACTGGTTGATGTTCAGTTGTTTTTAAGTTACGTCCAATTCTTTGTGAACCTATTTGAGGTTTTCTTGACAAAGATACTAAAATGTTTTGTCATTTTCTTTTCCAGCTCATCTGACAGTTGAGGAAACAGGGCCAAAAAGGGCTAAGTGACTTACCTAGGGTCACACAGCTAGTGAGTGTCTGAGACTGGATTTGAACTCAGGAAGATGAGTGTTCCTGACTCCAGGTCCAATACTCTATTCACTGCAACACGCTGAAGACACTCAAAGTTCATCAAAGGATTTTGAGTCAGAAGACTTGAATTTAAATCCCATCATTGCCATTGTCACCTGTGTGACCTTGGGTAAATCACCTAACCTTCTGCGGTCTTAACTTTCCTTAGTTGTAAAGTGACTCAATAGTCTCTGAGGTGCCTTCCAGCTCTAGATTGATGACCCTTTGCTTCATTTTGTCCATGGATGACTGTTAAGTTTTTCTTTGCAGTTATTACCATTTGGAAACTTCACTTTTAAACATTTCCTTTTCTGGTTTTTAAAATATACTCTGGTAGCTAGGTGGTCCAGTGAATAAGGTGTTGAACTTAGAGTCAGGGATTCAAATGAATTGAATTCAAATCCTGCCTCAGATGCTAGCTGTCATCTAATCTCTCTGTTTTCTCATCTGAAAAATGGAAATGATTACTTTTAACTCAGAGGATCAAATGAGATAACAATTAAAATTTGTTACAAACCTTAAAGAACTATATAAATGCTAACTATTATAAATCATTTGAAGAAAATCAGGGTTAGTGAAGGTGTGTTATGTGTTTTCTTAAGTGTGGATTTTTACTTTTGTGTGGCATTTCCCAAAACAGAGCAAAAGGCTTCTAAGTTGGACTTATTAAGACTCTATGATTTTCTTAGCATGAGGAAGGTCCTAGTGTGGGACTTCCCCACCACTTAGATTTCTACCTTTCTATGACTTTGTAAATAAGTTCCAAAAAGATGTTTGAGACAGTAGAGATTCAGTAATTTACTCAAGGTAACAAAGCTACTAAATGTCAGAGGTATGATTTGAACCCTAGTCTTCCTCTATCTCCTATCTATCTATCTATCTATCTATCTATCTATCTATCTATCTATCTATCTATCTATCTGTCTGTCTGTCTGTCTGTCTGTCTGTCTGTCTGTCTGTCTATCTGTCTTTCACCTATCTAGTTATCATAAATTTCTTCTAGATACAAAGCATTGTAGATGGGTATGAGAGGGATGACAACTAGGTGGGGCAGTGGACAGAGTGCTGGGCCTGGAGACAGGAAGACCTGAATTCACATCTGACCTCAGAGACTCACTAGCTGAGTGACCCTCGGCAAGTCACTTAATCCTATTTGCCTCAGTTTCCTCATTTATAAAATAAGCTGGAGAAGGAAATGGCAAATTACTGCAAATCTCTGCCAAGAAAACCCCCAAAGGGGGTCATGAAGAGTTGGATCTGATTGAACAACAAAAATGAGAGGATTATATTCTATTGTTGCCAAGGCCATTAAGTGATCTTAGGTGGGTGGGGTTATTCTTTCACCTTTCTAATGAGATAAATTATTGATTTAGCTTTCCAAAGCTGTCATCACAGGCTACTCACCCTGCTTACTGTCCTCTCTTTGCCAAGGAGCAGCTATTCTATTCAACAGAGTTTCTGGAATTGTATCTGTGCAAATAGGATATCAGTTCAAATCATTTAAAATCTAATTTCTGCTCCCTTTTCTTTTAAGACAGTGAGATAAATCATGGTTTCCTGGTTAAAGCTCATGACCAAGGACTCAAGCTTTGTCCCTATCTCTGACCGTGTGTGTGTGTGTGTGTGTGTGTGTGTATGTATATGTGTGTGTGTATGTATATGTGTGTATGTATATGTGTGTGTATCTATGTATCTCTATATGTATGCATATGTGTGTATGTATATGTATATGTTATAGATAGATAGATAGATAGATAGATAGATAGATAGATAGATAGATGGATGGATGGGTGGATAGATAGATAGTTAGATAGATAGATGATAGATAGATAGATAGATAGATAGATAGATAGATATCTTCAAAGATAAAGTAGGAGACTCAATTACCATTCACCACATATGTTTATTGAGTGTGTACTGGCTCATAGTCTTCTCATCTCAACACCTGCCAGTGCCCTTGGTAACTTCAACATTCAACTTAGTCACCTTGCTAGCGTCTTGCTTTGCCGATTCATATAGCTACCAAAATTCTCTTCATGTCTATCTTCCCCCCTACCCTCTCAGGGATTCTTAGAATTCATCTCCATGAAACCGGTCCTTGTCCAAGGTACTGAATTCCAACATTACATGATCAGTCATCCTTTCTGTATGGCCTAAGCTCCCTCAGCATCGGTGACAGGGGTGTCTCCTCATTCTCCTGTGTGGTTTGTCCATTTATGAATTTTCACCTGGGCATCTAGGTGGTGCAGTGGACAGAGTGACACCCCTGGAGTCAGGAAGACCTGAGTTCAAATCAGACTTCAGATACTTACTAGCTGTGTGATGCTAGACAAGTCACTTACTTTCTGTCAGCCTCAGTTTTCTCATCCATAAAATGGAGATAATCATCTAGAACACCTACCTTACAGGAGTGTTGTGAGGATTAAGTGAGATAACATAGGGGAAAATGCTTTGCATACCTTACAGCTCTATGGAACCATAAGATATCAGATAATATACATTTTGTTAGAACTCTCTATTGTTCATCCACTCCTTAAGGATAGATGACTCTCAAGGTCCTGTTCTTGCTGCCCTTTGTTAGTGATCTCATCCCAGTCCCAAAGTTTCAATCAACACTTTTATCAACTGGAATGGTGTAATTTTTCATTTTTGTAACACCATTTCTAAGCACATAGTAGGTACTTAATAAGTATATGTCCACAAAAATTCAGAACTCTGTACAGTTTTAGTTTCCAACTGTTATAGAGAAAAAGTTTTGGGGCAGTGAAAAGAGTGCTAACTGGAGGTAGGGAGCCTGTGTTCAAATGCTGCCTCAGAGGCTTACTGTCTGTGTTACTCACCTTAGGGGCAAGTCACCTCACCTCCCTGGTCTCAGTTTTCTTATCTATAAAATAGATGTTGGACTAGATGGCCTCTGATGTCTCTCTCAGTTCTACATGTTTGATCCTGTGATCTTAGGTTGCTTAGCAGGTAGAAGTCTAAGTTATTTCAAATAGCCCTTGGGGGTTTCCTTCCTGTTCTTCCCATAATTCCTCCCGAAGGAACATATGAGAACAAAACAAAATGATTTTTACATGGGAACATGTAAAAGCCCAATTTTTGTTTGTTTTTCATCCTTGTTTCTCAAAGAGGACCACTGACATCAGGAGGTTGATATCTTGACTTGAAAAAGGCAAACTAGGTCATCTTTTGCCTCAAAAGCCCAACAAGGAAGAGATCAAACTCTTTTTCTAATAAAATGATAATCCCCTAGCATGCTCTCTGCCAATCCTGAAACACTCAGATTAGCTTCACACTTTAGTGGCTGTTAGGAGATTAAAGGTTTGTATTGGAGGGTTATCAAATAGACCATGGATTTTATCAAGGTAAAGTGAAGCAAGCAACAAGCATTTAAGTACCTACCATGTGCTTGGAGCTGGAGAAACAAAGACTAAAGTGAAACAGTTCTTGCCCTCAAGGAGTTTACATTGCGTCCTGGGAAATGTCATGTCCATATAAGCATATACAAAATACAAGGTAATTTGGGGTGAACAGAAGTGATCTCTAGCAACTGGGAGTAATCAGAAAAGGCCTAATGTAGTAAAAAAATAAGGTGTGAGCTTTGAAGTTTTGATAACCTTATTTTTATTGTGGAAAGCCTTATTGTAACAAAGATGTCAGGTTAATGAGTATTTATTAAGTGCTTACGATGTGCCAAACACTATGCTAAGTGTTGGGAATAGAGAGGGGAAAAAAGACACTTCCTGCCCTCAGTGAGCTTATATTCTAATAGGTAAGAGGAGGACACAAAAAGGAAATTGAAAAGTGAAGGGAGCATTTGGGGATGGGGTGAAAATATGGATAAGATATGGAGAGTCAGGAATGGAGCCCAGAAGGGAATGAAGATGTGGTTGGACTGGACATTTTATTTAAAATGGGATGTCTGGAAGGAACCAATCAATAAGAAAAAGGCGCCTCAGAGGCAGAGTGAACTTCCAGAGTGAAAAGGCTCCTGTAGCATTGTGGAGAAAGTCCAGAGAGTCCAGAATAAAGTGAGGAGGTATGACTTAAAAAAAATGAATAACCATTGGAATTATGTTAGAATTGTTAGAATACTGCAAGGTGTTTAAAAAGCTCTTCCCTCCCAAGAGCACCATGAAGTCAATACTTATATTATTCTCATTTTACAGATGAATACACCAAGGGTCTGAGAGTTTAAATGACTTGCCCATGATACCTGGGCAAGTAGCCAAGATGCATGTCACTAAGCGCACCTGACTGCCTCTTCCATCCTATCCATTCAGCCCTATCATTCTCATTATGTGAAACTGCCATCCTACCATCACCAGCACTGAGTAGATGTGTGGGATGAATGAATATCTTGTGCATGGTAATCACTTGGATATTTGTTAAATGAATAAAGACTTGGTATCATTGAGGATGGTCAGATGCAGAGGCACTTCCCAAATCCTTTGAAGAATGTCAGCATAGCACTTATTTAAGAAATGTTAATGGAGGATCTCCTAGGCTCAAGGCCCCCAAATCAGGAACAGCAAATAAGAAACTTTGAGATATAAGACATGGGCATAATTCTTAGCTGAATAAGCTTATGGGTTGTTTTTTTTAATCAATCATTACTTCATATTATCCTCCTGCTTGGTACAGAGATAGGAGATAAGGAAAAGCGATAATACAAAATACAGGTTTCTGAAAATGATGGTGATTAAATCCTTGATGGCACTGACAGAAGTCCTTAAGAAATTTCTGTAAGGCCCACATGAGACACCATTTCTTCTGCTGTTGATTCAGACCTCTGACTTAGATGTAGTCAAACCACCAATGTGGAAGGCAATTATGTCTTCTATATTTTCTTCTCCATCTACTTCTCCCTCTGTTTCATGTGCCACCTGAACAGACACCTTTCATGAACATACACATACACAGGCTCTTGAATGGTAAAAATCATGCCATGGGACACATTACCAAGTTAGATGCTACTGAAAAGTGAAGGTGGAGCCTGAGAGGAACACATTGGAAGATTAAATCTCATCTAATGGAAAATTAGCCAAAATTTTAATGTAATTGCCAACTTCTTTAAAATATAGGTATTCTTTTTGGGATCAAAGGAAAGACTTTTTTATTAAGTACTTACTATGTGTGAAGTATTTGAGATACAAATAGAAAAGCAAAACAGTCCCTTATCTCAAGAAGTTGACATTCTACTAGGTGGGCCTGATACATATAGTTGGGTTCAGAAGCAGGGTGCATGGCAAGTCCCTAGGTCCTCAGGGTCCAGTGGCAGAGAACATATGACAAGGCTTAGGGGTCCTAAGGACCCCACAGCAGAGCAAATGGTAAAGCCAGTTAGGTTGGAAAGCCACACAATCTGAGTTACATAGAATCACAAAACCATGGGACCTTGCCATTAAAGAGAATCTTAGAAGTCATCGTGTCTAAACAAGCCTTCAATCAAAGAATGTCCTCCACAATATCCTTGAAGCATGGTCAGTCATTCAGCCTTTGAAAATTGCTAGTGAAAGGAAATTCCCTATTCTACCTGGTAGCCTTTTCACTTTGTGAATATTTCTAACTCCCCCTCTCCCCACTAGATTGTAAATGCCTTCAGGGCATGGAACCCTGATTTATTCACCTTTGTATCTGACTCAGTACCTAGCACATAGTAGGTGCTCAATAATGTTTGCCAAATGATTGAATGAATCATAAAGTTATTTCATGTATTGATTCAAAGGCAACCTTCATGGATCCTGGCATTACATTCTGCAACTACCCAAAATGTTTGATCATTTCAGATGACTTCAAATATCTTGAAGAAAACTGTTGCGCAATAAATGTATGCTCAGTAAATGAGTTAGTAGGATCACAGAGCTGCTATAGGTGATTTTTGATGAGTGTTATGAAATATGTTGAATAATTTGAAATATGAAAATTTCTGGATTTTTAGTAAAGGGAAAATATAGTGTGTTCATCAGGTTAAAGATTTCAAGAAACATTGACAATCAATCAATATTAATTAAATACTTGCTATGTGCCAGGTACTATGCTAAGCACTGGAAAACACAAAGCCTTACACTAAATTGTTTGAAATATAGTGTTTGTGGAACATAAACCCTCTATAAATAGTGTGTTATTAAGTATATAATAATAAATAATAAATCAAAAGAGTAGACAAAAGAAACTTTGTCTGCATCCTTGGTCCACCTGACTGCTAATCACTGAGTCTTTCCCTTTCATCCAGGAAAATGAGGCTGTGCATGTAATGGTTCCCACAAAATGGACTCTATCTGGATAATATTAGCCTGCCCTCCAATTGGTCCCCAGTTTTGGGGTTATATGGTTTTGTCTTGAGTTAGAGGGAGTTGGAAACTCTTAGAAATGCACTAGTCTATAGTAAGTCTAGAATGAAACATTCCTTTAGAACCAGAGGCTGCAATCAGGGATGCTCATTAGTCACTCTTCTGTCTCTTTGTACATGCCCATCTTCTTCTGGGTATAGAGGAGACTCTTATTATCAGTATATAAAATATGCATTTTGTAAAGTGTTTGAAGTTTGAGGTTTATGGCAAGAAAGGGTATAGAAAGAATTACCAAAGATATGGTCTATCAAAGTTTAACATTCAAAGAGGGAGGCAATGATTACAAGAAGCCAGTATTGGTTCATTAAGAACTAGTCATGTCAAAATAATCTCAATGATTTTTTGTCACAAAATAAAAAAAATATAAGAAAAATATTGTAAATATCAAATGTATGGATAAAACAAGGCATTTGGAAGAGTCTCTCTGAATATCCTCATGAGGCACTTAAGTGGAAGGAAGGAAACAAACATTTAAATGCTTATTAAAGCATCTAAATCAAGTCATTAATAAAAATGTAGAGAGCATAGAGCACACCCTCATTACTTGCTGGGGCACACCAAGAATGATATCATTACATTAAGGACTACTTTCTGCATCCAGTAATTCAACCAGACCTGAATCCCCCTTTCTATGCTATCATTTGGCACATGTCTCTCCAGTTTGATCATATGGATGCCATGATTAACACTGTCAAATTATTTGCTGAAATATTTCAATATTCAACATCTAGATATAGAGTACTTCTTGGTCCACCAGGCTAGTCACCCTGCCAAAAAAGGAAATGACATCATTCTTGCTTGAGCTCTTCTTGCTTTCAGGCAGCTGACCTTTAATTAATTATCTCTTTCCTTTCAAAATTCTCACATACCATTCTTTTAATTATACATTCTGGAATTCTTCCAGGAATTAAAGTCAAGTTCACCCGTCTATAATCTGAATTCTCCATTTTTAAAGTCTTTTTTTTTCCTAACTGGAATGTTTTCCCTTCTTTAGGTCCTTCTCTAGGCACCTCTTCCATTCTCCAAGACTTTCTAAAGATCACTGATAGTGGCTTAGAAAGGACACCTGCCAATTATTTCAGAACTTTTCATGCTTTTGGTTTTTATTCTGAATTCAGAAGTTGCTCCATAGTCAGAGAAAAAGGCATGTTTATGACATGTTGTTAATCAGGTGCTACAAGGCTTTCAAGTCAGGGTAGTTCAAGTTTCTTGATGAGATCAGCATTTATTTTAATGTTCTTCTGAGTAATCAAGAAGAGCCAGTGATATCTTTGGGTCTTCTATTGGGCTGGAAACTGATGGAGAACCATAGCTGGGTCTTATTTCACTTTATGTCCCTGGAGTTTAGCACAGTGCTTTGCTTAATAATGGCTGGCATTCATATAGTGTTTTAAGGTTTGCAAAGCACTTCACAAATATAATTTCATTTGGTCTTTCCAACAACTCTGAGAAGTTGGTGCTATTGTTATCTTCATTTTTACAGATGCCTAACAAGTATTTGTTGAATTAAATTAAATTAAATACCACAAATGGAAACAGTCAATCACCTCACAGTAGGGTTAGTGTCATACTATGACTCATGTTGCAATTGTTGTAAAGGTTGGAAAAGAGTCTTTTGGAGAGATGTCATCAATATCCTTCACCAACTATTATTGAGAAAATCATTGGGGAAAAAATTTAATTAATTCTAAAGTCACACCACCCACAATCTCTTACTAAGCCAGACACACTCAAAATTTCTTGGGGGTTAGTACTCTTCTAGACATTGGCCACTGAAGTGCCTAAGGAGCTGAAGCCCACAAAATAAAGGACCTGTCAAATAAATTGTGTTGGGAACTAATTAATAGGTACTGTAGGACACATGAACTATAAAAGGAAATTCTTAGCTCAATGACAAGTGTACAAACCCAGGAAGAATTCAGAACTATCATTCCTGTGGGCCTTCAGGGGAATATCCCAGTTCAGTCCAAACCTATGAGTCACAGAAACCCTATATTATAAAAGTGAATTTCTTAGAAATGACCCCAAGAATATGACACACTATTATTCTTGAAAGGATGATGGCAATGAATTAGCAATAAATACCTATCCTAGGTCCAATGGAGTCAGTCATAAAGTCATGTGAGAGAAGCAGAAAAGCCAATGGGGAGAGAGAGAGAGAGAGAGAGAGAGAGAGAGAGAGAGAGAGAGAGAGACAGAGAGAGACAGAGAGACAGAGAGACAGAGAGACAGAGAGAGACAGAGAGAGACAGAGAGAGAGACAGACGGAGAGAGACAGAGAGAGACAGAGAGAGAGAGAGAGAGAGAGAGAGAGAGAGAGAGAGCTCTGCTCATTCTCCCCCCTTCCCCCTGCACCAAAGTTCATGCTTTCATGGGTGCTAGGTAGAGAGGGGAGTGGGAAAAAAATGCTGGAAGATGCTGCTTTCATGAGTGTAAGGAAGAGAGGAAAGCAATAGATATACAGACAGACATACAGAGAAAGAGAAGAGGAAGAAGAAAGAGAAAAAATATGAAGAAGAGGAAAAGGAAGAAGAAGAGAAGGAAGAAGAAGAAGAGGGAGAGGAAAAGGAGGAAAAGGAGGAAAAAGAACAGAAAGGAGGAGGAGGAGAAAAAGAAGATGAAGACGAAGACGAAGAAGAAGAAGAAGAAGAAGAAGAAGAAGAAGAAGAAGAAGAAGAAGTTGCTGTTGTTCTCATTGGAGGTAATGTTCCTTTATCCAAGGAAAAAAATCAGTTTTGAATTAATAGAATCCTGCCCCATTACTAAGCAGAAAGCTTCTCCCTCATCCAGGACTTATTGAGGACTACAATTTCTTTCCACCTACTGTTCTATTTGGAGCCAAGTGAAGGAGAGAAGATAATATTCTAACTGCCCCCTCTAACAGTTTTAAATAGCTGGAAAGTAATTTTGTGTCACTTATTGATTATAATATTTCCAAGGATGGCTGAGCAGGCAGACTAGAAACAGTTAGTAGAAGAGAAAAATGATATGATGACCTGGGACTAAGATACACATTCAAGGAACTATTAAATAAGGGAAATAGAATTCCATAGATATTTATAAGTAGAATGAATATAGGAACATAGATTTAGAGCTAGAAAGGCCCTCAGAGGCCAGTTAATCTTTTATTTTACAGTTGAGGAAATTGAGGCCCAGAGAGCTTAAATGATCTGCCCATAGTCAAATAAGTGCTAAGTGTTAGAGGAAAGATTTGAACCTAGGCCTTAAGATTCCAAATACAGTGCTGTTTCCATCATGCATGTGTGCATAGTAAAGATCATACTTTCTACCAACAATAAGAGAAAGGTGATTTTCTTTCATAGTAGCATCTATCAAAATGTTCCACCCCAAGTAGGAACTTTGTATTAATTGATGGCAATAGCATCTGCTTGAGTAGGATAGTGAACTAATTTCCACATTTAGCCTCATTCTCCTCACCTTTTCCTCTTGGAAGGAGCAGGAAGACAACTCATTGTAAGACTGTGTTTGTTTCAGCTCTTTCTAGATCCAATTAAAAATACCTGAGACCTGTTCTGATATCCCACCCTCTCCACATAGGAGGGATCCATGAAATCTGTCTGTTTTATAAGTTGATGTTGCCTCTTAGAGATGAAATTTCTATGAAGTTTCAATCAGTGGTATGATGCCACAATGTCTGGGAACAGGGAGTAGAGGCTACCACATCATTTCCATTTATCTTAGTGTTGAGACTCAGACAGGTGACATTCTTTATTGAGTTTCTGTTGCTATTATTCCCTCTAGTTTCCCTGGCTTCACTATTTGTTGGACCCCTACATTTTGAAGGCTGTGGTATTTCCTCCTTTCTCCTTTTCCTCTCATGGTGCTATAGAAGCAAAATTAAGTGAATAGCAACTTCACAAATGAAAAGTTTTTGCCTCTCACTCTCCTTCTTTTCCTTCCCTTCTTCCTCCTTCTCCTCCTCCTTCTCTTCCTCCTCCTTCTCTCACCATGTCCAGTTTCTCCCTATTCAGGCTGCTCTGTTTGAAACCAATATTATTAGATGGATATTTCCTGGTTGATTTAACCCTTGATGGTCAAGGCCCATGCTGTAGGCTCATAGCCCTTTTTGAGTCATAGACTGCATGCTTCTCACTGTTTGATTTCTTGTCAATTTAATTTGCTTTCTGATTCTGAACTTTCTTTTCAGTTAAGTCCAACCCTGGTTCCCTATTCATTGACAGGACTGAACTGAGTAATACATCCTAGGACCCATATAAATTAAATATCTTTCCTTATTCTTAGCTACAATCCCAACTGCTTTTTTGCCCCAAGGTGAAAAGTCATTGGCTCAACTTAAGCCAAAAAAATCCTTTCAGCAATAAGAAAATATAGCAAAACTAGCTAATAAAGAGTTAATCCTCAAGATGAATAGAAGAACACTTAACTGCTCTTGATGAGTTCAAGTCATTGGAACTGGAGGAAATATATTATAGAAAACTAATGGGTTTCTTCAAAAAGGTGAATCCTAGAGACTTTATTTTCTACAGTATACAAATAAAAATTGTAGAGCCCTAACAATGCTAAGAACAATACATTTCAAGTTCTTTAAAGTTTATAAAGTATGTTTCTCTCCCAAATTCTGTGAGATTAGTAGACAAGTCTCCAGTATTTCTGATTTTACAGGTGAGGAAACAGAATCAGAAAGGTTAAGTCCCTTGCCCATGAACACACAACTAGTGTCAAAGCTGAGATTTGAATCTCAGGCATCCCTATTTGAGGACTTTTTCTTCTGCACTGTATTGTGCTACTCCAACAGATTTTCATTCTTCTCAGTAGCTGAGAATGGGCATAAGACTACAACCCTTTCTATCTTATAGTATTAAGGGATAATTTTCCAATCAGATGGTTCATTGCTTATGTAAACCAAAAGTTTGGGTTCTCTGGCACATTTATTTTCATTCTCTCTTTCTTTCCACATCTGCATTTGAAAAATTGGATCAGAAAAGGGGGCAAGGGAGTCCTTTGGGAAGAAGACGATACTTTTTTGGGGTTCAATCAGTACACATCAATGGATTGCTTAAAAAGAAGTAGAAATCAGCTTGTGAGTCCCTTAGCTTGTTAGGGCTGGTCACTCTTTTGATACATTGATTCATGGTCTTCATTAGTTCCCTTTTTATGTTGATTTTTCCTTTGAAGCATCAACTAAAGAAAGCCATTCAAAGCTTTGTCTTGGTTCACTCAGGCCATACGGCTCAGTAGGGTTATGTCCCTGTGCCTGAAAGGCTTGCCATTTTCCAAGGAAACTCTCTCAGCATAATAAATTAGTTCTGAGCATTCCAGGGAGAGGATTCATAGAACCATAGAATCAGAGAGACTTCAGAGGACATGAAGTTCTACTCATAACTAAATGAGAATCCATTCTGAAATGCATTTAACCAATGGCTCATTGAGGTTTGAAGATCCTTAGGGAGGAGAAAAGGAGAGCTAGGTGGTGCAGTGGATGAAGTGATGGCCTGATAGAGGAGATAGAGTCAGAAGGACCTGAGTTCAGATCCAGCCTTAGACACTTACCAACTGTGACTCTGGGCAAGTCATTAATCCCTGATTGACTCAGTTTCCTCATCTATAAAAAGAGCTGGAGATGGAATGACCAACCACTCTGATGTCTCCCAAGAAAATCCCAAATGAGGTGAGACAGTCAGAAGTGACTGATACAACTCAACAAGAACAATAACAGAGAAGACAAACCTGGTACTCTGATAAAGTCCATTTCACTTTTAGTTGTCTCTAATTGTTAGGAATTGTTTTCCTTCCAGTGAACTTATATCTATCTGCCTTTGCAACTTCCAGTCTTTGCTCAAAATTCTATCTAATCATCTAAAGTAGAAATTTAACCTTCCTTCTATATGATAGTCCTTTAAATACATAACGCTAGCTATCATGTCTCCCCCAAATCCCTTCTCGGACTAAATATCTACAATTCCTTTAGGTAATTTTTATATGACAAGATCTTGAAGTTTTTGCCATACTGAATACACCCCCCCCCCCAGATGCTTTTCAGCTTATTTATGTTCTTCCTAAAATGTGGTATTCCAAACTGGACAAACTACTGCAAATGGAGGATGCACAGGGAAGGATAGAAGAGTATTATATCATCATTCCTGGTCAGTAAACCTCTCCTTTAAAAAAATTTAATTTTATTTCTTTAATTTAAAGAAAAAAACTTTCTCTCCCTCCCATCCTTCTATTGAATAAAAAAGAAAACAACAAAACACAAAAAGAAAACACTAGTAACAAATATGCTTAGTCAAGCAAATCAAATTCCTGCATTAACCGCATCCAAAAAAGTGCATCTCATTCTGGACCCTGAGCCCATCAATTCTCTGTCAGGAAGCAGTTAGCATGTGTCATCTTCCTTCTTGTGGAATTGTGATTGGTCATTGTCTTGATCAGAGTTCTTAAGTTTTTCAAAGCTGTCTTTTACAATCTTATTGTGGTTAAAATTGTCCTCCTAGTTCTGCTCACTTCACTTTGCATCAGTTTCTACAAATCTTCCTGTTTCTCTGAAATAATTCTTTTCATGATCTCATTCAGCACAACAGTATTCCAATATATTCATATACCATAATTTGTTCAGCCATTCTTCAACTGATAGTCACTCCCTTAGCTGTCACCACAAAAAGAATTGCTATAAGTATTTTTATACATATTGTTCCTTTTTTTTCTTTCTTGGATCTTATGGGGGTATAATACTAGGCCTCTCTTATTTCTGTAGCATAAGAAATATTAATTTTCTTGGCTTCCATATCACTGTTGGTCAATATTGAGTTTTCCATCTCCTAAAATCCTCAGATCTTTTTCAGACCAAACACTTTATAGCAGCAGTTCTCAACCTGGGGTCACAACCCCTTTGGGGGTCAAACAACCCTTTCACAGGTGTCACAGGGGTCACCTAAGACCATGGGAAAACACATATTTCCCATGGTCTTAGGAATAGAGACACCACTCCTCTATGGGTCTCCAAGTGGGTCCACCCACATGCAGATACGCCCACATACGAGTATTAAAGGGTCGCGGAATTAGGAAGGTTGAGAACCACTGCTCTATAGCCATCCTTCCCCCAACTTGTACTTTGGAAGTTGCTTTTTTTGGAAGCCACATCAAAGACCACATTTATCTCTATTAAATCTCACCTTCTTACTTTCAGCCCAATGATCTAGCCTGTCAAGGTCTCTTATGAACCCGATTGTCATGCAGTGTGTTAGTTATTCCTCCCAGCACTGTGTCATCTGCAAATTTGATAACCTTGCCTTCTATGCCTTTATCCAAGTCCTTGATAAAAATGCTGCATAGAACAGGGCCAAGGATTGATTCCTGGAGTATTCCTCTGGGGATCTTTGAAGTCAACATTGAACAATTCACAGTTGCTCTTAATTTCTGACTCTTTAACTACTTCTAATTCCACTCGTATATACTTTTATGTAGCTCTCATCTTTCCATATTTTCCATGAAAATTGCTTAAGAGCTTTGGTGGTCTCTGTTACAATCTAGGTAAATTACAGTATATCTATACATTTCTCTTGATTTGAGAGCCATTGTGGTGCAATGAAAAGAAGACTGAATCTGTGGTCAAAGAAGCTGGGTTCAAATCCTACCTCTGGCATTTACCAGACATATACTTTGCTGGGCCTTGGTTTCCTCATCTGTAAAAGGAGACAAATGGACTACATAGACTCTAGATCCCTTACATCTCTAAATATAGGACCCCATGTTCTACTGGTCTATTTGGTCTGTCAAAGAGTACTGAGGATTGGCTGGCATGACTCAATCTTCATGAAATCATGATAATTCTGTGTGAGCATGGCTTCCTTTTCTAGGTGGTCATTCACCACTCCTTTAATGGAATATTCCAGAATTTCTCCAAGAATCAAAGTCAAATTCACTGACCCATAGTTTACCAGCTTCATTCTCTTCCTTTTCCCCTTCTCTAAGCTGGTGACTACTTTCCTATTCTTCCTCAACAGTCATTCCAAGGTGAATGAGAGTGCTTTGGCTTTCACAACTGCCAGTTCTTTTAGTCCCTGAGGAAGCAATATATCTGTGCTCGGGATTTGAACTCATCAAAGGCAGCTAGACTTTCCATTACTATCCCCCATTCATCTTGGCTATCAACTCCCTTTTTCCCCCTGTCCTTTCTAATCCAAAGATCCTTCCACTCATTAGAGAAAATAGAAACAAAGTGAGCTAAACAGTAATGTCTTCTCTCTATCATCAGTTATCATTATCCTATCCACCCCAGCAATGTTTCTCTCCCTTCTTTGACCTTCCTCTTATCCACAGTATAATTAAAAAACCAACAATGCTATGTCCTTTCATTGTCCTTGTTTTTTTCATCATCAGCCTCATCTCATCCTGAGGTCTATCATGCCTGATGCTACCCTCCTTACAGCACCATACCATGCTTCTTATAATTCATCCTTCATTATCTGCCCTTGATTCTATCTTCTGAAGGAATTTTAACTATTATCTAGTCTGGAAAGGAAGCTATACCATTGCTCAGATGCATCTCTAAATCACTAACTACTAAGGAACTTCAGAATAGAATAACTCATGAGTCACTGCAAGACTACTCTTTAGAAGCCAAAGTGAAAAGTACCATGTTCTTTGCTTGGAGTTAACTTGAGCTTTTTTGAGCACAAGAACTTTTCAAGGTTGATTCGAGATAGATCAGGGAAGGGTGGATTATGAAACTGACACCTTCTGTCTGAGAACATATGCAGAAATATGATATGTTTGCTCTTTAAAGCTCTCTTTCTGAAGGAGCCTTTATCTATGCAGATCACAGTAGATGCATAGACTTGGTTCTCCCGGCTTTGATTCCATTCAACTCCCTGGAGAAGAACAAGAAACCTGGGCTAGGGACTTTTCCTTGGACCACAATCAATGGGAGAAAAATCTACATTCCTTTGAAAAATGTTTGAAGATTCAAAGCACGCTCCTCAGATACTTTGTTCTGGCTCACTGAGACTTAAGCATTACAGGATAAAGACATGGCAACTGAAGAAGCTGTTCTTGGGCATGTTGGCCAGAAGTGTCAGAGAAGAAACTTGTGTTGACATTTGATGTTTGCATATGCCATGTCTGGGCAATTGATGCCCTCCCCGACCATCAGTCGACAAGCATTAAGTACCTAGTGCATTCCAGGCACTGGATTCCATTTCTTAATTCCTTGGAAGTTTCCTAACACATTTTTCTCCTTAGATTCTAATGGTGAAGGACTTCAAGTTAATGCCATGTAAAGATCTGTTGAAGGATCAAAAAAGTCTGGGGAAAAGGAAACTATAGGGTGGAGAAGAGAGTGGCAGAGGCAATGATAATGGTTTTCAAATATTTGAAGAGTTGCCATTTGGAAGAGAGATTAGAATTATTCTCTTTGGTCCCAAAGAGCAGAATTAGGAGCAGGGGATAATAGTTGCAAAGAGATGAATTTGATCTTGATATGAGAGGAAAAAGCCCCCCACCTTCATTACAATTAGAGTTATCCCCTTCATTAGAGGCCATCAGACCAAGGTGGGATGAATATTTGTTGGATGTGCTGCCAGGGGACTTTTTTGGGGTCTAGATTAGAGCAGATGGCCTCTGATGATCCTTCTAACCATGAAATCCTGTAATTCAATAAACTCCATAGCCTTACCGTCAGCATAAACTTCCCTGAGCACAAAAATCTGCCACAATGGATTCCAAAGACTTCATATACTACAGTCATAAGTATTTGTCATATAAGCAAGCTATATGTGGTATATGACCAATAATGACTTAGATGTGGAAGTGGCATAAAAGGTATCATGAAGGCCCTGAGGTGCAGGGAAAAGAGCCCTAAACTTTTAAAGTCACAGGACCTGAGCCCAAATCCTAACTCAGCTACTTACTCATGTCACTTGGGACAAGTAATTTAACCTATGGCAGCCTCAGTTTCCTCATCTGTAAAATGAAGTGTTCAGACTAGATGAAATCTCTCTCTCTATATATATTCAACTCTCATTTCTCCTGAACTTAATTCTTAATGTAGTGCATGTGTAGAGGATGTTGATCATGAAACCCTTGCCAAACTGAAACTCCTTGACTCCTGAGTTTAGGAAGCCTTCCCCAGCCCCTCTTAATTCTAGAGCCTTCTCTCTCTATTAATTGTTTCCTATTGATCCTACATACAGCTTGTTTGTATATATTTGGTATCTGTTGTTGTCTCCTTATTATGAGCTTCTTGGGCAGGGGCTGTCTTTGTATCTCTAGTACTTAGCACAGTGCCTGGCAAAAGTGGTGATTAATGAATATCATGGATTGATTGAGTTCTCCTCACTCTATTGGACAAAATTACAAGATGTAGTGAGCAGATAACAAGAGAGATGGGGTATTAGGAAGTTAAGGGAAGTAAAATTTGTTGTTCCTTTAGGAAGAGTGAAGTTCTTCGATCTTCAATTGACTTTTTGATAGAACTATGGAGTAACTAGAAATTGCTTGAGTGAAGAATTAGCCACAACCCAGTGGCTTACAAAAATCCATCAGATTTTAAAAAATCTTGCAGATAACATTCTGAGTTTGATTAGAATGTCTAAGGAATCAGTTGAGGGATCCAAAACTAAGAGAGATTGCTAGTGGAGTTCAGCATGGGGCAGAGAGGCAATCTCTTGCTTTCCCTACTCCCTCCCAGGGCAGTATGCAGTGGAGCAGAGTCCAGATATGAGTCAAGGGAGTCGGTAAGAAGCATAAAGATAGAGTTAGCCTTCACAGTCAGGATCTGATCTTCATAGAGGAGAAGGTCCAAGAAGCCCATCTCAGTGACCTATCCAGAAGGGATGCTGTATAATGGGAAGAGTCATGTATGGATACCATGAAAAGAGAAAGGATGCCTACAAGTTCAGAGACATGAGTTCCTTGGCCCAATGCGATCCTTAATTATGTGCCTCTCTATTAGAGTATACTTTATGCATGGACCTATTCTTCTCAATGATGCTATAGGAAAGTATACAGCAGGGTGGAAGAACATTTTGAAATTGTTTCTTTCTATGCCATTTCAGTAAATGCATCTGCTATGAATGGTCAATTGGATGATCATTAAAAATAAAACCATCAATTTTGTCTTGTAAGCTATAGTTTTAGGAAAACCTTCAACCTAGAGTAATAATATCTCTACATACTCAACCCATAGGAACAGGTTGGTAGGGGCATCCAAGAAACAACTGAGGAGACTTAACAAAATCCATGGAAGCTGATGAGATCATCAAGAGAAAGAGAATAAAGAAAGAAATAAAGAAAGAAAAGAAGCATGCAAAAAAAAGAAAGAAGTAGTCTTGGAAGATTCCAACATGCAATGGGGAAAAAAGAGTGATTAGACAGGAAAGAGAGAGAGAAAGAGAGAGAAAGAGAGAGAGAGAGAGACAGAGATAGAGAGAGAGAGAGAGAGAGAGAGAGAGAGAGAGAGAGAGAGAGAAAGAGAGAAGTAGTGCCCTAGGTCAAAAGCTATGAAGAGATAAAAAAGAACGAGGACTGAGAACAGGACATTGGATTTTGTAATTTAAAAAGACCATTGGTAACCTTTGGAAGACCAGTTTTAGGGTAGTCATGAAAATAGGAGCTAGATTGCAAGGAACTGAGAAATGAGTGGGAAAGATAGACATGGAAGCGAGCAACATAGAGAAGCCATTCTTGGATATAAAAGGGAGATGAGATAATAGGAGAATAGATTGAGAGAATGACAGGCTCAAGTGAAAGTTTTTTTTTTTTTATATTGGGGAGACTTGTATATGTTTGTAGATGGTAGAAAAGAAACCAGTGGATAAGGAGAGATGGAAATGAGAAAAAGGAAAGGAGTAATTGAAAGAGCAAACTCTCAGAGGAGATGGGGGCAAGAACATTAGTGAAAAGGTACAAGAAGGGTTCAGAATAGATCAGAAGAGAGAACTTGCAACAGATGGCCTCCTTTTTTTTTTTTTTTTTTGGTAGTAAAGTAGGAAGCAAAATCTTGTTCTAAGAGGGAGAAAAGGGAGAGGTAGCTGAGGAGATTCAAGTTCAACCCTCTCATTTTGCAAATCTGGAAACTGAAGCCCATAGAAGATAAGCAACTTCTCTTAAGAGGTTCAGTAAGCCCAGAATCACATATGTAGTTAAGTAAGAGATTAAGAGGACAGCTAGGTGGTGCAATGGATAAAGCGCTAGTCCTGGAGTCAGGAAGACCTGAGTTCAAATTCAGCCTCGGACACTTACTAATTGTGTGGTCATGGACAAGTCACTTAACCCTGTTTGCCTCAGTTTCCTCATCTGTAAATGAGATAGAGAGGCATTGGCAAACCACTCTGGTATATGTGCCAAGAAAACCACAAAAATGGGGTCATGAAGAGTCAGATATGACTGAAAAAAAACTGAAGAACAACAACAATAGATTAAGGATTCAATTCTGGGTTCTCTGGCTCCTTCTACTCTATTCATGGAAATAGAAAGGGATAAGACAAGGAGGGTTACAGAAGAGTCCAATTTGGCTGAATGCAAAAGAAGCAATGGGTACCCGTGTGATAAGCCTGAGAAGGTGGAGAGGGGGCTAGATTCTAGAATCTTGAATGCCCTCAAAGTTGGAATAATTCTGGAGATTAACTGGGCTAAAGTTTTACCTGGCTAGATTTATAAGGAAAATGCTGTTTTTCTAAGTAAGTGGAAGAGTAAAAAAAAAAAAAAAAAAAAGATTCCAGGAGGTATATTTACATTTCAAACTAGTTTTGAGCACTTAGGAATGTGCATTTGCATACAAACAATTAACATGCTAATTATAGATGACTCATTTAAGCAGGTCCTCTCCTTGGCAACCATCACTCACTGACTGAATTACACTAGGCATGAAATTAAGTCAACAACTAGGTTGAATTTTCATTTTCTACAAATAGTATTAACCTCTAATATACACATTAATCCATACCCTCAAGCCTACACCTGAATATGTGGTGCTGGTATTTCTACAGCATCATTTTTGTTTGCATATTCTAAATAAAAATATTTAAGAGATATACTTCAAATGAGTTTAATATCTGAAACTTGAGATGGAAGATGAGGCAAGATGAAATTGAGATAATACATGATAAGATATTAGTGAGTTATAAAGTTTTATTATTAATTGATTTTACATGATATATGGAGAATTCTAGAGTCAAACCCACAATTCACGAAGACAGATCTCAACCCATATTTACCATAGTAAGTAAACTTTAAGGAGATTCCTAAGGTATATGGGAGGGAACGGAATAAGCATTTATGAGCTTTTACAAAGACTATCTCATTTGATTCTCACAACAATCCCGCAAGGTGGATTCTGTTATTATCTTCATTTTAGAGTAGAAGAAATTGAGGTTAAGTGACTTGCCCAGGGTCACATAGATACTAAGTATCTGAGGTCAGATATGAGCTAGGGTCTACCTGACTCCAAACCCAGCTTTCCTTATGTTAAATGTTAGGTTAGGTTAGGGTAAGGATTGGCCCAGAGTCATAGATAGGAAATGTCAAAGATGAGATTAAAACCAAATCACACAACCACAGATTTTAAGATGCAAGAGAATATAGAGGCCTTGGAGTACAGCTCTCTTATTTTTCAGATGAGGAAACTGAGTTTAAGAGAGATAAAGCCAGTTGACCAGGGTCACTCAGCTTGTAAATGTCATACATGGGATTTTACCCCGTTTTTCTTATTCCAAGTCTAGCCTTGCATCCACCATATTCCCTTTGTCCCTTTCATAGAGATAGAATTTAATAACGTTAAGTGAAAAAGTACAGGATGCGGGAGGCATTGCTAGGCAAGATTTCCAGTGGAAAAGATCTGGAGGTTTTGGGCAATCCAAACTCGGTATGACTCAGCAGAGTAACATGAGAGCCAAAATGCATAATGCCATCCTAGACTGTATCAACAGAGGCAGAGTGTCCAGAACAAGAGGAGCTAATGGTTCCATTATGTTCTAATCTGCTCAGGCTCACATCTCTGGACACCACATTTTAAGAAAGCCATTGACAACCTAAAGCATGTTCCCAAGAGCCCCAGAGAAAGCAACTGGAGATGTTTAGCCTGGAGGGGAGATGTAGGTATCTGGGGTGGGACATGATCCTCCCATGACCTCAGGCAACCAGGCAGCCTAACAGATGGAACACTGGGTCTGAAGTCAAGAACAGAGTTCAAATTTTGCCTAAGACATTTATTAGCTGTGCGATTCTGGGCAAATCACTTAACTTTTCTGAGTCTTTGTTTTTTCCTTTGTAAGGGTTTGGATTTACTGACCTCAAAGGTCTCCTTCCAGCTCCAAATGTGTGATCCTTTTGGAAGGATTGTCATATGGAAGAGGGATTAAATTTGCTGTTTGATGCCAGAAGGTAAAATGAGAAAGAGGCAGATTTAGGCTTAATTTAAGAAAACTAAAAATGAACTTCCAAATGATTAGAGTTATCCTGAAGTACAAGGTCTGTCTCTGGAAGCTGTGGTTTCTGGAAGCAGGGCCTAAATGACCACTTGTCTGAAGTCTTGGAGAATGGAGTTCTTGGTCAAGTGTAGATGAACCTAACCTTGTATTTTTATATATTAAGTTCCATATGAGCAGTAGCAAATGCGTTAACTAAGTGCTATATGAATTCATCAAGAGAGAGTTTGGAGACACCAACAAAGATTTCAGCAAGGAGATGAAATTGAATGTATGGGCATAATTTAGATCAGTAAAGAGGTGGAAAGGATATTACATTTTGGAAGAATAAAACAGATTGAAATTCATAAAGTATGGTCATTCGACAAAATGGTAAGGAAATCAGTCCCTCTGAAGGACATGGGTTTGTTTAGTGGATTATTGTAAAGCAATGTTTAAAAATATGTTGGGACAAGATTATGAAGAACTTAAATACCAGATTAAAGAATCTCAACTTTATCCTGTAGGCAATGGGGAACAGTTAAAGGTTTTTGAGTTTGGGGATATGGGAAGTATCATGAGAAAAGTCATTTTCCAAGATGATTAATTTGTCATTCACTCATAGAGTCTGAAGTTAGGGAGCTCACAATTGTCCTTACGTTCCCCCAGATTCTAAAAAAAGAAGCCACAATTCTGGTAATTGGAGGAGTAGACATGGATAGGAAACAGATCTGTAAGTTTCTGTGATAGAGTGTTAAAAGGTATTGAGACTGGAGATCATTGGCATAGCTGTGGGTGAAAAGAAGGAATTACAGCCAAAGTGTGGTAGGAGAGAATGAAATTAGTGTTAGAATCATGTGGGAGCAGTAAGTGTGAATGTCTTGTTTGTGTGTTCCTGTGTAGGTCTTCAGGAGTTAGGGGTCAGTCCAAGGAGCCATTATCTAGAAATGGGTTTCTACCCAGGGTGAGTTATTAATTGCGGTTATTGAGACAGGGAGAGAGAGAGAGAGAGAGAGAGAGAGAGAGAGAGAGAGAGAGAGAGAGAGAGAGAGAGAGAGAGAGAGAGAGAGAGAGAGAGAGAGAGAGAGAGATGTATGTTCTACAGGTGTGAGCCCTGAGTCTATGAGTGGCCCTGGGTCCTAGTGCTCTTCCATTGGGTAATTCTAGGACTTGGGGAGTGATGAGAAGAAAGCCCTAACAGATGGATAAAAAGAAAACATGGAAAATGATAGAGATTAATGTGTATTTGTGTGGGTTCATAAAAACAGTGAGCCATTGATGGTGTTTGGAAAGGGGGTACCATGATGAAAGTTGCATTTTAAGCTCTTTGATGTGGGGTTTAAGACCTTCCACTATCTGGTGGAAACCCTAAATAACCTTTCTATCATTTCACATTATTTCCCTTCATGAACTCTATGTTCTATTTTACCCACCCCACTGCACTCCAAATTATCTATTTCACATGTACTTATATATGTACAAATGTGTGTATGTTTGGCTTACCTGATAGAATGCAAGGTCCTTGAGGGCAGGGTCTGGTTTTTTTTCTTTTCCTGTTCAGAGCCTAGCACAGTGCCTGGCATAGCAGCCAGCGAGTAGATATATACCTACCTTAAATGGATGTGGTGAGGATTAAATAATACTCTTTGTAAAGCACTTAGTACAGTATCTGGCATTCAGTAGGTGTGAATAAACACCCCTCAATAAACATTTATAAGTCCCTACTGTGTGTCAGGTACTGTGCTAAGGTCTAGGTATAAAACAAATCAAGGACCTCACAATTTAATGGAGGAGGTGAAGAGCAAACAATTATCTGCTAACAAGCTGTTTCCAGTATAAAAAGGAAATGCTTCAGAGAAAGAAGGCACTGGGATTAAGAGGGCTTGGGAAAGGCTTCCTGCAGAAGATGGAGTTTTAGGTGAGACTTTAAGGAAGCCAGAGAAGTGAGTAGTATGATGAAGGAAAAGTTGGAGAGACATAATTTCTAGGTAATCATTTGAGTAATTATGGCTACGGAGTAACTAATAAAAAGATGGTCATTTGGCCATCTCTTGTAAACCAAAGATGGATCATGGTAGCCTCTTAACAGCTTAAATGCCCTTGGAAGAGTGGGTATTCTTGGCAGGGCAATCAACTTTGATTGTTTGATTAACAGTAATAATAAGAATGAATATCATAATGACAACTGGACCTATTCTAATGAGGGTCTGGAGTATGTGACTTTGATTACATCACTCTTACTCCTAGACTACCTCCAGCCTGGGACAATCTAGACAAAGGGGCTACCCCCCCTTCCCAAGCCTTAGTAAAACCCAATGGGCTTCCCTAGTTGGGTGGGGTCTGAAAGAGTTTGAAGAGAATGTTAAATCTCATCTCCTCAGCCTTATCCTTCTGAGGCTGATTTGACCTTGTAGTGAATGAGGAAATAGGAAGGGGGATCTGGACCTCCCCAATATTAAAAACTGGTTATTTAATAATCATTTCTCTCAGTAGGCTGAGACAAGGAAGGAGAACACTCCAGGCATGAGGGACAGGCAAAGAGAATGCTTGGTGCTGAGGGATGGCTTAATTCTAGTGCCTTCCCTCTGTAAATTGTTTCTTATTTCTCCTGTATATAGCTTATTTAAATATATTTGTTCTTTTCTGTCTCCTCATTTAGACTGTAAGCTCTTTGAGGGCAAGGACTGTCTTTTGCTTCTTTTTGTATCCCCAGAAGCACTTAATAAATGTTTATTGATTGATTAGCTTGTTCATGGAACCAGGAGGCTAGTATCATTAGATCAAAGGTGGCGGGAAGCAAGATGTGAAAAAATTGGAAGGGGAGGAGGTTAGGTTATGAGAGGTTTCAAATAGAGTAATTTGTATTTGATCCTGGAAGTGATAGGGAGCCAATGGAGTTTACTGAGTAAGAGAGTTACAGGAGCAGACCTGAACTCTGGGAAAATCATTGGCATATAGTAGGCATTTAATAAATAATTTTTGATTGATTGTAACCAACAGAACCACTAGCAGTCCTCATATCTCAGACTAACATCTGCTTCTGTTTTTGAATGGGTCATCTCATATGTCTAGAAGGCACTCCCTTGTCTCTGCTTCTTCATTCTTCCTTCAGGACCTAGTTCACAAAGCTCTTCTTCCATGAAATCCTTCCTAATCCCTCCAGATGAAATTGATCTTTTATCAAAATCTTCTAGAGTCCTTTGTCTGAGTCATTCCTCTGCCTCCAATATACTCTGAATTATACTGACATGTCTACTTAACATATTCTCTTCTTTCCAGTAGATCATAAATTCACTGAGGACAAGGATTATGCTAGTGCTAATCTTTGCAAACTTACTGCCTCACCAGTGTCTTGTTATGGAATAGAAATATTGCATAGAACTGATAAGTAAGGCTGAAAGAATTGACAACTGAGATTTAGGAAGATGATATATGAAGTGAAGAGCAGTGGGACAAGCATAGTATTTGAAGGGGATCTACTTCTAAGAGGTAAGAAAAGGAAGAAAGACCAGGGACTGAAATTTTAAAAGAAGAAAGAGCATAAATTCAGAGAGCATCGTATCACAAAAGCCAAAGGAGTTGAGAGATTCAGGGAGAGTGGTGACCAATGGTGTTAAATTTTGCTAAGAGAGATATCAAAGAGAATGAAGAGTGAGGAAAGGACATTGAGTTTGGTGACCCATTTGGGAGTCTTCCAGGGTGCTGGCTTAAGTCTAGTGGGTCATGGCATTGTGTGGCTGGGACGAGGTAGAATGGGGCTATCTGATGTTGCAGATAATTGAGATTGGGGTAGAGAATAAGGGATAAGAAGTTAAAGATGGTGAGTTAGAAGAGTCAGTGGAGAGGGGGTGGAGCCAAAATGGCAGCACAGCAGCAGCAACATATCGTAGCTCTCACGTAGCCACCCCAAAATACCCATAAAATATGACTCTAAACTAATCCTAGAACTCCAAAACGCACACAAATATACCTTCCACTAAAGTCAGCTCGGCTATGAGGAACCATATCAGCTGTGTGAACCAAAACCAGCCTGGTCTGAAGCCCTGGCTGAGCCCCGGGGGTGGCTGGACGGGAGGAGCTGAGGAGCCTCGGATTAGCGGCAGCTGTGAGCAGTGTTCAGAACTAGGTCAGTGGGACTTGCGAAATCAGGGGAGAAAAGCATCTGGCCGAAAGGCCTCCAGGGCGGGAAAGCGAAAGGCAGAGGTTTTACACCCACCTCTGCATTGCAGCTTCCACACCCGTGGCCTGCTGACAGCAAGGGGACTAAGCTATTGTTCAGAGGCTGACTGTTCTCGCCTCGAGTGGCCTGGATCCGGATTGTGGTCCTGGGCTTTCAGTCCTGGAGTCTTCATTATCCAGTGAGCCAGAAGTAAGTAGGAAGGGACCCAGCACCTTCCTGAGAGCTACGGCAGCCGGGAGGACCCCAGCGATTTGGGACAGAGCTTTCCCTTCTGGAAGCAGAGCCCCACAGAGATTTTTAAAAAAAAATCATGGACTGACCAACCATGAGTAAGAATAAGCATAAGAAGCAGGGTAAGAACAGCAATCAAACCCCAGATTCCTTCTTTGGGGAAAAGAAGGATCATGGCAAAGAGAGGGAGGAGGAGAGTGCAGCCAGAGTACCCCCACCAGGGGCTTCCCATAAACATGTAGAATGCCTTAA
>CM053585.1:530133135-530173446 GCA_028646515.1 Pseudochirops corinnae
TTCCTTCCTTCCTTCCTTCCTTCCTTCCTTCCTTCCTTCCTTCTTTCTTTGCTTCTTTCCTTCTTTCCTTCCTTCTAATTTCTTGAAACCCAATGACTTTCTCTTATTGAGAGCTTTGAATCCTCTGGCCTCAGGGGTTCTTAAATTGAGGTTGGATCCATGGATAGATTTCAGGGAGTCTGTGAACTTTCATGGGAAAAACAAGACTTAAATCTTTATTATATCCTTGCAGTGCCCTACATTTTATTTTATGCATTTAAGAACATGATTCCGAAAAGAGATCCAAAGGCTCCCCGGGACTGACCACCAGAGGCTTCCATGACGCCCCAGCCTGGGGCACATGCACGTTGCAGACCTTAGAATAGCATTGAACAAGGCATTTAATAAATGTTGAATTTGTATTTGTTGGAATTGATAGGTCAATCCATCAACAAACAAGGATTTATTATACACATACTGTGGATAAATATGCTGCACTAGAAACTAGGGATGCAAAGACAAAAAGCCAACCAGACCCTGTCCTTAAGCAGCACACATTCTAAGTTGGATGAAGATTTTTGTTATTAATAAGAGTTGCTTTCAGTGTTCTTTAAGACTCGGTCAATATGTTTTACTAAAGGGCATGATGAAAGAAGGTATGAAAATCTCTCTGCCAGCATTTCCCAGGCTGTTGGGTCAGAGCTCCAGCTGAAGCCTTGAATGAAAGGCCTGGGAATGTGCTTCTTTTTCTGCTCACCTAATCCTAATGAAAAGTGAAAGCTGAGGTCATTAAGTAGCAAGTGATTGGCCTGGAGGAATATTTCAGCACCTTCTTCAGGGCCTCCAGGGTTACTGGAAGTACCATGATTTTTCTTCTGGTTTTCCAATGAAGCCCATGAAGAAACTGAAGGAGAATGATGGCAGGATGTCTATTCTAAGGAACATTGTGGAAACAGGAGGAAGCTGTGGGGCCTTCTGCCTTTCCTTGGGCTTGTATATAACCCATTCTACTCTGTCAGAAGAAGGAACCTGAAACAAATTCACGATCTCTAGCTGGGAAGGAATAACATAAATGTCAGGCTAACCCTGTCCTGCTTTAATACCCACTCACCAAGATCCAGAGCCATAACTGGCATGGGACAGACATGCCTTTGCACTACAATGCAGAACCAGTGAAACATGATTTCCCCTTGCCTTCTCTTCTGCTCCTACAGCAGTGATGGTGGGGGTAGCAGGGGAACTCTCCTTTTCTCCATGGCTCCCTGTCTCTATTGGATTGTGCTCTCCATTTCTGTGCCTGGAGAAGCACATAATTGAGAAACAGAAATATTAAAAGGAAGAACATTAAGAAGTAAGCATGCCCACCAACTGCAGTATCCCAGATTCTGATCTACTATCTTCCTGCCCAACCCCAACACTCTGCTCCCAGAGAAGCAGTCAGGGCTATGTCCACATGAGTCCTGGCTCTTCCAGCAGTTGTGGCCATGTTAGTTTTAGAGATCTAAGGATTCTTCTATTTCCCTTGGCTAATGCTTCACAGTGGGTACCTTTGGTGCCATTACTCTTCCTTCTCTCTTCTCCTTCTACTGCCCTGCTGTAGTCTCTAGCTTTTGTGGGCACTAAGAGTGACAGCAAATGAATGAATGAATGTGTAGGAGGAAATTCAGGGAAACCAGTTAGATGCATCTATAAAATGGAGATAATTTCATACCACCAAGGATTTTTTTTAAGAAAACACTTTGTAAATAAAATTCGTTTGGACAGATCACAGGTATAAATAATAGAAAGAAGGCCAAAATTTGAATAGGAGGAGAACTGAATTCGAATCTTCCATCTGATACTTCACTAGCTCAATGACCAAAAGAAAGGCAATTTCCTTGTCTGTGAAATGAGGATGCATAATGCCTCTAATACCGGCCTCAAAGGGTGGCTAAAAATCAAGACCTCCTGGCCCCCAGTTCAATGTTCCTTATGCTGTAATGAACTGTATCTTCTCTTCTCTCTTAATGGAAGGTAATCTCCTTGAGGGCAGGAGCTCTTTTCACTTTTTGTTTGTATTGCCACTACTGAGCGTATTGCAGTCTGGCAAATAGTAAATGTGATGATGATGGTGATGGTGATGATGGTGGTGATGATGATGATGATGATGGTGATGATGATGATGATGGTGATGATGATGATAGCTGGTATTTACGTAGGGTTTACATGTATTAAGCAAGGTTTTACACATTAATTAGCACAGTGCCTGGCATACATCTTCCCCATTAGATTTGAAGCTCCTTGAGACACATAGTAGGTGCTTAATACAGATTTATTGACTATATTACCTCATCCCTGGAAG
The DNA here is from genome assembly GCA_028646515.1 of Pseudochirops corinnae. NCBI lineage: Eukaryota > Metazoa > Chordata > Mammalia > Diprotodontia > Pseudocheiridae > Pseudochirops > Pseudochirops corinnae. Next base: position 530,135,456 of record CM053585.1, read on the forward strand.
GCAGATGCCATTTTTGTTCTCATTTTACAAAGGGGGAAACTGAGGCAAATAACACGTAAGTGACTTGCCCGCAGGCAATCAGCTGGTAAATGTTTGAGGCTGGATTTGCACTCGTCTTCCTGATCTTAAGTCCTGTGCTGTATTTTTGGGCTACCTAGCTGCCTCTCTCTTTATACAAAATATTTATAAAGTAAATAGAATGTGCTTTTTTGTGGGGGTGGAGTCTAGAGCACTAACATGGGGAAGTGACTTGCCCAAGTAGAATGGGACAAATAGAATTTGAATTTAGGTCCTCTGACTCACAGTGCATGGAACATAGTAAACCCCTAAGCAGTAATTGTTGACCATATGACGGTGACTCAAAAAAGAGAGGGGCCAGTTGAATAGCAATAGCCCATGAACATCCCAGGTTCCCACAAAAAGCCTCATTGAGAAGTTTTGATTGTGCTGGGCTGATCCCCTCTGGGGACTCTGTGAAAAGCCATGGGTGATAGAGACTCCACTCTCCAACTGCAGCCCTACCTGGTTTCAGCTCCTTAGAACAAGATGACCCATTGCCGGGTACCCCCTGGCCCACTTTTCAGCTTCCTTCTGTGTGTTGTCTTCCCCCACTAGATAGTAAGCTCCATGAGGGCAGGGACTGTTTTTCCTTTTCTTATTTGTATTCTCAGCATTTAGCACAGTGCCTGGCACTTAGTGGGTACTTATTAATGTTAGTTGAATTGAATAGTGTAGGAAGCAGGATTGGGGAGAACTCCCATGCTGACCAGATCAACGAGAGAGGAAACTGAGGCTTAAAAAGCAAAGGAACCCAGCTTTGGATTGCAAGTTTCATCTGTTTTAACTGTCAGATTTGAAAGAATGATGACAATTTGGTAGCCACCTAGTAGCTGGAAGATGTACTTTCCCCTTTCCATACTAACAAGGGATTCTTCTAACAAGCCTTTATCATCAGAGATAAAGATGTTCCAGAGAAAAGATAACCACATTGTTATCTGCCAAAATGTTGAAAACCAATACTCTTTGGCCAGTTCTCCAAGGTTGTCCCTAATGTGGACCTGATTCATGTGCAAAGCTCATTGGAATGAGTAATTTGAAAACCAGATCCCAAATACCCTATAGGTTGAGTAATTATGGTACGAGGGAGCAAAACTGGGAGAGAAATCTAAAGAATATGAGTCTAGCAGAAGCATAAAGATGATCTGATCAGTTGGGGGATCTATGTATCAAATGGCTGATATACTACCTCAATTTTTCATGACAGTCAAATATTATAATTGTATGACTGCCATATTTGCCTGTTTTGAATATATTATCACCTTGCTCTTCTCACATATCTAGAAGCTGGCACTTATCCTGCCATGCAAAGATTTCTCTCTTTTCATTAGTCTGTCAAAACATCTATAAATATTAGATTGTTTTGAGGTCCTGAGACCTAATTTGGGAAAGGAAAAATATTTTTTTCTCTTGAGGCTTTCTATGGCATGAACTGTGATGAATGCAGTTGTGTTCCCAGGGGTCATTCATAACAGCCAGTTATAGCTACTTAATCCAGGGGACGATTGAAAGAGTGTCATGCAAATTACCCAGCTGGATGAAAGAAAAGTTACCGTGGAAATTCCTATTAATACCCATCCACAAATATGTGAATTTGAAATTCGCTAAAGTGTGAAAGTCCAACGTAGCCAGCTGTTTCCAGCATCTAGGCAGGGTTCCTTTGAACTATGCAGCTTAGGTCATTTCCACAGGATGTCATTTCAATGAGACCTCTTCTGTTCTCTCAGCTCAGAACTAAAGCTTTCTGAAACCTTTGGACAGAAGCTGCTGGAGTCCCCAGATTCCAGCAGTGAAGAGAGAGTTGGCACAGTGGCATTTTTTCAAAAAATCATAACAAGTCAAGGGACACATATCCTGGGGAGGGACCTGCCTAAGTTGCTTTCTGTAAGGGTAGGTGTCTTGCTTGGAAGATAAAGGGAGACATGGTGCATAGTAAGAATTAGGAGGCTTTAAAAAGAAAATCTTTTGGTTTTAGGTCACCATTTATTTTCAGATATATCCTTCCTCCTCTGTTATCCAATGTAGAAACAAAACAAACCAAAAAATAAGTAAAGGAAGAGAGGAAAAGAGAAATACAACAAAATCAATCCACACATTGACGATGTTTTTCAGGCTGTTAAAACCTTTTTCAGCCTGGCCCCAACCTATCCGTCTTCCTAGTGCATCATATTTATACATTATTCTCCCTCTCACATGTTGAAATCTAGCCATCCTAGCCTTCTCTTCCTTTCATCCTCACACATAGCCCTCCGTTTACTGTCTCTGTCTTTGTTCTAGCCATCCTCCGTGCCTGGAAAGCACTCCTTCCTTACCTCCTAAAAAGCTGTCTCTTCCTTCAAAACACAGCTCAAGCACCACCACCGACCTCAGGGATTCTTTTTGTGTATTCAAGACTCTTTTTGACAGTCTACTGAAGCCAATGAACCCCCTTTAAGAATAACTTTTTTTAGATGCACAAAACAAAATACATAGGATTATAAAGAAAATGAGTTAGGCTGAAATATAGTTATAAATATTTTTAAAAACCATTTTCACTGATGTCATTTGAAGAATCCTTGTTCTATACAAAACCTTGCCTTATCTCCCTAATTGCTAGAGCAATTTTTACACCTATCTTAAATTTTGGTTTTTAAAATTTAATATATTTTATTTTTCCCCAATTACATGTTAAAACAAATTTTTAACATTTAAAAAAAAGTTTTGAGTTCCAAATTCTGTCGCTCTTTCCCTTCTTCCCCTCCTCCTTCCTTGAGATTGTAAGCAATCGGATATTAGTTATACATGTGCAATCATGTAAAATATTTACATATTTATCATTTTATATAAGAAGACTCGAATGAAAGAAAAAGACTGAAAGAAAATGAAAAATAGCATGCTTGAGTCTGTACTCAGACACTATCAGTTCTTACTCTGGAGGTACATAGCGTGCTTCAACATTAAATATTTATTGCCATTATATTTTTCTGTATACATTTATGTATGTACATGCTGCCTGCTCAGTTGCAATGTAAATTCTTTGAAAATAGGGATTATTTCTCCTCCTCCTCTTCTTCCTCCTCCTCCTCTTCTTCTTTTTTCTTCTTCTTCTCCTCCTCCCCTTCTTCTTCTCCTTCTTCTTCCTCCTCCTCCTCTTCTTCCTCCTTCTCTTCTTCCTCCTCCTCCTTCTCTTCTTTTTTCTTCTTCTTCTCCTCCTCCCCTTCTTCTTCTCCTTCTTTTTCTTCCTCCTCCTCCTCTTCTTCCTCCTCCTCCTCTTCTTTTTTCTTCTTCTTCTCCTCCTCCCCCTTCTTCTTCTCCTTCTTCTCCTTCTTCTTCCTCCTCCTCCTCCTCCTCCTCCTCCTCCCTTTTCTCCTCCTCCTCTCCCCTCTCAGATCCAATTTGGTCATAATGAATACTGTTTTGTACATATTGCTGCATTCTTTTAACTAGGATTTGTTTCAAAAAGAGTTTATATCTCTCCACCTCACCCATGTCCTATAGAATATAATCCCCTTGAGGGTAGGGACTGTTTTCATTGTTGCATTTTCATCCCTAGCGCCAGACGTATAACAAACATGTCTTAAATGAATGCTTGTTGTTGAATTGAATGGGATTTCTTGGCTCATTCTTTGACTTACTCTTTTTCACATATCCATATTCATTTGACAATATAGATATTCTTCTGAGGTATGATGCTATTTGAATGATTAAATCATAGTATGTAGAGCTAGAAGGTATCTAAGAGACCATCTAATCCAATCTTGACTATCTAGTCCAATCCCTTCCTTTTATAGATAGGGAAACTGAGGCCTAGAGAGCTGAAGTGACTTGCCCAGTGACTCCTGTTAGTCAGTAGGAGAGGCAAATCATGCTTTCCTATTCTGAAGTCAGCATTTTGTATGATATCTTATTGTTCCTTCTAGCTTCTCCAAAGTCTCTTCCAGCTCCAAAATTCTTTAATTAGATGATACTAGATTTTGGTTACTCAAATTTTCCCCTCACTGAGCCTCTGAAATCAGGTCTAGAGCCATGCCCTGCCATCAACCCAATGGAGTTGCTTTGTCACAAATAACATGATGGGATGTCACCAGTATAGATTCACTAGTGGCAGCCTTTTTAGAGCATATTAGACCTTTTATTGAAGGTATGGTGGGAAAAAACCCACTAGATTTTGGATAAGGGACCTGGATCTAATTCCTCATTCTAAGGCATCCTTAGCTTGTAGGACTTGACAAATTGTTTAACCTCTCATGTCCCACTTTCCTCCCCTGGAAAATATTATTAGAGCAGCTAGGTGGTGCAGTGGATAGCACACCAGGCTTGGCATCAGAAAGACCTGAGTTCACATTTGACCCCAGATACTTACTAGCTGTGCCACCCCTGGCAAATCATTTATCTCTATTTGCCTCAGTTTCCTCATCTGCAAATGAGCTGAAGTAGGAAATGGCAAACTACTCCAGTATTTTTGCCCAAATGGGATCAGAGTCAGACACAATTGAAATAAATGAACAACAACAATAAAATGTTGTTATATTCCTGGGCAAGTCACTTAACCCCAATTGCCCTCCAAAAAAACAAAACAAAACAAAAAAAATGGGGTGGGTAGGTGGCACAGTGAATAGAGCACCAGCCCTGGAATCAGGAGGACCTGAGTTCAAATTTGAATTCAGAGACTTAACACTTACTACCCCAATTGCCCTCCAAAACAAAACAAAACAAAATGTTGTTATATTAAGGATAATAAAACTGACCTAGATATATCATAGGCTTGTTGGTAAGCTAGCACTTTTAAAACTTCAAAACACTAGAGAAATGTGATTTATAATCATTACTTTAAGAAACAACAACTCTACCCTTTAAGACTGAAGGCTTGGAGACCTTTTGGTCAGATAGAACCTTCAGTTCACAATCTTGAAAAAAAATGGACCTATTTAGTAGTCAAGAGGAAGCATCCATTTTTCATAAAGTTTAATACTTTGTCACCTTTAAACTGAACAGGTTATACTGAAATGAAACTTGTATGAAATATTCTAGACTATCTGGAGCATCAAACTATGGTAAGGATTTTATTTGTGCCAAGTCTGTTGCCAATGATTAGCCTAACATTTTGAACATGGTGTCCATGAATTTCAACAACAATAATAAAAACAACAATATTTTTTGGAAAATTATTTCATTATAATTTTATCATTTGCATATCTATGTGGTTTAATTTATGCACTTACAACACTATTCTGATAGGAAGTTGCTAGGCTTCACCACACTGCCAAAGTCCATTAAGAACCCTTGCTTCAGGGTATGAGGTCGAGAAGAGAATTATAACAGATATTTCTATTCAGTGCTTGAATTTTCTTTTTCTCTTTTTCTTTCTTTCTTTCTTTCTTTCTTTCTTTCTTTCTTTCTTTCTTTCTTTCTTCCTTCCTTCCTTCCTTCCTTCTCTTTCTTCCTTCCTTCCTTCCTTCCTTCCTTCCTTCCTTTCTTTCTTTTCTCTTTCTTTCTTTCTTTCTTTCTTTCTTTCTTTCTTTCACTTTTTGGAGGGCATTTGGGGTTAAGTGACTTGCCCAAAGTCACAGCTAGTAAGTGTGTCAAGTGTCTGAGGTCAGATTTGAACTCAGATTCTCCTGATTTCAGGGCTGATGCTCTCTTCACTACACCACCTAGCCGTCCCAGTGCTTGAATTTTCACAAGCACTTTCTATCCCAGAGGCTTTGGTTTTAGGGATGGGTGACCAGGGTTTGAATCCTTTCTTTCCTATTGAATACCTGGGTGACCTTGAACAACTTCTTCATCCCAGGAAACCTCAGTTAACTTATCTGTAATAGGAAGGGATTGGACTATATATTTGATGCTACGAGTCAGGTGAGGTCACTGGGCTTGAGAGACCAAAGCTGATAGTAGAAAATTCAAATTTATTTTTTTTCTCTTTCATTAAATAATGTATTTTTGATGCCTTTTGTCTTAATATTCCAGTCATGGGTGGACGATAGAAGGGGATCCTTCACCTAATCCTCCCTGGTGACAAAGAAAAAACCAATTAATTAAAAACAACCAAAGTGGGAACTATATCTGACATTATACATAACATCCCCCCTTGGAGGTTTCTGCCTCTCTGCCATGAGGAAGGAGGTATGGTTCTGAAAATTAGAATTTAATACCTGATTAAGTTCACAGTGTGACCATCCCATAATCTGTGCTCCTTCTCTATTTTCTCTTGTTTCCTCCCTAGACAAAGTGGGAAATAGACCCCCCTGAGAGCACTGGGCTATTTTCTTCCTAGCTTGGATGCCTGAATTGTTCAGTGATAAGTGCCTCATAAACACACCTGAAGAGCTATGAAGAGAAAGGAAAGAAAGGAAAAAGAGAGGGTTGGAGAGAGAAAGGAAAAGAGAAAGCTTGTTTACTTTTACCTGTTTATCCTGCTGTCTGTCTTTGGTATTTATCAAATGGAAAGTGAAGCCATTCGCTGTGTGAGCCAGTGACAGAAGGCTCACAAAATGGAATTCTAAGGGAATCAGATTCCCTAGTGACCCTGTGACCTTCATTTTTATAAGTGTTTTTCTTTTCTTTTCTTTTTTTGTTTGTGTGACAGCTAGATGGTATAGTGGAGAGAGCACTGGACCTAGAGTCAGGAAGACCTGAGTCCAAATCCAACCACTTAACCTCTGTGTACCTCAGTTTCCTCATTTGTAAAATGGAGATAAACCTCTACTTCTGAGGATTGTTGTGAGGATTGAATGTTATAATATATCTCTTAAGTGCTCTGTGCAAAGCCTGGCACATGGGAAGATCTATATAAGTGTTAGATATTGCTTTTATTATTATTTCTCGGTGCACCTTTTTCATTTGGACTCGTGCTGTTTTCAGTATTGGAAACTCCTGGTATAAAAGTTCTCTCAGACACAACTCATCCATAACTTAGAGTCTTAGAGAATTGACCTGAGCCACAGTGAAATTAAATGGGTGGTAACATGTCCAGTCAATGTTGGAGGCAAGATTGGAATCTCAGCTCTTTATGCTTCTGAGGGGAGAAGGAGATTGCCAGATTGCTAGGTCTCAGAACAGGAAAAGCCCTCAACATTCATCCAGTCCAACCCATGAACAAATAAGAAGAATCCCTTATATAACATACTCAACAAAGCAATTTTCCTGTCTTCACTTGAAGTCCTCTCTTGAACCCAGGACTTCAGAGGCTGCTCATTCTATTTCTGGACACTTCCAATTGTTAGGACATTTTTCCTTAACGCTGTTAGCTGTACCTGTTACTCCTGGTTCTGCCTAATAGAATACATCCAAAACCTCTTCATATGATGGCCCTGAAATACTTGAAGACAACCATCATGCTTGGCCCCTTCCTACCCACATTTTCTCCAAGTTGAACATACTCAATTACTTCAGCTAGTCCTATTACATGAACTCAAGCTTCTCTTTACCATAGCTTATAAAAACAGAATTTAAGAATTGAAAGGAACCTTAAGGATCATGCAACTTAATTCCCTCACTTTACAGATGAGAAAACTGAGATCCGGAGAAGTGAGGTTACTTGTTCAGAAGAATGGGTACCAGAGCCTGTGCATTCTGACCCCCAGTCCTTCAAGGTTTATCATATTTTCTCCTAAGGTATACTCAGAGTTTAAAAGAATATCAATGAAGATTGACAAAGGGAATAAGTCTATCAGAAATGTAGAAAGTAGAAACGAAAGTGCAAAATCCAAAGAAAACAACAAATGTAGTGGAACTCTCTCACAAACTGGCATTTCATGGTGAGGCTCTCAATATTTTTACCCAGTCTCCTGGAAATAGTCCATCAAAGGCCAAGAGCAGCTTCCCAGAATAAAGCGGTGTTGGTGTTTCCACTGCCTCACTGACTGGCCACAGAAATGAAGCTGTAAACCAGACTCTTTTTCAAATCTATAGGGATAGACTAAAGAGAACAAATACACACATGTGCTTCTCCCATCTGAATTAGGTAGGCAATGGTAGATCCTGGTGACTTCTTCTGACGGTGACATCTCTTTTTAGGTGGGAAATCCATCTCTTAATAGATTTCTCCCCGTAGAGTGAGCTAATATCCACTTTAAAATGTCAGACTCTACTAGGAGGAAAGTGTCTCCTTATTTGTGGAAAATAAATCAATTTTTGCACCTATTACTGAGAATGGACCAGAAAATAGAAACCTTTTGGTTCTGTAAACAGTGTCTTTGGCGTGAGCAAATGGGGCAGTTGTACTATTATATAATCAAAAAAGACAAGAGGAAATTAAATATCCATTGAAATGGGCATGAAGCAGTCTCAGAACCTGTGCTTTAAAAACAACAACATGCTTATTTACATATCTTACCAACCCTGGTCTAGAACTGATTTGATCTTCCTTTGAAAATTGGCTATAATTTCCATCTTGTTATCTTGTAATTTTCACTTCCCTATCGGTATTCTGATAAAGTAACTTTCAGAAATCAACCTTTTTCTTAAACCTGCAGTTAAAGGGAGACATTTTGGATGAGCTCACACTAGAAAGGAAGGCTTTCATATATGCCAGTAGTTAAACATGGACTGAAAAAAAAACACTTTAAAAATCAAACCCCTATTTATTTATACATGTGAAATTATGGATGTACCAAATTATCACAGCTTTTCTCATGGGCAACTTTATATGACAAATACAAGTGTAAGAGACATGGGAAACTATTTATAATTCAAATATACTTAAGTATAATGATAGCTGGTCAATTGCGCACTCACTTTCCTCTTCTGATCTTTTTGATTGTCCATTCATCTATGCGTGTATGCTTTTGTTCTTCAGGTTCTGCTTTTCTCACTCTGAATTACTTAATGATTATCTGTCTAGCTGTATTTTTTTCATATCCCTTATATTTGTTACTGTTAATAGTACTCCATTAGTGTACAGCTTGTCTCCATATTGGGCATTTATAATGTCTGTAGTATTTTGCCTTAAAGGTAACATGGCCATGATTATCTTTGTATAAAATGGTTCTTTCACTTTTGTGACATCCTTGGGATATGTTCCTATTAGTAGTGTGGTTGTTGCATCAAAAGGTGCAAGCAGCTTTATTTCTCATTGTGAATACTGTAAATCACTATTTTTACTCCAGTTTGCAGTACCATCAGCAATGTACATGTGACATTTTTTTTTTTAACAATCCTGCTTCTATCACATTTCATAATTTTGTAGGTTGGATATTTCTGGTGGCCAGTTTGATGGGGTATATGAAAGCATACACATCTTATAAGTATGGGTGCTCCTTCCAGACTCCCTCTCCTCCCCCTTCCTTGTCCTTTTCCCTGTCATCCTCCACAGTAGTAATAATGGTGGATTTCATATAAAGTGGTCTTTAAAGTTTATAAAACACTTTTCCCCTCCACAATAAACCTTACTTTCCATGAATCTTCCCCAAAGAATTTGTTTACTAGAAACCTTCTTCTGATCTTTTAAGTAATTTGTCAGGGGAAGGAGCAGAGATCCTGTTTCAGTCCTTGAGCTGTTCCTCTGTTGTCCCTCACTATTAGTATGTTGTTTTCCCACCACCTTTGCTAGTCATACATGATCTTGGCGATGTCTCTTACCCCATTGCTTGTGTGCAAGTCATTATTAAGAATATGTTACCACCTACTTACATCTCCAGTGAACCCCAAAATATGGGCTTAACTCTCCCCTCCAATACTTTGTTGGGTAAACAATGCTATATATGTAGTAGGTACTGTTATATAACATATATTATATAACATATGTTATATAACATATACACATGTGTGTATAATATATGTACATGCATATGTGGAGGATACACATGCACACATGTATGTACCTAGATATATGTCACTTGTATGACACTTTAAGTAAATATGAGTTGTTTTTATATCACATGTTGAATAGGACCTAGGGCAACATGGTTATATAATAAAATGGAAAGACCAGTGGATTCAGAATGAAGAAAACTCAAGTTTAAATCCCTGCTGGGCTACTTCCTATCCAGTAGATCTTGGGTAAGTGCCTTAAGTTTTCTAAACCTCAAGGTTACTAATACTTATAGCACCTAACTCATGGTTGGTGTGGTTAAAGTTCTTTGTAACAGATTTGAATCAGTATTGCTGTTAAGATTAGCAATGTTGCACGGTTTCTTTGGGTACTTCCCATGACTTGTTGATGTCCTAATATGGAGTATGTTAGGTAATCAAAATATGTTTCCTCTAGGGCATCATTTGCCTCTCTTCCAATAGCCCAAAATACTATAATCCTCTCAAGCAGTTGAGCTAGGTGCTGGAAATACAAAAATGGAACAATCCCTGTCCTCAAGGAGCTAACATTCTCTTGGAGAAGACAACGTATAAAGATATGATGTAACACACACAGACACACAGACACAGACAGACACACACACTTCTCAAATTACCCCTAGGAGTCAGCTAATCTCCAGGGCCTTACTGCCCTTGGGGCATAAAAGCATTATTTGATATGACAAATGGTATTTGAGATATTATAGAAATGTGGTCTCCCGCTCCTCTGGTCCTCTGGCCAGATTTTGAAAAGTCACAGCATTTTTTTTGGCTTGATCAAAAGGCACATAGAAATTCCTAGTGGATTGAGTCAATCCAGAATAACCAATTCTGTGAAATCATAGAAACTGCTGACCCTTGGTCACTAATGTCTATGTCTCTTATATTCCTATAAACTCCAAAATGTAATCTGAATGTTAATTACCAAGTGATATCTTTAGGAAAATGAAAGAAATCTAGAATCTCAGAAATATGATACAAATATATTTAGAAGACCAACAGCATTGTAATGTGTTGCACGTGAGGAAAACTTCATATTTACATTGGAATGATTTACCCTTAAGAAAAGCCTACTTAAGTCAAATTATTAAATAATCAAATCTCAGTTTGAAAACCTACCTATCAAAAGACATTTAAGTCAGTGATCAAGATTTTTAGTATTTATTATAATTCGGAATTTTCTGATACTTTTATTCCTCTTCATTCTATATTGTCACAGAAAAGAAGAGAACCAGAGCCACTATCTTGGTTTGCATGTTGACAGGTACACTGCTATAAGAGATGCTATTTGAATGAGTGAGCAAAGGGCAAAGGAGAGATGGGGCAGGCTTTAGAACTGAGGAACATAGATTTGGAGGGTTCCCATGATGCCAGTAGGCCCCAGCCACCCCAATTACCTTGTGCTTATTTTGTATATGCCCGTTTTTAAGTGTGGGACTTCATTACCACCCCAATAAATGGCTCAGACACCTCAATTAGATCAATAATCAATTTAAAGTATATACTATGTATGGACAAGTCCTTAATATGCTTGAGAGGATTATAGCATTTTGGGCTATTGTAAGAGAGGCAAATGATGCCCTAGAGGAAACATATTTTGATTAGCTAAAAGAATCAGACATATCTCTGGGCCTAAAAAACAACAGAAATAGCAGAGCTCAGTCAAATGGTGAACCAATTTAGTGGTGGAAGACTTTCAGTTTGAAGGATTTCAAGCCCCTAAGGGAATAATAAGAATCACTGGGAGGGGGGTGAGAGGAAGAGGAGAAAGTTTCTGTTTCATTCCCTCCCCTCACCTCCATTGACCACGTCATCAGAAAGAATGAACTAATAGGAGACAACATATCAATCTGGGACTGATAATTACTTGGGAAAGCTAGCTTCAGGGAATGTAATTGCTTGTGGGAGAGAGAAGCCCTGGATATGGACTCTAAAAAGCCACTGACCCTCAGAGTCCAGAACAGAATTATACCTAAGGGGAATTTTATGGAGACTCTATAAAGGGAGAAATGAATTTCCTATAACCAAGAATTGCATTACTCCTTTGCCATAACTATTCTTTACAAATGTACCTTGCTATGTCTGTACTTTTAAATGTTTCCTTTCTCTCCCCAGGTCCTATGTGTATTTGTGGGAGAATATCCCATACTATTTTGGATGGAACATTTATACAGGTAAATACCTTTGCTAAAAACTCATTAAGCCTATTGGTTATTGTTAGCAAGAAGCGTATTGGTGGGGGCTCATGAATAACAGTACTATGACCCCTGAATGTTAACCCTAGACCCTGGAGATTAGCTGGTTCCTAGAGGTAATTTGAGAAGCACGTGTGTGTGTCTGTCTGTGTCTGTGGGTCTGTGTGTGTTACATTATATCTTTATACGTTGTCCTCTCCAAGAGAATGTTAGCTCCTTGAGGACAGGGATTGTTCCTTTTTTGTATTTCCAGCATCTAGCTTAACATGTGGCAAATAGTAGGTGTGTGAGAAATGTTTGTTAATGATTTATTGGTGGTAGCAATACCATAGAATTTGGATTATAAGATCATAGAGTCAGACTTAGAAGGGACCTTAGAGATGGTCTATTCCAAATTCCTCATTTTCCAAATGAAGAAATTAAGGCCCAGAGAAAACCTTATTAGTAAATAAGTTGAGAGTCAAACCCAGTTCTTAGGACTCCAAGTTATCTCTGTAATCAGGGAAAGTTCACACGGTTGACAGAAGCCACCAGTCATTACTGATTCTTTTATTGCCACTTCATTGCCTTTTTTCTCCACGGGTTTTTATCTTGAGTTTTTTCTGGGTTTTAATTTTATTTTCACTTAGTCTTTCCATAAAAAAATACAATAACTACACAGAGAACTTTTTTTGTTTGTTTGTTTCTCTCCTTTCCTTCATTTATTCCCTCTCTCCCTCAGGAAAATGGCTCTGGACCAGGTGTGTGTTGTACCCAGCTTATGCCAGCTTGGAGAACTGATTATTAAATTTTCAGTTTGAGCATTTATACTTTAGGATTCAACAAATGCTACAAATCAGTTTGGTTTATTCTTTTGGTGATTGCTTAGACTTCAGTTAATGATAGAGAAAATGTTAATGCAGGTTAAACTTAAAAGTGTGCCAAGTTCTCATTTTCTTTTTTGTGGGGGGGGTCAGGGGGAAGGCAGAGCCAGTTATTAAACATTTTCAAGGACACCACTGATCTAGACTCACTTGGGGATATTTTACTGAACCAGCAGCTTCTAGTTGGCTTGATGGGGTATGGATAAAAGCACAAATAAGTGAGAAGTAAGCCCACACTTCTTTCTGAACTAAAGGCTCCCCATCACTTGATGAAGTGTTAGTTGCATGGTAAATGAACCCCACTAAGCCTCGTCTTTCAAAAATCATTGTATGAGAAGCCTTTTCAGTCTTAGAATACTCAAAAAAAAAAATCCTTGCCAGGAGACAGTTGAAGGAAGAAGTATCAGAAATTAGGGAAAACACAGATTAAAGAGAGAGAACATTGACAATTCTAAACAAGATGGCGGGAGGGCATTTAGAGGAACTGGAAAAATATCTAAGCTGGAATTCAACTATGGTTTTAGAAGATATCCCAGACAGACATCTATGTTTTCATTGTTCCTTTCCCCTTGTCTCCACATCTTTTCCTCCCTCTCTCCTCTGCTTTAAAGGAAAAAGTCATGTCAGTCAGGCAACTCATATTAATTAAGAGCCTACTATGTGCCCAGTGTGGGGGAATAGGAAGAGAGGCAAAATAAAAACACTTGCCCTTGGGAAACTCATTCTAATGGAGGAGACAACATGCAAGCAACTATGTAAGTGGAAGACAGATGGGTAGATTGGGGGTAATTCTAGCTGGAAGATTTGTGCTTGGGTCTTTATTTCAATATTAATGAACTCTGTGACCTTGAACAAATCACTATGGTTGGGCTTAGTTTCATTCCTCAGGGATGATAAAATTTGTGCCAATTCCCTCTCAAAGGTTTTTTTGGCGGGGAATGAGAGTTTGAAGGGGGGAAGGCAAGGCAATTGGTGTTAAGGGACTTGCCCAAGGTCACACAGCTAGTGTGTCATGTGTCTGAACCTGGATTTGAACTCAGCTCCTCCTGACTCCAGGGCTAGTGCTCTATTCACTGTGCCACCTAGCTACCCCCCAAAGGTTTTATTCAGCTTTTGTCAAACGTTATCACAAAATGCCTAAATTTCAGAGTTGGAATCACAGATCTCTGAAAAGAAACCTCTACATTATGCTCAACAAATAGCCTCATTCAGCTTCTACTTAAAGATCTTCAAAGAAGGGAAAGCCACTATTTTCCAAGGCAGGGCATTTTACTTTTTGGGAGAATCTAATGATTAGGTCATTTTTTTTTATTGTATCAACTTGCTTTTTTTGCAAATTCCAGCTGATCTGCATTCTGCCTTATAGGACCAAGAAGAACCAAGATAATCCCTCTACCACAAAATAGCCTTTCAAAGACTTTAGAGGTAGTATGATATGACATGAACTTGAGGCCCTTCAGGATCTTTGTTTTCCTCCTCTGGATGACTCCTAGCTTACTAATACCTTCCCTAAAATATGGCATCTGGAATGGAACATAATATTTGAGATAACAATCTGGTCCCCTTAGGTAGATATCCTGTGAACCAGCCTTTGATAAATATCATTTATTGTCATTATCGACATTATCAAGTATAAGTTGATTTGAATTACATGCTACTCCATTAAAATAAAGGTATAATTTGTATGGGGGGAAGGGAAAGGGGAAAGAAAGAGAGGGATTTAAGATAATAGAATCATGGATTCAGAGATGAAAGAAATATTAGATGGGATCTACCGTCCTTTTACAGATTAGGAAAATGAGACCCAAAGAGGTTGAACAACATGCCCAAAGTCACACAACCATATGAATCGGAAAAGGATAAGATTTGAAATGAGGTCTTATTGATTTCAAATACTACGCCCTAGTCACTACCCTACATGACTCTACAACTTAAAAAATCAAGACACTCATGGCTAGATGGCACAGTGAATAGAGGACTGGCCCTGGAGTCGAGAGGACCTGAATTCAAATCTAGCCTCAGACACTTAACACTTGCTAGCCATGTGACCTTGGGCAAGTCACTTAACCCCAATTGCCCTGACCTCCCCCCTCCCAAAAGCAATAAATAAATAAATAAAAATAAAGTTTAAAAAATCAAGACCCTTGTAGTGTAATTGTAGAGTCAAAACATTCTGTTAGAGGCAGAAAGGGCATACATGAGGAGTTTATGATGCATTTTTATCTTTGGACCCTTCATTTCAGATCCCTTTGTGTCTTTTGTCATATTTAGCACAATTTACACATAGTAAGCACTTAATAAATGCTTGAATGAACAAATGATTGCATGGATGAATGGATGAATGAATGAATGAATGGATGAATGGATGAATAAATAAATTAATGAATAAAATGTGGCACATAGGCAGGTAGGTACCTCAGTAAAGAATGAAGATGCTTCTTTGCTGGGGTCCTGGCAGATGGTATTATGACCTGTCAGGTGGGTCAGTAGCTCCCCAAACTGTGGCAAGTGTTACTTCAGCCAAAATCAGGGTTAGCCATACATGGGCATGAAAAAAAAATCAATATGATATCAGTACACTGAACTGCCCATCACAACTGTCACCCACTCTTGGCAAATGGCTATGGTGGGGCTTACTACATTCATGGGCTGGTCTTAATCAGAAATGAGGAATCCATTTATCTATCTATCTATCTATCTACCTATCTATCTATCTCTATCCATCTCCCCATTGATCAATCTATCTCTATCCATCTATCTAACCATCTATCCATCTATCTCTATTCATCCATCCATCTCTGTCACTGTCTCTCTGATTCCTTCTCTCTCTCTCTCTCTCTCTCTCTCTCTCTCTCTCTCTCTCTCTCTCTCTCTCTCTCCTCATCCTAATGAGAGACAATATTTCAGAATAGATAGAGAGATGGAGAGCTGGCCATGGAGTCAGGAAGACTTGGGTTCAAGGCCCACCTCTGACACACATTGGCTGTGTGACCATGGGCAAGTCATTTAACCTCTTAGCGTTCTGGCCAATTCTCTAAGACTCTAAGTTACAGACCAGTGGCCCGTCTATATGGGTGTAGAGAGTATATCCATCAGGGCTTCTCTACATCAATAAAATCGCAAGTCCAGGCTAGAACAATTCATCATATAATCACAAATACAGAGGCAGGAGGAACCTCAGAGGCATCAAGTCTAACCACTTCATTTCATGGGTGAAAAGACTAAGGCTCGAAGAGTTTAAATGATTTGCCCAAGAGATGGGACTCAAATCTGCTGCACTCCCACTGGAGCCTCATGTTCTCAGATTGTCCTCTCAGTACCTAACTCAACCACAGCAGCACCTTTTAATACCAAAATATCTCAATTTCATCAAACCTTATAAGTCTGGATTTCCATGAACTGTCTCTTCCTCTCCATGATGATACATGGTAATGGTTCTTCTGTTACTTGATAGAAGTTATTAGAATTAAGTAACAGATGCTGAGCTAATCTTTTAAATTTAAATCTCAGGTGTACTCAATTTGGGACCCCGTTGTGACACAGCAGGGACAAGAGATGGCTGGTGGAAGTAACTTCTCCAGGAGAAATTGTAGGAGACCTGTTTCTTCACCTTAAATGACATGAAATAAGGTTTTTGTTTTTTTTTTCTCTCTACTACCCTCCTAATGTCCTTGCTCCTGCTTTGGGGCTGGGGATGATGATAATAGGAAGTTTTTACAAAGACATTATAGATATTATCTCACTGGCTTTGAGGATGTGTTTTGGTCCTGTACTGCTCCTTGAGTGGTCAGTACCTTAGAATGAATATAGTTTATATGATAGAAAGCCAAGCCACCATTGCTAACCTTTGATGATTACATACATTTTCTGCTATTGAACCAAACTTTTTTTTTTTTGCTCTACTCTTGATTGGGGTCTTGGGGGTGGGGAGAGTCAGTCTTTAGGGAGAAAGCTGCTGTCACTGGTGAGTGCAGTTAATTAGAATAACATTTGCTTTTAATTGTTCAATATTTGGTACAGTTATCAGTCCTAAAGGTTATGTTGTACTTTCCGATAAACTGATCACTGGGGATTTCTGTAGTCTCCCTAGGCTGTTTCTGGCTAAATATAGGAAAGCTAGACAGTTAGGGATAATTGTCTCTGATATTAAACCTTCTCATAAAACTGATTAAACTCATTCGGGTTTTTCATGGAGGTAATTTTCAGACTTTTTTTCTGGATAAGAAACTGGATCATTTCTCAAAGGCTTCTGGAAAACTAAAAAGAAAACCAACAATCTAGAACATTTGATGGTGGTGGTGTGCTTCTTATTAGGTCAGAAAATCTGTCTCTGGGGCAGTCACTATGGTCTGTTCAGAGAAGGATTCGACTTCAGCCATGATCCCTACCTTGAAACTCTCCCCCTCTCTGATCCATTCTACACAAATCTGAAAATATGACATTGCCATAGCCCAGGTCTGATGACTGTCCTGATCAAGAAGCTCTGTGGCTCCTGGAATCAAGTCTAAATGCCTCTATCTGGCATTTAAAGACCTTTGCAATTTGGCTTCAAGATATTTTTCTGTCTTTATTTTATCTTAGCACCACTCATGCACTCTGAATTTCAGACAGAACTCATCTTCTTGCCTTACTCAGTACCACCAATCAAGTTCAGGTGGAATGAGACATGATTAGCTCAGATTGTAAGGTCAGATATTTTTCTCCTTAATAAAAAGGGAGGGGACAGTTTTGGAGGAGATCTCACTGTGAGAACTGTGACTTGTACCTCTAGCTAGATGTGCAAGTGCCTCCTCTAGGAACATCTTCCTCTTGATTATTTCACTTTCAGTAATGGAATTCTTTGCTAAGAATTAAAAAATGCTTGAATGTCTATAAAAAGTGTCCTTAAGGCTCAGGACTAACAATCATTTTGAAGGGAAAGTGAAGTGCTCGGATGACTCTGTCCATTGTGCTGTTGAAAGGTGTCCGATTTAATTCACTAACAACAATAAACAACACAATTTGAAGAAAGAGACATTCATATTTGGACATGGCCAACGTGGGCATTTGTTTGGCTTGGTCATGCAGACTTTTTTTTTTTAATTAAACAAAGTTTATTTAAACAACAAGATGATTGACTTGAAGGGAAAACTGTCTAGGACCATTTTCTTTATAGTAATTTATCCCTACTGAGAGACAGAGATTGCGCTATATGTAACAGCTATATACAAAATGGTTATGAAATCATCCTTGGGTTTACAACGATAAAAGAAAAACATTGAAATTATCCAATCAAACAAGGTATGCAAGAATTTTTTTGTTATTGTTTTTAAAGAATGAGAGCAAAATAACTTACTAGAATATAAAGAAAAAAGTTGAATAAGTATGCCACTAATGGAAAAAAGGGATATTTTCATAGAACCAGTTTGTTTTTTTCTCCCTCCCCATCTCTATTTGATGTTGATCAAAACATACCACCAGCCATGTAGTTAAAAAATATGCATCATGCCTGTGCACATACACCACTTACTTTATGTACAATAAAGGAATGGGGGAAGGGAATAAAAAAAGGGAGAAAGCTATACTGCAGTAGTAAGGATGTGGATGAACCAAATCTTGGTTTTCTCATTATGAATGTATTGTTTTCCTTGGGATCGCAGTTCTGCAGTAGAGTTGCAGATTCTCTTTTTAATAAACACCTCTTGTCTGTTGCTGGAATACATCAAATGGGTCTTCATCCACCATTTCCAACTTTGCAGTTGTATCTGTTTCAATGATTGACTGCCCATCAAACCAGAATCTGATCTGCCTCATTGACAAAATCTGTCATTCACAATAGGCTTTCATTAGTTTATTAAGTGGTGTGTGTCTCTTAATCTTAAATTGCACCACCAAACCATCTTGCCCTGCCACCTTCAAATTAATGTGGTCATTGTTTTCAGTTTTGACTCTTTCCTCCAGCTTTTTGTTGGCTAGGGAGAGTCTGGAGGTCTCCTCAGTCACAGATTCACAAAAGGAGCATCAGGATAGGCCTCTTCAAGGGAACTTAGGGGGAGAAGCAGCAGGAGGAGGAAGAGGAGGAAGAGCACTTATTTCTTACTAGAGTTTTTATTTTCATTTTTTTTTTGCTGGGAATGGGGTGGGGGAAGAGTGGGTAGAGAAAATAAATGCTTGTTAATTAAAAAAGAAAGGTATCCTTGATTCTCTAGAGCTCAATCTTTTTTTTCAGATGTTGACCCCAAAATCAACAACTCATTCCTAAGGTACCTCATTTTACAATGAGTTGGAACAGCGAATAGAGCAACAGATCTGGGGTTAGAAAAACATGAGTTTAAATCTGGCCTCAGACACTTCCTAGCTCTGTGTCCCTAAGCAAGTAATTTAATCTGTCTGCTTTAGTTTCCTCATCCATAAAATGAGGATAATAATAACCACTACCTCCCAGGGTTGTTTTGAAAATCAAATAAGATATTCATAAAGCACTTTGCAAAATTTAAAGCATTATATAAATGCCATTTATTATTATTATTTTTGCAGATGAAGAAAATGAAGCCCAGAGAGGACACTAATTCCTGATGTTTCTCCATTAGCTTCCCCTTCCTCCTGAGTCAGCTGCCGGGGTAAGTCAATGGGAGTAACAGAATCAAGAGCCAGCCATAAATCCATCTTTGTCCCAGTGAACTTTTGAAGGGCAGAGGGGCACTTATGAGAAAATCCCACCTAAATATTGTTGCACTTCTAGGACCCATTGCTGGCTTCCTAAAGTGGATTGGTGGAATTGGTAGATAGTCAACTGATCTTTGCACAGGACCTACTGTGTACTGTGGGCTGTGCTGAGCATTATGGGAGGTAAAAATGAGGTAGAATGTGTAGTATGCCCTCAACAAGCTTACAGTCTTGTTGAAGGAGACAAAACAAACACAAAATCCTCAGGGTTTAACAACAAAGCCTTAAGTAATGAGGGCAGAAATTCTTAACCTGACATCAAAACATTAGGTTTTTTAAAATAATTATTTCTTTAAAAAAACCCAAAGACTCCTTCTCTTATCCGATCATTGAAGTTGGAAAAGCAATTGCTACTCACAGGTCTGGTCCCAATTTGACTGAAGAAGAAACTTTGACCTGGTTTGTTACCAACCTGGGCTGGTGTGCTCCTCCTTAGGCAGTTTGGCAACCACCCCAAAAGTCTACCACATTAACACCAAATGTGGTTTGGACGCCTGAGTAGCATAATTCACTGTGGCTCAGATTCTGCAGACCAAGAGATCTGCCAGCTTCAGCCTCCTCAGTAGCCAGGATGACAGGCGTGCATCACCCTGTACAACATAATGACATTATAACATACATTATTTCCTTCGTAATGCTAAGTATATTGTTTTACACATTTAAAGGCATTCTTCTGAGCAGACATTCATAGGGCTCATCAGACTGTCAAAAGGGTATAACACATACACAAAGAATCCCTGAAATCTGGGTCAAGTAACTGGGGCTTTTCCCCTGGTTACCACAATTGAAAAGTGCTTAAATTTAACATCTGTACTCCTTAAGCAGCCTAGAAACAACTGAACTTAGCAGCTAGTCCAAAAGAATGCTTTGTTACAACAGGAAGCATTATAAACAGCATCCATCTATAAGCAGCCCTAGCATTAAATCTCTCCTCTTGTTCACCTGAATTCATCTCAGTTGCTTCTTGCCCCGTTTTCACCTCGTGGATGACGAAGCTGGATTGAGGACATTTGTCTCATGCTGTCCCAAGTACTAAAGTTCTTGTTTAAGACTGTGTGTAATTGACATTTGTACAGTACGTTAAGTCTATGAAATCCTTTATGTAGACCAAATCTTTGAGTATTCTCATAATCTGAGATCGATGTCAAAGCCATTCTTATCCCCATTTTTCAGTTGAGGAAACCGAGGCTCGAAGAGCTTCAAGACCTGCCCCGCATTAAAGCCCTTTCCTACCTTCACTGCTGGCCCCTTCTGCCTTCTTAGTTTCCACCTTACACACTCTGCCATATACTCTTCCATCCATTGACATTGGCCTCCTTGCTTTTCCTCCCACAATACACTCTATGCACCTAGTCTGTGCCTTTGACTAATGGGTTGTCCACCATGTCTAAAGATTCTCTCTTTCCTCACCTCACCTTCTGGCCTCCTTCAGGCTTCAGCTAAAATCTCCTCTGCAGGAGTCCTTTCTTCGTCCAACCTACCTACTGCTAATGCCTTTCTATGGAATTACCTGCCATTTACAATGGCACGTCTGCATATATGTACACATTTTGTATTATATCATTCTTTACATGTTATCTCTCTGAGCATATTGGCTTCCTGAGGACAGGGACTTTGCTTTGGCCTTTATTTGCATCCCCAGAGCCTACCACAGTGCCCAGCTCATAGTATTTAACAACAGCCTATTGAGTGATGGTTGGCTCATAGAGATTAGGGCTCCCTGACTGCCTCTGGGAAAGGGAATGAGGACCAGATTTGTGATAAGAGGACCTCACCAGTGGCGTGACTCTGCAATTTACTATGCCTAGATTTCTTGATCTGTCAAATGAATATAATAATATCTTGCCTACCTTTTAGCGTTATTGGGGGACAGTCATTTAAAAATCTCACAAAATGGGGCCCTTCCAATATTCCCCCACTTCCCGATCCCCTGATTGTTGGTACTTCTTCCAAAATTTTCTTTGCCTTTACTTTGAATATAGTTTACATCTGTTTATGTGTTCAAATGTTCCCCCAACAAACTTTAAGCTCTTTAAAGACTAACCTTACTTCATCTTTGTCTTTGCTACCAAGTGCTTAGCCCAGTTTGTGGTACACAGGAGGCGTTTAATAAATGCTTGTTGCTTATTAGAACTAGCATCATCATGTCAAAAATTGAAAGGTGGTAGGGACCTTAAAGGTCAACTAATCCAGCCCCGTCTTTTTTAAGTGACATGAAGGGAGTTCTATCATTCCTTGGCAATGCTGTTGGATGAAGCTGCAGAACTTGGGAAAATGTCTATACTAGGAGCAATTTTGAGTTTTTTGTTCTCATTCCTCTTTGGGTGAGTCTGTGAGTCCCCCTGGGATTTTCTTCTTTCTTCAGTGGGCTGGTCCTGTCTACGTGGAAGGATGAAGTTCACTCTATTTGTGAGTAGTGAGAGTAAAGCGGGAATGGGGAAAGCTGGACCTGGGAAGCTTTCAGTAGAAATTTGTCTCTATTCAGCTCAATCCCCTGACTCCTCTAGTTGCATCTTTGTTTGAGAGTATCTGTCTGGGGCTTTATCTCTAAACAATATTTGGGAAATACCCTACTCCCCCTCTCAATGCCTGATGACTTCTAGGCATCATTTTCAGATCTATGTTTCAATAATTCCCCCAAACCCACCCTAAACTTCAGTGACAGAAACATTCCCAAAGTATCCCATAGGTGTGGGTGCCAAGCTTCTAAACTCACCCAGACTGAGTAGAAAGTGAACTTTTCCCCTTCCTAGCAGCTTCATGAATTCATATAGTATCTTGAAGTCTGTGATTTTTAAAAATATTATGCTAACAACATTTCAGTATAATCGATTCCCCTTCTAATCCCATGTACTTTACTTTATGCATCTAAGAAAATTATTTTGAGAAGTGACCCATCAGTTTCACCAGATGACCAAAAGGGGCTTTGCCCAAAATTTTCAGAATTAGACTTTAGCATGCAGATGTTATGCAAGTGGCAAGATTCATGCACTGGAAGCCTACTTAGGTGATTGGGATAAAAGACAAACATTGTAAGCGTTACACTTCAATGAGATACTAAATAACTTGACAAAGTCTTGATTTTCTGGGCTCTTTTCCACCAAACATGTTTTTGTGTTTTCCCTTCCTATTTTCTTTGCAATTATTTCCAGGGATTTTTTTTCTAAGCATTTGCTTTTCCCCCTGTAGGTTTCCTCTAACAAATGTGTTAAGTTGCACTGCACGCTACATGCCCTCAGCTCAGTTTTAGTTCAGCTCTATTTTCTGTTAAAGACACGACTCATTAAAAGATTGGAGAAGGGGGCCAGTGGGGAGGAGAGGAAGAGAAGGGGAAAAGGCAAGCCTAGTGTGAAATGGGGAGTCGACTTCAGTCCTGAGAGGTGGTCAAAGGGCTTGGTAGCAAGATACATTAGAGTGATATTTTTGAGCTTTCCCACCTTGTAGGGAGACAGTAAACATTCCCTTCATGAGGCTGACCTTTCAAACACTCATTAAATTTAATGAGTCTTGACTTTTTTTTTGTAAAAGAAAGAAAGAAAAATAGAAAGATCACCAAGGCACATTTGTTAAAAGATCCATTTAAAAAACCACTTAATGAGATGAAGATGTGCAGTGACAAATATTGGTAGGGGGCACAAAGTCTTCGTCTCTTTCTGATAGCTGCAACTTTCCCTCTTTTTCCTGTTTTCCTATTATTCCCTACTCAATCACTCTATATTCTAGGCAAATTAGCATACTTAATTAGGCAGTTAGAGATGCAGTCAATAGAGCACTAGATTTGCAAATCCCTTTGCAGACACTTGCTAGCTTCGTGACCCTGGGAAAGTCACTTTAACCTCTTTGCCTCAGTTTCCCTCTCTGTAAAATGGGGTAATAATAGCAACTACTCACAGGGTTATTGTGAGGATCAAATGAGATAACATTTGTAATATGCTTTACAAGCCATAAAATATTTTATTATTATTCCCAATGAACATTATTCAATTTCCCACCTCCATGTCTTTGTTCCAACTATCCTCCATACCTGGCATGTTCTCGTATCTCACTTTTATCTCTTGGAAACTTTAGCTACCATAGAGACCTAACTTAGTTGCCATTTCCTTTCTCTTGAGTTTTCAAATTGTTAATAATCTCCCCACCTGCAAAGAAAAATCCCTTAAAAATTTAGCTGAATATGTGCTGTCTCCCCAGTGGAATAGAAGCTCTTGAGTGTAAGAACTATCTCACTTTTTTGTTTGTATTTCAAATGCTAAGGCTGGGATGAATGGAAAATCTAAGTTTATGATTTCATTGATCTAGGGAACTTCCAGAAGAGTAAATTCTTCTACCAATGCATCTCAACAACTCCTAGTCTCTTAGAGGAGATTTCAAGCCCCCAACGCTTCCAAGTGTAGCCAAACCAGATTAAAATATAATTGGGAAATATTGAACAAAATAAACAGATGTATAATAAAACCTAGGTGATATTATATTTCAAAACCAAGTCAATACATGACCCCCAGGAATCCTTACCTATGGATTAGTAGCTCCAAGAGGCTAGCTGACTTGCCCTAGGATCGGTTAGTCAGTCAGTCCTACTATGTGCCACCTACCTGGTCACAAAACCACTGTGTCAGAGGCAGAACTTGAAACCAGGGTTTCCTGGTTCTGAAGCCAGCTCTGTATCCCCCAAGGGTGGGGAGCCTGCGACCTCAAGGCCACATGTGGCCCTCTAGGTCCTCAAGTTCAGCCTTCAAGTCAACTTCAAGTTTGGATTCAGTCAAAGGGCCACATATGTTCTCCATAGATTCCCCACCTTTGAGCCTACAACATGTTAGATGCTTGAGAAATACTGAATTGAATGGCAGAGTAACAAATCCAGCTATGTTTCAAGATAAGACATATAGAAACATAAACATCTCTGCCAAGCAGCTGGCATGGCCTCACCTTAACTTCAGCACTTGCCATATCACCCTTTCACTCTCAATAATAATAAGAAATAATGGAAGTGATCGTTACTTATATGATTCTCCGCAGTCTGTGAAACACTGATCAGACACAATCTCACTTGAGTCTCATAACCACTCCATTCCATAAGCATTTGCACCCTTCTTTTACAAATAAAGAAACAGCCTCAGAAAGTTAGTGACTTGACCATGGTCACACAGTTTTAGAGATGGGAATACATAGTCTGTCCCAAAATATTCATTGGAGTTTTAAGTTTTAATAGCTATTAAAATAATAATAGCAATAGCTATTTAAAAACTATTAAATCTTAAAACTGCGCTGAATCTTTTGGGACACCCTGTATGTGTGTCTTATTTCTTTGATAGAATTCAATGTATAGACTGATCTCTGATGCATTGTGCTTTGGAAGTCTGATCCACAATGGAGAGCCAGAGGTTAGAGCTCTCAGCACAGAATTGGAAGAAGGCTGAGCATCATCTCTGTATAAGAGCACAAGACAAGTGATGAATGATGACTGGTGAGTTCTACAGAGGGTCAGGGGTGGCTGACTGACCACAGGTAATGGTATGTGCTGCCCAGAGGTGGGGGCAGTGTTGGAGCAATAATGATGGATGGTTTCTGGTTCGGTCAACTCACAGCCTGTGTCCCACAGGACCTTTAAACTGCTAACCAAGAGTTCAGAAATACTGAAGGAATGAACCAACTGTCTGATCCTTTGGACTGGAGTTGAAATAAAGAGCTGGAGAACATCAGTTGAAATATTCAGTGAGAACCTTCACATCCACACCATCTATAACCTGGTCTCCTCCCCTGAGTGACTCAGCTCTGAAAAGTAAACTTTGCCTTATCTTGCTGGGGCTCCTATCTCCATACCACTACACAGCCTGTACCACATGTAATCTTCCCAGTTCCTCCAAGATAATTAGAATGATGCAATAAATAGAATGTTGAACCTGAAGTCAGGTAGACCTGTGTTCAAATCCTTCCTTAGACACTTACTAACTGTGTGGCCATGGGCAAGTCACTAAACTTCTCTAAGGCTCAGTTTTCTCCTCTGTAAAGTGGAAATAATAATAGTCCCTCTCCCTTCTCCCCCAGGATCATTGTAGGGATCAAATAAGAGACGATTTGTTAAGTTTCTTTTATAAACCTTAAAGCACTATATACTTGCTAGCCATTACTACTACTACTACTACTACTACTACTACTACTACTACTACTACTACTATTACTACTACTACTACCACCACCACCACCACCCCCCCCCAACACCACCACTACCACTACTTGTCATTGTTGTTGTCTCCCCCATCATAATGCAAGCTTTTTGAGGGTAGGGACATTTTTATTTGTAACCACTGCACTTAGCACAGTGTTTGACATATAGTAAGCATTTAATAAATGTTCTTGTCTGTCTCTCTATCTATTGTCTATCTATATCTATATATAGATATAGATATATTATATATATATAATAGATATATATCTATCTATCTATTTTTCTATATACTTACCTACCTACCTATTCCTTCCTTCCTTCCTTCCTTCCTTCCTTCCTTCCTTCCTTCCTTCCTTCCTTCCCATCTCTGTCAAAAGATAGAACAATGATGGATCAGAATATGAATACAGAAATATACAGAAATTCAAATGTGTAAGAATTATGGGAAATTATTCATATTACAAAATAATTTTTGCCTTCTTAAAAAATCCCAGCAACCAACAATATAATACATTAATGAGACATTATTTCTGTTACAGAAATCAAATTTGCATTTCTCCCACTAAGTTGTTTAATTTGTCACTAATCCTACCCTTTATTTTAAAATTCACCAGTTTACCTGATATGGACGCGAGATCAAATAATACTGAGCCATATCTCAGTAATTAGAATATGCGTTAATGGGGGAATATGGTCCAAATGATCAAAATTATCTTTGTATAAATGAATGGAGGGATGGAGGAGGAGAGGGAGGGAAGGAGATATGAATGGATAAAAAAAAAACAAAAAACATTTGCTTTGTTCCAGGCTCTATGATAATTAGGTTCTGGGAATATAAATACAAAAAGGACTATAGTCCCTGTCCTCAAGGAGCTTACATTCTAATAGGGGAAGACAATACATGTTCTTGCCAGGAATGGTATCCATGATTTAATTACTGGTCCTTGAGCTTGTGGTGGTAGAAGCATATGATGAAGATGGCCTAGTAGAAGTATAATGGGTCTGGGTTGGGATACCCATGATGAGCTCTCACACTCATAAGTCTAAGTTCCCAAGGTGGAAGCTAGAGTACTGGTTGGAGGTGGAGCCTTGGGGGCAGGAGTGTGGATTGAGGATGACTGGAGAATCATCAATTGGATATGGTGAGGTATCAGGAAAAAAAAAACAACTGTCTGCTTGGTCCTCTGATGGCTGATTATTTCTAATCTATAAGGGGTGAGGAGATGAGGGGAAGGGGCTCTTGGCCACCTGCACGCAGACCTCTTTGGTTGTATATAGGCAAGGCTTCTTTTTGACAGTATCTTCCTACTTTCTGGGAGTCAGTCTATTTTTTTTTTTAATCCTGTATCAAGGATCCAAATACCTTTCTTGTCACTAAGCCTCAGAAAAACAGGTCTACCTCACTTATGGGTAGTGGATACTTTGGTGCTGTCAAGTCATTGTTCTCAGTCAGAACTGTTCTAATCAGGAATCCAAGAATGTGAATTTAGGCTGAGATGATGAAGATGCCAATACATTTTATTTCTGTGGCAGATACTTTCTTTCCCATCCCAAAGGGATGTAATTACTGATGGAAATTCATTAAGATGCAGTGGTCCTAAAGATGCCTCCATGTTCCCAATATTTCTATTTTAAGTCATCTTTTTAGTGGTAATATTCTAAGACATGAGAGAATGGCAGAGAACAGACAGGAGCCAGTCAGCAGCAGATTTTTTTCTTTCTGCCTTTGAGTTAGCTAAGGCTCTTCAAAGCTAGCTTTCACTCCGTGTTTGTATAGATCCCATCTCAGAATTCTCTGTGAAGAAATTCAATAGCAATTCCTTGAGTAATTGCCAGCCTTTGCTTTCATTTGTACTGTCATTATTATGGATGGTCCTATGGTGAGCCAGAGGGGGCAAAGTGCTCATCCAGATGAGGTGAACAAACATTCTTCTACGACCCTGGCCGGGGGTGGGGGTGGGGGGGGCGGGGGGGGTGGAGATGTTACATTACTTTGAATGGAAAAAAAAGTCATTTGGTAACTGATATTCCCAGTGCTCATATAAAGTTTGTTTTCTAGATAAATACAAGCTCTTTAGTCACATAGAGTAATTCCTTATGTCTAACTTGTTTCATTTCTTGGTTTTTTGGCACAAGGGTTAGACTAGTTCACAACTCTACCAACAGTGCATTAGTGTTCCAGTTTGCCCACATTCCCTCCAATACCCAACACTTTCCTTTTTTTTTTCCTTTTAGCCAATCTGATAGTTGTGAGGTGATAGCCCAGAATTGTTTTAATTTGAATTTCTCTGATCAATAGTTATTTAGAGCATTTTTATATAACTACAGATAACCTTGATTTCTTTGTCTGAAAACTACCTATTTATATCTTTTTACCATTTATCAGTAGGGGAATGACTTGTATTTTTATAAATTTTATTCAGTTCTTTATATATTTGAAAAATGAGGCCTTTATCAGAAATAATTGTTGCAAAATTTCTCCCCTAGTTTTCTGTTTTTCTTATAATTTTTGTTATATTGGTTTGTTTATGCAAAAATTTTTAAATTTTATGTAATCAGAATGATCTATTTTCCATTTTGTAATGTTCTCTATATCTTCTTTGATCCTATATAGTCCATTTTTTAAGATCCCTTGGCACATTACCCCCCAAAAGCTTTCTACATCATGGTTTAGCATGTGAACACCATTGCTAGTGGACCCATCTAAAAGCTCCAGGAGCTTTGGAGTGGAAAAATTTCCCATTGCCACCTCTACTAAGTGGTTAGGTAATGCTTGCTCCTGGTGAGATGCTCCAGTTGCAGAGAGTGACCCCACTTCTCCCTCCAAGTGGGAGAAATGATAGCTGAATTGGTCTTTTCAGAGTACAGGAGGAATGGTGACTTGTACTTTTGCTGAGTACTTTAAAGCAGGCTACAACATGCTGTGAAATATCCTTTGCACAGTAGGAGTCCCCTGGAAGTCATTATTGAAGACTCATATGACCAGAAATCAAGGTAGGCTAGCCGTAACAGGAATGAGAGGCAACAGATGAGCCTTCTTGCTATGAGGGTGCCCTTGAGATAGTAAAAAAAACAAGGAGAATGTGCCCAGCTCTCTGGGTAGACCTTTTATGGAGTACTGATGGGAAAACGTGGAGAGGAATCATGCAGGATCCTTGAAATGTCTTGCACTCACTCATATATGATTATCTTGCACTTATAATAAACATCAGAAAAAGAGTCAAATAGAGAGATGTGTGCTTGCCAAAGGGTCTCACTGCTTTAATAGAGAGCCCATCAGAGTATTCTTCCCATGCTGCCCTTTGTGTCAACTGCCAATCATGTGGCAAAAGTAAGAGATGTCAGGTGGACAACCAGAGTGCTCCCCTGGTATTTTTGAAATGGTAGAGAAAGTGAGGAAGGCTTTAGCCATGTTGGGTAGACTCCTTGTGACACACCGAAGGCAGGAAAGGGGCAAAAGTAGCCCAGGACAAGCATCCAGGGGTAGCTTATGATCTATGCCATTGGAGAAAACACCCACATTAATGAAATGAAGGAATGAAAAAGCATGTATTAGTGTTTTGTATGTGCTAAGAATTGTCCTAAGCATTGTGGATTTAAATTAAAAAAAAAAAAAGCAGAGGCAGTCCCTGCTCTTGAGCAGTTCACATTTTAATGGAGAAAATAGTATTTACAGGAAGTTGAAGCTGCAAGTCAGATGTAAAGAAAAGATGGTTCTTAGACTACAGCAGCAAAACAGATGACTGTAATAAGAATAATATAGCTGGCATTTATAAAGTACTTTAAAGTTTACAAAGTGCTTTACAAATGCTATCTCATTTTATTCTCACAACAACCCCAGGAGGTAAGGGTTATTATAACCTCCATTTTACAAAAGAGGAAACTGAGGCAGACGAAGGTTAAGTGACTTGCCTAGGGTCACAGCTAGTAAGTGTCTGAGGACACATTTGAACTCAGATCTTCTTGAGTCCAAGTCCAGGGCTCTATCCACTGTACCCCCTAGCTGCCTTTATGATTTTTTTTTTAATACAATGTCCACTGATAAAACCACATCTATTCCTGGGGATGAAGCATTTGACAATGCCAGAGACTTGGATCTGGAGAATTTTGTTTTCATGTTTTCAGTAGCCGTGGTCTCATAGATCCATTTGGGTACTTGCTTGTACATATGGCCCCGGGAGAATTCACTCTTTAAGTGTGACGGCTGTTTTTCTTTTTGACTTTGGATCACTAGTGCCTAGACCAATACTTTAAACATGGTAGGTGATTAATTGATGCTTGTGAATTGATTTGAATTCATTGACTGATAACACATGGGTCTGCCAAAGTACTAAGTGCTATAAGGTTAATAAGCAGCGCGCTCTCTCTGTTACTGATATCATCACATTAAACAGGTATGCGCCATCCATGTTCCCTTTTTAAGTTGTAGGTGTTGAACTCTGCAGAAAATTTAGTGGGGTTTCCTTTCATAGAATAACAACATAAAAACAAGAAGAGAAGTAATGTTATATGAAGGGGGGAGGTCAAAGTTATAACCTCACTTCTTTTACAGCAGTGCTGAG
This sequence comes from Pseudochirops corinnae, assembly GCA_028646515.1. Lineage (NCBI taxonomy): Eukaryota > Metazoa > Chordata > Mammalia > Diprotodontia > Pseudocheiridae > Pseudochirops > Pseudochirops corinnae. The sequence continues at coordinate 530,165,772 of CM053585.1, forward strand.
GGGTGTCTTACAGATGAACGTGATTACCCTTTGTGGTGGCAATCTCAAAGGTTATGATTACATTCCAAAAAAGTCCAAATTTCCCTTCACTCATCAGTTATAGGTCTGTCTTCTCTGATTCTATCATAACCTTATGATAAAAATCAAAGACAAGAAAAATGGAGGTAGATACAAAACATACAAAACAAGAAAAATGGAGGTAGCAAGGATACAAAACATGAAGAATAAAATACAAAAAATGATGTGAATTCATTTATATTTTCAGTCATTATCACCTTTGGAGGGAATAGATTCCATAAGTTAGTGACTCACTATATGAAGTTATGTTTCCCAGAGCCATAACTAGGCATGTTTGCACCAGGAGCAAGTAGGACGAGTCCTGGGTGGAGTAAGAAGTATGAAACGTGTCTTGCCTTAGGGGAGGAAGCAGCATGGGGCAGAGGAGAAACTTCCCCCCGTTCACTATTTGGTAGCTTCCCATTTTAACAAAATATCATTGCTAACTAGGTACAAAGCTCTAGTTTTTCCAGAGCTGCTAACGATTGCTAAAGACTTTATAAGTTAAAATAAAACAAAACAAAAAACATACTCTATTGTTCTGGGTCAGAGTCCCTCTCACCCCACCCTTGTTATGATCTTGCTGTTTCCTTTATGTCAGTGGTTCTCAACCTTCCTAATACCATGACCCTTTAATACTCATATGTGGGTGTATCTGCATGTGGGCAGACCCACCTGGAGGCGGATAGAGAAGCAATGTCTTGGTTCCTAAGACTATCATAAATGTGTGTTTTCTGATGGTCTTAGGCGACCCCTGTGACCCCTGTGAAAGGGTCGTTTGATCCCCCAAAGGGGTCACGACCCACAGGTTGAGAACCACTGCATTATGTAGTATGTGGCAAGCATACCTCTCTCTAACTCTCTCTTTCTCCACTTTTTTCCCCTCTACTTTTTTTTTTTTAAAGAGGTCTACTTTTAGATCTTTTTCAAATGGTTTCTTTTGCCTGGAGTTTAGGTGCATTTATTTGTATTATTTTTGTAGAGAAAATTAGGGCATCAAAGACTGCAAGTCCCATCTTCACACAGTATTAAGTTCATAATCTTAATCTTAGGGGGACATCCATTGTCTCTATTTAAGTGTACTTTGTTTTGACTCTGCCTGGTACCATGGGCAGCTTTGGAGGTTACATTTTAAAATTTTCAATCATATTCCTTGGTTCAGTTTATCAGGGTGCCGGATCACATTTATGAGAATGAATGAATGAATGCCTTTTAAAGATTCTGCCTCTGCTCTTATAACATTATACTTTCAGGCACTGGATTACATAACCTGATCATATGAACCCTTCTCCCCTTCTGTTCAGTTGGTGTATGTGTGTGTGTCTGCTTTCTTCTTTTCTGTTGTATATCCTTCCTATGTCCTTGGCCTCCATTTCCTTTATCTCTGAGTTCTGTCATGAATAAATGGAACCCCGTTTTGGTTTGTGGGTTGTGGCAACTTGTGATCCAGGTGGAAGACTTTAAATTCACAAGTGAGCTTATAGGTAAGAGTTTGGTAGGGGGGAGGTAAAATGGGAGGAAATGAGAAGCTCAACAATTAGAAGAAAGAAATGACCCTAGTTTGCTTACAGATACTATGGGTTCAAGTCCTGTGGAACGTGGGTTTGACCCTTAATGGCAATTTATAATTTCAGAACAGTGGACATACTCAACAACAGAATTGATATGTACTGTAAAGCCACATCATGATGCTAAGATGGCCCTAGGCTAGGAAAGCCAGGGGTTTCAAGAAGAAGAAATGAGGAGGAACATTCCAAAGATGCAGGGGTGGGAGGGCCAGCTTATGCAAAGGTAGTACCAAGGGAAGAGATGTAACATCATGTGGTAGTGGGGGAAATGCTAAGTAGTGGCAATCTGCACTGGTTTTGAGGGTTTACTTACAATTACAAATTCAACTGAACACTTTTATTAAGTATTTACTATGCATGAAGTATAGCGTTAAGTTGTGGTGATATAAAGATAGAAATGGAATTATTCCTACCTTCAAAGAAGTTATATTCTACTGGGAAGGGAAGTGGAAATGAAATCACAGATCTTTAATATATGGAAGTAATTTTACTTTTTTATACAACAATATTAATATGAAAATGAGCAAACAGGAGGATGGTGAAAATTAAGGCAGAAAATTGCTTGGGGCCAAGGAAGGAAGGAGACCAGACTTGGAGGCTCTTTAGAAACTTCATTACTGTGTGTTATAAATACTTTCTTTAATAAGTGAGTCACAAGGTGTTGGGCATGATGAGTATAAATGATATATTTTAAAAATAAAATTGACTATATCTTAACAGATGGGAAGCAACTGATTAGATGTATAGCTGTTCTAGCTCAATGTGCTGCTCTACGTAAGCCCCAGATTAGGAGAAAGGATAAGAAAGAGAGGGCACCATATGCAATTACAGGTGTTCACATTGGCCCTCTTTATACAAGCTAGTGACTCATAAAATAGCAAATGGCCTAAAATCAAAGACAAGGACTAGGTTACTTCTAATACTAATCAGTCAAGGCAGCATAGTTTATGGAATCATGGAATCTGAAGTTGCATAAGGAATCTCAATGACCATCTTATCCAACCCATGCCTCAGGAATCTCCTTGCTATAACATCACCAACTCTTGCTCATCCAAACTCTACCTAAAGAACTCTATGGAAGAGTCCTCAATTTGCCAGTATGTCTCTTTCCATTTTTGTACAGTTTTCATTGGTGAGACTGTCATTTTGTTTATTTTCTTTTCTTTAAAGCAAGCCATAATCTGTCCCTCTGCAACTTCTACCCATTCTGTCAAGTAATATCCTCTGGAACCAAGTAGACCAATGCTGAGGCCTCTTCCACAAGGCTCACTTCTATATGGCAGCTGAGCTTTGTTTCTATAATTTTGCCAAGACCCAGTGTCAAGTTCTCTGGTAGCTAAGTACTCTCAAATCACTTCCTCATTTGCTGTATGTTTCTGTTCCACAAGTGGCTATAAAATGGAGCAGACAGAGAGCTGGCCTCAGAATGAGGAAGACTTGATTTCAGGCCCTGCCTCTGACACATATGCTTTGTGACCCTAGACAAGTCAATTATCCCCTCAGAACTGAAGGTAAGAATTTGAAATGCTGACAGGGTGCCAACCAAACTTGACAGAGAGAGTCTTCATCTTGGGCTTCTCTAATTCAATGAAATTATGGTTCCAGTTCCTAACCTCATTTGTGTTGCTATTTCTAAGACTTTATCAGCAGCCATGCTTCTGGCAGAGAGGGAGCGCCAATAGATGTTCAAGTTGGAGGAGTTTCCTGGCTCCATTAGAATATGCCTCAGTTCCAAGCTTGCATCTCTTTATCGAGCTCATCTCTTCCTTCCTTGTCTCTGTGTTGTGTAGCATATGCCCTTGACAATATCACCTCTATAAGAAAAACCTGGGCCTTCCTTTGACGTGCCATTTTTGAGGTCTTCTGCCAAAGCTGTGTCATTTGATGCTCTGAGGATCTTTCTCTCTCTCTCTCTCTGTCTGTCTCTCTCTCTCTCCCTCTCTTCTCTTCTCTTCTCTTCTCTTCCCTTCCCTTCCCTTCCCTTCTCTTCTCTTCTCTTCTCTTCTCTTCTCTTCTCTTCTCTTCTCTTCTCTTCTCTTCTCTTCTCTTCTCTTCTCTTCTCTTCTCTCTCTCAGCCTTTATTCAGTTATGAGTCTTAATAATATGCCACCCCCACCCCACCCTTTTGAATTATTTGACAAGCATCATCTCATTTGATTCTCCTGTCAAAGTAGGTACTCTGAGTATGAATATCATTCCCTACTTTGTAGGCTCAGCACAGTTCTGACTAAGGCTAAGAAATGATAAGTGTTCCCATCTCACCTCCTGTTCCTCCTCTCAGGGGTTGCTTCTTGCTGGGATGGAGGGTCCTCTGTCATGTCAGTCTACTAAAGGGAAAGATGAGTTTCTAGGAGAACCACAAGGAAGTAGAATAGTAGTAAATACAGTCATGCAAAGTCACGGCTTTGCTTGCCCTACCAAGTTCTGACCAGGTAGACCAAGTTAGAACAGTTCTGTGTATGGACACAATGACTGATCCAGTCAACCACCTGAATGCCAGCCTTAAAGAGGTCTTATTCCCTGAAAAGTTTTGGAAATAAATGTTTGTGCCTCATCCCCTTCTTGAGAGGGAGCAGCAGGAAGTAAGGGGAAGAGTCCTGCTGCATTCAGAATGAGTAGAGACTAGTGCTCAAATCCTACTTCTAAAAGGAAGCATATTAACTTAGGTGCAAATGCTGATCTTCTGTGTCTGAGTCTCAGTTCCCTTATTCATAAATAAGAATGAATTAATTAAAAAGCATTTATTTATTAAGCAATAGCTATGTTCTGGGCACTGTGCTAAGTGCTAATGTTATCAACATGTATTAAGTGCCTATTATGTACTAGACCCTATGCTAAGGGCACACTAATAGGGAAAGGCCATCCAAATAGGGAATTTATTCCAGAGAATGGAATTTTAGTCTGAAGAGTCAGAAAGATATGGATTTTTATGCTTGGGTTAAAAAAATAAACTACACAAGTACCAGATGGAGAGAGGCATGGTGAAACAACAGTTCATCTGAAAAAAAGGGCCAGAGTTTTTAGTAGACCACAAATTCATTGTAAGTCAACAGAGTAATGATAATCAAGAAAACAAATACATCATTGGCTTGCATTAAGAAAGGAAGAAGGAAACAAGCATTCCTTAAGTATCTACTATGTGTCAGGTGTTTATTAAGGACCTACTATGTGCCAGGAACTGGGTTAAGCATTTTACAGATCTTATGTTATTTGATTCTCACAACAACCTTGTGAGGTAGGTGTTATTACTGTTCCCATTTTATAGATGAGGAAAATAAGGTAGAGTTTGAGTGACTTGTCTGCAACAGACAATTAGTCTGAGGGCAGAAAGTCAGGTCTTCCTAAAGGCTCAGTGCTTTGTTCACTGTGCCAACTATCTGCCTCTATGGTGATGCTCCAGCTCCATTCGGAGAGGCATGATGTCCAGAGATTTTCTAGAAAAGCATTTCTCGACCTGATGTCCACAGAGTCCACCACAAAAGGGCCCATGGTTAGATTTCAGAGTATCATGAACTTTGATGGGGAATATTTGCATTTATATTTCAATATAATTGGTTTCATTTGTAATATAATGTATTTTATTCTATGCATTTATAAACTTATTGAAAAGGGGCCATAGGATTCACCAGTCTGTGAAGGGGACTGTAGACTTTACCAGACTGCCTAGAGTTTCCATTACACATAAAAAGAGTTAAGCAGTCCTGACCTAGGGAACTGATATGATAGAAATACATGAAGTGCCTTCCTCTAAAGGAGGATTCCATAGATTTTATATATTAAAGTTCTGCATTAATGTCAGCTTTTATTCCCAGACCATAAGATCCATGAAGTCAAGAGAAACATTTCAACTAAATTTTGTATCATCCCCATGAGTACCTAGAACAGTGCTCTGCACACAGTATGGGCTTCATAAATATTGGTTGAGTGGATGATGGGTTGATTACTTATGCAAGAAAACTGATTTGCCAGAGGTGGGGCTCAGCTACATGGTGAGATAGAGTTGAAGGTAAGCACAGAAGTTGATAGGTGTTGAAGGTGAATGAATTACTGTTCTACATAAAAAGGTGCCCATGACTGTAAACAATATTCATATTTGTACAAACTACAAGGATCTTGGCCCAACAGTGCCCCCAGGCTGATCCATAACTCTCTCCCTTTTTCATCATTAAACTTGCATGAGAAATGCAAATTTCTGGGCCCTAAAACTTTCAGCCTCTGGTAGCTAAGCCAAGAAATTTCTTTCTCTTGTTCTTTACCAGAAGTGGAAAGAATTCTGGGGCACAAACCTTCGATTAATACTCATAAGCAATCTGTGATGCTATATGTCTTGACACAATCTACTTTCATTCACTCCCAGTGCCAGCTTCATGCAGGGGCTAGATGGCAGCAATATTACCCAAGTCTGGAAGTCTGTTTAAGATGAGGCCTCTGGGTTCTGTCATTTCAAATATCCTGTTGGAATGAGGGAGGTGGGAAAGAAGGGAGGAACTGGAGCAGAAACACTCTAGCCTTGGAAGATAAAATTTTAGGCACAGGGGTGCCAAGTTCTGATGGAACTTTCCAATGAGTAGGTCTAATTTTTTTTGGAGAAGTATCTCTTGTGGAAGATGCCAACCATCTCTGCAATGTGCATCAAAGCCAAGTGAGGTGTGTACCTGAGGGATAGGAGAGTGAAGGAGGTTTGCTATTTCCTCCTTAATGTTGTCAGAGAGAAATATACTAGAAAAATCCCAAGACTAATTCACATGGGTACAAATGGTTCTGCCACAAGACAAATACCATAAAGTCTTGGACATGAAAATGAAGATCTGTGGTCCAAGAAAAAGGAAGAAAATAAGGAAAGGAGGACTAAAGTAAGGGAGGAATGAAAAAATAAGGAAAGATGAAAGAAAAGAAGAAAGAAAGAAAAAAAGGAAGGGAAAGAGGGAGGAAACAAGTATTTATTAAATGCTTATTATATGCCAGCATTAGACAAAGCACTGGATTGGGACACAAAGGACCTATAATTTATTATGGACCCTTTTTTCTTCACTCCTTTTCTCCTTTCCTTCTTTCCTTCCTCCTTCTTTCCTTCCTTCCTTCCTTCCTCTCTTCCTTCCTTCCTCCCTCCCTTCCTTCCTTCTTTTTATTTTTTAATTAATTTGTTTATTTACTTTTAGTTTACAAGATTCAATTCCACAATCCCTTGAGTTTCTAATTTTCTCCCCTTCCTCACTGCCTCCCCCCCCCTCCCCCCTGCCATGGCAGCATGCAATCAGGTATAGGATCTGCAAATACTTTCACATTGGACATTAGTCTGGTTGCATAGAAAGGTTGTAACCAATGGAGTGAACAATGGGAAAAAGAAAGAAAACCAAACAAGAAAAAGAATGATAGCATGTAGATTGCTTCAGTCTCCATTTAAACTCTGTCTTTCTAGATCTTTCTCCGAATGTACGTATCTCCTTCCATCCTGAGACTTGTAGAGTTGTCTTATAGCTGTGCGTTGCTGAGAAGAGTCCAGCTTTTCAAAGTTGGTCGTCACACATATGATGTGTCTGTGATTGTGTACAAATTTTTCCTGGTTCTGCTCTTCTCACTTAGCCTCAGTTTGTATAAGCCTTTCCAGGTGAATATGAAGACTGTCTCCTCCCCATTTCTTATAGCACAATAGTATTCCATTACATTCATATAGCAAAACTTGATTAGCCATTCCCCAGTTGATGGGCATCCCCTTAATTTCCAGTTTTTTGCCATCATAAAGAGAGCTTCAATAAATATTTTTGTACATATGGGTCTTCCTCCCACTTCTATGATCTCTTTGGGATACAACCTCAGAAGTGGTATTACTGGGTCAAAAGGTATGCAATTATTTATAGCCCTTTGACCACAATTCCAGATTGCTTTCCAGAATGGTTGTATCAGTTCACAGCTCCATCAACAATGCATTAGTGTTCCAATTTTTCCACATCCCCTCCAGCATTTGTCATTTTCCTGTTTTGTCATCTTAGCCCAGTGGTTCTCAATCTTCCTAATGCCGTGACCCTTTAATACTCATATGTGGGTGTATC
>CM053585.1:530173946-530192133 GCA_028646515.1 Pseudochirops corinnae
AGAGGGGAAGATTGAGCTCCCCTAGTAGTATTGTTTTTCTATCTATTTCTTCCTCTAATTCCCTTGACTTTTCCTCTAGGAATTTGGATGCTATACAGCTTGGTGTATATATGTTAAGTAATGATATTGCTTCATTCTCAATGGTACCTTTTAGCAGGATGTAGTTTCCTTCCTTATCTCTTTTAATTAGATCTATTTTTGCTTTTGCTTTGTCTGATTTAAGGATTGCTACCCCTGCTTTTTTTACTTTAGCTGAGGCATGATATATTTTACTCCAGCCTTTTACCTTTAATCTGTGTGTATTCCCCTGTTTCAGATGTGTTTCTTGTAAACAGCATATTGTATGATTCTGGTTTTTAATCCATTCTGCTATCTGCTTCTGTTTTATGGGAGAGTTCATTCCATTCACTTTCACAGTTACCATTACTATCTGTGTCTTTCCCTCCATCCTATTTCCTCCCCTGTTTAAGCTTTAAATTTCCCTCTTCTCCCTTCCCCTTCTTAAGAGTTTTCCTTTTGACAGCCACCTCTCTCAGTATTCCCTTCTTATCCACCCCCTCCCTTTTCCTACCCTTCTTCCTTACTACTTCTTCCCTCCCTTCTAAACCCCTCCCCTTTCTTGGCTCTCCCCCCGCCCCCACACTGCCTGTAGGATAGGATTGATTTTTATACTCGATGTTGTATGTTATTTCTTCCTTGAACCAAGATTGATGAGAATAGATCTTATGCAGTACTTCTCTCCCTCTCCTCTTTCCCCCTATTATGATGAGTTTTATGTCTCTTCTCAATAGAGTACTATATTTAATTGGTTGTGTTATTCCCTCCTTGCACCAGAACCAGTGAGGGAAAAGCTCATATAATGGCTGTTTCCCTCCTTTCTTTCCCTCTACTATATTGTTTTTATGCCTCTTTGTGTAGCATAATTTACCCCTTTCTGCTTCATTCTTTCCTCTTCTTCCACTGCAGTCCCTTAATAAGGATTTTTATCATCATTTTGAATAATTTATATCCACGCCCTCTATCCATCTATATCTGTTTTAGATATTGCCATAGGTATGGAGTTCAAAATATTAACAGGTATCAGCTTTCTATAGAGGGATGTAAATAGTTTGCTCTTGCAAAATAACAAATTGTGTGTGTGTGTGTGTGTGGTTTTTTTTTTCCTTATTTACCTTTCTATGTCTTTCCTGGGTCTTGTAATTGGAGATTGAATTTTCCATTGAGCTCTGGCTTCTCCATTAGGATGGTCTGGAATTCTGTTATGTCATTAAATGCCCATCTCCTTGCCTGGTAGATTATGCTCAGTCTCACTGGATAGGTAATCCTTGGTTGTAGCCCAAGCTCTTTTGCCTTGTGAAAAATCATATTCCAGTTCCTCTGATCTTTCAATATTGAGGCTGCCAGATCCTGTGCGATCCTCACTGTGCTTCTGCAATATCTGAATTGTTTCTTTCTGGCTGCTTGTAGTATTTTCTCCTTTGCTTGATAGTTCTGGAGTTTAGCCACAACATTTTGCAGACTTTTCAATTTGGGATCTCTTTCAGGCGGTGTCTGGTGGATTCTCTCAATTTCTATTTTAGCCTCTGGTTCTAGGATCTCAGGGCAGTTTTCCTTGATGGGCTCTTGGAATATATTGTCCAGACTCATTTTTTCATCATGATTTTCTGGTAGACCAATGATTCTCAGATTGTCTCTCCTGGATCTGTTTTCCAGGTCAGTTATTTTTCCATTGAGATCTTTTACCTCTTTTTCTAATTTTTCAGTCTTGATGTTTTGTTTGACTGATTCTTGGTTCCTCATAGATTGGCTTCAATTTGGTTGATTCTAGTTTTTAGCGAATTATTTTCCTCATTTAGTTTTTGAAGCTCCTTTTCCATATGCTCAGATTTCATTTTTAGTTCACACATTTTACTTTTGAAGGAGCTGTTCTCTTGTAGTTGGAGGTGGATCTTGTAATTGGAGGTTGAAGCTCATTGAGCTCTGGCTTCTGGTTGTAATGTTTTTCTAATTTTGCAATTTTGTTTTTATAAGTGCTGTTGATTTTATCTTCTACCTCTCTAAGCCAGATTTCAAAGTTCTTTTTGAGCTCATCTAGGAATGCTTTCTGTGCCTGAGACCAGGTCATAATCCCTGTTAAGGCTTCAGCTGCGGGTGTGGAGTCAATACTCTCTCCTTCTGAGTTTGATTCCTCCCTCTCACCATAATAGGATTCCAGAGTCTTTGTCTTTGTCTTTGTAGCCTGCTTTCTTCCCATTTTGAGGCCGGACCTTAGCCACACCATTCCTCTGGGGTTCCTAAGCTTTTACTGCTTAAAATTTTCCTCTGGGGCAATAATTACTGGGGTTTTTTGGGTCAGAGAGGGGGATTGGAGCAGCCGGGGTTCACTTTGCCATCTTGGTCCCTGAAAATTCAGATAGGGAGTTTTTAAATTTCCAGGCTGTGGATGGGTAGTCCTGGGAGGAGCTACTGCCCCTGCCATGGGCCCTGTCTTTGTCTCTTACCCAGCTCAGTCCCATCCCCTCCCTGTGGTGACAGGCCTGGGAATGGCCCTTGTGGTTGGTGGATCAGCAGGCTTTGTCCAGGGCCTCTCAGAGACATGCACCCAGCTGCTGTTGGTGGAACCTGTCTCCATGATGCTGGCTTGCCTTCCTTCTTTCCTTCCTTCCTTCCTTCCTTCCTTCCTTCCTTCCTTCCTTCTTTCTCTATCTCCTGTAAAATGTAAAATGATCTCAAAGGTCATTTCCAAGTTTATGTTTATGACATCCCTAGATTCTCTTTCCTCAACTTTAAAATGAAGGTGTGGACTAGATGGCCCTGAAGGTCTCTGTTAGCTCCATTTCTATGATCCCATGATCTCTCTAATCTTCATTGCTAACAGGACCATTAGAATCGATGACCGCTAAGTTCTCTTGAGCTCTAAGCTTATGATGTTATGAACACAGTTGTGTACTTCCAAATGAAAGCTGTAGAGTGTGGATGGTGAAGAGGAAGTTGCGTCCTTTAACAAGAGGGGGAAAACAAATGTAGAAACCAAGTGTGCTTTCCCAAGAGAAAAAGAGGAGCTACTAGTGAACATTATCTGATATATTGGTTGATCAAAAATTGGACTGGACAGATTACATAAAAGGAAGGAAGATGGAAGGCATCCTGAGACAGTCAAGTAGAAGGAGACATGTAGCAGACAGTCCCAGGTGTAACATGTCAAACGGTTCTTGAAAGACTGAAAATTTTAAAAGAGAAGGTGACTATAAAATAAAAGGTTAATTTAATCAGTTGGTGAAATAAATGTTAATCAAGTACATTTGGGTGTTTAGGATCCAATTAAGGATGATTAGCATAAAGTAAAAAAGTAAAAGTAAAAAAGCACCCAACACTAATCTCATAAGTACATAAATGAGAGAAATGGGTAGGCATAGGCACCGATGAAGGGAAATGTTGATTATCCAAAGTGCCATATTGTTACTTATAAAAAGAATAGAAATTGTAGAATTGTAGCCTTCTTTATGCTGGGGGGTGGGGGAGGGAGGGAAAAAAATAAAGTAAAAAGTGCACAGCAGAGAAAAAAGCCAACAAGGAAGCAAAGACAAGCTGGGCAGCTTTGAAAACAATGTATAGTATTTATTATATAGGTTTTCTTGAAATGGAAATTTATTGTTTTATATTGAATCCTCTACTACAGTCTGCTGTAGACATGGCAGTTATTTGTTTCTTTTCTCATTTTATACTTAAGTATAAATTTTAAAAATTACCAAAAAAAATTAAAATGAATAGAATTAGAATTTCAAAATGCAGTAGATAGTTTTGTCTGTAATGGCTTGCTACCTCCCTTTTGAAAATTCCTTTCTCCTTCCATCATGTATTATTGCTCTGCATAATGCCCCTATCCTGAATTTCATGTCCAAGTCTGTGCTCTAACCCTGTCATGGTTTGTGTTCAATTACATACCAATTCCACCTAAATAGTTTGCCACAATTAGGTAGGCTGGCAGTTGAACTGTTGGGAGTAAGAAAATAGTCATTAGGTCTTTGGCTATGTCCAGGCTCCATATGAACACAGGGAGAGGTGACATCTGTATAAATGTGAGCTGAATGCATTGATGAGAGAGAGAGAGAGAGAGAGAGAGAGAAAGGGAGGGAGGGAGAGAGAGAGAGAGAAGAGAGAGAGAGTGTAGATGATATTTCAGCAGTGCAGAGGTGCTTTAGAGAGACTACTTATTTGAGTGGCTTTCCCTCTATGGTTGCTTGTGTGCCTTTGTATTGTCTTTGTCCCTGGACATGTTTTCTACTTCAGACTGTACATTATAAATTGCCTGAGGCCTGGCAAAAAGATTACACAGAAGACCTGGGTGAGAATGGCTATGTCACAATGTCAGGGACAGTCAGATCTTTGGCAACAACCCTCTTGAGTCTTCCTCATGTCTCTGAGGTACATTTATGGCAGAGGGCATGAGATAATGATAAAGGCTTAAAATGTGACCCCTCCCAGGGTTATCTGTACTTAACAATGTGCTGCTTCAGGATGTAAAGGACTGAATCATGAAATGGCACAGATTGCTTCAGAAAGTCAATGTAATATTTGACAGAGAGACTGTACTGGGATCACCCATATCGTACTTTGACTAGGCAGGTAGCTATCTAGTCTGTCTAGTGATAAAACCAGCCTCAAACTAGAACATATAATCCCAAGTACAATCTGTTCTTTTCTACATCAATATCTTCCCCTGTGCTTGAGATGTCCTGCTACCTGCACATTTCCCTCACTTCTGCCTTATCCTTCAAAACCCAACCCAACTATCACCAACCTTCTCTAATGCCCCAAAACTGTTTGAAAACAGACTTTCCTTATTCACAACTCTCATAGCATTTTATGTGGTATATCTACATCTGTAACTATCTGTCTAGCCATCCGCCCATCCATCCATCCATCCATCCATCCATCCATCCATCCATCCATCTATCTATCCATCCATCCACCCACCCATCTATCTATCTATCTATGTATCTATCTATCTAGTCTGTCTATCTGTCTGTCAGTCTAGTCTGTCTGTCTGTCTTTCTGTCCATCTATCTATCTGTCTATCTATCTATCTATCTATCTATCTATCTATCTATCTATCTATCTATCTGATCTGTCTGTCTGTCTGTCTTTTTGTCTGTCTGTCTATCTATCTATCTATCTGTCTGTCTGTGTATATGTCTATTTATCTATCTAGTCTATCCGTCTGTCTATCTACCTATCTATCTATCTATCTATCTATCTGTCTATCTATCTATCTATCTATCTATCTATCTATCTATCTAATCACAACATCCTAGACCCAGACCTGGAAGATCCTCAGAGATTACTAGTCTATCTCCCCTCATTTTTCAGAGGAGCCTGAGGTCCAGTGACTTAACCAAGGTTACACAGGTGGTAAGCATTAGACAGAGCATTGCATTCTACTTCGTATTATAGTTATTAATATATTCATTCAGGCCCTCTCTTAGGTGCTGAGATGCTCACAATTGCTGAATGCATTTGGAAGAAGTTTCACAACAATGCAGACTGGCTACCCATGGCAAATTCTGGTTATCTACTGGACTTGGGCCCCAAAATATTGCAGCAAGGCAGTACTTCCCCCCCCCCAATAGATTTGGAATCTCACTCTCAAAGGAAGTTATTAAAAATTTTTTCCCCTTAAACTTCCCACAACTCTTCCTTTCCTCCTCCACACTTTCCAAGCTGAGAAACTTGCTTTCTATTTTGCTGATCACACACACACACACACACACAGTGGAGTCACTTGATATGATTTCCTTCTTCTTCTATTCTCTTCATCTTAAGACTCTTTGACTTCATCTCTTAGTTTCTGCTACTTTTCACCAGTCTCAGTAAAGATGTGACCCTTATCCTTGCCAAGGTTAAGGCTGCTACATACATGCTTGATCCTATCCACCCCATCCTCCACCTTCTATAGTAGATTGCAACTTAAATCATCCCCTTTCTCTTTGTGGAACCTACAAAATCTCCCTGTCTACTGCTTCCTTCCTCTGAAGGGTGGAGCATGGCTTTGTTGTTTTAAGTTCTATGGGCAACATGACCTTTTAGTAAACTTTGTCTACCCATGAGCACTGTAGAACTCACGTTGATTTGGCAACTAATATCGGTAAAGCATCTAGAGCTCCAAGGAGGAAATGTAAAGTCAACTATCTTTTGTGGACATAAAGGCTGTATTGACACTAATCACTGGTTGTGATATTTGAGCCTTAGCTAGGAACAAAATTCTTGCTCCAGGTAGTCAGGATGTACACAGATGCAATTTAGGCTGAAAAGGGGAAAGATAAATAGATGGTGAGCTTCAACCTTTCCTGAGCCCTGGGGAGGGATTTTCTTGAACCTTTCAAAGGTTATTATGAAACTTATCCATGGAAGTATCTTTGATATGGAATTCAAATGGTTAGGGCTTTGTGCAGATGTGTGGGTAGTGAGGAAGAGGCTGATCACAGACCTCAGTGATGATCTGAAAGAATTTGGGAAGGAAGGGAAAATAGGAAAGGATTGCCATATGATTTGTTAGAGATTAGGTAATTGACTTAAATAATATAAAGATGGTCATAAACGCAGAATGAATTTTTCTATCACACTTTCTCCTCCATGGGAGGGATAGTTTGGATTCGGAGTCAGAAGGGCTGGTTTTTAATTCTTACTCTGCCCCTTACTAGCTGTGTGACTTTGGACAAGTATTTTAACCTCTCTGAAGCTCAGTTTCTTCATCTGTGAAATGGAGTTGTGCTAGATAACCTCTAAAGTCCATTCACCATTATCCTAACCCTCATATTCACTCCAAGGCCCTCCCAACACCTTTTGCCAGCTAGCCTTATTCTATACTCCAAAACCAGCTCCTGGGCATCCATCTGCCTCCCATCTCCTTCTTCACAGGACCTTCTACCATGTTCTAGAGGCCATCCACCAGATCAACTCCTGCACCCCTAACCTCTTCAGATTATCCACCTCACACTGACACCTCATGCCTTCTAAACTGATTCCTGCACCCCACACAGGCCATCCTTCCATACCTCTAAAGGCCCCTGCCTGCTTTGGGGTGGACCTCCCATGGCATTAAAGGACACATCATCATTACTTTGCAGGAGGCTGGACACTGAGAGAAGACCTTGGACAATCTCCCTCAATAGACTTCTGTCCAACCACTGATATGCTGCCTGGACCTATTCCTCAATGTTTAGTATACTCCCACCCCCTCATATTCTCTCCATGCTGTTGATTCTAAACTCCCAGCTATCAATATACAAACTCTGTTACCCATCCCTGATTTCCCACACCTTTATATCCATCTCTATCAACCCCTTCCTGTCCTCTGCTTCACACCATATCTCCTCATGTACTGCCTGGTCTATAATTGATAAACTTGATTCATCCTGAATCTTTTCCTTTCAACTAATAACCTCTTTCTCTCACTGAGCCCTGACTCCCTCCCAATAACACTGCATTCCTGGCCACCCTTCCCAGCACTGGTTGCACTTTAGCTCATATCCTCCTACCTACTCCCACTCACCATCATGGTAGAAGAGCCAGAATTCTCTTTTTTTCCCTAGTGCCCCTTCCAGAATCTCCTTCTACCATTGCCATTCAGGAACCTATCCTCTTTTGAGGTTCAGGCTATTCAAATTTATCATCCAATCCTCTTTCTGAAGGTTGTTCTCTATCCAGTCCCTTCCTAATTGAGTTCAGTGCCCAGTTCACAGTTTTGGCTTCTGTCCCAACTCCTGCCTTAGTACAATGGGGACTTCATATATGTTGGTGCTTCCTCAAGTAAACTAACTTCCAAGTTTTTCAATCAATTCAGTCCAAGTGACCTACTCCTCTGCCCCACCTCAGCTATACACAGAGATGGACACATCTTTGTTGGTACCTTTACCCACAAGAGTTCCAGTTCCTTCTTCATGTACTTTGAAATTCCTTGATCTGATGGTAACCTTTTATCATTTTATTTTACTTATGTATAATAATGCCTAATTCTTCTTCATTCCTATAATGTCCTTTTTTTCTTAGTTCTTTCACAGGTCATCACCCCTTTACTGGCTACACTGTCTTCCCTTACCTATTTCAACTTCTTGATCAACTATTTTGACTCTATCATTCAACACACCTTGCCAAACCCTAGCCTGAGATTATTCCCATCATCTTCCTCCTTCACTGTTATCATAAAATCATCCAAATTAGGTTCACTACAAGTTTCTGCTATATAATCTCAATGGGACCCTCACTATAGAAAGGAAATCCTTTTCTCCCCCACCCTTCTAATTGATTTGCTGTCCCATTCCACATGGTGGCTTTTCCAAATGTTTTGAATCTTTCTCAAGCCTCTAATGGACTCTCTGCCTCACCTTTTCAGAGGAGGATCTTGCTTCATTCTTCACCAAAAGTATTGAGGATATTTGCTGAGAGTTCAATTTTCTCCCTCTGTCTTCATCTCCAAACACTCAAACATCTTCTTCCACTGTCTTGTAACATAATTAATTTAGCAGGTACTTGGTCCTTAGTAACCAAGGGCTAAGTACTTCTGTGAAAGAGGCAGAGGATGTGAACTCTGTCTCCTGTGAGAAAGAACCAGAAGGTATGAACTCTGTCTCTTGTGTGAAAGAGAGAGAGGGCATGAACTTTGTCTCCTGTTGCTGATGTGGCAGGAGGGGGTTGGCTGAGACAGGGAGGCCAGTGTGTGTGTATAAGAAGAATTCCAAAGACAGAGAATTAGAGTCAAGAATGTTCCTGGTGGCTCCTGGTGGAGGGAACAGAATTGTCCTAGCATCTGGGAGCTGGGCTGCTGGACTGAGAACTGAGGTGGAGTTTGAGAGAGAGAGAGAGAGAGAGAGAGAGTTTCTCTCCCAGAAACTAGAAGCTGAGTGAGAACTGAGTTGGAGTTTTATTGAGACCAGAATCTGGTGAAGGCCAAAGTGGCTGCTGCCTGGAAGGCTGAGATTTCTACTGGGTCCTACAGCCAGCTGAACTGCTGGAGGACTGAAGAAGCGTGACCAGGATAGGGCTTTGTTTGTTTGTGGCTTGGTGGATCCTTGAGTTCCCAGGAACAGAAGTGGTGAAGGGTTTGAGATGTGTTGGACCCTGTGAACTTCAGTGTGTACCAGGGACTGCCTGGAGGACTGGACAAGAACCTGGGAGCTGTCTGCCTCTGAATCCAGGTGACTGTTTAGTGGATTCAGGTAGGAACTGGGACCATGGAAGGGGATCCAGGGAATCCAAGAGACCACCGCAAGTCAAGATGAAGAAAAGACCTCTCCTTGGATATTGAAGGTGTGATGAAATTGAAGTTTACTAGACACTGAGGGGTGGAGGGTTTGTGTAATTTTCTAATGATTGTATTTAGTGATTAATGATGCTTAGTGACTGATTGCTAGATAAGTGACTGATTAAATTAATCTATGATTGCTCCATGAGTAGAAGATTGATTATTGTGTTGTAAAATGACCGAATGATTAAGTAAAGAGGGTTTCCCCCCTTAGGGAAACCAGATGATTATTCTTTTGTTCTTTGTTCTAAATATTGTGGCCACTATGGTGGAAGCTATGTGGTGATTCTAATGTTAAACTGTTGTGAACACTATATTGTAATTTTCTGTGATAAGATGTAATGTTGTGAATATTATATTGTGATTTGTTGTGGATGTTTGCCTTGATTTGTAATGTAATAAATGGAGTGTTCACTATACTGTGTAATCAGAACCTGAAAAGCTGTTCACAGTAGTAGTCTTTTGGGAAGCTGTTAGTGCATGGTATTACACTCCTCCTTTACCCCTATTTCACATGAAGAATTGACCTTTCTGTTTTTTAAGTTCAGCCTTTGTACATATACCTTTGATTCCATTGCTTCCCATATTCTCCATAAGATTGCTCCTACTCCCACCCCCACTCTCTGTTCTTTACTTTCTCCTTGTCTCTGCTGCCTATAAACATACCTATACCTCACCTATCCTTAATTTAAAAAATCCTTTTAATCCAACTATCCCTACTAGCTATCATCTATCCTTCTCTTGGTAAATTTTCTTAAGAAAGCTGTTTACACTAGGTGCCCCTGTTTATTCTCCTCCTATTTGCTTCTAAACCCCCTGCAATCTGCTTCCAACATCATCATTTGAGTAACTACTCTCTCAACAGCTGCCAATATTCTCTTAATTGCCACATCTAATAGTCCTTTCTCCCTCCTCATCCTTGAGTTCTTTATAATCTGACACTGTCAATCACCCTCACTGGGGCCCACTCACCTCTTCATGATGCTGCTGTCTCCTGGTACTTCTCCTACACATGACTGCTCCTTCTCATTCTCTCTTGTTAGATCTTTATCTGGGTCACTAACTGTTGATGTTTCCCAAATCTCAAGCATAGACCTTCTTTACTCTCACTATAATGTTATCTTTATCACCCAATGCCAATGTGATAAAGAAATCCTTCCATTTTTTTTTTAATTCTTAGGATTGACTATCTAGGAAATAGGCTGCAGTAATGGGGAAAATTAGCTCCTCCATTTCTAAACTGTGGTGGTGATTTTCATGCCCCACCAATTTAAAAAGCACTAAAGGCTACTTGATTTCGATTGCTGCTCTGAAATCATCCCTTAGGGAGGGAGATAGGCTCTTCTCCTACCACAGCAGGTAGGAGACTTCTCCAAGACACATAGAATAAATTTCAAATTGCTGCTGGTAGGATTTTGAATAGAAGCTTTCCCAAAAGTGACCATAGAAAAGAATAATAAAGATAGCATTAGCAGTCGTAGCATGAACAGAAATTCAGGCTGTCAGAAGGAAAAACATGATTGAAATTTGTCCTTCTCGAGGGAGGGGAGAGATAACAAAAACCCAAAATTGAGTGCCTTCTCTTTTTTGCTGGTTCCCTGATTCATTGCAGATGCAAAATTGAAAAGGATGGGACAGGCAACTCTACAACCCTTACCCCTCTTGGGTTCTGTTTTCTGAGGAAACAAGTAATTTAACCTTTCAGAAAAGAATATGTTGGAACATAGGGAGAAAAGAAAAGGAGATTGACTTTGAGAAAAATGAGTTGGATGCACTCTCTGCACGTCAACATGATCTGTGAAGTGAAATTCCATCTGGCTCTATCAGGTATTCCCTCAAGTCGCCCAGTAGTTGGAGGTCAGATGAATGAGAATCACAACCAGATTGGTTATTGACACATCTAGAAGTTGAGCTTTCAGCAGCATTTAAAGAAAATCAAATGTTGACTGAGGCTGTCTTAATCTCTTAGTCCTTACATGAAGGGTATTATGTATGTAAGGCTGTGTTTCTATACAGTAATTTTTTTTTTTGCTATACAGTATGGTCATGGAAAGTGATATTCTGGCTATCTAGAAATGAGAATTCTGCTCACTGAGAAGCTACTCATCATTGATAGTTCAGGATCTGAAAATCCTTTAGGGTATTCATTATTGTAATAGCTATCACTATGGCATGGATTGGAAGAAATACAAACCAATGGGGAGTTCTGGTGTTTAGAATATTGAAGATCTTAATGTGTACCTATTAAGCCAAAGGGCTCTTTCAGTCCTGAAATTCAGAGATCTTTGAGTGGAGGAATGGAAGCAATGATCACCGACAGCCTTCGCTAAGAATGGGTAGTGCTTACCAAATGTCATTTCCTCTTTAGACAGGGTTTCTAAGTGGGCAGTGCAAGACTATATTGTTGAGAGAGTTTAGGTTTTAGCAAAGCATCTGGTCCCATGATCTTATTTTGGGATGGCCATAAAAGTTACTCAGTAATACTGTGTCACCATCTTGGAAGAAGGTCTCCAATAGAGAATTTTGCAGGGATCTGTGTTTGGTCTTGTGTTGTTTGACATTTTTACTAATAACTTGGATAAAGGGATAGGGGGCATGCTCATCAAAGTTGCAGATATCATAAAGCTGGGAGGAAGAAGGAAAAGAGCTAGATAAGAGAGGCCAAAATTCAGAAATATCTCAGTAGGTTAGGACATTTGACCCAACTTATTACAGTGATACTTGAAAGACTGGTGATTTGCTATTCCACCTAGAAAAAGCAACCCAAAAATTTCTTTTTTCCTCAAGGAAGATGCCCAGGGAACTTTATCCTGGCTCATAGGGAGGCCAAGTTCAGTTGAGAACCCTTTCCATTAAAATAAAGTAGATGGGGAGACAAGAGGAAAGGAAAAAGGAAGGAGAATAAATTCAATGAGGATAAATGTAAAGTAAAACACTTGAATTCAAAAAGTCAATATTGTAGTTACAAGATGGTGGAAATATGACTAGGCAACAGTTTATCTGAAAAAAAAAAGACTACTGGTTTTATTGTTCTGTAAACTCGGTATGAGTTGAATGTGAAATAATGATCCCTTAAAGCTTATGTAATCTTTTACTGTTGTTGTTCAGTCATTTTTCAGCCATGTCTGATTCTTCCTGACCCCATTTGTGATTTTCTTGACCAAGATACTGGAGTGGTTTGCCATTTCCTTCTCTGGCTCTTTTTCTAGATGAAGAAACTGAGGTAAACAAGGTGAAGTGATTTGCTCAGGGTCACACTAGTAAGTGTCCAAGGTCAGTTTTGAGCTCAGGAAGATGATTCTTCCTGACTCCAGGTCTGGTACTCTATCTAGTATGCCACCTAACTGCTCTATAATCTTTTTTTTTTTTTTTTTTTGCTTTTTTTTGAGGGGGGAAGGCAGGGAAATTGGGGTTAAGTAATTTGCCCAAGGTCACATGGCTAGTTTTTGTGTTAAGTGTCTGAGGCTGGATTTGAATTTAGGTCCTCCTGACTCTAGGGCCAGTGCTCTATTCACTGTGCCACCTAGCCTCCCTGCTACTCTATAATCTTAATCTTAAACCAAAAGACATAAGGTCCAGGATTGGGAGGGAATAATTCCACTGTACTCTGCCCTGGGCAGATATCCTTTGGAGTGTTTGTATTATTCTGTAAACCATGGTTAAGGAAGGCTATTGATAAATTCAGAGGATTGCAAAAAGATTGGTGAAAAATTCTTGGATTCTTGTCATATGAAAATCAGTTGAAGGAACAAGTGATGGTTAATTTCAAGAAGAATTAGGATAGAAGCATTTTCTGATGTCTTGTATTTGACAGTGTGACAATTGCAAAAAATCTTAGATAGGTTCTGGTTGACCTAAAGGCAGGATTAGGAGCAATGAGTGGAATTTACAAAGAGGTAGATTCAGACTCAATATCCAGTAAAAAAAAAAACCTCCCTAACCACTAGAGCTACTGTTGTTGCTCACTTGTTTAATCACGTCCAATTCTCTGTGACTTCATTTAGGGGTTTTCTCAGCAAAGATACTGGAGTGGTTTGCCATTTCCTTCTCCAGCCCATTTTCCAAATGAGGAAACTGAGGTAAACAGGATTAAGTGACTTTCCCAGGATCACACAGGCTGGAAATATCTGAGACCAGATTTGAACTTATGAAGGTGAGTCTTCCTGATTCAAAGCCCAGTGCTCTATGTGCCACGCCATCTAGCTGTCCATACTAGAGCTATATAAAAGCAAATGGATTATCTCAGAGGTAATGGCTTCCCCCTCACAGGAGAAGTCTTTAAACAAAAATTGGATGACTGCCTTTCATGTATATTATAGAAGGGATGTTTAGAAGGGGTTGGATTTCTGTAATTACCAAGTCTTTCTCGGAGATTCTGGGACTCTGTGCCTTCAATATTCTGACTTTTTTTTTTTAACAGATGAACAAATGAGGCACAGAACAGGGAAGAAATTTGCCCAAGGTCACATGACTAATTAGTGGCAGAGCCAGGACTAGAATTCAGGTGTTCTGATTTAGCCCTGTGTTATTTCTATTACAGGGCTTCTAGGTGGTGCCATAGTGCCCTGAGTGCTGAGGTTGGAATCAATCCTGTGTTCACACGTAGCCTCAGACACTAGCTTGGTGATCCTGGGCAAGTCACTTAACCCTATTTGCCTCAGTTTCTGATCTATAAAATGAGCTGGAGAAGGAAATGGCAAACTACTTCAGTATCTTTACCAGGAACACTCCCAATGGGTTCATGAAGAGTCAGACGTGACTGACACGACCAAACAGCTCCAGCATTTCCCCTGCACTGCTGGTATTTCTCTGAGAAAATATTTCATAGAATCATAGACTGTCAGGTTGGAAGGGACCTTACAACCTAGCTACCTCCTTTTAGAGATGAGGGAGTCTTAGCACAAGAAATTTAACTTATTTACCTAGGGATCACATAGTAAGTCCTAAGGTTATAGATTTAACACTAAAAGAGACTTTAGAGACTCTGAGTTTAATACTCTCATTTTATAGATGAGGAAACTGAGACCCAGAGGTTAAAGGGCAAACAACCAATAAGAGTCTGAAGTCGGATTTAACCTCAGACCTTCCTGGCTCAAAGTCTCCTGGGTGCCACCTAGCTTAGTGTTTAATAAATGCAGGATATCCCCAAAGTCTATACAGTTTTAAAAGCTTTGTGCTGTTATAATGCATTTGAGATACCCTGTAAAGGCTGTGAATGGTACTTTAGCAGGCATTCCACTCCTTGCTCCCACGTAGCAGCATTTATATGTCCCCATGACTATTTCTGGAGCCCAATTAATATAAAATGCCTGTATGTGGCCCTGTTTAACCTCAAATGACAGTAACTTGATAATTTCAGGATGATCATGAATAGTGAGGGTATTGGGCACTGTAACAGGCCAGTTGGAAAGATATTCTAAGTCAGGGGGACTATTGGGTGACTATCAATTCACATGTCACAGGCAGTTGCCTGATACATCTATCCATAGGGCCAGCTAGTCAAAAGGGACACACAATTCAAAATTAGAGCTGAAATCTCGTTCTGTCTAATGGAGATTTGTGCTTGGGATCACAGATTTAGAAGTGGAAGGAACCCTAAAGGTCATAGAGCCCCACTCCTTCCTTTTACAGATGAAGAGACAAGCCCAGTGTGGTCAAATTACTTGTCCAGGGTCACACAGCTAGCAAGCATACAAGGGAGGGATTTGAGTCTTTCTGACTCCAAAAGTCCAGTGCTCTATCTACTACAACACAGTCTTTATAGATCACATTACTTCTCAAAACTAAAGAAGTGTTTTTTTCATTTTTTCTTTGAATTTTAGTTATTGCTATGTTTTATTTGACTTTAAGAAATCTTTGGATAGAGAGGAAAATTGGACTGAAAGAAAGATCAGAGAATGTGGGACAGACTCAGGGATGAGACTAAGGAAGAGTAGGTGGGTGAGAAAGTAGGAAGTCATTTCCTTTGAAAATTTTCATTGTTATATTTTATTTCTACACCAATTTCATTTCAGAATACCTACCTTCCTGCCCTCTACCCAACCCAGAAAACCATCCTATAACAAAGAGCTTTTTTATGAAAGAGAAATAAAGGTAATTCAACAAAAATAGCCAACTCTGGAGAATATATCTGTGTAAATACTTCTGTGATGACATGAGAGGTGATCCTTTGAAATAGGAATCATTTCTACCATTTATGTTTTGGCTGGATTATTATGGAAAGTTCTTAAAGTCCTTGGCATTGTCAACTGGTTCAATTTCAGGAATTGACAGGATTTTATCAGTAGAAGAAGAGGCATCTCCATCTGCTTTGCTGCGGCCCCCTTAGGACTATGGGACCTCTCCAGTTGACTTGCAGCTGAAGCCTTCCATCTGTGTGGTCACCCCCATCAGAATGTGGACTCCTGGAGAGTAGGGACTGTCTAACCCTCACCACAGGGCTTTGTAAACAGTAAGCATTTAATATGTATTTTTTTATTCATTCAGTCATTCTAGTATGCATGGAGGTATGATAAAAACTCACATATTGGTGGTAGTATATGCTTTTTTCTCACGATATTGTTAAATAGGAAGTGCAAATATTGTCTCCATTTTACAGAAAAGGGAAATGAAGCATAGGAAGATGTGAGTTTCCCAAGGTCCCACAGCTAGGCCGAGTCAGTGATTAGAGCTGCTTTCTGGACATTTTTCTCCTGTGTCCAAGGCCTACCTTTCTTTCCTTCATATCACACTGCTTTTCATAATTCACTACAGTGGTGGCATTTTTGAAGCTCAAGACCTAGTGTCTGGAAACCCTTCGTGGAGACCTGTTCAGTACTGCATTGGAGTTTAAGGTCAGTTATAAAACTTAAAGAGCTTTGAGTCAGGCTCTGAGAGACCTGGTTGTCTAGCAGCCATCCTGGCCATCCATTCTGAACTGAGGCTGACTCACAGGCAGACTGGTTTGGTTCCAGTGTCTCAACTGCTGATTCATACAAATCAACTTAGGGGCCAGAGGGAGGCTCGTTGGGGGGTCAAGTCCAGTTGAGAATCCTGTCCATTAGAATCTCAGGCAGTGCAGTGGCAGGAAAAGAGGGGAAAGGAAGGAAAATAAATTACCCCCTTTGTATGAAATTGAAGAGACCCTCTTGAGGTCACTAAGATGGGTTTCTAAGCCCTATCTTGTATTCATTCTAGGTCCATGAGACCCCCTCTATCCCTGTGACACCCTATGGCATGAAAGTGTGGGTCAAGGACATTTAGAGGACTGACTATAGCTTCTACTTTCAACCACTCCCTTATGTGCTCAGCTGGGCTTTTGCTGGGTGGTTTTAGCATCTCTTGAAAGGCCCTGGATTATCAGTGAAACTATCTCACTGCATCAAGTTATTCCCACCCACCCTCTTTCTTAAATAAAGAAAAATCCTTTTTAAGCTTCCTATGAGTATGTCATGACCCAGCCTTTTTCCAACAGCTTGAGAAGCCTGCCTCCTCAGCTCCTGCTCCCACTTCCACATCATCAACAAACACAGTAGGGATTGTGGGTAAGTGAAGAGAGGGAGATGTCCAACTGTGACAGAACAGGTCAATACTCCTTAAAGGATGGCATGATCTCCCATGATGGAGCACTTCTCACTCTTGTCAAGGAGAAGACTTCCTGTCCTCTCAGTAGTGGTGATGATAAATAGCCTTAGACAAGGCAGGCTGTTTATTACATGCTGGTGGTTTTACAAAGTGCTTGGTCATCTGCCTTGAGGAAAAGAAATTGGGCCACCATTTCCCAGTGGGTCAGCAGTCCGTGGCAGTCTTCAAAAGTTTTTGACAAGTAGGAACTTAGATTAGAGAAGTTACAAGTGATGCTGTTGAAGCCCCTCCGTGTAAAATAGTAATGCTCAGGGCATAATTGTCAAGGACCTTGTGACCTCCACCCTTGTTAATGTTCTGTCTTTTAGCTAGTTGGCCAGATCTATGATTTTACATTTTCTCTTGGATGTCTTGTTTCAGTGGCATTGAGAGTTCCCCAGTGAGGAATTCTCTCTACCAATGCAAACCAGCACCTGCTTATTTATAATCTGGAGCATGGAAAGGGTGAATGACTTGTCTAAGGTCACATAACCAGTATGTCAGAAATGGAACTTTAACTCAGGTTTTCCTGAATCTGAGGCTAGCTCTCTATCCATTTTGCCTGATTTTGGGGCTAAAATAATACATTAGATTAGATTCAATGCGAGGGCGTAGCATTCACAGAAAAGTAAATACTAGTTTTGTAACTAGTTAAGGCAGACAGGACAAAGCAAATACACCCTCATCACGAGGCAAGTAGCACAAAGTGTCCTTCAGTTGAACTTTATAATTCTTCTTTATTTATTTATTTAATTGATTTTCTTGTTTACATCATTCATTTCCATGAGATTTTGAGTTACAATTTGAGTTACAAATTGAGTTACCATCTTTCTCCTACCCAACACCTTAAACACCCCTCCCCCAATCTACTCTCTCCTATGTCTTCCCCCTCCCCCCTCAGACTTTCTGGTAGGGCAGGATGGATCTCTCTACCACAGTGCCTGTGTGTCTTGATTCCCAGTTGGATGTAGTTAATAATAATAATAATAATACTTATATATATACATATATATACATACATATTTTTAACATGTGATTATAGAACTTTAAATTCTAGATTCTTTCTCTTCCTCCCTCGTCACCCACCCCCACTGGAAGGACAAGCAATTAAATACAGGCTGAAAATGTGTAATTACACAGAACCTCTCCACAGTAGGCATATTGTGAGAGACTGATTATATGTCCCTCCTTCCTATCCCTCCCCGCCTTGTTCTATTCTCTACCCTGTCCCTGTCCCTTTACAGAAGTGTGTATTTCCATCAACCCTCCCCCCACCCCGCCCCC
>CM053585.1:530192633-530224179 GCA_028646515.1 Pseudochirops corinnae
TGAGGGAGGAAGAGAAAGAATCTAGAATTTAAAGTTCTATAACCAAATGTTAAAAATATTTATGTATATATATAGAATTATTATTATTATTATTATTATTATTATTATTATTAACTACATCCAACTGGGACTTAAGATATACAGGCACTGGGGTAGGGAGATCTAACCTGCCCTACCAGAAAGTCATAGAGGTGATGGGGGAGGACATAGGAGAGAATAGATTGGGTAGGGGTTATACAATGGGATATTTCAGGGTGGTGGGTAGGGGAAAGATGGGGAGAAAATTTGTAACTCTAAATCTTGTGGAAATGAATGATGTCAACTAAAATAAATAAAAGTTAAAATTCAAAAAAAAAGGATCTGCGCAATACTTTAGAGCATTTCAGGATTTCAAGTTAACCAAAATATCATAAATATCATTTATTAAGAGACTGTGCACACTTCTGTATCGAGTGCTGGTTGATGTGACTCAGTAGCTAGGTCCTCAGCTTAAATGGCAGTCACAGGAGGAAAATATGTCCTCAAGATTGTGTGGAAGGACTATACTTAGCCTCCTGGGAAATTGGTTTGTGTCTACCTTGATTATATTTTGTATAGAGTATTTTGTGTTTGTGTGCATGCTGTTTTCTCCCAATAGAATGAACTGCTCCTTGAGGGCAGAGATTTTTTTGTTTTTGTCTTTTATCTCCAGCACCTACTATGTGTTTTCCACTTAATCAATACTTCTTAAATGAGCATATGACTGACTCAAGAAGGTAGAACTAGGAACATTAGATGGAAGTTACTGAGTGACAAATATCTTTGTGATATAAGAAAGATTTTATAATAATTTAAGCCATCCAAATGCATGATAAATGCCTTGGAAGGTAATGGGTTTCTTTCCTCTGGAAGCATTCAACCATAGGCTATAAATGATCACTCATTAGTGGCAAGATCCCTTCTCAGGTTGGACTAGAAAGCCCCTGAAGTCTTTTGTACCTCTGAAATTCAGTGATTCTGTTTTCACGTCCAAAGAATCTTCCAAAGTGTCACATGAGATATTCTTTCGTAAGACTCCTCCTAACTCAAACATCCTGTTAACTGAGTTCTCTAAGCCTTCCTATGAAATATGCCAACTGGGAGCCCCTACAGGGAAAATAAAAAAAGGAAAACTGGAAGGGAATGGCAAGAGACTCATTGACAGAGGCCTAGAGTCTGACGGGCTGCTGAATCTTTGAGGAGCTGTCCCTTACTATCATTTTGCAGGGGTTTTGACTTTGGGGATGGCTATTGACATGGAGACAAATGAACTGGAGAGCAAGGAGGGCTCAACGGGCTCTCGGTTTTCTGATTTTCATCACAAGGCAAAAGAAGCAGAGTATTTCTAGTGGATTTCTTGTTCAGTCTCTTTGCATGATATATAGTCTCTGAAAGATGCCAGTTGTTTTAGTCAGTGAATAGGCAAAAGCCATAGTTTCACATTTATATCCTTGGAGATACTCTATTTAGAAAGCTCCTTCTGGAGCCTGGATGAGGCCCCTTTCTCGAGTAGTCCGCCACACAATAGTGACAACTGTCTCATGTGGTGGGAAGTTTGCCGTCTTCATGGCCTGCCAAATCGTGACAATATGGAGGGTGACATTGCACTGCACACAATAATGTATACAAACATGAGGATATATAACAGCAAGAGATATTTTAAATTCCTTTTGCAAGACATTAAAAAAAAATTCACATCATTGTTGAATGATATAATTTACCTTGGAAAGGAGTTGGATCTTCATACTATCAATTTTTTTTCCAATTTGGCTCCAGAGATTGCCTTTTAGATTTTTCTAAAAATAAAGTAAGGATAATTGTACATTCTAATCATATTTTAAAAGCTCAGTATTCCTACATGCCATCTTATTTTACATATATACTCCAAATTTAGAAATTTTTGAATCAAGAATTTATCATGCCTTCTCTGTGAAGTGGCTGAATTTTAAGGAACCATTTCTTTTCCTTGTGGAAAAAAAATAAGCATATGAAGACCCAGGATAATTATCCAGTGTCATTTGTCTATTACCATTGTAAAGGTCTGTCAACAAAGAAAGGATGGAAGAGTGAATGAGTACATATTTTGTGCTGCCTATTTCTGCCACCTCATCCTGCTATCTTTTACTCAACAGACTCAACTTTCTGTATTTCCTTAGTGTCTAGGAGTCTTTTACTGCTGCAGAGGACAGGTACCTTAAGCTATAAAGGTCAATATTTAAGGCCACTATCACATAACTATCAGATCAACTACTTGTCTTTAATTAACTGACTCAAGGAACTATACATTTTAGTTCCTCAACTTTAATATAGCTTCAAAGCAGATTATCTAGGGTAAACTGCACATAATTAGATCAAAGCAATTAACATCAAAAGTGTACCTGTGGGAGAGGGCCAGCAGTGGGCTAGTGGGTCAGAGAGGAATTCAACTCATCTCAATATGGTTGCTCATATACCGTTTTGTGGCTTCCAATTTGGACGAATTATTTTTGGTGTTTAAACCTTGTTTCTATGTTGCTAGAGGACTGCAAGTTGCTTAGTCAGTGTCTTACAATTTTTTCGAGACAGGCTTTTATTTATTTTAAACATTCCTTTTTTGAAATCGAGTTCCAAATTCTCTCTCTCCCTCTCTCTTTTCCCTTACCCACTGAGAAGACAAGCAATATGATATCAACTTTATATATATGAAGTCATTCAACACATATTTCCATATTGGCTGTGTTAAAAAAAAAATTAAGTGAAAAAAGCATACTTCAGTCTGTACTCAGAGTTCGTCAGTTCTCTTTCTGGAGATGGATAGTGTTTTTCATCCTGGGTCCTTTGGAATTGTTTTGGATCATTGACTTGGTCAGAGCAGCTAAGTCTTTTATAGTTGCTTATCTTTACAGTATTGCTATTACTGTGTACAGTGTTCTGGTTCTGTTCACTTCACTTTGCATCAGTTCATATAAGTCTTCTTTACTCATCATTTCTTATAGTGCAATAATAACCCACCACGATCACATGCCACAACTTAATACAGCCATTTCTCAATTGATGGGCATCCCCTCAAGTTCTAATTTTTTTTATATCATAGAAAGAGCTGCTATAAATATTATTGTACATATATGTTCTTTCCCCTTTTCTTTGATCTCTTTTGGATACAGGCCTGGTAGTGGTATTTCTAGGTCAAAGAGTATCAGTGCTTTAGAAATTTTGATTCCTAGGGCAAAGCACAAGGTGCTTCCAATTAGATTGTAAACTCCTTGAGGGAAGAGACTGTTTTTGTCTCCGTTTGTGTGCTCACCATGTAGCACAGTACCTTCATAGGCACATAGTAGGTACTTAATAAATATGGATTATTTAAGATGCTGAATCCAAGTGATGGCTGTACTGTGTGGTGTCTTCCTTTCTGTTTACTTTCCCAATCTCTTTTACAAAAATCAGAATAACAACTTTGGTTTCTAC
Source organism: Pseudochirops corinnae (assembly GCA_028646515.1). Lineage (NCBI taxonomy): Eukaryota > Metazoa > Chordata > Mammalia > Diprotodontia > Pseudocheiridae > Pseudochirops > Pseudochirops corinnae. The sequence goes on from CM053585.1 coordinate 530,196,096, forward strand.
AGAAGTTGAAGATTTGCAGGATACTTTCCTGACAACATCCCTGTGAGCTATGCAGTGTGAGTAGAATTATTCCCATTTTGTATGTGAGGAAATTGAGGCTAATCTCAGAGATGTCCTGTGGTCACACAGGTATTGTCTCTAAGGTGTGATTTGAGTCCAGATCTAGTTTCAAAGCTAGCACTCTATATGCTATGACATGACCTTAGCTTGCTAAAAAGCATAAAAATGAGAGGTAGGCATGGGTGTATGTGCAAATGCATGGCATGCACACACACACACACACACACACCCCTGATATTATTTTGTTGTACCTCCCACACCCCCAAACTGAGGAAACTTTCAGGATTGACACACAAACTGGGCTTTTCTGTGACCTCTTTGCAGAACTTTTTGCAAACAGTCAGACTTCAAAAAGACAGAGTTGTTGGAGATCTGTGTGGTGTGATTTGGAAGAGTTAGAAAGGACTCCCATAACACACACACACACACACACACACACACAGAGTCTTCTGATACTTGAATTTACACCATTAGTGCTTTATTCTTTTGTGTTTATCATTTTTCTCCTTTCTGTACTCCTCTTTAAAAATAGAACCCTTGAAGGGGTAATGCAATGTGAAATAATTTTTATAGATTGAGTTCCTTGGAACGGCACTTAAAGCTTAAGATGATGGTGGGATGGCAAGATTATGTTGGAAGCAAAAAGAAAAAGAGGAAGGGTTGAAAGCCATGTTTGGGAGTTGAAGGGAATTCAAGAGGAATGTTGTCTGTTTCATAATTTTGCCTCCAGCCAACTTTGCTTCTGTATTTTAGCTACTTAGATATCTGAAGCTAGGATTCCATCTGTAGTTTTGTCATACTGTCATTCTTGCCTTGGATGCTTTGAGTCTGGCAAGCTGTTTAAGTAGGTAGGTAATCATCTTTCTTCATGGTGACTATGATGAATCAAAATAACTTGAGTTTTGTTTTGTTTTCTTTTGCTTATTTTTCCTTTGATGAATCTAGCTTTGCTTCAAAAAGGGTCAGTGTGGAGAATAATATGGCACTATAGTTTTACTACCATTTCTGAGGTTGGGGACCCATTGGAATAATTTTGGTTCTATGTTCATAAAAGGTTTCAAGCCGCCCTATTAAATTATATCATTAGCTTAAGTGCTGGTCCTGCTAATCCCTTCTATTAGTTCAGAGCCCCCACCGAAGAGGAAGCAATGAATGAAAAAAACATTTATTAAACACTCACTTTGTACCAAGCACTGTGCTAAGCCATTTAAAAAGCCATTGCTACCTCTAATGGAACAAGAAAGGTTTACAAAATGGCCCCAGGGAGTGTTTTTTTAAATAGTCTTGACAGTGATTATTTAAACCACCAACCAAACTGACCTTGAATGAGAAGGGAGGAAAAGCAGCTAGGTTTGAACAATTTGGAATTTTAAGTACAATAATGGCTTTCCTCCACTGAGCCTGCCTGACTGTTTGATTGACACAGGTTTGGAAATATGTGACCTTGGAGGGAAAATGAGCCACTCGTGTGTAAACCTGACCCTATGTGTGAAGGAAACAAAGGACCCTCCAAAATTCTGACTATAACCTGATGGCTGTTTCAGGGGATCTTTCATTTAGAGTCCTGGTAAAATGTGGATTGCCAAATGATTGCATTGGTGGTTCCTTTACTACTATGGATCAAACAGACTATAAATTCCTTTTGACTCTACCCACTCTAATGGAATACCAACGAGGAAGGGGAAAGTGCTTCTTGATATCAGAACACCTAAGCTCAATTCTGTTGTTTGTCCATTTCCTTGCAAATTGGGACTAGTGATTCCTGGAAGTCTTTGAAATCTATTCAGTTCACTTAGCCAGATATAATATACTGTATTTTTTCTTTCCTTACTTTTTCCCCCAATATTGGTAATATGCATGAAATAAAGCCTTTCATATACACCTCTGTGTTATAATCAATGTTTTCTTGGAGAACCCAATGTAGAATTGTAGAACTTGGAAAGTGTGAGTCACCTTGGAAACCATCTGATCTCAGCCCTTTTCTTGATGTCTTCTCCTGTCTTGTAATGTCTGTCAAATGAAGGGGTTAGTTGACATTCTGTTTTGACCTATATGACCAAGGGGTCTGTGAAAGATTTCATGAGGTCTGTGAACTTGGGTAGGACAAAGGAAATCTTTATTTTCATTAACATTTGGTCTCCTTTATAATCCTATGTATTTTATCTTATGCATTTAAAAACATTATTCTGGGGGTGGCTAGGTAGCACAGTGAATAGAGCACTGGCCCTGGAGTCAAGAGGACCTGAGTTCAAATCCAACCTCAGACACTTGACACACTAGCTGTGTGACCTTGGGCAAGTCACTTAATTCTAATTGCCTTGCCTTCCCCCCTCCAAAAAAACAAAACATTATTCTGAGCAATCCAGAGGCTTCACCAGACTGCCCAAGGGGCCCATGACTCAACAAAGATTAAGAACTCCTGAACTCAGGTTCATTTAAGCTCTGAAAGCATATGTGTACACCAAGGGGAGGAATGAACATACATGGAAGTCCTGATGGTGATCATAGGAATGCAGATTTTATGAATTGGATGGGACCTCTGTGGCCATGTATTATAGACCATGTTGGGCTGAGATCTCAAAAACAAATTGGGAACAAAGTGATCTTTGCTTCTATCCAAAGATTGGGATTTGAAGAAGGACAAAAGCATGAAAAGAAAATAAGAAAGAGATGATGCCTGACAATGGAGAAAGGAAAAAAGTAAGGAAATTGCTTCATTCATGTCAGGTCAACAAGCACTTATTAAGCCTTTACTATGTGCCAGGCCATTCTATTGGAGAGACAGAATATAAACCACTATGTACATACACAATATTTACATGATACATTGGAAGTAATCTCAGAGGGGAAGCACACGCATTGAGGTGTGTGAGGAAAGGCATTTGGCAAAAGTAGAATTTTAGCTAATATTTGAAGGATGCCAGAGAAGTCAGTAGGTTGAGATGAGAAAGGTGAGTATTCCAAGGCAAGAGGGATAGCTGGTAAAAGACAGAATCTGGAGATAGATGGTCCTGTGGGAGAAATTAGCAAGTAAGCTATTGTCACCTAATGGTAGAGAATATACATGGAGAGTAACGCATAAGAGGACAGAAAAAATAGCTTCCTACCAGGAGACCAGGATATAAAGGGCATTAAAAAATAAACAGCATTTTATATTTGATCCAGAAGGTAATAGGGAGCCACTACAGTTTATTGATTAGGAGAGTGACATAGTCAACCATGCATTTTAGAGAGATCATTTTGGCATTTGAGTGGAGGATGTACTAGAGTGCGGAGAGACTTGAGGAACAGGGATCAGTCAACAAACTCTTAACAATAGTTCAGAATGTGCAGTGATGAGGACCAGTATCAGAGTGGTGACTGTGTTCCATGATTCCCAATTTTAAAATGTATTGATTTCTTTTGAAATGATAAGTTGATTTTAATAGGAAACAGGAAACCAGTGGCATTCCCTAAAATTCCAAGTAAAATAGGCTGATGGAAAATGATCAAATATGAGACATTCTAGACTAATACTTCATTCTTACCATTACCTGTAATCCAGAGCTTCATTCCCAATGGGGCCTCAACAGTTACTCTTTCACTAATGTTTTCCAGATTACATGACCTCATCCCTTCATATATTTTCAACCTTTTGGATTAAGTGTCTCTCTGAATAACTTAGCCAAAATGCGGCACCTTCCTTGTTCCTACCATCTTCCTGATCTTCTGGCCTTGGTTCATTCCAATTTCCTGACTCATGTTATTTCCAGACCCACTTTCTCCACCTCACCAAATGTCACACTTTGACTTTTCCTGAGCCCTTTCAAGATCCACCCCTGTTATTTTTTAAAAGTGTATTTATTTTATTCTAAACTTAAGAAATAAAACAAATATTTCCATAACAGTAAACAGAAAAAAATTTTGATTTTACATGAAACTACAACTCTATTATGTACAACTTGCTATTCCTTTTAAATATGATAATCATGTAACTCTCCTTTTCCCTTTTTTCCTTCTGCTCCCTGCCCTAGAGATGACACAAATATGTGTATGTATGTACACACATATATATGTATATATATAGTTATACATACATACATGCATAAAACAATTCTATACATACTTCTATTCATCAGTCCTTTTCCTAGAAATGCATAGTAGTTAATTTGAATACTTATAACAGTCAAAATGACTTACTCCCTTAAAGTTGTTTTTAAAACAACATTGCTGTTACTATACCCAATGTTCTCTTGGTTCTTCTCATTTCACTCTTGACTTGTTATTTAAACTCAGTTGGTTTTCCAATGGTAATAAACTAATAAATCCAAATATATCATGCACAAGCAGTGAGAATTTTAAATCCATCTATTAACCTTTCTCCCATATTTTAAGCAATATGCTTCAGCACCTTGTAAAGAGGTATGACTAGTTCAAATCACAGAATATATTTAAACAAATTCAGTGTCACCACTTTTCAAGCAGTCAAATAGACAAATGAAAGGCCAACAGAACATTACAAATGAGAATTCCTAGGGACTATTTGCCTCTTGAGGGCAGGGACTGTTTAATTTTTGTCTTCCTATCTACAACCTATTTTATTTTATTTTTAAAATTTATTTATTCTTATTTTTTGCTTTTTAGAGGGCAGTTGGGGTTAAGTGACTTGCCCAAGGTCACACAGCTAGGTTTTTGTGTGTGTGTGTGTTAAGCGTCTGAGGCTAGATTTGAACTCAGGTCCTCTTGACTCCAGGGCTGGTGCTTTATTCACTGTGCCACCTAGCCGCCCCTCTACAACCTATTTTAAAGTTGAGCACATAGCATAGGCTTAATATGTGCTTGTGGATTGATTGATTGATTAACTCATTAATGATTAAATAAGGATTGTTAGTAGTTAGCACATTGCTTAGGAAACCCCTTCATTATTTATGCAAAACTGTGAATACAGACTCTATCTCAATTTAATTTCTTCAATTAGGAAAGTATTCATTAAGCACTTAATGTATGCACAATATTGTACTAAATTCTAGATATACATTTATAACAAAAACTAAATTAGTGACCTAGGAATTAATAAGGCTTTCCCCAGGCTCTTTTTGAGAGGTACAGTTATTGGAAGAAATGCATCCATCACATCCCTTTTCATTCTAAACCGGCAAAACTGTTAGTTCCCTTGAAGTTCATTCTACAGAAAAGATCAGAGACATTCATGTTCTCCATGTTGATGCAACTCATTCCTCAATGATATACCATCTTGCCAAAGATGTAGTGAAACCTGGTGGACCAAGGTCATTGTTGTTGTTTAGTCAGTCTGAATTTCACAGACCAAGTTTTCATATCAAGTTATCTAAAGCTGAAAAAAGAAACCCTCTAAACTATGCTTGAAGAGTTTTATATTCAGTTTTACATCTGTATTTTACAAAATTACTGGTGGCCCCAAGGCACTATTGGATTCTCTTTCCAACAAAAAAATTTGATCCCATGTGTAGCCTGAAACATGTGCTGTCACCACTGCCTGCAGCATAGATAAAAGTGTTAGTTTTGAAGTCCATTTGGTCTGATTAGGCAGAAGCCAAACTTTCCTTCGTATGATATGAAGGGGCCCCAAAGACCCTAAATGTCTCTTTGTCCAAAGTGCCCTAAATACTCATCACTGTGTTCATTTTTTGGGTTAAGGCATGCGTCTCCCCTGTTACCTGGAAGGAATATGTTACCCGGAATGTTAATGTTACCAGGTAAATTTAACTGGAATGAGAATGTCACCCAGAAGAGATCATAAAAGAAGTTATGTGGTGCAGTGGGAAAATTAACGGACTTGACTTTGAAAGACCTGGAGTTGAATTCAAGTTCTACCTTTTGTCAATCAATAAACACTAATCAAGGACCTGCTATGAGTCAGTCATTGTGCTAGGCTCTGGGGATACAAAGAGTTCTTGGGGCTCTCTGAACCTTAGCTCTTTCACCTGAAAAGTTTCTTTATCCAGGGAGTTTGCTTTTACCAATAAAATAACTTATATAGCCCTTATCTCTAGTGAGAAAGTCCAGTCAGATTCTATCACACATCCATGTGGGAAATGCCTGAGCTTCTAAGAATTTCTGTAAAGTAAGATGCTGATTAGGTAGACAGAGAAAGAAAATATACAAGTGTACTTTGTATCTAAAATACTATAGAATTAAGTTTTAATTGTGAGTGATTTTCAATGTAACACCATAACCCTGATTTCTTAGGAATTGCCTATTAATGAAAAATGATACTACCAAATACTAAAATGTGCCCAAAGGTGTCTCCGTCTTTGTTTCTCTTGTGTCTCTCTGTCTCTGTGTAACTGTATCTGTCTCCCTCTATCTCTTTTTGTCCTTCTCTTCCTTTCTGTCTGTCTCCATTTCTCTGTCTTCATATATCTGTATATATCCCCTCTTTTTCTGTCTCTCTTTGTCTTCCTCTCTTTATTTCTCTCTTACACTCTCTCTTCCCCCACTCTTTCTCTGTCTCTCTCTTTTACTCTCTGTCTCTCTCTCTTACTTGCTCTCTTGTTTCTCTAACTCTGTCTTCCCCCCTCATTCTCTCTCTCTAGCCCTTTCTTTGTCTCTGTCTCTCTTAGTCTCTGTCTCTCTATCTCTGTCTCTTCTTCCCTTTCCCTCGCTAGCTCGTTCTTTGTCTCTGCCTCTCTCTATTACTCTTGTCTCTCCATCTCTCTCCCTTCTCTTTCTAGTCCTCTTACTGCCTCTCTGTCTTACTCTCACACATCACTGTGTTCTCACCATTGATTGAATCCATTATGTAGACACCAGGAGACCCAGGATTCACATTCTGCCTTTATGCAGTCAATATCACCAAATATTTCTTATTTAAGGCAAAGATGTTGGACCCAAGTGACAGCATGACCACCTTTAACCTATTGATTGAAATATTTTTTCAGGCAATACCTACTAAGAGAGAAAAAAAAAGCAAGGACCCTGGGAAATTAATTAATTAACCCCCCTCACTGCAGCAATAAGAGAAGCAGTCGGCTCCTCGGCCTCTTCTAGGGGAACAGGGAGAGTAGAGCTCCTCTCCTTCCCAGGGTATGGAGGCTCTCCTTCCTCTTCTAAGTGGCAGCCAAATTTTCCCAGCAGGAGCTTTTCCCTTCTGGAGCAGACACGTGACAGGATTGTCATGTGGAGAGCCCACAGTCAATCATTCTATTGTGGCAGTCCTTGTCATAATTACATTGTGAGTTAACGTGGAGTTCAGCTGAGCAAATCCAAGGATCTGCTGAGAACTGACAAATATTTATCAGCCTGCTCTTCAATCAACCATGATATATGTCAACCTAAAATAGCCCCATGTGGAAACAAGGCAAACTCTGCTCACTTGGTTTATGAATATGGATTCAGAACCTGAAGCCCCTTAGCAGCTATCTATTCCAACTTCCCCATTTCTCAGCTGGGGTAACTGAAGTCAGAGAGGTTGTGTTTTTTTTCCCCCAAGACCACACAGTAGCAAGAAGTAGAGCTGGGACTTGAACACAGGTCCATTGGATCCATATAAAAATGGCACACTGTCTACTAAACCATACTACCTCTACACAGATCAAAACAAATTCAGTTCCTACCAAATGTTTCCAAGTAAAGGTAGCTAGGTGGTACAGTGGATAGAGCACTGGTCCTGAAGTCAGGAAGACTCATCTTCCTGAGTTCAAATCTGGCCGCAGACACTTACTAGCTGAATGACCCTGGGCAAGTCACTTAACCTTGTTTCCCTCAGTTTCCTCCTCTGTAAAATGAGCTGAAGTAGGAAATGGCAAATCACCCCAGTATCTTTACCAAGAAAACCCCAAACGGGGTCACAAAGAGTCAGCCAGGACTGAAAACGACTGAACAACAACAAATTACCAAATCAACAAACATGCATTTAGCACTATGAACAAGGAACCGTATCAATGCTGTGGGGAATAGAAACATAAATAAAACTGGTGCTGTCCTCAAGGAACTTACAATCTAGAAGAGGATAGAAGACATGTATGCCCATAATTAGAGTATAAAATGGTGAATGGAAGAGATACATGCATAATGCTTTGAGAGATCTGAAAGAGAAACACACACCAAGAAATTCATAGACAAATTTCAATTGGTTCCATTCCATATATTCTCAATTCCTCCCCCCAAATGTGGGGATTTTTTTTGGTGGGGAGGGCTAGAATCAGCACTGCAAACTCTGAGTTTCCCTTTTTTATTGCATGGAAGTCTTAGCTCTCAAATGGAGAAATGGGAACAAGCAATTTTATGGCTCCTGTTATGTGCCCGGCCACTGATCTAAGTGCTATATAAGTTTCTGCAAACTCTTGATAGTCAAAGATAACTTCTCCTGCTGTTCCAATTGCTGTGCCCAGCACATTAATGGGGACATGGTACAGTATGGGTGTGATTAATCCTTGACTGTTGACTGACTAGTGGGATAATTTGAGTCTTTGAATTTCTCTTGTCAGGGTAGGAGATATGGATTTTGTTCAACGGACCATGGGGAAGAGATTCCCCAAAAAGGTTTTTGTATGGTAGAGTAACATGATCAGAAATGTACATTAGGAATGTTAATCTGGAAGCATTTGTAGAATGAAGTGGAGATGGGAAGACTATTAGTTGACTATTGCAATTATCTAGGAATAAAATCATAAAAGCTGAAACAAACAAAAAAAAATCACAAGGACCTGGAAAGGTTATCTAGCCCCTAAATCACCTTGGACAGATCAACATTTGTGTTCTGTTAATTATCTCCATATATTCACCTTGGCATGTTTCCTTCAACTTAGGAAGACCTGTCTATCTCAAGAGGAAAGTAATCTAAATTGTATCCTCCCTGATGTAATTTAAGCTCATTTCCTCTTGTTCTTCTTTGGATAGATTTTCTGGCTATTGAAAAGAGAATTTATAATGCTTGAATCCCCTTCCTCCGAAGTGCCTGCTACTTAGCTTAATAAATTCTTTTTCATTCATTCAAGGCCTTTATTCTTAGTTTATTTATTGAGGTTTCTCAAAAGAGTTTCTCAATAGAGGTTTCTCAAGAGCAATAGGCAAATGAAGACTCCAGAGATGTGACTGGGACTTTGGCAATTAGTTGGTGGGCAGAATCTAGCATCCCAAATACAAAGTCATTCCAAATGAGCTGTCTAAATGTCCACAGTCTGATTCATGCTCAAACTGTTCTCAATATATTATTTATAATTCAGTGTGGCACTTGGTGGCATAGTCTGTCCTATGGGTGGCAGGTACCCCTGGCAACCCCTGTCTCTTTGAATTAATCACAGCTCAGGATCACTCACCAGAGCTGTACAAGATTAAGTCCTAGGAGCCATGCAGTTGTTCCCAGAAGCACCCAGAGGAGGAATTCAGTAACCAAATCCCAGGACTTGGTCACCAAGAGTTATTCCCCTTTTTATTTGAGTTTGACACCACCGCATTTAGGATACCAAATGTCATATCCTCAAATTTATGATCTGGAAGCAGAAAATGAGATATATACAGCAATAATTATGCTGCAAAATAAAAGGATTAAAGAGAATAAAGTTCGGGAAATATGAATGTGAACTCAGGGAATCCTCAAGAGATGAAAAATTCCTATGACTTGGAGGGACTGTGGAGGGTAGGGGTAATGAGGGAAGTTTGGAAGGAAATTGTAAAAGTAATATGAAATTCTGAAATTGAGCTCTTGCCCCCCCCAAAAAAAATATGAGCACCATCACACTCGGAATGCAATTATTTAGTAATATTAAATTCGGTACATTGTTATTGTTTTGCATTTTGTTGCATTTTATTAGGAGAGTCAATGGGAAAATAAAATTATATTTTCAATTCAAGTCAATAAAGATTTATTAAGCATTTCCTATGTATGAGACATTGTACTAGGTGTTGACAACACGAAAACAATAATGAAAGAGTGCCTGCCTTCAAGTTTATATTTACTATTGTGGAGTAAGAATATAAAGACAATTTGAGGCAAAAAGTGATCTGAATTGAGGGGAGGGAGGCTACAGAATGGCAGTGGTAGCAGAGTTGAGCCTTAAAGGAAGGAAAGCATTCTGGGAGGTCATGATGAGAAGGAAGTACACTATTGACTTTGGAGGATGGCTTGTACAATGCTCAGAATGCAATCTGAAGTTTAAGGAATATGTTTGGTTGGAATGGAGGGTGTAAGAAGGAGAATATCATACAACCTTAGAAAAATAGCTGGGTTCCACAGGAGTAGAAGATCTTGAATGCCAAGTTGAGGGGTCTATATTTTCTTCAAAAGGCAGTAGGGAATCATGGGAGGTGTTTTTTTTTTTAAAAAGCAAGGCATTATATGGTAAATCTTGTGCCTTAAGAAAAAAAAATGGCAGCCATGTTGAGGATAAATTTGAAAGGGGTGAGAGTAGAAGCAAGGAGACAAATTTGAATGTTATTTCAATAATCCAGTTGAGAGGTTATCAGGTGTGTTGTGCTAGACTAGAAGGATAGATTTGAAAGAGAGAAGGTGACAGAGGTGAGTAATGTGGGAGAAAACTGAGAAAATCAGGCAACTGATTGAATATGGGGAGTAAGAAAGATGAAAGAACCATGCTTATGAACCTGGGTGATCAAACAATGGTGGTTCTCTCAATGGAAATGGGGAAATTTGGAGGGGAGATGACTTTGATTAGAAAGACTGAATTCCTTGTTAGGCATATTGATCTTAAGATTCCTTTGAAGCATACACATAGGGTGTTAGAGAAGTAGTATGGAATATTAGGAGTGACATTAAGACGGCACATATAGAGACTCCAGAGTCATATGCATAGGAATGATTATGGAACCTATTGGAACTAATGAAATTAAAAATAAATCAATGGATCAATCAAAAAGCATTTATTATGCTTCTGTTATGTGCTAGGTACAGTAGGTCAGTGCTGTCAAATTCAAATAGAAAGGAGAGCACCACTGAACAGTGAACAATAATGACTGTGGGAATACATTTCCTTTAAAAGCCACATATTAACGTTATCAATGCTTTATTGTATTTTTATTTATTTTGTTAAATATTTCTCAGTTATATTTTAATACGGCTCAGTTGATAGTATTCAGAATAGAAAAGAAGGCCCAGGAGAAAGCTTTGGGAAGCACCCATGCTTCGAGGTATAGAAGTAAGTGATGACTCACACCCTTGAAGTATGACTGCAAAGAAGTCATCACACAGATAGGAGGGGAACGGAGAGAGAGCAGTGCCATGGAAGACAAGAGAGGAGAAACTATCTGGAAGGAAAATGTGATCTAGAGTGTCAAAAATGTCAAAGATGTCAAGAAAAATGAGGACTAGGAAAAGGCCATTGTTTTTAGTTGTTAAGAAATCATTGGTAGCCCTGGGAGAGCCATTAAAGTATAGTGGAATAGTCAGAAGGGGGTAAAGAAGTGGGGGCAATGAGAGTGAAGGTCTATTTCTAGCAACTTGGCAGTGAAATGGAGAAATGAAATAAGGTGCCAGTTTGAGAAGGTGATAGGGCTAGGTGAGAGAGGTTTAAAAGTGACTGAGAGCTAGGTGTGTTGGTAGATGATAGCAAAGAGAACAGTAGAAAAGGAGAGATTAAAGATAAAAGAGAAGGCAGGAAGTATTGATGAGGTGAATTTCTAGAAAGAGATGGGAATGAATGGGATCAAGAGTACAAGGGGAGGAATTGACTTGACAAGGAAAAAGATGACTCCTTTTTCTTGAGACTAGACCAGGAAAAGCCAGTGAAGGGAAGGTATATAGTTCAGTTTTGAGATATCCATTTGGGGAAAGAAGGTAGCTCATGATGGATGACCTCAATTTTTTTTCTTGCAGAGTAGGAGAGGAAGTCATCTGCAGATAGTGAGGTAGCTGTGTGCTATTGGAATTCTTTAGATTGTAAAGGCTGCTCTGGATAGCATAATTGGGAGTCAGTCACAGAAAAATAAAAGGAAGTCTGTACAGCTTTAAGATATCAGATGAAAATCAAATAACAAGGATTTGCAGCTGATCTGGTTGATAAGGTTTGGTGACTTCCTTTCACATGGCATTCATTAGTGCAGAAATGAGAGTATTGATGATGGGATTGATCCAATCATGAGAATTGCAAGGATGTGGATAGCAGGACAAGTGGGCAAGGGATCCAAGGATAAGAGTCATTATAAAGTTGAATTGGTCAACTATAATTTCATGATTATGAAGAGAAGAAGGTACCTCCCTCCCTGTTTCTTTTCAGAGCTGAAGAACTATATGCAGAACATTGAATGTAATATCATACTTTTTGATAGGTTGGTTAGTTGACTAAATTTGTTTTCCCTCCTTTTTTATTCTTTATTATAAGGGATGACTCTCTAGGAGGGGCACTGGGAAATACACTGGGAAATGTAGGCGATTTAAGAACAATTAGTATCAGTAAAACTATGAAGAGAGGTAAGTAGAACCAGAATAGGGTTCATGAATTGGGATAGCATGTTAAGAATAGAATGCCTTCAAGTTATAATGAGAATGAGCAACAGGAAGTAGGGATAAATATAGAAAAGTAAGACTGAGGGGGCATTGTGGACAGAGGGGAATTTCAGTGTTTGATATCATAGGTGTGGCACAGTTGTGGGCGATGGTGAAAATATGTGTTCATAGGTGGCTCAGGTGGAATTAAAGTATCAGCCATTGGAATAGGAAGGCCAAAGAAAGGGGATAACACAGTGTTTGGTTGGATGGGAGAAGGGGGAAGACAATGATAATATAGTCATTGAAGTCCCAATGTATAAGAGGTTGGCTTGGTGAGCATTACTGAGTCGGACCCCAAGTTTCTTGAAAGATGAAAGAGTTTGAATTGAAGATCAGCAGCCTACAGCAACAGGAATCTGGACACATGGAGCGAACTTCTAAGGAGATACAGCAGAGTTATAGCTTCACAAAGTGTCTGGACGTTACAGAAAACAATGAAGGATATTTGGACTCAGACCCCTAGACCTATGCATTAGGGACACATAAGAAGAACTCAACATTGGAGTAGGGTGCTACAGTTACAGACACAGTGTCTTCTAGAGAGAGCCAGGTTTCCATGAGTTCCATAAAATGGAGAGAACATGAGATGAAGTAATAGAGGATGAAGTGGTTATCAGAGCAATGAGTTCCAGAGGGCACAGTAAAACAGGAGGAATGAGGAGGGCAGAGAAGGAGGATGACTTATTTGGATGAAGATGGCATTTTAAGGTGAAGGAAAAGAGGGAAAGAGTTCTTTGATTCATGAATGATTTCTAGAAATTTGCACTATGGACCCCTTTGGCAGTTTGGTGAAGCCTATGACCCCCCATCACAGAATATTATTTTCAAATGCATAAAATAAAATGTATAATATTACAAATCAAACCAATCGTATTTGAATAGGGTTATCTATCTGTCCGTCTGTGTATCTAAAACAAAACAAATTCAGACCTTCAGGATAAGAACCCTGTTCTAGTTCTGTTGCATGTATGAGCCCCTACCAGTGTTGTTTCAACTGTGATTGTCAGTTATTATCTACTAGTCAACAAATCTTAATGAGTTTTTACAAAGGGATAGTGACCAAGATGGTATGGAGAAAACAGCTGGTACAAACCATCTCCCTAAGAGTTTATGACATACTCTCCAATAAATTCACCCAAAGTCCAGGGGAATTTGGGCTCAAGCTGAAAGAACACATGTGGCAAAGGAATATCTCACAGCTCCTATAAACCCATTTGCTGGTTTATGATCAAGATAGTTTTGTTAGGTATAATATTGCTTCTCTGTTGGAATGTTTGTAAACCTTTGACTCTGCTTTCCTCATCTCATCAGTTTCTCTTTCACTCCTAATGTGGACACTGCTATTAGCTGTTTCAGTTAGGACATTCTAAAGGGAGTCCAAAATCCTGATCCTCCAAAGCTAAATCATTCCTCTCCAACCTAGGGAAGGGGAATAGACCAGGCCAAAATGCCTAGGGGATCTCCTTCTCATCCCCCTTCCCAAGTGATTCTTTCCCAGTGGTTTGGTTAGAACACTCTTGGCTTGCTAGAAATCTCCAGTTCCAACTAACTTGATAGTTCTATATAAGCCTCCGAGGGGATGACCACATTCCTCAGCCAACATAAACCTATTTCTTATCACACCTAGGGAAGTATCTTGGCCATGCCCCTACTAATATTTAAGATATATTCTTACCTAACAAATATAGCAAGGCAAGGCAGCTTATGACTTAGTCATAATGGAATGGGGGTAATTCTCTAGACAGACCCCCAACCTTATATCTGGAAGGGGACATTCCTGTTGGTATAGTAATCTGAATGCCACTTGGGAGATATATGTGAGAGAGAGCTATGATTTAATCATGGTGGGGGCAGTAACTCAAACCTATGAAGATGACAGCCCATCCATCTGTACTCATAGGATAAGTATTAAGGATTTTTTGAGACACATAGAGACTTGTTTAAACTAGTAAGTATCAAAGGCAAAATTTGAACCCAGGTGTTTGTGACTCCAAAGCCCAGTACCCCATCTACTCCAAGCATCTACTTAGAACACAGAACTTTATCTGGATAATTGCTGCCCAAAGCACAAATGGCCACAGGGGAAAGGTGTGTGGTTGGGAATACGAAGAAGGTTACTTTGATGGCAAGGTACCTGTGTACCTTGACAAGCTACAGGAATCCCTGAATTGAGCTTGCTTTCAGGTCACCCCTGCAGCAATGCCAAGGGGAAAATGCTTGTTCTCAATGGGTGGTTTCAGATGGAAAAAGGAATGAGGGGCTCTGAGAGATAATAAAGCATGTCGCTGAGCACAATTGATCTGAGCTTTACTGAGGCACAACTCATCCTGTTTGTGAAGTATCTGGAGCAGGCCATTATTAGGGAGTTTGCCTGCATGCAATGCCTCTCTCTGGGAAAGACTGAAAAATGATCACTCTGATGGCAGAGAATATATTCAAAGGCTTGTATGTACATACACACATAGCACACATTAACAGCAAAATCAGGGCTCCCTACTAAACGTGGTCCTAGGGAAGGGCTCTTGGCTTTCTTCTCTTAGACCACAGAAAAAAGGGCCACTGAAGGCTGCAGAAGAAAGGACACTTTTCATGACAGTTGCTGGTGACTATCCCTTAGTGGTATGGAGACATTTATTCCCCAGGCTTTGAGAGAGCTGACAGTGATCTCCCCAGGAGGAGAGTGAGTTCTGTCCCTAAAGTTGTTAGGCAGGTTTGTTCACAGAGTCACATTTTACAGATGCATATTTATGGTTCTGAATCCCAGACACCCTCACTTTATAGCAGAATGGAACTCAGAGGGATGATATAGTGCTGTCGCAGCCCTATTCCCATGGCAACAGCATCATAATGAAAAGTTGCTGCTGGTGAAAAGGCAAGATGATTTTCTATCCCTTCTCGAGATGCAAAATATTGCCTTTGGCATCAGCAGAGGGAGAAGGGGCTTCTAAGACCCTCTACTCTCTGGCCAGCCTTCTCCAGCTTTCTCCTTTCTGGTGATCACTCATCTTCCTTTCTTTTTCTCTTTCTTCTCTCTTTTCTTCCTGTGCTTCTCTTCTCCTTCTTCTGTAGCACTGGAGAGTCTGGGACATGCTGCATCCTGTCTGGGGCTTCCCCATGTGCCTTGAACTGAACTGACACCCCACATAGTCCAGATCATGAACTGATTACAAGGCAAAGAGTCTGGGTGCACAAGTCCGGACATAGCGCTGTTGGAGCTTTAGTGAGGGCTGACTCATTTCCCTTTGTTCCTCACGGGAACTTCTGAAATATTACATTGCTTTTTTTAAAAAATTCTCTCCTCTGTGTTGCTCTACTCATCTAAATAATTAGCCCTATAAATATGAACAGTGATATCTGACAAATAATTCCTTCATATTGACACTATTTCATTCGATGTTGACTATTTCTAGCCCTCCATGGAGACAGAGCTGACCACCATGTTGATGCTACTTTTTGGCTGACAGTTCCAGACACTTTTGATCAAGGCTCCCTTTTCTGCTAATTTCCCCCAAGTGCCCAAACAGCCAAGCATCCTAGACTATGCATTATGAGTTAGCTTCTTGAGAATACTAGGGTAGATCTCATCAAGCTAGGTACTCCCTCCAAGCAAGTCAGATAACCACTCCTCCAGTCCTGTCCAACCATCCCCCAATTGTCCAGGTCCTCCTATAAATGCTCTGAAGAGGGTCTACCCAACATTATTGGAGCCTTCCTTTGGTTCTCTTACCATTGCCTGGATTCCAGCCCAGTTTCTTGTGATCACTTACATCTCATTCTTGCTAGTGCATCAGCCTGTCCTTTTCTGCGCACTTTTGGATGACGTCACTATTACTCTCTTCCCCATTTGTAATGTGTTTCAGATTACTTACACCCACCACAAGCCTCTCCTCTTTCCCCTTTAATTTATTGGTTGTTGTTCAGCTATTTTTCAGTTGTATCTGACTCTGTGGCCCCATTTGGGATTTTCTTGGCAAAGATACTGAATTGGTTTGCCATTTCCTTCTCCAGCAAATTTTACAGAGGAGGAATCTGAGGCAACAGAGTTAAGTGACTTGACCACAGGTCACACAGCTAATAAGTGTTCAAGGCTGGAAAATGAGTCTTTCTGATTCTGAGACCACTGCCCCCTTAATTTATCCTCAACTTCAAATCTATAAAGAATGCAGTATTACCTGACCATGGACAGGGACTGGACCTGGAATTTCTTTGTTACAATCATCATCATGATCATCCTATTAATTGTTAAAATTTGTATCGTACTTTTAAGTTTGTCAAAGCACTGTACTTACATCTTCACAACAACCCTGGGGTAGGTATTATTATCATCCCCCTTTTACAGATGAGGAAACTGAGGCTGACACAGGTTAAGAGACTTGCTTAGGGTAGTAAGTGTCTGAGGCAGGATTAGAATACAGGCCTTTCTGATTCCAAGTCCAGAATGTGGTCTACTGAACCATCTAATTCTGCATAGCAAGTTAGAGGAGACTTCCAAAAGGGGAAACTGTTTCTACCTATGCAGTTCATCCTGCATTTTGAAATGTGAAGTGTTAGGGAGTTACTTAGAGTACTCAGAGGTTATATGACTTCCCCAGGGTCACATATGTGTTAAAGGCAGAACTTGAACCCAGATCTTCCTGGCTTTAAGGCAGCTCTCTAAACATGATGACATACTGCCTTCTCAGTCATCCATCATAAGAAGAATTTGGGGGTAGACCCCCAAAGGTGGACCATTGTTTCTACAAGAAGCTTGAGGTTATCATGGGCAGCTATGTGGCAAAATAGATAAAGTGCTAGGCCTGGGGTCTGGAAGACCTGAGTTCAGACACTTCCCAGCTGTGTGCACCTGGGCAAATGATTCCACCTCTGTCTGCCTCAGTTTCCTTGATCATGAAATGGGGATAATAAGAACACTTACCTCCCAGGGTTGTCATGAGGGTCAGATGCAGTCCTATTAATAAAGTGCTTAGGACAGTACCTGGCACGTAGTAGGTGCTTAATAAATGCTTATTCTCTTTCCCCCTTCCCCTTTATCAAAGGAACTTCTCTAATTTCCCAAACAGAATACTGTCCACCCCTGCTCTTGTTCAATTTTGGGCTAAGCTTGCTGTATGTGAGCAGCAACTCTTTCAGAAATATCTTCTGAATAACCAGCTGTATGGGGCGGCCACCCAATAACCAACCTTAGTATGGGAAAGAGACATTCATCCTCCACTTGGTTTGTCCTATGTGGATGGTCAGGCCAAATTATTTTTAGTGAACATGGATGTTATACAGGAGGTGTTGCAAGGTTCTGGAGCTTAATGAAATCATGACATCCTCAATAGGGAGAAAATTTAAGTCTTATATTGAGACTGAGGTTGAAAAAAATCAATTTCACAAGTACAAGATGGGGGAAGAATCCAGGTGGAACTTTAAAATTCATATGAAAAAGCCCTGGGGCTATTAGTGGATTTCAATATATAGCAGCCCTAAAGATCATCCCATCACTCATTCATTCAGCAAGGATTTATTAAGAATTTACTATATGTCAGGTACTATTCTAAGAGCCGTGACAGATAAAACAAAAAATGAAGCAGTCTCTGCCCTAAAGGGGCTTCTATTCTACCAAAGCTATAGAGATGTTCTAATCAGAATAGGGGGACATAATAGTTTTGCTTTACATTGCTCAGGTAAGACCACATCTGGAATTTGGTATTTGGTTCTGAGTAACATTTTCTAAGGAGGATGCCAATAAACAGAGTGGTCCAGAGGAAGATGGCAAGGATAGTGACAGGCCTAGGGAATATGATGTTATGTAATAATCAGCTAAAGTGACTGGGAATGTTGAACTTGAGAGGACCTAGGAAAGAGAGTAGAGGTGAAAGTGAAAGGATGTCATGGAGAAGAGGGATTGGATTTATTCTGATGAACCCCAGAGGACAAAGCTAGGAGCACCAATGGATTAAAGTTGCAGAGCTAGATTTAGATTTAAGTTAGGAAACACTTCCCAAAGATTATAACTCTCTAGCAATGAATGGGTCTGTCGTTAAGAGGTGATAAGTTTCTTCTCTCTATATAACATGAGCCAAAAGATGGATGACCACTTAGGATCATAGAATCATAGATTAAGAGCTAGAAGGGTTATCTAGATTAAGTCCCTTGTGTAACTAATGGGAAAACTGAGCCAGAGGTTTAAGTGACTTGCACAGTTAAAAGTGTCTGAGGCAAGATGGGAACTCATATCTTCCTGATTCTAAGGAAGCATTCTACCTCCTATGCATGTAGCTGACTCTCTTTTTGTTTGTCAGAGAAGTTCCTGTGACATTTCCTGTTCAATCATGGTGATTCTTCACTATTATCTGCATCAGTGAAATCTTGGAGTGCTCCACATAACACTTGCCCAACTCCCAGCTTGAAAAGTCCCAAGGTTTGAATATTCACATCTATAGCACAGTCTAATGCAGGGAACATGTTGGATTTCCCAAAATGGGACTGGTAGAACTCCACCTACATGATGGCTATGTTAGAAATGTGAGAGTAAAAACTTTTTTGGGGGGAAGAAATGTGAGTTTTAGCATTCTGGGGCTTGCTGCTACTTAAAATTATTAAATAATTCTATACTCTAGGGAGTTAAACTCTTTTATGAGAGGCAACCTAATGTGATAGATAGACTGCTCCAAGTTGAGAAAAACTAGGTCCAAGTTCTGCCTATAACACATACCAATTGTGTGACCCTGGGCAAGTCATTTCACCTGTATGCCTTGATCAGCTCTCTAAGACTTTTAGTTACAGAGCAGTTGTTGGTCTGAACTGGTAGAGGCAATTACTTTAGCAAGTACTCCCTATTTCAATGAAATTACAAGCCTTGTGAAAAAACAACAAATTCTCTCTAAGTGACCACCCCCGTCTGTTACCTGCTGCTTCCTTGGATCTTGACCCGTATCCTTTCTTGTACTTCATTCTTGTCTATTCCACAGACAGATGAAATTCCTGCCCTGGTTGCCAAATCAAGTTTCCTGGATCCATTGTGAGCCATTACTGCATGGGAATCTCCTTGCTTGATTATAGTTTCTCAATGATTAGCCAAGGTAGCTTTGATAATGAGACAGAAAGCCCAGAGATGTCCCCATCATCAGTTTGTCTTTGGGTCCTGAATTCTTCCTCTGGATACTTCAGGGACTAACTTTGTGGCACCTGGGATTTGATCTTGCCCAGATCTGGAACCTAATCTGAGAAGTAGCTAATCTGAGCTGTGGCTTGGTTTATGAAGACAGGAATCTGGTTGCCTGCTTGGGGTTCCTGACATTTACCCATAGGACATGCTGTAATGCTAAGACTGACATTGTATTTATAAATAACACATTGAAAACAGATTGTGGAGAGATTTTTATTTGCATGTGTTGGAGATTCTGAACTCTGCCCACCAACTTGCTGTCGAAGTCCTAGCCACAACTCTGGAGCTCTCTTCCGCTCATCATTCTCAAAAGTGAAACTAGACCAGAAAGATGAAGAATCAGTGACCTGTGAGGAAAGGGAGAAGAGGCTTGATGAATCCCCCTTTCAATAGCCTGCATATCTAGCCAACAAAGAACAGGAAGAAATGACCTTTAATTGCTTCAAGGAGGATGCAATTTAAGTTAATTTCCCCTTGAATTAGACAGGACTTCCTAAGTCGAAGGTAACATGCCATGGTGAACATCTGGAAATAATTAAGAACACAAAAGACAATTTGTCCACAGGGATTTGGTTGCTGTCTCTAAGAGACTGAAATACAGAAACTCAAGTTAAGCACCTGGTCAATCAAACCATACGTTATTACGTTATAAGACACAATGTGGCAGAATGGATAGAAAGCTGGCCTTGAAGCCAGGAAAATCTGGGTTCAAGTGCTTGCTTGGACATATATTGGCTGTGTGACCCTAGATAAGTCACTTACCTTCTCAGTGGCCTAAGTAAGTCTTCAAGATTATATGTTGTAGTTTTTTTTAGGGTACTACTTGCTTTGGTACTTGAGAGTTTCCAATAATAATAATAAAATCACAGGGCCAGTCCCTATACTATAGTATATTCCCATCACTGTATTGGGTTGGAATAAATAAGAGGAAGGATTTGCCAACCTGGGTGACTAGAAGGATAGTGGTGGCCTGGACAAAAATGGGGAAGTTCAGAAGAATGGTACGTTTGGGGGAAAGGTAGTGAGTTCTTATTTGGACATAATGAGTTTCAAATGCCTATGGAACATGTGCTTATAAAGGTCCCAGAAGTCATCGGTGATTTGGAAGTCAGAAGAGAGTTTCTCAGAAGAGTGACTAGGAATGGATATATAGGTGTGGATGAAAAATTAGGAGGCTTTTACAAAGGTTTAGACTAGATGTAAGGGGGATCCTGAAGTAGGGTTGAGGCTGTATACATAGAGAGGAGACACATTGAGAGATTTTTGTAGAGACAGAATTAAGATCTGACAATGGGTTAGCTATATGGGGATGGAAGAGAGGGAAGAGCCAAGTATGACTCCATGGTTGATAAACTAGGGTAGATGATGGAGCCATCAACAGGAATGGGCAAGTTTGGAGAAAGAGGTGGTTGGTGATGAAATAACTTAGTTATGTTTTAGATATTCATTGATTCATCTACTGGAAATCTCATCTATTCCAAGCCATGCTGTAAAGGAATTCTGAGACTAGACTAGTCCCTCTGTTTGTTTCCAAGAGATGTGAAATAGGATGATGGTAGAAAGTATAGCAATTGAACATCATAATGTGATTCAATAAGGACCAGCCGAGAGTTCATTGTCCTTGAATTTTCACAAATGTGCTCCAGCAATGCCCAGTGTCATATGAGTTGAAATTGGCTTTAGAGAATAGTGTTTGTAATATTTCTGAAAGCAATTATCTGGAAGTGCTCCATTTTGATGCATCTTCACTGAATGCTAATTAGTGAACTGACTGATGGTTGGCTGTCAATTCATTACTTTACCTAGAACATATTGGACATAACTCCCCTGATCACCACAGTGCCTCTCTCCCTGCTCACCCCAATCCTGATCTTTCTATCTGAGAAGAATCATCTCCAAAGCAGACACATACTCTTCTTGGGATAATCTCCTTCTGAAGAGGAAGAAAGGAGAATTTTCACTAGAACTGTGCAAGGATCCTTAATCAAGCTTCTCTGGACATAATTTAGATGTAAATAGTCATTTACATGACATGTCCCCTTTTAGAATGTGAGCTCCTTGAGAGTGGGGAGCCCTGTTTTTCTCATTTCTTTGTATCCCCAGTGTTTAGCACTCTGCCTGGTACATCGTAGGTGCTTAACAAATGGGTTTGTTGACTAACCCACTGGCTATATGGCTGCCTTTAAAATAGTACTCCTCAACACACCTCCCCAATTTGTAGGTATAGAAGAAAGATGACATGTTTTAGAGCAAAGTATGAAAGGTATAAACTTTGCCTCAGGAAATAAATGTGAAGAGGTAGGGAGGAGACCTGAAATGGCTTTTATTAAAAAATATCTATCATAAGAATCAGAATGTTCCTTTTTCCCTCCTTGATGGTTTCTATTTAACTACAATCATTGTTTTTTCTTCTTCTTTTAATCTGAACTTAGCCTGTGGGAAGTTATGTAATATAGTCTATTTCTCTGTTCCTACTAAGGGAAAAGGGGTAAAAAGGAAGAGTTCAAGGGAATGAAATTCCAAACTGAAACAAACCAAATTCATCAATAGATCAAGGATGTGTGGTTGCATCTTGAAGGGACCCTTTCCTCCCACTCCCTACCCCCATCCAGCTGTATTAGCCTGCAGTCAAACTGATCATGAGGCCATCCAACTTGGATTGATCCTAGCACCAGAGAATACAACACAGGGTCCATACCTGAAGACATTCCAACCTGGGAGGACATTGTATTGGAGAACTCAGGGCCACCTGATAGATTGATAAGAAGGGAATATTTATATATTTTTATAAACAGAATTTCATTTTTTCCAATTACGTATAAATATATTTTTGACATTCAGTTTTATAAGATTTTGAGTTCCAATTTTTTCTCCCTTCTTCCCTCCCCTCTCCCCTTCCCAAGGCAGCAAGCAATCTGATGTAGGTTATGCATGTGCAATCATGTTAAACATATTTCTCCACATATGTCATGTTGTGAAAGAAGAATCAGAACAAAAAGAGAAACCCATAAGAAAGAAAAAACAACAACAAAAAAGTGAAAATAATATGCTTTGATCTACATACAGACTCCATAGTTTTTTGTCTAGATGTGGATATCATTTTCCATCATAAGACTTTTGGAATTGTCTTGGATCCTTGTATTACTAAGAAGAGTTAAGTCAATGATAGTTGTTTATTACAAAGTGTTGCTGTTACTGTTCTCCTAGTTCTGCTCACCTCACTCAGCATCAGTTCATGTAAATCTTTCCAGGTTTTTCTGAAATCAGCCTGCTCATTATTTCTTACAGCACAATAGTATTCCATTACATTCATATGCCACAACTGATTCAGCCATTCCCCAACTGATGGACATTCCCTCAATTTCAAGTTGGAAGAGGAGATTTATGAAGGAAATACACTAAGTAATGAAAAGCTAATTGTATTTCAAAATTATCTCAATACTGATCATAGGCTCATAGATTTAGGGTTGGAAGCAACTGTCAAGGTCATGTAGTTCAACCCCCTCCCTTTAGACTTAAGGGAACTGAGACTAAGAGAGGTTAAAAATTTTCCCACAATCACACAGCTAATAATGCTAGAGCCAAGATTTGAACTAAGGTCTTCTAAATCAAAATCCAGAACTTTTCCCATTATACCATATTTTGTCATCTTTGTTAAAAAACAAAGATTAAATTCTGGTCAACATATCTTTGTGTCCCCCACATACTAGCTATTAATTCAGCTTTTAAGGTTATTTCCCATGGTGTATGCTGCGTAAATTACAGTAAGAGAATACTAAGGGAAACTGGAGCAGAGAAGTCCCTGACAAAAATGTGTAATCATGAAGAGATGGACTAGCCAACTGGTGATACCAAGGGAGGAATGATGGGCAGCCAGTCCACATGTTCCATTGATATGCTCAAGATGCCCAGAAAAAGCAAAGAAGGCCCTCCCTCAGCATGCTAGATGTACCTCCTCCTCCCCACTGTGGTAAACCCATAGGAGGAAAGTAGAGTCCAGGATGGGCAGTTGTGAATAGGTTGTATTTTGTCTAATGGGAGGAAACTGTCTGATCCATAAGATCACAGAATCAATTGATTATTTGAGGACCCTGGAGAAGAGAACTATCTTGTCACATAAAGGGATCAGGGAGTGGTAGGGTAACAGATGTCATTGCTCTCCAGAAACTATTTAAAAGTCCCAAGGAAGTAAAGATGCTATGGAGGATTTATGGAAAGACGTATGCAAGAAAGGCACAGAGGATGAAAAGGAATGGAAGGGCTGTGATCTATAGCAATGCCACACGGAGCTGGTTAAAGAATCTATGGAAATGTTTGGTATACACCATTATACAACTACAATTTAGAGGTAGCCAGGTGGCAGAGTAGAAAGAATAATGGACTTGAAGTCAAGGAGGCCTGAATTTGGATCCATTTCATATACTTAGTACGTGTGTGACTGGGTGTGAGTCACTTTCCCTCTCAGTCTCCCAGACTGAGAAATCCCAGGGGAATTTGTGGTCTTTGCCTCCTAGAGTTGATTTGAGGATCAAACGAGATCATATATGTAAAGCACTCTGTAATCATAAAGCCCTGTGCAAAGTCTAGCTGTTGTTAGTCTTCATCATATCCTGATGATGTTCCATGAATGAAAACACATAGGTGATATAAAGCCGAGAAGTGGGCAATGGACCAAAGAATTTAGACCAAAAGTCATGTCATTGAGCAAACAGTGTTTGCAGGTGCTGCCTGTGCTGACAATACCTGCCATCTAGCACATGCTGTCCTCATTCATGTATCTGAATGAGCTTTCCAGGGGGCAGTAAGGTGGTGCCATAGTGCATAGTCCAATGCCAGGCCTGGAATCAGGAAGACATCTTCCTGAGCCCAAATCTGACCTCAGACATTTACTAGCTGTGTGACCCTGGGCAAGTCACTTAACCCTGTTTTTCTCCAACCCTCATCTGTAAAATGAGCCAGAGAAGGAAATGGTAAACCATTCCTGTATCTTTGCCAAGAAAACCCTAAAAAGGGCCACAAAGAGTCAAACATGACTGAAAAATGACTAAAAACAATAAACATTGTACTCTCCAGAGCTGACACAGCCATCATTAAAATAACCATGAAGATAATAATAACAATGAGCATTTATATAGTACCTACTGTGTGCCAGATGCTGTGGTAAGCAATTTACGAATATCTCAATTGATCCTCACACCATCCCTTGGAGATGCTATCATTGTCCCCAACTTACAGTTGAGAAAACTGAGTTAAACAGAGGTTAAGTGACATATCCACAGTTATACAGCTAGTAAGTATTTAGTACTGGACTCAAACTTGGGTCTTCCTGACTCCAGGCCCAGTGCTTTTATCCATGGTACCACCTAGATGCCTGTGTATCCTGCCAACTGTGGACAATTGCAGTTGCTGTCTTGCCAGAGCAGATGGTACAAAGGCACAAAGGTTTGATTCCCAGCTCAGGCTCCAGAGTTCTACAAATAAGCCTCTTCTCTCTGAGACTCAGTTTCCTCATCTGCACAATAAGAGAAATGGACAAGATGGCCTCTGAGATCATTGCAAGCTCCATTTCCACATTGTTCAAGACAATAACTACCACGAAGAAATCTCAGATCCTTGATATATTGAAGTGTCTACCATTGGACATGTACGTTTACATGTACTCATTCTTTCTTTTGCTGCAAATTCTGCTGGGTAATTGCCTAAATCTCCTCCCCCAGTATGGTCTCTGCAACTGTCATTGGAATATAGTCTTTTGGCCCCAAACTCTCTTGCTTCTTTTTGTCTTGGGCTCTGTGATTTATACATGTAATTATGAATAAATTATATGTGTAATTAAGTTCAACCTTCCTGGCCTGAGGTCCTATAATGTTGATCCTTGGGGGCAGGTTGCCTCGTCACAACAGGGGAATTTGTGGTCTTAGGAAGGAGCTATTCTTCTACATGGAGGGAGAGTTGCCAGAATTTTTTTACTTCTTACAGTCTGCAACCACCCATTTGTCCACCCATTTTGTCCCCAATTTAAACTGGAACATTGATCAATCTGAGGGGAATTTGTTAGAATAACCTGTGGGACCTCCTGGTCCCATGCCTTACTGGATTGGTGATTGAGAGCTATTGGAAGGTATAAAGTACACAACTGCTGAGTTTGTATCTGTAAATAAAAGATCCTTGATTTAAAATTGTTTTATTCCCTCCCCCATGTGTCAGCTGGAGACCAGACGATTTACCTACCATTTCACAGGGCATTACCCCATTCATTGGGCTTACAGATGGGAGCAGCTATAGGCTCATCGCACATGACATAACAGATGAACTCTGGAAAAGTTGTATGTGGCTCACACTTTCATACAACAAGTAATAATGATTTAAGAGATGATTTATGTTAACATTGGATGGAGTTTTAATGGACTCCATTTTATGCCACCTCTGGAGTTCTTACTGTGCTTTTTTTTTTCTTTTTAATAGTGTAGAAGATGTTGCAGAAAAAAGAGTCAGAAAACTTGGTCTGAGACTTGGCTTGGTCACTTCCTAGCTGTGAGACTCAGAGGATGTCAGCAACCTCCCCACGCTGCTAACTGAAGAAGCCTCTAGGGAAACTCAAATCCCGTGAGTCACCCCATCAAAGCAAGACCTGCAGGCAGCAGTGACCAAAAAAATTTTTTCCCCCTTCTCCCTGGAAGGGAGTTTAAATATCAATAAGCCCACAGTTCTCTAGGCACTTCTGCCCTTCCCCAAATTAATCAGCACCAGTCCCAATTCTTGCCTGGACACCATATCTAAGCTCCCTGCTTCCTTCCCCAGTGCCTGGTCCTGCTTGACCTAGAAAAGAACCATGTTAAAAACCCATCAGGCTTTACCAACTTTTAATACCCCCTTCTACCTAGGATGCCAGCAGAATCTTACCTGTGTCCAGACTCCCTGATTGCCTCTTCTGATAGTGAGTCACTTCCCTTTAATAAAGCTGGCTTACTTTTCTTTCTCTCTGCTGACTCCCATCTTCCTTGGTGCTCTGCTTTTTACTGCACTCTACCTTGGAATCCTGAACCTCATCAAGATAGTTACCTTGGGCAAGTCACTTATAATTCGAAAAATCTCTTATAGATAAAGTGTTCAAAGAATATCAACAGTTTTCAAAAGAATTACAAATTATTAATGACCCTTTGAAAGACTGTTCCAAATCACTAAGGATAAGGTAAACGCAGATCAAAAGAACTCTGAAGTTGTACCTTATGCTCAGCAAATGATCAAAGATGGCAAAAGTGATGGTGTATGGGGAGTGGAGGGCAGTTGGAAGACAGGAACACTAATGTGGGGGAGGGGCTATGAATTTATCCAACTGTTTTGGAAACCAATTTGGAATTATGGGAGAAAAGTCACTCAACTGTTCATGGCCATTCACCTACATGCCACTGTTAGGCATAGATGCCAAGCAGCTCAAAGACAGAGAGATCTCAGATATATAACAACATTCTTAGAAATACATTTTGGAGTAGAAAAAAAAACTAGACTAAAAGTAGGCGTCCATTGGTTGACAAATGAATAGTGATATGTGGATGTAATTGACTATCATCATTCTGTAACAAATTACAAGGACGAGAAATTTTTAAAAATGAGAACATTAGTGTGGACTGGTACAGAATGAAGCAAGACCTAAGTAAGTTGTATGTGCCATGATTACAACAATGTTAAAGAAAAATAAACTGGGCAGCTAAGTGGTGCAATGGATGGAGTACCAGCCTTGGAGTCAGGAAGATTTATCTTCCTAAATTCAAATCTGGCCTCAGACACCTACTAGCTGTGTGAACCTGGGCAAATCATTTTATCCCATTTGCCTCAGTTTCCTCATCTGTAAAATGAGCTTGAGAAGCAAATGGTGAAAACACTACCGTATCTTTGCAAGAACACCCTAAATGCAGTCACAAAGGGTCAGACATGACTGAAAAATGAACAAAAAAGAAAAAGAAAAAGAAACCAACAGATATCACACTGAAATGAAAACAAGCACTGTGTGACTACAATGACCACTCTTGGTATTCTAGTACTTGGAGATGAGGAAATGTATCTCCCTCTTTCCCTTGGAGAGTTGGGGAGACTATGGGTGCTGAATGTCATGATTAATGTATCCATTGGTATTTGCTTTCATTCTTACAAGGGAAGGCTTGAGCTTATTGGAAGGGTTGGTGATGGGGAGCACAGTATACCTAGAAAGAACTGTGATATAGAAACAAAAGAAATGAATGAAGCTTTAGATAGATGGATAGATAGAAAGATAAATAGATGATAGATAGATAGGTAGATAGATAGATAGATAGATAGATAGATAGATAGATAGATGGATGGATGGGTAGATAGATAGATAGATGGATGGGTAGATAGATAGATGGATGGGTAGATAGATTAGATAGATG
>CM053585.1:530224679-530237179 GCA_028646515.1 Pseudochirops corinnae
GATAGATAGATGGATGGATGGATAGATGGAAAGATAGATAGATAGATAGATAGATAGATAGATAGATAGATAGATAGATAGATAGATAGATTAGATAGATATACACATATACATACACATGTTTATACATATACATATATATAATATTCATCTCTCTTTCTCTCTCATACTTTCACCCTCTCCACTCAGTTTCTGCATTGTAAAAGCGGCTAATAATGTCTACTTCTACAATGTCCCAGAGCTATTGTGAACTCTGGAACCCTGAAAGGAAATGCCTTCTGGTCCAACAGTTTTGTTTTTATGGTTAAGGAAATGGAAGCTCTGAGAGGCAGTGGCTTGCTCCAAGTCACATGGGCAGTAAACATCAGAAACCTGTTTTGAACCTGGGTGTCCTCTGATTAAATTGTCACAGATAGTCAAGATAGCAAAACCAAGATGCTTACCACATCAGTGCCATGACTGTAATCAATGCAAAGCACTTTAAAATCATAAGCACCACATATACATGAGTCATTGTTCTAGTTAACAATCTTCATGAAAATACCAGTCCACAAGGTATGTTTTTCTATGAAGGAGCCCCCTGTGGTGAATCCTTTTATAAAATGAACACTTTTGCTACAATTAAAAAAAAAAAACAAACCCTCACCTCCCAACTAAACTGCCTTGTTGCTATTTTTTTGGGTAGTGTATCTTCTTAAAGTGGCACAATTGTATTCTCATAAAAGCTTTTTTTTAAATGCCTTGTTTAATTTTCATGTATTTTCCACATTAATTTCGTATGGGGAAAAGCAAAAAAAAATTGTCTGTCTCTCCATCTCTCTCGGTCTCTGTCTCTCTTTCTGTCTCTCTCCCAACTCATTCTTTCTCTTTTTTTCTTTTCTTTCTCTGTCCTCCACACATTCAAAACCTGTCCTTGACAAACTTGCTTACAAACACCAGGCCTCCCTTCCAACAATTCCTAATCAATAGATGGCCTGTACCAGAAAAAATTTTCCTGTTGCTCTCGTAGTTTAGTGAGAATAGTAATGAATCACATTGGAAAGAGCTTTGGATTCATTTGAACCAGAGAAGCTTGGTTCAAATTCTATCTCCATCACTTACTTTGTAACAGCTCGCTCAACTTCTCTGAGCATGAGTTTCCAAATGTATTAAAAGGGAGGGTTGAACTTAATAATCTAAGGTCCCTTCCAGCTTTGAATCCATGGTAACAGTATGACTGACTACTTTAGACAGTGGTGAAACCTCATCAGCTTGTGCCACAGTTTTTTGCTGCTTTTCCAGTCAGTTATTCCTAGAGAGAACATTGGCATGAAGTATATGGGACAGTGAGTCTCTACTCTGATGTTATTCCTACTCTAATTCTTCCAGTGAGTAGAGAGAGAGGTCAGTGGCCCAGAGATCATCACTCTCCACCAGGTGCATTCTTGCCATCTGACAATACAAGGACGTCAAATTAGAATGAACTAACAAACGTCAGCTCCCATAGAGTTCAGCTTGGTGGTAGACAGTTCAATGGGTAGAGCATGGGACTTGAAGTCAGAAAGTTCTGGATTCAGATCTAGCCTCAGATACTTACTATATGACCCTGGGTAAAAAATTTAACCTCTTCAACCACTATTTACTCATTTGTAAAAATGAGAATATAATAACATCTACCTCCCAAAGTTACAGTGAGAAAATATCCAACGAGACAATATTTGTAAATTGCCTTGCAAACCTTAAAGCCTCACATAAACAGAAGTTATTGTTGTCATTAATGGCGAATCCTTCTGGGCAGTCAGGGAAGTGGACCATGGGGTGAAGATGAAGAAAAATGGTGATTTTGCATCTGAGATATCCATCTTAAGAGGGTAGACAGGTACTGTAGAGAGAACTTTAGGAAGAGTAGGTGATGGTATTGAAATAATAGGTACTTTTATCCCTTTATTTCCTCTAACACTTTTATGCCTGTGGGAACGACACTGACACTCCAATGAGAGATTTACCACCAACAAATGAAGCTCCGAGGGACCCAGCTCTCTTTATTTCAAGGCAAAAATCTCTAGAACAGCTTGGGGAAGGAAAAGGAGGAAAGCAGATACCATGATTGCCCCTGAGATAATCTTGTCATCTTTCTCAGAGAGTGAGAGTAGTTTCAGGGGATTTGATCAAGCATAACCTCAAAGTGGATCTAGTATTGGTCAGGTGAACCATGCCTCCCTCCTTGGGTGAGTTTGTTGTTTTTATTGGTAAGTCTTTTCAGTCATTTCTGACTCTCTGTGACCCCATTTGAGGTTTTCTTGGCAAAGATACTGGAGTGGTTTGCTATTTCCTTTTCCAGCTTGTTTTACAGATGAGAAACTGAGGCAAAGAGGGTTAAGTGACTTGCCTAGGACCACACAGCTAGGAAGTGTCTGAGGCTGAATTTGAACTCAGATCTTGCTGGCTCCAAGCCCAGCACTATATATACTGCACCACCCAGTAGCCCCATTAGGTGAGTTACTCCTATATTCCTATAATAAGAATTATATCCTAGAGGAAAGTGTGATTGACCTACCAGTAAATACAAACTCACCTAAAGGTTGTCCCCAGACCATGCTTTATAGCCATCCACCCTGGATGTCTTGGGATATCTTTCCACCTGCCCCAGTCTCTGAGTGCTTCTCCCCAACCTCCAATACTCTAATTTAGTGGAATTAATTTCCACTCTTTTTTTCTGTAAACAGTAATCAAATAAATACTACCATGGTTTCCAGAAGGAGTTTGACAGTGGACTGCCCTAAGGCTCTGCTCCTTTGTTTGATACTGAAAACCCTTTATAACAAGGTTCTTTCCTACCTTTCTTGTCTTCCTTCACTTAATCTCAGTCCACAAACTATAATCCAGCTATGCTGGCCTATTTGCTGCTCCCCAAATACAAGCTACTCCCCATGTCTGGAATTCCCTCTCCCTCCTCTTCTCCATCTCTTAGAACCACTGGCTTCCTTCAAGACTCAGGACAAGATCTACCTTGTGCATTAGACTTTTCTCATCCTCAGCCTCATACCCACTACTAGTGCCTTCCCCTCTGTTCTAGGTTGCCTTCTCCTCTGTTCTAGGTTGCTTTCCCCTCTGTTCTAGGTTGCCGTCCATCTGTTCTTTTATTTATATCTCATTATTTACACATTGCTTCACCCAATAGAGTGTGAGGTCCTAGAGGGTAAGAACTGCTTTTTATCTGTCTTTGTATCTCCATTGCTTAGCCTGACAGATAGTAAGTGTTTAAATGCTTGTTGACTTGTGAAAAGTGCCTAAGCTTGAGGAAGGTGATGATATTGATAGGCTAGGAGCTAGAAATATGGAAGATAGTCATTCGCTTTGTTTATAGGCAATCTAAAGATGATAAGAGGAAAAGGCATTAACAGAAAGAGTCCTCATCCATAAAAGACAGAACTTTGAACACTCTCTAGGGTTCTCAAGAGACACCATTAGAATGGTAGTGATGGGAAACACCCTTGGATTCAAATGAGCTCTTTGGAAAACTTATCCCTGCTGCCTTCTTTTCCCGTCTTGGGTCTGGGCATTGTTCTTCAGCTCTTTTTTCTGGGATTGCCAAAAGAAAGGTGCTAACACAAGCATCTCTGTTCCCTGAAAGGGTTAGCCCCCATCCCCTGGTCACTTGAACCTGAAGCTCATTACTTTCCTACCAGCAGCTTCCTTTTTCTTCTCTTAGCCCCTTGATTCTGAAGAATCAATGTCTTTTTATTTTTAGTCCTATCTGTCGTACTTGAAATAGCAAATTACAGCATCTCACATTGCACAGTGGAGGTTTCAGGAATTCTCAGTCATCACACCTCAGCTCAGCAGCCACCAGGGCTGCCTGGGAATGGAAGGGTGTCTCAATTTCCCAGTGTTTGTGCAAAACTAGTACCTCTGCCTCTGCTCTGTTGAGGATGACTATTGCCAACATGTACTGAAATATTGGTTATGTCTTCTCTTTGCCACTCCAAAGCATTCATGCAAGAAAACATGTGTACCTGGGTATTCTAGGCTCTATATATAGACTGTACCCTCTGGAAACTGTCATCCAAGCACTGCCTTGTCTCCTAATGCCAGTTATGGCAAGTTATGGCAGTCTTGGTTCTTCTGTAGAGGAACTGAGGACCTCCGAGTCATAGATACAAAGCAGGAAGAGACCTTGGAGATCTAGTCCAACTCCCTCTTTTTACTGAGGAGGAAACTGAGAACTAGAAAGTTGAAGTTAAATTTCCCAGTGTCATACTAGTAATAATGATAAGCCAGAATCTGAATTCAAGGTCATAAAGACAGAAAAGAGTAAATTTCAGATTTGAAATCGGGTTCCACTGTTGCACTGGAATTCTGAAGGATTGTCACATAGAAGAGGGATTTGTTTTCTTCTTCTTGGCCCCATAGGACAGAGCTAAGGGTGGGCAGTTCCAGAGAGGCAGATTTTGGCTCATTTTCCAGAATAACTATTTGAAAATGGGACAGGTTGTCTCAGGAGGCAGTGAACTCTCCATCCCTGGACATGTTTAAGTGGAGACTAAAACTGTTGCAGAGTATATTCATGCTTCCCATAGGGGAAGGATTAAATGAGTTTTAAAACTCTTTTAGCATTACTATCTTGTGATTTTAGAAGAGAGTAAGTAGTGTTTGTGACTTCTCAGAATAAGGCATAATAATAAAGACATAGAATTCTTAGAGAAATATACTACAGGCACACAACAACATGACACAGAAAACATTTCTTAAGTTCCTCCAGTGTAATGACGATGGAGAGTAGAGGAAAATCAGCATATCTCTCCTTAAGTCAACAACAAGCATTTACTAAGGGATTACCATTGGTTACAAACCTGTAGGAGCATAAGATACCAACACCTGATTAAAATACCACGTGAAGTCTCAGGGTCGAGGTAACCATTGGCTAAGGTGAGGCAAGAAGGCTTGGTGGAGTCATTGTCATTTCAGTTGAAAGCTAAATAGACCTTCAACAAAGAGAGATGGAGAAAGGGAATTCTAGGCATCATGAAAAGCTTGAATGAAGACACAAACTTGAGAAAGCATAAGCAAGGTACAGGAAACTGAGAGACAGCTAGTTTTATTGGAGTACTGAATGTCTGGAGGGGAGCAATGGGAGATGAAGTTGAACTAGTATTGTGAGTACAGATGGAAGGCCTTAAATTCATGTAAAATCTGATTTTTTTTCATAGCATCCCCTCCAGGGCTATCTCCCCTCTCCTCCAGCTTGTACTCACAGATGTGGGTCTGAACCCCAAATAGTGGCTGACTACATCTCTTAAGTGTTCTAGAAGAAGTTTTGAGGGCCTAGAGTTTCTAACACAGTTGCTTATGAGTGACCAATGTGTTTCCCTTGGATTATCAGCCAGATAATTAGCTCTTGGAAAGGGTATTTTTAAACAGATACAAGACAGAGAATTACCTTTAAAAAAAACCCAAACTGGAGAAATATTCTTGCTGTGGATGCATGAGGTCCCTGGGGTAAATAAGGAGAGCAGAGAGATTGAGAGAACCTCTGTCCCCCACTTCCCAAGAGTGACTCCTCAGATATCCTTCACAAATGGATTCAACCACTTACATACTGGTAAAAATGTCTAACAATTATCTCTCTGGAGTAAAAAAAAAACCACATATGCTCCTCATATTTTTAGCTCAATTTGTACTACTAATATTTCCTCTATCACTTTCATAAGTCAAGATAATCAATAAAACAAGCACATACTTGTATCAATGACAAATTTCTGAGGTGTAAAAGTTCAAGCTAAGAATTTAACAATCAGCTCTGTTGAGATGGTTCAAGCTGGCTTTCACCATACCTCTGGGTTCAACCATCACTGGCTTCAAACAAGCTTGCTATTTTTATACACAAACAGCAAAATGTGTCTGATTCTTTCAACCAGTCACTATGTGTCTTGGGTGGTATCATCCTTTTTTAATCTGATGGTTAAAACACTTTCTCCCTCTCAAATTGATAAGACTCATTTGCGACTAGTTTTATACCATTGGTTGGTTTAATTCACTTGAGTTGTCTGGTTCTTCCATGATGGGACGCTTACCTTTACTATAACAGGATTATAGATTTAGGACTGAGAGGAAACTTTGAGATCATCTTATTCAATCCTCTCATTTTGAAGACAACAACGCACAGAGATCTGATGTAAGGCACCCAAGGTCACACACTTAGGAAGTGGAGGAGGTGGGGTTTGAACCAAGGTCCTCTGCCTAGCACGCCAGCTCCTTCCACTCTGCCCTGGGTGGTAGCAGCCCCAGGAATAGAGAATGAGGAATGATGTGGAGGAAACCACCCTCTTCTGTCTATGTCTCCTGAGTCTCTCTGAGTTCAAGGTGAGAGCAAGCTGTCTGTGCTGCTCCCAATAAGCTGTGAAAGTGATTTTTTTTAAAGAACCTCCTGAATTATCCATGGTGTTCCTTAAGTAAATGCTTCTGACAACTTTTCTCATGTTCTGGCTGCTTATGATGTCATTTGTGCCACAAATAGGACAGAAATTCCAGGGCTTTTCCTCTGGTCTGACAGCAAAGGATCATTGGATGATAGATTTGAAGGTGGAAGGGCCTTAGGGGTCATGCCGTCCTATCCTTTCTCAATGAATGAAGAGTAATCCAGATGTAGGGTAGTGGGCAGAAGGCTGGACTTACATTTAAAAGCTTTGACTTGAGTTTGAATCTTGCCTCTGATATTGGCTGGCTGTGTGACACTAGGCAAGTCATTAACTTCCTTGTGCCTTTGGCTCTTCATCAGTAAATGTGAATAAAACTGCTTGTAGCATCTACCTCCCCAGATTGATGGCCGGTTTACATAATGTAACATATATCAAGAGTCACATAAATGTCAAATTCAGTAATGGCGGCAGAATACTAGAGAGGAGAGAATGGAATAATAATTGCTAACATGCTCTTTCCTCTCCTGGACAAACTGGGGAAGAGATGGTTCCCAAAGTCAGTGGTTTTTACTAACATGATACAGTGGAAAGGGCTCTGGACTTAGCCAAAGGGCAAGGACAAATCTGAGCTCTGCCACACCCTGCCAGTGTGCCTTTGGGAAAGTTATTTGAACTTTCTGGGTCTCTGTAACCACATCTGTAAAGTGAGGGGGTTAGATAAGATGGATGGGGTCTGAGGCCCTCTTCCAGTTCTAAATCTCTGATCCTCTGCTATAATCTTTTATTCTTCTTGGATTATCAGTGGAAAGCTTGTTCTGGGGACAGAACAAGCCCTCATAGGTTTTTCCTCAAAGGAAAACTCCCCCAATAGGGACCCTCCAAAAGGCCAAAGAGTTTTTTAAAGGACAGTTGCCCCTTCACATCATTTTTGGTACCTTGGATACCGACATACAGAGAAGGCATTCAAAGGCAGAAATCAACTTGATTTTAAAACTGACTTATAATGCTAATTTATTTTTAATCAGATAAATAAAATAAACAAGAATAAAAAGAGATAGTATGATGTTGTGCAAAGAAAGTTGACCTTTGAGTCAGGAAGGACAGGATTCAAGTCTTTCTTCTGCC
Source organism: Pseudochirops corinnae (assembly GCA_028646515.1). Lineage (NCBI taxonomy): Eukaryota > Metazoa > Chordata > Mammalia > Diprotodontia > Pseudocheiridae > Pseudochirops > Pseudochirops corinnae. The sequence goes on from CM053585.1 coordinate 530,232,203, forward strand.
ACAGTCTGTGTGATTCTAGGTAAACTATTTAACTTCTCAGTGATTCAGGCAGTTGGGTAGAACATTAAGTTGAAGAAAAGTCATTGATCTTCATTGGCTAAGGGAACATACTACATAGATGGAATGACAAGTCCAAGCAAACAAGAAAATAGGAAAGAAAAGAAAAGAAACAACAAAAAAAGAAAAAAAAGAATTTGGATAAGAAAAGACTACCTTTATATTCTTAGAATATCCTTATTTATCATTATTTAGAGAAACATATAATTAAGACACATAAATCATTCCCATTAGAATGTAAGCTCCTTGAGGTTAGAGTCTCAGTTTTGTAATTGTATCCTCAATGTTTAGTCATCCTTCAAAAATGCTTAATGATTATTGGTTGGTGGATTTATCATCAGAGAGATAACAGGATTGGAGGTGTCTGCTAAAGACTAGTGTAGCTAATGGTGGATTTGTAGCTAGGATGGGACAGTTGGGCTTTGCCTAAGGGAGACAAAAATGTAGAATGCTTTTCCTACTGAAGAAGGTAGACATCACTGAGGTGAGAACTTAGTTATAAAGAATCCTTAGTTAAAATTGGAAAAGTACCAGATGAGAAACTTTCTCCCTTCCTAACCCAGCCTTTCCCCCACTAGTCCTTTTATACCAAAGTTCAAGGTATTTTCCTGAGTTCTCCTTACTCACCAACTGAATTTACCACTTGCTATCAGGCTGTTTTCATTTTTCATTTTGTTATTTGTCTATTGTTGTCATTGTCATTGTTGTTTTTAAGGGAGGAGATGTTGATATTGCCTGCCTGGGGGTACGGTTTGGGGGAGAGAATTATTCGTTACATCTCTGGAGAGTGCCATATGAGGATGACATTCTCCTTGTTTTTCTGCTTTCATAACCATGGAAGAGTGCTGTGGACCTTAAAAATATGACCATTTAACTCAGATTCTTAATTCTGGGCTCAGGAAAATGAGTCAGTTTTGCTTTTTCCTGTCATGGTGAAGAAGTGGTTTATAGCAAAATGACTTCCCAGTGGGGCTGAATTATGCCCCATCGGGCAGATACCAGCAGCACAAGGCTAAGCACATAAAAGATGATGGGAGCAGACAGGCTGGCATGGTTCCCCAAGTACCTGGTGAGTCACAGGGAGTGGATGGTTGGTTTGTTCCACAGTGGGAGACTGAGCAGGGCACACTACAAAAGTAACAGGCATATTCTCTATTCTGAACCAAATATAATGGCATCAAGCTTTGGTAGCATAAATGTCTGGCGATGATGGTGGTGATGCTGGTGACAATAGGGATTATAATAATGGCCTCTGACACCTGTGTAGCTAGTCAGTTCATGAAGAATATTCAATGGTGCTGCCACATATAATCCTCACTGCAGTCTTGGAGCAGGTACCTATCCACGCAGGCTTCAGAACAGAAGAAATGGAAGTTCAGAGAGATTTGAGGATTTGCCCAGCATCATACAACTACAGAGGCTGTGTTTGGACAAACACAACATGAGCCATCCCTTGACTCACTTCTTAAAGAGGGCTATTCACACAATGGGCATTACCTGATTCAAAGTGAGAACCTGAAAAGACCTCAACCTAAAAGGGCCAGGATCTCCTGTTGCATCCTGGGCCATCTCCAGTCATCCTGATGAATATCAGGCCACTGGACCCAGATGGCTCTGGAGGAGAAAGTGAGGCTGGTGACCTTGCCCAGTCCACCGTCCCTCAAATCCAAGTCAACTGTAAGTCATGTCATCATTCCCTGATGTCATGGTTGTCTTCAAGTAGGACAAACACACAACAACAGGTACTGAGGCAGGGGATGCATGAATTGAGTGCTAACAACAGAACAAGGAAGATCTGAGTCTTGTTTTGGACACCCACTGACTGTGTGACTCTGGGTACTTTTCATTCCTCAAGGCAAGACTAGACTATATTTTGCATAAAGAGTGCTGATTGCATTCATAGAGGGAATTTCCTTATTCTGAAGTCCTCTATGCCAATGAAATTACAAGTTGAATTAGAGTCTTCCAATCCCATCCAGCCAGGAAATAGAGCTCAAACTCCAACTCAGGTCTTTCTATGGACAAAGTCAATGTTCCTTTTACCACTCTGAAGGGCAGGTCACAGGATCCGAGGTTTGGAGCTAGAAGGGACCTCAAAAGTCATATAGTTCAACCTCTATCTTTCACAATTGATGAAACAGAGAGGGTAAGTGACTTCTCCAAGGTCATACATATAGAAACGGAGAGAGCTGGATTTGAGCTCAGGTTCATTGACTCTGGGTCCATTTTTCTTTCTAGAGGGCCATTCATGGAATAAGTAACAAACATGGCAGTCCTGGTGGAGGGGGTTGTTGAATCTTCCCAAAGCTTTAGGGAATAAGATCAATCAAGTGCCATGATATGATCCATTATATGCCAAGCCGAGGGTCAGGCATGGCATGATGAAAGTGATGGTAGGAAGGAAATCAGGGTGCGGAGGTTTCTGATGCCCAGATAGTATAATGGCCAGCATTCTCAATACCCTGTGATTTGGGTTGTTGAATCATTTTCAGTTGTGTCCAACTCTTTGTGACATCATTTAGGGGAGGAGTTCTCAACCTGTGTGTTGCGACCCCTTTGGGAGTCAAACAACCCTTTCACAGCGGTCGCCTAAGACCATCAAAAAACAAATATTTCCAATGGTCTTAGGAACCGAGACACTACTCCTCTAGCAATCTCCAGGCAGGTCCGCCCACATGCAGATATGCCCACATACAAGTATTAAAGGGTTGTGGCATTAGGAAGGTTGAGAACCACTGATTTAGGGGTTTTTGTTTTTTTTTACAAAGATCCTGGAGTGGTTTGCCATTTCCTTCTCCAGCTCATTTTACAAATGAGGAAACTGAGGCAAACAGGGTGAAGTGACTTGCCTAGGGTCACACAGATAGATAATGTCTGAGGCAGAATTCAAACTCAGAAAGATGAGTACTCCTGACTTAGGCCTGGTGCTTTATCCACCATGCCACCTAGGACCCACCTGGTATTTCTTCTTGTATGAACAGGACACCTGTGATGAATTAAGGAAAACAGTGTCAAACACTGGGAAAATAGTGCTGAATTTGGAGTCAGATGATATGCATTCAAATCCAGGTTCTTATACTTTCACCTTCTGGGTGAAGTCAGTTTCCCAAATCCTTAGTTTCTTCAGCTGACAAATGAGGGGGTAGCCTAGAGGACAGAGAAGCATAGGGAAGAATGTGATGGACTTGACCAAAGGAAGACATAGCTTAGGATCCTGTCTCAGGTACTTACTAGTTGTATGTCCCTGAGCCATCCTTTAACTTACTGCCTCTATTTCCTCATCTGTAAAGTTGGGACAATTGTACTGTTTTCCTCATAGTGTTGTTGTAGGGATTAAATGCAAGTAGATGTGTAAACGGCTTTCCAAAGCTTAAAGTACTATATAATTGTAAGCTATTATTATGATTAATATTATGAGAGTCATTCTTTAGTTGATAAATGGTCAAAGGATATGAACAGGAAATTTTCAAAGGAGGAAATCCAAGCTATAAATAACCATTTGAAAAAAAAAATGCCAAACCACTACTAGAGGAAAGCTAATTAAAACAACTGAGATTCTCTGTCACACCCATCAGCTTGTCAAGGGTGACAAAAAAGGAAAATGATAGATATTGGAAAGGTTGAAGGAAAACAGGCGCTTTAATACCCAGGCTCAGCCATTCTCAAAAGCAATATGGAACTATGCTCCCAAAGTTATTAAACTGTGCATACCTCTTGACCCAGCAATACTGCTACTAAGCCTATGCTCCAAAGATATCAAAGAAAGAATAATGATTGTGCAAAATATTTATAATGACTTTTTTGGTGGCAAAGAACTAAACACTACAGAAGTTTGCATCAGTTGAGGAACAACTGAACAATTATGGTATATAAATATGATGGAATACTATTGTGATGTATGAAATTATGAAAGGGATGGCTTATGAGAAATCTGGGGATATTTGTATGAATTTATGCAGAGCAAAGTGAACAGAACCAAAGGAACAATTTATATAGTAACAACTGCATTGTATAAACAAGTCTGAAAGGCTGAACAATTCTAATCAATGCAATGTCATGATGCCAGAGAGTTGATGATGAGGTGGACTCCTCATCTTGTGATAGGGGATGATGAGTTTGAGATTCAGAATGAGACATATATTTGTGGACATGGCCAATGTGGAAATTTGTTTTGTTTAGTTAACTATGCATATTTGTAATGAGGGTTTTCTCTTCTTCCTTCTTCTCCTTTTTCTTTTCCTCCTCTTCCTCCTTCTCCTTCTCTTCCTCCTCCTCCTAGTCCTCCTCCTCATGCTCATCTTCATCTTTGTCCTCCTTGTCCTCGTTGTCCTCTTCTTCTTCTTCTTCTTCTTCTTCTTCTTCTTCTTCTTCTGTTGAGTGGGAGGATATGGGAGGGAATGAAAATAAATGCTTGTAATTTTTAAAAAAGAAAATAGAAGTATTATTATGATGATCTTTTCCAGATCTGAATCTCTGAATTTTAGAAGGCTAGCAATTTGACATGCCAGACTAGGCTTCTGTTCCGTCACTGAAGGATAATGGCATGAATCAGAAGAAAGAGATACCTAGGGAAAACAAGTTCTAAGTTTTACCCAAAGGGTTAAAAACCACTTTGCTGGCAAGATTCATAAATGTATAGAATGGGAGTAGAAGGGTCCTTGGAGATCATCTAGTCTAACTCTCTTAACTTACAGATGAGGAAATGAAAGCTCAGAAAGGGGAAATAGCTTGTACAGAATGAGTTTTTGAAAAAGGGAAGGAAATTACTTTTAACAAGAAGGAGTCAGATGCACAGTGAAGAGATTTGGGCACAAATCACAACTTTCCTTCTTCTCCTCCCCCCACACCCTGTCATCAGTAGGTCTCATCAGTGAAGGCCTTAAAAGCCAGATGTTTCTAGGAATAGCTCATCTTCCTGTC
>CM053585.1:530239679-530261537 GCA_028646515.1 Pseudochirops corinnae
AGAGGGAGATTCAGTAGGAGGCGAAAAGCACCTTTGTCAAAGCCATTGAAGTGACCTGAACAGTGGGAAGAGTAGACAGGCAGAACGTTTCAGCTGCTGATTTCTTATTGGTTGGAGACAGGTTTTAGCCCTTCATCTACCTCTCTAAACTTTTTCCCCATTGTTCTTACTTCTGTCCTTTAATACGAAGCATGATGGTTTAGTCCCTCTTCCAAAGACATACCTTAAACACTTTGATATCCTGACTATGGCATCCTGTTAGCTTTCTGTCACCTTCAGATTTGGTAACCAAGCCATCTATGCCTTTTATCTGGGACAATGATGAAGATATAAACTAGCAGAGGGTCAAGCTTCAATCTCTGACATCTTGAATAGATGCCTCCTACTAATTTGACATCATGCTGTTAATAACTCACTTTGGATCAGACTCCTCAACAAGGTTATCTTCTACCTAGCAATGTTATTTATCATCAAGACCATAGTTTGTAGTTTACTGCAACAAGTGTCCAAGCAAGAACTAGAACTCTTTTCCCAGTCCTGCAGACTGCTTTGTGTAGCCCATTGCCCTGGTGATAGATACAGATTCTTTTCACTTGGAATTCAGCAAAAATTCATCAACTACAGAGGCACTCTTTACATAGGCACCCATCCCAGGTACAAAAAAAAAAACCAAAAAACCTCAGGATTCTAGGAGATCAAATGTTAAGAGCCAGACCAAATACACACCACGGTCAGTACAATTTCTTTGGAACCTTATGCTTGTGCTGATAAATCCACCAGTTGTCTAAGCTGTTTGTGTCCATGTGTTTCCACTCCCACCTTCAGGGTAGACAGATTAGCTTGCATCTGCTCAATTTTTAATTGGCCTTAGAAATAATCTCTTAATTATTTTTAACTAGTGTAGAAGTGGCTCCTAGATATACTCTAATTTTATTTTTCTAAAGAAAATACTTGCTCATTATTTTTAATAGGCATTTGTCACCAGGGTCTCACAGAGATCCAAGCTTCCTCCCAAGTATCGATCAAGCGCTACTTCCTACACTAGGCTTCTGTTGATCCTCCCAAAGTTGTTAGGTGGCTCTTCCTCCTGAGAATTTCCTTTGTGTTCCTACATAGACTCGTTTACTTAGCTGTACCAACTGACAATTCTCTCTTACACCCCACCCCCAGACATAGAGTAGAAGGTAAGCTTCTCATGGGCAAGGATGGCTCCTGATATTACCAATGCACTCTGTACTGTTACATGACCTACTCTGCCCACCCCTTCTTCACTGAACTAAAGCTTGTGACCACTATTTGAACACATTATTGTGATCTTAAGAATGGCAACCTTTTCTCTAGGTGGTTTTTCTCCCTTTGGCCCATAATCATCAGTACGCACATAGACCCTATTCACTCCAGAGAGTACAGGGAGAGGGAGGGCAATCCAATGATGTGGGCACTTACTACCACCTTCAAAGGAGGAAGGAAGACAGATCTCACAATCCCAACTGGACTCTAGGGTACTCCAATTCCCATAACATTTTCCCATTCTAAGTCAACATGCATAAAAAGCATAAGAACTATGCGCCAATCAATGTGCTGAGTGCAAGGAATTCAAATACAAGCAGGAAGATGATCCCTGTCCTTAAGGAACTTATAGAGTGTGTGTGTGTGTGTGTGTATGTGTGTGTGTGTATGTGTGTATATGTGCGTGTGTGTATGTGTGTGTATGTGTGTATGCGTGTATATGCATGTGTATGTGTGTGTATGTGTGTATATATGTGTGTGTATGTGTGTGTATGTGTGTGTGCGTATGTAGTGTAAGAGACAGAGAGAGACAGAGAGAGAGAGATGAGGGAGAGAGAGAGACAGAGAGAGACAGACAGACAGAGAGACAGAGAGACAGAGAGAGAGATCAGGAGAAGAGGTTGCTTCCAATGTAAGAAGTGACTTAGGAGTGGAGTGAGTTCCCAGGGCAAACAGATTTCTACAGAATGTAGAAAAGGTCCATTTTCTATTCTTTGGTAACATTTAAAGGCATGGTTCAAATGATGAGATTAGTATGTAAAATGTTAGCCTTAGCTTTCTGAGGAAGGGGACAATTTTCTACTCTTAAAACTTCAAAGTTGAGGGTTTTGTTGCTTTTTTAAAAGGATTTTTACTATCAACTAAGTAAAGACAAAACAAAATAAACAAATAATATAAAAGTATCAAGTTTCAGAGATAATTTAAATTCTTTCCCCATAATATCCCCAATATAGCATTCATTAGTAGACACAGCATTGGAATTATCTTTTGGCTACCTTGGGAGAAGCCCAGTAAGGGACTCTTCCAACTGGTTCTAGACCAAGTTTCTCAGTTTCTTTCTAGTTTTAAGCTGGCTCCTTTTCTGGTTCCCTCTCCCAACTTGGAGAGTAAATGTTTATAGGTACCATAGATCTAGGAATTGTAAAGGCTTTTCTATCTACAGTAAGGGAAGGTTCATTTCACTGCAGATGTCAACAACAGAAATTCTATAAAAAGATACTGTAAATTCTGAGGGAATCAAACTCTCAGGGTGAGAGGAGCAAGTTGGCGACAATCAGTTGAGTAAGGAATGAAACAGGATGGGGGAGTGCTGTTTTGGCACAGTACAAAGGACATGTGGGGGAAAGAGCTGATAAACATATCAAAATGGAGGAAATACAACTACAGACCCAGGATGGGGAAAAAGAAGACACCACTGTCATGGTGGGGATGGATTTCCCTTCACCCAATGCTTTCCCACCTTGTAAATGCAATAGCCTGTAAAAATCAACAGAAGGCATCACTTCTGTGTGGTGATGCATTCTGGGTTAAATACAAGGGTACACCATAGTTGGAACACTTACAGGCCCTGGTGAGCCTGAGAGTTTCTTACCCACCATCCCCTAGGCAGCTTGGAGACACAGTGGATAAAGAGCTGGACCTAGAGTCAGGAAGACCAAGTTCAAAATCTGGCCTCAGATACTTACTAGCTGTGTGACCCTGGGCAAGTCACTTAACCTCTGTCAGCCTCAGTTTCCCCATCTATAAAATGGGAATGATAATAGCACCTATCTTGCAGGGTTGTTGTAAGGATCAAATGAGATAATAATCATAAAGTGCCTTGTGCCATATAGTAGGTTCCTGATAAAACCTTGTTTCCTTTCTTCCCTTTTTCCTGTGAGTTATTATAGCTTCTTTATAACTCACCATTCAGACATGGGTTCAGGGAGCTGTCTCCCTCTTTGTATTCCTAGAAGAACAAGGATCCTTTAGAAGAAAGGAATTTGTTGATGCACATCTAAAGGTTGGCAGGAGAATGGATCTGGGACACTGACCTAAACTGGTCAAATTCTGGGGGATCACTGATGAAATACGGCTTCTGATTAGACCCAGTTGACTCTTGGCTAAGAGAATCACTATGATACACTCTTCCCTTCTCCATCTTTATTTTTAAGGAGGTAGGAGAAAGAAAGAATACATCATACACTTAACAGGATTTTTTGTTTTTGTTATTTGTTTTTTAAAGATCTAACTCAGACGACAAATGTCCTAACACAAATTTAGAAAGACACTTCCTCGAAACCATAGTTAGAAATGACAGGAATGAGTGGTTTGTCTCAAGAGTTTTAGCTATGGAACAAGTAAGTTTGGATTCAAAGGACAGTGGCTGCTCAATGAAAACAAAGGTAAGAGGAGTAATGTCATTTCTTTCTAAAATCCAGGAGCAGAAAAAACCACAGTAACTCATATACTGGCACTCTGTCTGTAATGAACAGGATAAGTATTTTTCAAGCATCAGGACAAATCCAATGAATTGTCCCCTCCTCCAAAAGGCTAAGGCTAACATTTTACACATTAATCTCATCATTTGAAACATGCCTTTAAATGTTACCAAAATCTGATAAATTAGCTATACTTCTAACTTATCTACAACTTATATTCTGAAGTAACCTGTATTTAGATCAATGCAGTACAGTATGAAAGAGTAAAGGAATTGATGATCCAGACCCCTAGAGACTAAGGAAGAGCATAGGCTGTCCAGCAGTCAGATCTTTTGTTATTCGGTTGTTTCAATCATGTCCAACTTTCTGTGACCCCATTTGGAGTTTTCTTGGCAGAGATACTGGAGTGATTTGCCATTTCCTTCTCCAACTCTTTTTTTTTCTTTTTTTGGAGAGGGGAGGGCAGGGCAATTGGGGTTGAGTGACTTGCCCAAGGTCACATGGCTAGTTTTGTGTTAAGTATCTGAGGCCGGATTTGAAGTCAGGGCCTCCTAACTCCAGGGCTGGTGCTCTATTCACTGCACCACCTAGCCACCCCTCCAACTCATTTTTATAGATGAGGAAACTGAGGCAAACTGGGTTAAGTGACTTGCCCAGGGTCACACAGATAGTAAATGTCTAAGACTGGATTTGAACTCAGGAAGATGAGTCTTCTTGACTCTAGTCCCAGAATTCTATTCACTGTGCTACCTAGTTGTCCCATATATATGTACACACAAACACACATGTGTACATATGTGTTTGTATGTATGTGCATAGACATATGTGCACACACATATATGTATGCATGTGCACACATGCACACTCACACACAGATGCTAACACATATATTTGTTCCTCAATGGACTAAATCCGTTGAGGATGAGTAAATTAATGGATTATACTTATGTTGACAATTCTCTTCAAAATCTAAAGGTTTAGTTAACTTTATGGGCTTCTACCTTCATCAAGGATTAATAGACATCAAAACAATACTGATGGGACCTGGTAAAGTGATGGATTTAACTTGTATTTACTCTTTTCTTCCCAAGGCTAACTATTAAGTTAAACACCCATTTGGTCTTCTAAGAGCAAGTGACAAGGACACTGAATACACAAACCAATATGCCCAGACAGAAGAGTCAATATGGGCCCAATTTACTAATATGTTCAACGTCAATGACCATCAGCTGAGTTTCTCAGCCCCATTAACTATGACTATGGAAGACCAGAGAGAGACACTTAATAAAAATGCCCGAGATAATTTAAAATAATTCATTTGCTTTTGAAACAGCCATGTGCATGATCACAGATTTATCCTCCCGCACACATTCACTTGCTTAAAAAATCAGTTTAATAGTATTTTACTTTTTCCCAGCCACATGTCAAGAAAATTCAAGATTTTGAGTTCTAAATTTTTCTCCCTCCTCTCCCTTCTGAAATAAAGTGTTTTCTAAAGCACTTATTCCAGCATCCTTCTAGAGTATTTGTTTCCTGAGTTGGGGGATTATCTCTTGAAGAATGTTATCTGTTGTTACAGCCATTATATTTGAAGAAAAATAAATCCCTATATGGGTTTATGGGATTTTTTGTAATTGTAGGCAGGAAGGAACCTCATTCTATTGGAGAGGAAACACTGTTCTTTTGGAGGCCAAAAGAACAGTGTTTCCTCTCCAATAGAAAGTTTGTTGGGATTCCTCCCCATGTGAGGTCAGAATTTGACTTCTCTCTCTGCTTTCATGTACTATTTACTCACTATTTCTAAGTCCATGAGCTCATCAGTGTAGGTATGCTCTTCACTAACCCAGATCACAGCCTTTCTGCCTCCTCAGATGATCAAGTGGCCCCCAAACATTCATCATCTCATAGCCTGCCTACTGGTAATGAACTGTTCTGAGTTGGAGGAGGCACCCAAACTGGGCCTTGAAGGATGAGCTAAGAATCCAACATGTAGAAATAAGAGGAAGAGGATTCTGGATATTGGCATGAGTGGTACAATGGGCCAGAGTGCTGGGCCAGGCATCAGGAAGACCTTGGTTCAAATTCTGACTCCCACCCTTCAGAGCTTTGTGACCACGGGCAAGTCACTTAAGCTTCGTTGGCCTGTTTCTTCATCTGTAAAATCTCTTGTAATAAGGATAAAATGGGATGATAGTTGTAAAGTCTTTTTCAAAACCTGACGAATTCTATAAGTTAAAAAAAATGGGAAGGCACAATCAAAGGCACAAAAAACAAAAAAACAGTGGGAGGAATAGAGTGGGTGGCATTGAGGGAATGGTCTATGAGTCCACTTTTGCCATGGCCTAATTTATGAAAAATGGTGTGAGATTAGGCAGAAATAGGAAGTTAAGATGAAACTAAGGCCTTAAATGCCAAGGTAAAGAGTTTGAGCTATTTCTCAGGCAATGAGGAGCTATGGAAGACTTTTGAGGAAAAAGATGTAATGAGAGTTGCCCTTTAGAAAGGTTATTCTGGTGGCATTTTAATGGATTGTAATATGTGAGGAAAACATGAATTGGAAAGCCATTGCCATCGTCCTGCCAGGATGGGGGGTGAAAGCTTGAATAAGTGTGATGGCCCCATGAGTGGGAAGGAGAAAGCTAACGTGGAAGCTGTTGACCGAGTATCAGGACCTACGGGTCTAGTAATCACTGGAGAGTGAGAGAAAGTACATGCATATGTTGATTTCTTGGCTTCTGGCCTCGGCTCCCCCTTGACTCCACCCTTCACCCAGCAAGCTGGGACCCAAAAAGGTCGAAGAAAAAAGGCAAGAAAAAGAAAAAAAACCTACAGGTCACCTCAGACAAAGATGGATGATACTGAGAAGCAGCGTATGTGGTGGGCAGAACCTCACACTTGTGATCCGGAGGGACCTGTTTTCAAATCCCACTATGAGACATAATTAAACACATGCCTGTGACCAACTCACAGAAACTCTCTTAACCTTGTTTTTTTCTCAGTAAAATAGGTGTAATAATAATGATAATAATAACAATACCTACAATACTTACCTCTCAGATTTGTTATGAGGATCAAAATGAGACAGTATATGTAAAGAACTTTACATAGTAATATTAATCAATCTGAAAACACTTATTTAGAGCATGTTATATCCAGATTCAGTATTTAGGGGCAAGTAGGTGGTGCAATGGATAGAGTGCTGAACAGGGAGTCAGGAAGACCTGAGTTCAAATCCAGCCTCTGACATTTACTGACTGTGTGACCCTGGGCCAGTCACTTAACCCTGTTGGCCTCAGTTTCCTCATCTGTAAAATGAGCTGGAGGAGGAAATGGCAAACCACTCCAGTATCTCTACCAAGAAAGCCCCAAATGGAGTCACAAAGAGTTGGACACACTCAACAACAGCATGTGCCAGATGCTTTTTTAGGTATTAGGGATAGAGAGAATCGGTGAAACAATCTCTGCCCTCAAGGAGTTTATGTTCCATCATTAAGACATGATGCAAATGTCCAACATTATTATAATCTACTCAGAGAAAGGTAGGATGTAATTAAACATCTCATCCTCTTTATTCACACAGAGCACGATAATAGTGCGTGACAGTAATGATAACTAACATTTATAGAGAGTTGTAAGGTTTACCAAGTGATAGTATTACATGTGATCTTCACAACCACCCTGTGAGGTAAATGCTATTATAATGCCCATTTTATGGATGAGAGGACTGAGGCCAGATTTGAATTCAGGTCTTCCTGACTTTAAGTCCAGTGCTCTGTGTACTGTGTCACCTACCAATAACTCCATTTATATACTCTTTGCTACAAACTAGTCTTTCCTTTGCCCCACAGAGCAGCAGATATTAGTAAGGAGAGAGCTGTGTCAGAAATCTAGACCCCTGGGTTCAAGTGCTGACTCTCCCCCTGACAAACTCATTAGGGTGATCTTGGTCAAGGTCTTAGAACATATTATAGTTCCTGTTCCTTGGAAGGGATTCTAGGACCTTCACTGGTCTTCTGAGCTGTGACACAACATAACTGAACTGGTCTAGCACTTCTCAAGCTTTCTGGCCTCAGGATCCCTTTACCCTCTTAAAAATTATTGAGGACCCTCTTGTGATAAGCTTTTGTTGATATGAACTAAATCTATGGGTATTTGCTATATCATAATTCAAACATTTTGATATTACTATATGAAAATAGTTTTGACCTCATGGACCCCCCTGAAAGGGTCTGGGGGACCTGCAGGGGTTCCTAGGCAACTCTTTGAAAACTACTACTCTAAACAATTTCTAAGTTCTTTCTAAGTCCATCATTCCAGGATCCTGGAATGTGATGGCCCTTCACTTTTGTGATAATTTGCTTTTGTGTGGCTTGTTTGTATTTCTAGTTTTGGGGGTTTGCTCTGTGAAAACAGATTTGCCTCTGATGAAACCCTGTCATCTCTCATTGCTTCATTCAAGGTGTCCCTATCTGCTAACTTGGCTAACCAAAAACATGCCTTATCGTCCTAGAGAAGCATAATTCTGTCTTTGGGAGGAGGCTCTATGTTAGGGACATACCAAGACAGCCAGCCTTTCTCAGGATAGAAATGAAGTCCCCAATACCTACTCATAGCTCATGGGTGACCCTGGTTTCCAGAAGACTCTGCCAATGTGTGCTTTGGAAATTTCTGTCATTTTTTTGTATCTCTTCTATATATACTTATTGACACACATTTGTCTCTCCTGATAGAATGTAAGCTTCTTAAGGGCAGAGACTGTATCATTTTTAAAAGAAGTGATGAGATTCCCTGACATTTTGTCCAGGTGAAAACAATCAACCTAAACCATAGACTTTAGTTTAAAGCAATTGGTCATTTAGCAATAAGTCATAGGCTTTGGACTAAGTACAAATGGGCCTTGGATCTTTGATCTGGACATTGCACAGGAAACTATTAGGTAGGTTGAGGAAACTTGGCGATGCCCTAGAAGCTGCTATAAACTATCAAGCTCAGTTGAGAACTGGAATTATTCTAGGTTCTGGAACAAGTGCTAAATTCCAGTAGAACCACTGAACAGTTACCACGTGGAGGGTAGGAAAGGGAGAGTAAGAGAGGGAAGGGGAGATGTTGGCTTTATAAACATAAACAAAGCAAAATTGAAAAGATTTCATTAGAGAGAGATATAAGTAAAGTCACAGGAATGGTGAATGTAGTCATGGGACAATCCATTATCAAGTTCTTTCAAGATATAATAGGACTATGGATCTAATACTGTTTCCAGAACAAGAGATGAAATCCCAGGTGAAGGGGTGGTAGAGTACATGGGTAGCAACATGGGAGATGGTAAAAAGACGATGCAATGGAAGTAACCCTGATTGTAGAGGCAAAGGATTTCAGTTCTACTCTTGCCTCTGATACTGATTACTTGAGGGACCTTGGACAAGCCCCGTAACCTCCCTTTGCCTCAGTTTCCTCAATTATATAGTGAGGGAGTTAAACTAAATGACTTTTCAGGAGTCTTCTAACTTGAGAGCTATAATTCTATGTCTGCTGTCCAGAATGAGTGAATGTAAAGTATGGCTTGTACCAGATAAAAACAGTAAATTTGAACAGTTTGTTGTCCTTCACTCACCCAATCAGAACAGCTTAGCCCAGAGCAGCGTTGCAAAGCCAAAAGGATGGACTCTCCCAGGGTAAGAGGTTTGGTGTCTGGGGGGTCTGGTCCAGGTTAGGATTGGGGGAGGGGCTGGGGAAACAGAAGGAAGATGTAAAGATATCCTGAGTAGAAGAAAAAGTATGAGCATGTGTATGAAGACTCACTCAAAAGTGCCAGGGAAACTCCCCCAGATCATCCCAGTCAGATTTCTCTTTGAACAGTGAGCTCCTCTTCAGTAATCTTGGTGACTGTATTTTCTGGGGAGGAATGAGAGATGTCAGCACGGACAAAGTTCAAGATGCAATGTCCTTCAGGGCATGAAGCATACCTGGTCAATATTCATGTTACAACACTAGATGATGTTCATAGGTGAGCCTTTTGAGAAGGGGCCCCACCATTTATGGTGTGAGGGCTTCTCTTAGGTGACTTGAAATTTCAAATACCCCATAGGATACAACGTGTCATGAGAATCAATTGATTGAGAAAATACTTGATTATAGAAAGCTACTCTGAATTTGAAAACAATTTTGAATGAATTTGGGATTTCCTGACACATTCACATATGCATAGATTTGCAAAGGGGCAATAAATATGAGTAAATACAACATATTATTTACTTGGTGTACAGAAGGTATGTTTGTTGATTTATTATACTGAGTCACACTGCATATTTTTTAAAGCTAAATAAAGATTAAAATGGCAATACTTAGAATGTATAAGGATTCTCAGACCATTTGCAGTAACTTCATCACCCTCCCCTATACCTTTTCCAAGGTCTCCAGTTGAAGGTTGGGACTCACAGCTTTAGAGAAGTCTTTTACCTCTCTCCCTTGCCTTTGTTCATCAGAGGAAGTTATAAAGATGTTTCATCTTCATCCATAAGGTGCTGGGCTGCATGCTGGAAGAGTGACTGAACTCTAAGATGACCATTTTTTGGTAATCTGGTTTTGCCATGTACATATGGAAGTAGTGTGTAGACATCACAGTGGAAACCATCCAAGAAACTAGATACCATGTCAATGATAGAGTCATATTTCTCACATGAGAGACTAGAGATCAATGCTATTCTGAAGACTTCCCTTACTGAGCAATTTGATGCTAAATGGGACCTCTTCCATTATGATTCTTGGCCTTTGGGAGGAAATATAGAGAGTCAGAGAATATTAGAACTGGGAGGGGTCTCAAAGACCTCTCAATCCAATCTTCTTACTCTAATGATGTAGGTAGCAATCTTTGAAAGTTGACAAGAAGTTCCCTTGAATCTTGCTTATTTTTCTGCACTGCAAATGGTCTTGATGGTAGAGGACAAAGTAAGGGAATAATCACTAAAGTGTTCTTTCTTTAAAACCAGTAAATAACTGGGGTCTATCTATATCTTGAGCGTGGGGGTATTATATTTCCCAGACTTCTTTAAATAAACATACATCATCACTGGGGTAGGGAGATCCATCTTGCCCGACTGGAAAGTCAGAGGGGTGATGAAGGAGGATATAGGAGAGAGCAGATTGGGGGAGAGGGTATACAGTGGGTTTGCTATTTTGGGGTGGTGGGTAGGGGAAAGACAGGGAGAAAATTTGCAATTCAAAGTCTTGTGGAAATGAATGATGTAGACTAAAAATAAACAAAAGTTAATTTAAATAAACATACATCCCTCAAAGAATGCTGAATGGCAAGGAGGATCTTTGGGTTGGATCAATGGTGAAACACAGTCATTGAAATCACAAGAATGAGTTTCTTTGGTGGATATGGATAAATACAGAGAACCTAGTGGCACAGTCCAAATAGTGTGGTGGATAATTAATAATAACTGAGGAATCAATCTGAGCTATATTATTTATTAGCAAAATAGGCATAATGAATGAGTTAATGGACTCAGTAAACCCAGAGAATTATCCACCACAATAAATGAGTCAATTAACTTTTTCCTTATGAAAATTTCCATGTATTTGTTTTGGCCACCTCATAGTCTGCCACAACCCTTTATTTGCCACCATCAATCAATCAACAAACCTTTATTAAGTACTTATTATGTGCCAGGCACTGTGCTAAACATTAGAGCTCCACAGGTAAGCAAAAATAGACTGCCCTCAAGGAGCTGACAATCTAAGGGATCAGACCACTCATACACCAATAGATATGTTGTTCTTGTTTGTCCTTTGTTCTCAAAGAGGACCAATGACATCAGGAAGGTGATGTCTTGACTTGCAAGTGAATTGAAGCGAAGCAGGACTGTGCAAAGTCATCAGCCTCACTCTTCCCTCCAAAGTCATCTGAGTAGAATGGCAAGATATAGATCAGGATGACTGGAGATGGCCCTAGATGCAGTGGGAGACTTTGGCCTTCTTAAGCTAAAGTCTTTCCCAGGTCTCAGTTTGTCTGAGGCAACACCCATTCAGTGATGTAAGTCTAGGTTAAAAAACGAAAGGAAATCATAAAGGGAAAAGTACTGTCAGCTTGTATTATAGAGTTCAAAGCCTTACCTGTCAGGTAGCCTTGTTGTCAGAGCTGTCAGAGCATGATTTTTTGTTTTGCTTGTCTTACATTGTGTTGTTGCTATAACTGCATTCTCACTCTGTATGGACAACTGCAAGTAATAATTATGCAACTAGGAAAACTCTCAAGCCCCAAGATAAGAAATAAATTATTTTAAATTGCATTTGTTTGGCTAGGCACTGTTATGGGGTCCTTAATGGTTCTGTCTTGATCACTCTGTAACTAAAGTGAATCAAAATGGTGATATTGTGCATTTCTAAAATGGCCCCAGAAAGAACCCTTGGTCCCTGGTCGAGTACAAGAGCACATAAAAGAACCACAATCTAATTAGGTGATGGAAAATGTTGGAAAATTACTCTATTATCACTGATGAGATGTTGGGATGGATTCTCCCATTAGAAGACTTTCTTTACCTCCCTGAAAATTCATTGTTGTTTAGAAAGTCAGGTTTACAATATTTTTTGTGCTTCAAAGGATAATAAAATGAGCTAACAGTGTTTGTTCAGAGAACAGTCATGTCCTATCATTTGAAACTCAGAATATCACAGAGATTGAGGCCATATAAATGACTCAGTTAATGTTCTTGACTGACTGCTATTGATACTTGTCCATCAAGCAAAGGTTTGCTATAACTTCAAGTGGAATGATCAACTATGGGGACAAGTTAAATGCAGGCTGTTGGCCATAGGTGACTTAAAATGTATACAGTGAAAAATACAAGGTATCACTGAAAGATGGCTGGTTCTGGACCCAAGAATAACTGGGTTCAAATCTCACCTATGTGGCCTTCAGGAAGTCAAGTCTGGATCTCACTTTCCTCATTTGTAAAATGAAGGAGTTGGACCAGATGTCTTCTAAAGTTCCTTTAATCCCTATTTTGATGATCCTGTATGGAAGTTCCCCATGCAGCTCTGTCTTAGCTTAAAGAGTTGCTTAGGACATGGAGAAATTAGGGGAATTTCCCATGTCTACACAAGTCTTATGTTAGAAGAAGGAGTTTAAACCAGGTCTTCATGGCCTCAAAGTCGTCCCACTTTGTAATTCTTCAGGCCATCTTTTGGTGAACAGAAAGAGTCCACAAAAGGCGAATTAAATTGTTGTCTGAGTTAAAGAATGCACTTTGATTTGAACAAAAATATGCCAAGTACAGCTTCTGTGAGCCACAAAGTCGATGATGACATAGTTTTGCTTCTCCCCCTAGAAACATAGGAGCCTTATTTTTTGTTAGACAGCTTGAGATTTGCTTTCTGGATCTCTATTCTTCATCCAAATGCCATGAAGTCATTAGTGAAACTTAGCATTTGCTTCCTAATTTTCCAAGTGAAGCAACTAAAGTAGAAGGAGCATGAGCAAGTGGTCTAATCCCAAATCTTCATGGGAGTCACTGTTAAAACACAGAGCCCAGAATTCTTTTACCTAGAAGTACTTTGCTGTACCCTATGCCAGTAATGAATTTCAGAGCTCCTTGCTTACAGAGATAACCTCAGGACTCTACTAAAGAACAGAAAATAAACAGCCAAGGTAAGATTTGAATCTTCAAGAATTTCACATGAATTTAGGGAAGGAACACAGGATTTAGGGATGGCATGAACTTCATAGGTCATTTTATCAAAACCTACCATTTTACAGATAAAGTAAAATAAGACCGTTAGATGGATCAACACCCAAGGTCACATATGTGGTGATCAATAAGTCAACCAATCAATGAGTATGTATTAAACATTGTCTTTGTGCCAGTAAAACACAAACTCTTTGTTGCTGACCATCTGTTAGTCTATAATCTAGGAACCCTGACTCCCAGTCCTCCTTGTTTAACAAGCCAGCCCCCTCTGTCAAGCAAAGAAAAATTGCATGAGTAAAAATACTTTTTGAGGTCCAGGCTATCTTTGAGGAGATCTTCCTTTATGTCATGGTATCAGAAAATATCAATGTGGGTGATAGTTTCTCAAAGGATTCTGAAGCTATTTGTGGGGGTTCTTCAGGTAGTCATAAAATTGAGTCACAAGATAGCAGAGGATCAGACTCATGCTTGTCCTCAGAGGGCCAAACAAAGAGCCAATGGGAAGAAATTAGAGTGACAAATTTAGGCTTTATGTTAGGATACAGCTCCCAACAATAAGAGAGACATCAATGGGGAACATATTTCCATCTATTGGGTTCAAGAATTTCAAAACAATGTAGGGGAAGATCCAGGGATTCAGGAATGGAAAGATAGTCTTACCCAATTGATAGGGTCTCATGGTGGATCTTCCCAGGAAAAAGTTGGACGACCAATTGTTGGGATTTGTTTAGTTTGGAGACAACATGCTGAGGTGCAGAGTATACTTGGCTTGGAGTCAGAAATAGCGAGATTTGAATCCTGCCTCAGAAATGTGTTACTTTGGGTCAGTCACTTACTTTCTGAGTGTAAATTTGCCCACCTATAGAAGAAGCTTGTTGTCAGGATCAAATGAGATTATGTAAAGTACTTTGCCAGTCTTCAGGTATTATCTATATTGGAGTTGTTGTTACTGATTATTCTGCTGCTGCTGCTGTTACAGGAGACAGAGCACTGGACTTGGAGTCGGGAAGACCTGAGTTAAATGTTGCCTCAGACACTTCCCATCTGTGTGACCCTGGACCAGTCATTGGACCTCTCTCAGCCTTGTTTCCCTCATCTATAAACTGAGGATAATAACAACCATCTTACAACATTGTTGTCAGGATCAAATAAGATAATGTATGTAAAGTGATTTGTTAAGCTTAAGGCATCTTATAGATGCAGCTGTCCTGGCTGTTGTTGCTCTTGACAGAACCAGGCATCCTCTGAAGTCCAGCCCCACTCTGATTCTGAATTTGTGACAGTGTATTCAGGGTAAAAGTGAAATGTGAGCAAGCGACAGGGAAGATGTGAGTTGATCTAAGCTACCCAGTAAAGTACCCTTGGATCACGGGCTGATGTTTTCTGTCATCCTATCTTCCTTTTTACAGATTGGATTTAAGCATCCATATTTGGATGAACAGATCTCCCACCCAAAAAAAGTACTTTGAGCAAAATGATCAGTCTGTGCCACACTCCCCAATGCTGTATTTTCTTCTCTTTTCTTGCAGGGAAGTTCTTTCTTTTCTCCTCCTCCTCCTCCTCTTCCTCCTCCTCCTCCTCCTTCTCTCTCTCTCCCCCTCCCTTCCTTCCTTCACTCCTCCCCCTCTCTCCCCCTACCCATCTCTCTCTTTCTTTCTTTCGCCCTGCCTTCCTCCCCCTCTCTTTTTCTCTTTCTCCCTCCTCAACTTCCTTCCTTCCTTCCTTCCTTCCTTCCTTCCTTTCTTTCTTTCTTTCTTTCTTTCTTTCTTTCTTTCTTTCTTCCTTCCTTCCTTCCTTCCTTCCTTCCTTCCTTCTTTCTTTCTTTCTTTCTTTCTTTCTTTCTTTCTTTCTTTCTTTCTTTCTTTCTTTCTTTCTTTCTTTCTTTCTGCCTTCCTGCCTTCAGCACCATTTAATGTTAGAAGCAAGAAATAGAGCAATCATCAGGGAGATACACCAGCTTCAACAAAACAGGACATGCTGGCAGTCTAAGCATGACTTAGCAACATTCAAAAAGAGGAAGCCCAGGCAGGTGGGTACGAATCATCAGCAGGCAACAGATGGACACCTCAGCATGTGGGAGGAGTATGTGTCAAGGGGGCTATAAGAACAGGAAGCAAGCAGAGATTGAGGCCAACAGATGGTCAGCACCTGGTAAGTCTTGTGGCACCTGAGAGGAAGACAGCTTAGATCTAAGATACTAGCCTAGAGTTGGAGTTTCAGGGGCAAGGCTGCAATTCTCTGGGAAGACAGGAAGAAATGAAGCAGGACCCAAATCCAGGAGAAAATGAATTACCAGCCAGAGAACCAAGAAATAACTCAAGCATGAAAGTCTTGTTCCATGGGGAACTTGGTCATGAAGGATATGAAAAGGGCCCAGTTATTGAACTGGACTAGAGTTAAAGGTCAAAGTGAGGTCAGTGTCAAGGCTGATGTGATGTCCCTGACCCTTTAGCAACAGATTCAGGGATATTTATATTTTTTCCTGTCTGGGGCTGCATTAGTCTCATTACTTGGGATAAGTTGAGTATATATGCAGAAATTAAATGGTCCCACGTGGAGGGCTAGGGGGAGGAAGCCCAAGACTTTGCAATACTGAGTTGATCCCAGTCAGTTAATCAATCAAATCAGTAAATCAACAAGCTTCCTGGATGTCAGACAAAATGCTATATGCTGGAAATATAACCATGTCTTGTAAGGCAAGGCAGTCATGGAATGGAATGCTTAGCTCCAGATGTTTGGGAGAGAAACTCTGGGAAGCTGTGTGGGTAGAAGACTGCAATTGGTTCCTAGAGCATTCTGGGAAAAGGAAGGCAGGGTTACACAAAGAAAGGCAAAGAACAGTAGTCTCTCAAGGCAAGAGCTCACAATTTAATGGGAGAGATAGCATGAAAATAACTACATACATATATATGTATATATATATATATATATGTTGCAATATATACAACCAAAAATAAAACAAGGAGCTGAACTCAGGTCTTTTAACTCCAAATCTGTTGCTCTTTTTGCTTTCTCATAGATAGGTTTTGGATATTTTCACCACAATGAAAAAACCCCAGGATAAATTATGCTAAAGGCCAGATACAGAAAATGATCTTCCCTTAGAACTTGAGCTGGTCTTTAAGAGGAGACCATTGACTCCATCCAAATCTGCCAGTTTGAATAAGTTGCAATTTGACAATCATCAACATTGTAGCTGCATTATATATTGATCCCCAGAGAAAGTGTATTGCCATGCCCCTAAATGACATGCCACATCTCACAATATTCCCTCTGTCTTTCTTTCTTTGGTCATTAACTATTGATCTTGGCTTAAGAATCTACTGGCATCAGATAGGACCTGAAAGTTCCATTCCAGATGCCAAGTTCTAGTCCAGTTCTTTATGCTGGATAGAAAGCAATGCTTTCCTAATTCATTTATGATGGCCATTTATTAGCCCTGATGCAAATGTGCCAGTGGAAAAACATTAAGTTATTACTAACCACTTCCCTTGTTTCCAAAATGATGTCTGTCATTAGACTGGTGGATTGATCTTCATCCCTCACCATTTTCTGAGTTCTTTTCTCTTTCTGGCCATTCAGATATAAAGCATACTTTATTCAGAGTAGTCTGGGTCACTCAGTTTTTTAGCTTTTAATATATATAATACATAAGCTACAGGGTTCTAGTACTACAGTACCATGATTACTTTTAAAATGAACTCAATGATTCTTTCAAGAAGGGTCAAGTGACTGGGTGAGAAAGGGAGCCTCACATGCTACTGTTTATAGCAACTGGATCATACAGTTAATATCAGTGGTCTATCTTTTTCAATTCTTATAGAATCCTAGATTTAGTGCAAGAAATGATCTAGCTCTGGGATATAATCCAGAATACTAACTATTCTAACCATGTTACCTCTTTATAACTGTTCCTTGGATGGCCCCCAATGAATTGGCAGTACAGGAAATCTTAGTGAGCAAACTCCTTGTACTGAAACAAATAGCTATGTTTTTTACAATCTATAGTCTTAGAGATTTGCCTGAAACACTGAGAAATCATGTGACTTGCCCAGGGTCATACAGGTCGGTTGGATCAGAAGTGAGATTTGAACTCAAGTTCATACAACATGAGATCTCTGTCAACTATATTATTCTACCTCTCACCCCCAATTTATAGAAAAAACTAAGCAATTTCTTCAAGATTATACAGCTAAGAAATAGCAGGGTCAGAAATGGAACTCATGTCTTCTATTTCAAGGCCTTTAATTCATTTTTCTACACTTTGCTTTTGGGAATTGAGTGCATCTCACAGCTTAAAATGATGTGTACACTGCAGAAATTGTGTAGGGATGTCAAATACACTTAGTGGAGTGGGGGTGGAAAACAACATGCAATCTTAGAATTGGGAAATTGGAAAGGACTTCAGAACCCTCTTATTAAATCTGCTCCTGTGGCACAAAGCAATGGCTTGGACTCCCCTGGAATCCAGTGGGTCAATCTAATAGACATCAGCATTATATATGGCTTCCATACTAAATAGCCAAATGAATATCAATGAGGAACCTAAGGAGCATCAGACCCTGGCAGCTGCACCAGCAATCTGGTGTCCTGCTTCTCAATTGGTATTCCTGTTTGGCTCAAGGTGGGAGATATCAAAACTACTTCCTAGGCTAACCCACTCAGAGGGCATTGTCTTTTCCTGTTCTTGCACAAGGAAATTGTTACCTCCTGTGCACCCACCTTCTAATCCCTTCATGCTCCAGTTTCCAACTCCTGTCCTCTTTATTTCCCTTCCTGTCTAACTTGTAGACCCCCTTTCACGCTTCAAAGTCTTCCTGATGCTACCCTGACAGACTAGACACCAACCCTCAAGCTTCTGTCTGCTATATCAGTAACAATCACACCTTTCCCAAAGTCTGCTACTTGCCTTCATGCCAAGTAGACACGTATTTGTGTCAATATTAATATCTTGGTTTTATGAGCACCTAGGCCTGGAGTCCATCAAAGATCAGACTTTTTATGGTATCCCCAGGCTTTTAATAATTTTCATGATCAACATTTTTATTACTGTAGAGCAGTGGTTCTCAACCTGTGGGTTATGTTCAATTTGTAACAATGAAAATACATCCTGCACATCAGATATTTGCATTACAATTCATAACAGTAGAAAAATTACTATGAACTACTACTATATACTATTACTATAACTATTAGTTATGAAGTAGCAACAAAAATAATTTTATGGTTGGGGGTCACCACAACATGAGGAACTGTATTAAAGGGTCGCAGCATTAGGAAGGTTGAGAACCACTGCCATAGTGGGTGCATCAAAGGTCTCTAATGTCAGTAAGAGGGAGTACCACCCTCTCCTCCCCTGTTTTGCTAGTAGGAAACAAAGTTGGGAATCTCTGCCCATCTAGGAGGAAGATGTGGTTAAGTAGCTGGCCGGATAGGAGCACATTCTAAACATTCCCATAGTTTCAGTTCCACAGTAATAGTATGAATGGAAATTCACACAGCAGGTGAACACTTTAATTCTATCTAATCCCTAACTTGCCACAACGTCCCTGTTATTACTAACTGCAACAACATTTTTTTTCTTATTATTTTTAGATCACTAGCGTGCTATATTGGAGAATTGCCCTTAGAGTCAGGAAGACCAGGGGTCAGACTTGCTTCTAACTCATACTAGCCATGTATCCCTAGGAAAGCCCCTTAACTTATCAGTGCAACCAAGGCAACTCCTTAAGTCTACAAACTGTAGAAAAGGTGCTGACCTTCATTGGCTTGAGGGAATTTCTTCATCTGGGAACTCCCTGTATCAATGAAATCACAATCCCTATCCCCATGGCTGTTGTTGTTCAGTTGTTTCATTCATGTCTAACTCTTCATGACTCCATCTGGGGTTTTCTTGGTAAAGATACCAGAGTGGTTTGGCACTTCCTTCTCCAGCTCATTTTATAGATGAGGAAATGGAGGAAAACAGGGTGAAGTGACTTACTCAGGGCCACATAGGTCATGCCTGAGGCTGGATTTAAACTGAGGTCTTCCTGATTCCAGGCCCAACCCTCTATCCACTCTTCCACTAGCTGCCCCCATACCCATTATAGATATGCAGATATGTATGGAATATATCAAGATATAGAAATCCGTATCTATATAGATAATGTATGTACATGTATGTATTCATATACGTGCATACACGGGGCCTCCTGGATCACTGTCACTGTCCAAACATGCTCAGCTCACAGCACATATTTAATAAATGTTTGGTGATGGAGTTATTAATTGATTTATCATAATTGCCACACATTTATTGGCATCCACGTGGTACTAATGGCCTTAAGTAATGGTAAGATGAGACTTTATAAGGTCCCCAAAAAAACTTCCAGGCTAATGGGAGAATAAGAAAGATGAATGCAGGCACAATGGAAGGAAGTAAATGGAAGAACAGGTTAGGTGCCAAGAACTCACTGTCTTTGTTCCTTCTCCTCCTCCTCCTCCTGCTTCTCCTCTCTGTCTCTGTCTCTTTATCTCTCTCTGTGTCTGTCTCTCTGTCTCTGTCTCTGTCTCTCTCTCTGTCTCTCCATCTCTCTGTCTCTCTCTGTCTCTATCTCTCTGTCTCTGTCTGTCTCTCTGTCTGTCTCTGTCTCTCTGTTTCTCTCTGTCTCTCTCTCTCTCTCTGTCTCTCTGTCTCTCTCTGTCTCTCTCTCTCTCTTTCTGTCTCTCTCCTTATACTTGGCCAGAAGTTCAGCCCTAACCTCTATGAGGATATCCCATGTTCTTATGTACAGCCTCAACTTCTTTCTTTAGCTCCACATTTCCAAAGACCCACTAGACGTGTGGAAGAGGGGGCAGGAGTATAGTGGAGAGAAGATTGGATTTGAAAGCAAAAAGACCTGGGTTCAAGTCCTTATTCTACTTCTTATTATCCATGTGACCTTGGATGAATGTCATCATTCCTGGGCTTTACCTTCATTTGTCTTTAAAATAACAGCATTACAAAGATACAAGCTTTTGGAACAAAAACTCATTATTTCACAAAAACTTCTGGCAAAACAGTATGACAGAAGCCAGGTATAGACCAACATCTTACATTAAATACCAAGATAAGGTCAAAATGGGTACATGATTTATGCATAAGAGGTGATACCATTAGCAAATTAAGAGAGCATAGGATAGTTTATCTGTAATATTTATGGATAAGGGAAGAATTTAGGACCAAAGAAAATATAAAGAGCATTACAAAATGGAAAATAGATAATTTTGATTACATAAAACTAAAAAGATTTTGTACAAACAAAACTAGTGCAACCAAAATTATAAGGAAAGCAGAAAACTGGGGGGAAATTTTGCAAAAAGTATCTCTGATAAAGGCTTCATTTCTCAAATATATAGAGAATTGAGTCAAAATTTATAAAAATACAAGTTGTTTCATAACTGATAAATGGCCAAAGGATATGAACTGGCAGTTTTTAGACAAAGAAATCAAAGCTATCTATAGTCATATGAAAAAATGCTCTAAATCACTATTGATCAGAGAAATGCAAATTAAAACAATTCTGAGGTACCACTGCATACCTATCAGAATGGCTAAAATGACAAAAAGGAAAATGTTGGATGTTGGAGGAGATGTGGGAAAGTTGATGGAGTTGAGGGCAGCTAGGTGGCGCAGTGAATAAAGCACCGGCCCTGGAGTCAGGAGGACCTGAGTTCAAGTCTGCTCTCAGACACTTAACACAAAAACTAGCCATGTGACCCTGGGCAAGTCACTTAACCCCAATTGCCCTCCAAAAATAAAAAAAAAAATTGGTGAAGTTGTGAACTGATCCAATCATTCTGGAGAACACTTTGGAACTATGCCCAAAGGGCTATAGAACTGTGCATACTCTTTGATCCAGCAATACCATAGCTAGGTCTGTATCCCAAAGACATAAAAAAGGGAAAATGACTTATTCATAAAAAACTATTTATGGCAGTTACTTTGTGGTTGCTAAGAATTGGAACTCAAGGGTATGCCCATCAATTGTGGAATGGCTGAACAAGCTGGGTTATGATTGTAATGGAATATTATTGTGCTATAAAGAATGACAAGCAGGATGATTTCAGGAAAACCTGTAAAGACTCACATGAACTGATGCATAGAGAAGGGAACAGAACCAGAAGAACATTATACACAGTAACAACAATGTTTTTAGATGAAGTACTGTGAAGGACTTAGCTATTTTCAGCAATGCAATGACCCAAGACAATCCCAAAGAACTAATGATGAAGCATATTATCTGCCTCCAGAGAAAGAACTGATATTGATTGAATACAGACTGAAGTATGAGATTTTTCACTTCCTTCCTTCCTTCCTCCCTTCCTTCCTTCCTTCCTTCCTTCCTTCCTCCCTCCCTCCCTCCCTTCTTTCCTTCCTTCCTTCCTTCCTTCCTTCTCTTCTTCTTCTTCTTCTTCTTCTTCTTCTTCTTCTTCTT
>CM053585.1:530261637-530289841 GCA_028646515.1 Pseudochirops corinnae
TATAACCTATATTTGATTGCTCACCATCTCAAGTAGAAGAGAGGAGAGGGGAGGGGAGGGAAGAATACAATTTAGAACTCAAAACTTTAAATAAAAAAGGGGGTTAAATGAAAAAAAAAACAGGGTTGGACCAGATGATTCGTAAAATCTATTCTAATTCGAAATTTATGATCCGTTTCCATCTGGACAGCCTTGGGAAAGAAGAAGGGAAGGAAAGAGGTAAGACATGAAAGATGGGAGGGAAAAAAGAAGTAAGGGAAGGAGGGAGGAAGAGAGAGAAGGATGGAGGAAGGAAGGAAGGAAGGAAGGAAGGAAGGAAGGAAGGAAGGAAGGAAAGAGGGAATTTCCCTTTAAAATATTGGTCTCTCTTATTGAATTTTATTGTAAGAAAATAAAAGAAAAGAGAACACTGGATATTTACTCTGGAATTCTCTAGCCCCGTAGTCTCTTGCTCTCTTTATCTTACCATCACCAAATCTGATTGATTCCAGTTCTTCGATATTTCTCATGTTCACCCACTTCTTCCCACTGGCACTG
Organism: Pseudochirops corinnae; assembly: GCA_028646515.1. Lineage (NCBI taxonomy): Eukaryota > Metazoa > Chordata > Mammalia > Diprotodontia > Pseudocheiridae > Pseudochirops > Pseudochirops corinnae. Next base: position 530,262,175 of record CM053585.1, read on the forward strand.
ACATCCCCCTCACTCAATGCTTCATGATCTACTGCAATAGCCTCCTGGGAAAGCTTTTCCTATGGGTGAGGCCCTACAACTGTTCTTTTAAGGGTAAAGTCTAACAATAGGTGGCAATCTTCCTCTCTGCCTCAAATACAAACAGTCATCAAAGTCTCCTATTCCTATGTTCACATTTAGCTTTAGCGCTAGAAGGGAATTTCATGGTTTCTTAGAGCAACACGTGGCCCTCTAAGTCCTCAAGTGTGGCCCTTTGGCTGAATCCAAACTTCACAGAAGAAATCCCCTCAATAAAAGGGTCTTATTATTTATTATTAACTTAGACCAATTATTATTAATATTATTATTATTAATTATTATTAATTATTAAAGTTATTATTAATTAATTAAAGTTATTATTAATAACTTGGACCAATTGTTATTATTAGCTCAGACCAAACACCTCAATTTACAGCTGATAACTAAGATCACTCAAGCTTAAGTGACTCACCCAAGATCACACAGGAGTAATCAATAGACTCAGGATTCAAACCCAGGTCTTTTGACTCCATACCATGACTCATACCATGGAGCATGCTGCTCTTTCCACCAATAATCCTACTTACAAGAAGCCAAGTCAGAGAGGAATGCCATGAAAATCCGTGTAAATTGAGCCGAGTATTTATCATCAAAGTCCTGGCCTGCTTGCAAACTGGAACTCTGGTATTTTCTTTTCTTTTCTTTTTCATTCTTAGGAGAATTAAGCTGAAAACACCCCTGGCCTTGCTGTGATTCAGATTCAGACAAGGGCTTTCCCTCCATTTATTTTGGTGATGGCAATTTTCACATTTTTTCTCTGTTGATTATCTTACAACGAAATTCAATAAGGGGAGAAGAGAAAAATTTTTTTCTCGGGGAACTGTGAGCTTGATAGAATGTGCCCATTAAAAGGATTTTAATTAAGCTCCTAAATGCTTTGTGGAAGCAAACAAATCGACAACAGTAACAAAGAAAGCTTAAAAGAGTCCAGACTTTGATGTCACCAAAATGAATGAAATGAAGCATTTTCTTTTTTTTCAGGGCAAGGCTTCTTTCCTATTGGCTTGGAGGAGTATGTACATATATACATATAGTTATATATGTGAGTGTGAATATATATATATATATATATATACATGTGTATGTATATATGTGTATATACACATAACACATATAATGTATGTGATGCATAATGCATACATATGTATATAATACACACATATAAAATATGTGTCTATATATGCATTTCTGCACATTTGTTTATGTGTGTATAAATACAATACAATACACGAACATCGTATGTGTATAACTATGTACATAATTACACACGTATATGCAAGGTATAATGATATACCTCATATATAATCATGTACACATATATGTTTGCATATATTGTATATATATATGTATACAGATATGCATAATCATACATGTGTATATGAATATATTTGTGTGCATGTGTGTGCATGTGGATACAGAGAGAGACAGAAGAGAGACCAAGAGGAGACAGAAGTAGAGAGTAGATGGTCTACCAAACAGCTCCCCAAGTAAGTAGCCATTTCTGTCACTTACCTAAGTCCCAGAATGTCACTCCAATCTTTTCAGGCTGATTTACTCTTCTTAATGGTCTCCCTCTCCCCCCTGAATCTCTCGTGTCCGCCCTTCTCTCTGCTCATGAGGATGTCACTCTACCTTGGCCCCCATTGCTTTCTTGCTTCAACTGTTGATTATGATAACCTTCACAGCTGTTCTTTTCCCCCTCCCCCACTCTCCCTGGTCTCATCCATCCTTCACATGGCTGTCAAAGTCCTGATTGTGTCTTTTCACTGCTCTAAAATCTTGAGTGGCTCTCTATGCCCTTAAAGCTGAAGCCCAAATTCTTCCTCAGCTTGGCACCAAAAGCTCTCTCTAACCTGGCTCCACACTCTTTTGCCAGTCTGATTTCTTATGACTTCCCTTAGTGAGCTCTGGGTTTCAGCACACAGGATGATCAGCTGTTCCACCAACAGCACATTCCATTTTCTGCTCCCAGCATTTCCACAGTCCATCCCTTATGCCTGGGAAGCATTCCTTTGCTCCCTTAGGAGTTTCCTTCTTAGGATCAGAGGGTTATGTCTTTGGAGAAAGAAATTACTCTAGAGGTCATCAGTCCTATCTCCTCATTTTATAGGGGAGGAAAAGTCATACAGGTTTCAAATGTCAGAGCTATTGTAACCCAGATTCGTGGATTCCAAATCTGTTATTCTCTCCCCTGCCTTGAGCTATTTGCAAGGCTTGGGTGCTTTGGGCTCTCCCCCATCCCCATCCCTTCCAGCTAATCTTGATCTCTCCACAAATACTCATAGAGAGCTCTGTCTAGTTTCTGCTTTGCTCCCCAGTCAGTCAATCACCAAGTATTTAGACAAAGGTAAGATAAACCCAAAAAGCTGATGTTCTATGGGAAGAGACAGCACATGTGTTATATTGGCCAGCCCAACATCTAGTATTTATGTATCTACTATGTGCTAGGCATGGTGCAAGGGCAGAGGCAGGTAGAGGAAGGAGGATCATTGGGTCTAGTCAGGAAGGCCAAAGTTCAAATCCAATTTGAGACACTTCCTAGCTGTGTGACCCTAGGCAAGTCACTTCAATCCTCTCTGTCTCAGTATCCCCAACTGCAAAATATCGTTGATAATAGCAACACTTACCTCCTAGGGTTGTTGTGAGGATAAAATGAGCACTTAGTGAGGTGCCTAGCATACAATAGGTGCTATATCACTTTATTCCCTTCTTCTCTTTCCTTCTCCTAAGTGTTGCGTTTATTTGTGTCTGTGCTGATTTTCACTATCCATAGAAAGTGAGCTTCTTGAGGAAAGGGGCTCCTTCAGTTTTGTCTTAGTATTCCCAATGTCTTGCACATAGTAGGTGTATAATGCCTGTTCATTGATTGAACCCTGTGCCAGGATTGCTTTTCAGAGATACTGAAGAGAAAAGTCTCTCTCCCTGAAGTTGCCCAAAGCTGCCCAGGTCCTGCTAGCATTCACAAGCTTGTATGTCACTCAGACACAAAATCTGATCCCTTCACCATTAGACTTGATTTATTCTACCATGGCTTTTCCTTCAGGAATAATTTGACCTATTGCTCCTTCAGAGCATCAGTGGCCAAGAGCAGGCTTTCTTTCTAGGAAGACAAAAAACAACCTGGGAAGGTGGAGAAGGCAGACTGGGAATACCCTGGGAGTGTATGTAGAACTAAGCTAGTCTGGTGATCTCAAGTGCTTTTAGAAATGCGTGGAGAATCCCTCAATCTTTGGCTCATCTTTCTTCCCCAAATGGCTATTCTGGTGGATCAGTCCTCATGAAGTTTTAGAGCTGGAAGGACATGAGGCCACCTAATTCAAACTTCCCATTGCACAGATGACATAACTGAGATTCAGAGTGATGGAGTGATTTACTCTGAGTCACACAGCTCATCTCCATGCACCTCTGCATGATGCCCTGTGATATGTTTACAATATCATGAGTTTACAAGATCCTATAGAGTAGGAAGAAATCTTAAAGATCACCTAGTCTAGTCTCGTAATTTTATAGATGAGGAAACAATGATGTTAGGTGACTTACCTAGGGTTGTAATAGCTCATATCTAACCATCTCTGCATGATACCCTGTGACATTGTTGCAATTGCCTACTTATCTTTACAGTGACTGGATCCCTCAAATCTCTGTATAACTTAATAATGCCTACTGGACTTAGAGGAAATATTAATTCCTAAAAAATGTAAAAGAAGGTATTGAATAATATGGAGAAGTTTAGACGTTTTACTATGAACTCAATGAATTGGTAGTGCCAATTAAATAGAATTAATAATAGTGTAACCTTCTCAGCTGAAAATTATGAATAAAATATGGCACATAAAAGGTCACAGTTTTAAAGAGTAGCTCCCTCTTTTGTACACATAGTTTCATATTGGCAAAACTGCCTGCTTGAGATAATTGGCCAGCTACAACAGTGTTCCAGAGATGCCGAAGTCTCAACAGATTAACTCACTGGCACTAGAAGACAGAGTCATTTTGTGACATTTCTTTGGTTTTAATTTAGTTAGACATAGAATCTCAGAATCACAGGGTTGGATGGGACCTCAGGGGCCATCTCACTCAACCCATATCTGACCAAAAATGCTATTTCCAACATATACCTAACCAGCCTTTGCTTAAAGGATTCCAGGGATGGGGAACCCACTACCTCCCAAGGCAGTCCATTCTACTTTGGGACAGTTCTCATTGCTGTAAAGTGCTGACTTCAAGCTTACATCTTTCTCATTGTACCTTCTTCCTTTGTCCCTAATTTCACCCTCTAGGACCATGCACAACAAACCTGCACTCTTCTTTATATTTCATCCTTTTCAAGTTGGTTCCTTACTAAAAAAGCACTTATAAGGTTCTTACTTTGTGCCAGCAGCGATGTTAATCACTGGACTTAAAAAGATAGGAATATTGAAAGATAGTTATGGTACCTTCCTGATTCCCCACAAAGGCTTATGTTCTGTAATCTAAACTAGGGGTGGGGAACCTGCTGTCTGGAGACCAATGTGGCCCTCTAAGTCCTCAAGTGTAGCTTTTTTACTGAATCCAAACTTCACAAAACAAATCCTCTTAATAAAAGGATTTGTTCTATAAAACTTGAACTCAGTCAAAAGGTTGTACCCAAGGATTAAACATTCTCAAATCATTCAGCTAGTGGTCATAAGGCTCTTCACCAGTAACTCTAACAATATAAGGAATACTGGCATTCCTTCAAATAGGACTAAATTAGATTTAATTCCTGTCCTGGGTTACTTCAAGTCTATGATAGACCTAAGATCATAGAATAGGATAAGATCTCAGAGGTTATCTAATCCAATTCTCTCATTTCACAGATGAGGAAACTGAGTCCCAGGACATACTTACTCAAGGTCCTACAAGCAAGTCACTTAACCTCTTTGCCTCATATCAAAGAATGTCAAGTGATCTTTCCACTATATTTCTTTGAGAGCATTCAGCTTCTCAGCTTTAAATCAAGTAGAGAAAGTGAAGAGAGAGAAAGGCAAGCCATATCTGGGTCCTTCACTTCTCATCAGAGAAGTAATGCTGCTAAGTAATCCTCTCTCCACTAGGAATAGTGGAACTGAGCTGTTGCCTGCAATTAACCCTGCCAAGAAGGACATGAGAAGCAATAGTGACCATTACAATCAGCTCTAAATCAAGGAGATCCGGCCCTGTTGAGAACAGAAAGCTGCTTTCTCTTGACTCTCGGCTGATTTTTTACCAAGCTCTGTCTTTCTGGCTAGAGCTGAGGAATGCCTCCATCCATACAAATAGCTAGAAGGGAGCCTGCTATCAGCTGATAATTAAAATGTTGCCAAGGATAATTAAGCAAGCCATTTCTTAATGATTTGACTGGCAGGCCCAGACCGTATGGCATAGCCTCCAAAATGTGGCTAACTTTTAAACATGCCCATGATTCTTATGTGGCCGTTTGTTTGGAAGACTCTCCTTCCCCAAATGACAAGTGAAATAGGCCTGTTGGCCAACCCTGATTCAATGGTTTCTGAGTTGCCAATGTTTGAAAAACACAATTGTGCTTCCGTTAGAGTTAAGAAGGCCTTTAAAAGAATTAAAACATCTACTTAGATATTAAAGGTTTAACTTTTCTGGACCGGATCAAAGACTATCAAGATGAAAAGAGGGTGATGTCTATGTAATAGGGATATATCTTTGCAATTAAGGGACTTCAGGTTTTCAAAGCAATCTAGAGATGGTGTACACGTTCTCTCATTGTACATTTGTATGTTTTGCACAAATTTCCATGTAAAATGGCCAGTTATATCAATATGCTAGCTAGTCCCAGCAGAATCCCATTTCAATCTTCCTGAGAGCAATTTTTGGCATTTTAGGCCAATGACTGTATGTTTTCACTTGAAAGCTCATTCCCCACAAGGTACTTTGGCTCTGAAACCAAGGAGATGGGAGGGGTAAGAAAAGGGAGAGAGAGAGAGACAAGAGGAGGGGTGGGGAGGGAAGAAGGGAGGGGGAAAAGAAGAAAGGAAGGAAGGAAGGAAGGAAGGAAGGAAGAAAGGAAGGAAGGAAGGAAGGAAGTTAGGTAGAGAAAGGCGGCCAGAAGAAGGATAAAGTGAGACAGGGGAAAGGAGGAAGAGAGAAAGAGAGGAGACATAAGGAGGGAGGGAAGTAGAAAGAGGGAGAAAGAGAAGTGCGAAGAAAAAGGGAAAGAAAGAGAGAGGAGAAAGAGGGAGAGAAGAATAGAGAATGAAGGGAGAAAGAGGAGAGATAGAAAAGAAAGGATGTAGAGAGGAGCAGGATGGAAGAAAATGGGAAAGAGAAAGAAAGATAGAGGTAAGAAAGAAGGAGAGAGGCAGGGAAGTAGAGATGGGAGAGAGAAAGGGGGAAAGAAAGAGGGGAGGGAGAAAAGGAGGGAGGGAGAGAGAGGGGGGAGAAAGAGAAAGGGAGGGAGACAGAGAGAGAGACAGACAGACAGATAGACAGAGAGTGCAGAACATCTCTACCTCAATCATGGGCCATGGAGAAGTAGAGAGACAAGGGTGATTACACGGAAACCTGCTGTTCTTTGCCTGAAACCATAGAAACCTGTGAGAACCCACAGTGACCCACAGCCTGGGGCTTTTGACATGCTTCCCTGTGACAGAGAGACAACCTGAGATCATGGGATGTGTATCATTCCAGCCCCAGGGTGGCATCAGCATCCTCATTTACAGGGGCATTAGCTGGAAGGAGATGGAATAGACTTTATGAGCCTGTCTGCCATGTAGCCCACATTGGATCATTCTGGGACCATAAATGAGTAAATGGCTTGCATTCCCCATGAACTCAAGAATTTTACTGTTCTCCTGACGCATATCATATGGAAATTAGCTTCATTTCCCTCTTTTATAATTTTCTTCCTATTATTGGTCTGAGAAAAAGATAATCGAGGCTCTCTGTAAAGGATATAGCCTATGCTGTTGGAGGGTGATAAAAGTGACATATGACAGTTGGGTAGGAGGAATGATTGGCCCAGTTTGCTGCAAGACATTACATAGGAACTTCATGTATCCTTAATGGAATAGAGCATATGAAACTTTGAAAAGGGCACTGGATTTGGAATCAGAGGATTTGTGTTCAAATCTTGGATCTACTGGTTGCCACCTATGTAACTTTGGGCCAATTCTTTAACCTCTGTGGGCCTCAGTTTCCTCATCTGTAAAATGTACACCAGATAATCACTAAAGGCTCCTTTTGGCTTTAAGTCTATGATGTATACATTCAACGTGGGTCTAAATGTCTTTGGGATACATTCCTTGTGATTCTTGGGGGGGGGGAATGGGGGAAAGGGATCCAGCCTAGAATCTGTCAAGACTATATTGCAGGATACTGGTATAGTGCTATGGGATATTTTACACTTTTCATGTATAAAATGATAGAATAACAGTAGGGACATTGAAGGTCATTTATATCAATGTATTACCTTCTACAATAGTCTTGGCAGATGGTTATCAAGCCTATGTTTGATGCTTAAAATAAAAACAGAAAAAGGAAATAAACCTGAAACTCTCTATCTCAACCACAGATTAGAGTCTGTATTATATCCAGTAAGAGGGGATCTGTATGAAGAAGCCAGTTCCACTGTTGGGTGGTTACCACTGTTGAAAGTCCTTCTTTGAGTAAAAACGTCTTACTCCTGGTAATTTCTACCCATTGAGTCAAGGGAGCAGAACCAAAACCAAGATGGGAAAAAGAGGGCTTTATCCCAGGGTACTGAAATTTAGAGGACATTTTTCAGCCCTTCATCACAGAAATAATCAAACTTAACATATAGTTACAAAGAAAAATTAGTTCAAACAATAAACCAGTAGATGTTGGTTTCCTCTTCCCAGCAGCTACCTCCCAGGTGAACTCTTCTCCAGCCCAACCCAAACCTGTTCTGCTCCCTGCACTTCTCCCAGACCATCCATGTCCCTTCAAATCCCCCAAAAAGATTCCTGAGCTCTGAATGACTCCCTATATATGTGTACATTTTCCCTAACTTGTCTGTGAACCTTCTGAAGATAGCAGTTAGATAATGACTCTGGTGGATCACTGTGCCTAGAGTCAGAAAGATGTGTACATAAGAGAATGTGAGTTTAAATCTGGCCTCATTAGCTGTGCAACCTAAGTCACCTAATCTGTATTTGCCTTGGAGGCAGCTAAGTGCTCAGTAAATAGAGCATTGGGAGTTAAGAAGACCTGAGTTCAAATTTGACCTCAGATATTTACTAGCTGTGTGACTTTGGGCAAGTTGCTTAACCTCTGTTTGCCTCAGTTTTCCCATCCATAAAGGGGGATAATAATAGCACTGACTTGTGGGATTCTTGTGAGGATTTCATGAGATGATATTTGTAAATCCCTTAGAGCACTGCCTAGCACATAACTAGTGATTTAGAAATTCATGTTTCCTTCCTCCCTTTCTTCCCCTGACCAATAGTGTTCTACCATCTCCATCCTCCTTCCTTTTTTTCCCCCACCATTGAATTAGGACATATTTTGTGCTACTTTCTCTGAGTGCAAAAGGAAAAAAAAAGGTTAATTATAAGGTTTTAAAAATGAGAGAGTTGGCCAAAGTCACATGTGTTGGGTTAGTGTTGGGTCCAAGACTTGAACTCAGGCCAATCCCATCATCAATTTATTCCCTCGTCCATGTGACAGCCCTTTAAATATCTGAAAATAGCTGATGCATCAGTTCCTTATTGATCCCTTCTCAGTTACAAATTGCCTGGAGGAAATGATTTTAATGCAAGTGAAGCTCAGGCCAACAGTAGTTTTCACCAGCCTACAGATTTTGTGCTGGTCCTGCCACTGTGTAAAGATTCTCTTCACCCTATGCATATTGACCATTTCTTACTGATCTACTCTGTCCTAAATTATAATGTGAGCCTCTAGCTAAACACTCAGAATTTCCAGAATTACCAATGATTCATAAAACTTCCAAAAAACCAACAACCAACCAACATCAGATCATTTTAGCTTTCTAGAGGCAGACTGATACAGTGAATAGAGACTTGTCCTCTGGTATCAGGAAGACCTGGATTCAAGTCCCACCTCCAACACACTGGCCTTGTTTTTCATTCTAGTCAAGTCGCTTAACTTTTTGGTGTCTAGGCAATGAATTAGAATGTTTATTACAGAAGAACTACCTATGTACATTGGTAAAGAGTAAACTTTTACTGAAATTTTTTTTAAGTGATGAAATCGCAAATCTCCTCCCATCGAAAAATCGGCTCACCCTCATATTTCCACTGGGGACTAGCCAGATGGCAACAATACCTCTTAATCATGGGTATTATAACCTGTCTTATGAAAGAGTTATAAATATTGATCCATCATCATTCCAAATTGTCTGAGACCCCTGGAAGAAGTGTCTTAAAAGTAAAGGCATAGCTTCTACATCAAGGGATTGAAGAGCCTGGAATATGATATTCCAGAGATCAAAGGAGCTAGGATTAAAACCAAGAATCACCTACCCAGCAAAACTGAGTATAGTGTTCCAGGGGAAAATATGGTCATTCAATGAGGTGGAGGACTTCTAATCATTCTTGATTAAAAAAAAAAAAACAAAAACAGAGCTGATAAGAAGTTTGACATTCAAATACAAGAAGCATGAGAAGGTAAACAGGGAAAAGAAATCATAAGGAACTTATCAAAGTTGAACTATTTACATGCCTACATGGAAAAACGATAATTGTAACTTATGCAACTTTTCTCAGTATAAGGATAGTTGAAGGGAATGTAAATGTATATATATGTATACATACATATATATTTATATAGGAGGTTATATATGCATATGAATACATATGTGTGTGTATATATGTGTATAGGTCTACATAGACAGAGGGCACAGGATCAATTGAATAGGAAGGGATGATATTTAAAACGTGAAATTGAGAGGTAGAAGAAGAATATAATGAGAGGAGACAGAGAGACAGAATGAGGTTAATTATCTCATACAGAAGAGGTAAGGAATAACTGTTACAATGGAGGGGAAGAACAGGAAGGCAAAAGGGAATGGGTCAACCTTACTCTCATTGAATTTGGCTTAGGAAGGGAATGACATACACTCTAAATTGGGTATCTTGGTCTACAGGAGAGTAGGAAGGAAGGGGATGGGAGGGAGGATGATGGAGGGAAGGACAGGTTGGGGGGGAGGGTTGTTAGAAGCACATACTTTTATAAAAGGACAGGGACAAAGTAGAGGCTAGAACAAGTGGGGGGTGGGGTTGTTTGGAGGGAAATATAATCAGTCTTTCACAATATGTCCATTGTGGAAATGTTCTACGTAACTACATATATATGACCTGTATTGAATTGCTTGTCTTCCCAGTAGGGGTGGATGATGAGGGAGGAGGGGAAAGAATCTAAAATTTAAAGTTTTAAAATAAAATGTTTAAAATATATATACATACGTATGTATATATATGTGTATTATTATTATTATTTACATGCAACTGGGAAATAAGATATACAGGCACTGAGGTAGGGAGATCCATCTTGCCCTTGACCAGAAAGTCAGAGGCATGATGGGGGAAGATATAGGAGAGAGCAGATTGGGGGAGGGGGCATACAGTGGGATCACTGTTTTGGGGTGGTGGGTGGGGGAAATATGGGGAGAAAATTTGTAACTCAAAATCTCATGGAAATGAATGATGTAAACCAAAAGTATTAAATAAATAACTTTTTAAAAAGTAAAGGCATTATTTATTCCTTTATTCTATTATTTATTCCTTGTGTAATGACTTTCTGTATTAAATTATGAGTTCCCTGTGAGTAGGGACTTCCTTTTGCCAGTTACACTGCCCACATAGTAGGCACTTAACAAACGCTCATTGACTATTGATTGTTGATCGACATGGTGGAGCAGATAGAGTGAGAAGACTTAGAGTAAGGAGTTCAAATCTCACCCCTGATATTTCCTGGCTGGATGACCCTGGGCAAACAGATCGTCTGGTCTCTGAACCTCCATTAATTCACTTGAAAAGTGGAGATAATAATATCTGTAGTGTAGAACCAGAGTTTTTAAATGAGGGTCAAATGAAGCCATGCATACAAAGCAAGCTTGAAAGTACTAGGCAAATGGCAGCTAGAGTTGTCACCCACAGTGGTAAATGGCCTTTAAAAGCATCAATGTTCATGTAATTATCATGTAATATGATGAATTATAGCTATCTGTGTTAAAGGCAGATACTGTGTCTTATCTAAACTGTGTATCTAACACTGTTCCGCATATAATAGATGCTCAATCGCTGTCTCTTAATGGCTTTAAAAGTTTAATAAACATTTATTGAGCATCTATTACAGTGGTTCTCAACCCTCCAAATGCCGCAACCCTTTAATACGGTTCCTCATGTTGCGGCGACCCCCAACCATAACATCATTTTCATTGCTACTTCATAACTAATTTTGCTGCTGTTATGAATTGTAATGTAAATATCTGATATGCAGGATGTATTTTCATTGTTACAAATTGAACATAACCCACAGTTTGAGAACTGCTGATTTATTATATTCCAGGCAATGTGCTAAGGACCCTTAATATGAAGACCCTTCCCTTGAAGAGCTTACATTCTAATGAGGGAAACAAAACACATAAATATACACACATATAAATATATGTATACATACACACATACAGAATTTACAATTCATACAAGTTAAATGTAAGGTGGTGGTGCTTTCTGCCCTTTGTTGTCAAAGAGGACCAGTGACATCACAAGGTGATGTTTTAACTGGGGCACTAATTGGATTTAAGCAAGGCAGAGCTTCACAAAGTTGTCAGCCTCACTCTGTCCTCCACAGTCATTGTAGTCTCGTGGAAAGACAAAAGCTGAGATGACTAAAGGTGGCCCAGGATGCAGTGGATGACCTTGGTGTCTTGAATGTCTGACCAAGTTCTAAGCAGTCCACAATACCTTCTTCCACCACCTTCATGGCTGTTGGAACTAATTGTTCTCATCCACCCACTTCACCTGGGAAGGTCTTCATGTGCTTATGATAGTCATCCCCCTAACTCACTGATGGATTTAAGGCCCCTAGCTTACCCTTAATCTGGTTTAGCCTGTCTGCCAAGATAGTTTACCAGGATGTAGAAATGGTGGATGCTACAGCTTCTTGGAACCGTAGGTGAGAGCTGGGTCAAGGTAGACATCAAAGATGGAGGAGCAGCCTTGAAAAAGACTCAGCAAACCATCTCACCAGTGGAGCTAGTCCTTTCTGAATACCCCATAGACCCCATAGGAAAGGAAGGCACTGGCAGTTGGGAGACCCAAAAGGCATCATGTAGAAGGGGCACCACAAATAAATCTTGAAGGAAGCAAGGAATTTTAGGGGTGGAAATGAGGAGGAAAAACATTCAAGGAAGAGGGGACAATCAATGCAAAAATATGGAGATGGGAGATGAAACATGACGTATGAGGACTAGTAAGAAGGGCATCATGGTGAGACCATATAAAACAGCCATCAATTGATCAACCAAAAAAGAAAGTATTAAGAACCTACTATGTGTCAGTCACATAATAAGTGATGAGGATGCAAAGAAAAAGAATGAAACAATCCCTAGATTCTAATCTAATCACACATTCTAATAGAGTAGGCAACAATTGCAAATACTCCTTATAAATATATACAGAAGAATATATACAAAATAGTTAAACATAGAAGCAGCTAGGTTGCTCAGTGGACAGAGCACTTCAGTGGAAAACCTGAGTTCAAATCCTGCCTCAGAAAATTACTAACTGTGTAGCCCTAGGCAAGGCCTTAAGCCACCAGAAAAGGAAATGGCAAAACACTCTAGTATCTTTGCAAGAAAACCTCATGGACTGCATGATCCATTTCACCCTATTTGCCTCAGTTTCTTCATCTATAAAATAACCCAGAGAAGAAAATGGCAAACCACTCCCACATCTTTGCCAAGAAAACCCCCAAAAGGAGTGAGGAAGAATCAGGACTGAAATGACTAAACAATAACAATAGCTAAACGCAAAGGGAGTTTGGGAGGAAAGGACAGTTACTATCTATGAGACTTTAAGCACGTGACTTATCCTCTCTGTGCAACAGTTTCCTCAATTGTAAAGTGACAGGTTTGAGCAAGATGCTTCAAAGACCCTTTCTGGCTCTAAAATCTATGATTCTATGATTATAAACACCAAAATTTAACAGGAAAGATAACCGAAGAGTGAAATAGCAACCCCATGGAAGGTTTAGAATTCAACGGCTTTTGAAGGGAAGTGAAGCCATGGACAAGTGGCAAGGCTGGAGGGGCCATTTCAAACTGGGAGGGAACTTGCATTCATTATCATAAAAATCATAACAATAGCTCAAAATGATATGGCACAGTGAGAGATGCAAGCAGGAATGCAAGATGTAGGCTTCACAATGGACTAATCTGCAATGCAAACATTGTCTTCCTTCTGTTAAGATCTGGGCTCCCTCTCTCTCCCATCTATCCCTGCATTGGTTGACTGATTTGTGAAAGCCACTTCTCTGAGACAGAATTCAGGACAGAGCTGAGCCTTATGTTTGCTATACAGCAACTCAGTAGCCTTTAGACAGGGGATAATAGGAAGCTGGGTATCTGGAGCTCATTCAGTCAAGAGACGTAATTTTGCTTGAAGGAGAGGGAGAGAAAGATTTAATGAGGACTAGAAATCAAGTGGGCTTTCAGAGACATTTCTAGCTGAGTAAAAACATACACATTTATCAAAAATAGCTCCTATAAATCAAGAATACATTTCTTAACAATAACCTTGCCTATTCAGCTAACTGGCATCATTGGTAGAAAGTTGGACCAGGAATCAGAAAGACCTGAGTACGAATCATGCCTTGGACACCAGCTATGTGACTTTGGAGAAGTCATTTGATGTTTCCCAACCTGTTTCCCATCTGGAAAATGGAGATGATAATTATACCTACCTTTCAGTGTTTGTTGTCAGGTTCAGATGGAATAATAAATGTAAGGCACTTGGCAAAAGGCATTATAGAAAGGCTAGCAGTTATTGCATGATTGCATGATCATTGTTATATTTAAGATGTACGTGATTTCTTCTTAAGAACATGGCCTTCGAAGACTTACTATTGGGTTTGGATTTCTGAATTCTCCTCTGCTCAGCAATGGAGAACAACTGATGGGGAATTTCTTCTCCACCCACTGAAGAGGGTCAAAAGAGTCATGAAAGGGTCAGAAAACCAAGGTGTTTTTGGAACCTTGCCTGCTCAATTCAAGACAGGAATTCAAATTTAAGTCTTCAAATTCATGTCCTCTGAAGTACATTCCAATCCTGCAGACCCATCCTCTGACTGACTGGTTCCTCTCAGAGCTGCCATTTCAAAGAAGTCACCTGGTCAATCAGGTCTTTATTCCTCTCCAGGCTCTAACCCTGACTCTCTCCCAGACCCTCATGCAAATACCTTGTCCATTAATTCCCACCTTAATCCCTTTCCAGCTTCCTTTCCCCATTAGAATGTAAACCCCTTGAAGGTAGGGACTCTCTCCTTCTGACTTGTATTTGTTTTCCCAGAGGTAACACTGTATCTGGCATATAGAATTGTTATTGTTGAGGAGTTTTTCAGTTATGTTACTCCATTTGGGGTTTTCTTGGCAGAGATGCTGGAGTGGTTTATTATTTCCTTCTCTAGTTCATTTTACAAACGTGGAAACCGAGGCAAACAGTGTTAAGTGACTTGGCCAGGTTCACACAGCTAGTAAGTATCTGAGGTCAGGTTTGAACTCAGGAAGATGAGTCTTCTTGATTCCAGACCCAGTGTTCTATCAACTGTACCAACTAGGTGCCCTGCATATATAAAGCTTTTAATAAATGCTAATTGACTTGACCATCTTGACTCCAAATTCAGCTCTCTTTCATAGGATCAGAGATCTGTGTCAGAGACCACCTGGTCCAACCCTTTCATTTTACAGATAAGAAAATAAGCCCAGGGAAATTAGGACAGAGACAGGATCTGAACTTAGGTCCTCTGATCCCAGGGTCAATGTTTGTTGCATTGTCTTGATTTCTCTCCTGTGCCTTGATCACTGTCTACTTTGCATAACACCTATTTGTGCAAACCTTTCTCCCTATTACTTGATCATAAGCTCCTACAGGAGAGGACTATCATTTCCTCTCTCTCTCTCTCCCCATCTCCTAACTCAGTGCCTTGCAAACTAGATTCACGTCTGGTCGATAGGACTGAAGATAGTTCAAATAGTCTTTTAAAAAGGGCTGAGCAGTTGAGGAACCAGCTCCCCATCAGAAAACAGCAGGAGTGATCTCAATGCAGGCACAGTGGGGTGATTCAAAACATTATGGTTAATTTTTCCCTTCCTTTCCCCATCACACTTTCTCAGTTTCAATCCAAATATGTCCTGCCATGTTATGGGGAAGAGTAGCACTAAATTTGAAGCTTATTCTGCATCCAGGGAGTAAGGAAAAGAGAAAGCCTTGTCTCTCTCAGCTCCTGGATCAATAGCAGAGAGAAATGACCTGAAGATGTACTCCTTTCTCTCATCAGAACAAATCAACAAGGATGTATTGAACACCTGTTATGTGCAAAGGCCTTGTGCTAGGTGCCAAGGGATACAAGTCTCAAACAGCCTTCCTTCAAAGTATTTTTTTTACTTTGCCTCTCTACTAGTTTAGACAAGGAATAGAAGCAAAGAAAAAAATCTGCATTTCTATAGTGGTTTAAGTTTTTTCAAAGTGCTTTATGTAGGTTATCTCATTTGGTAATCACAATAAAACCGGGAGGGAGGTGTCTATTATCCCGATTTTACAGCATAGGAAACTGAGGCTGAGACATGTTGAATGATTCTCTTAGCCTCACACAGCTAGTAAGTATCTGAGGCAGAATTTGAATTCAACCTTATTCCAGTTTTAATCTATGACCCTATCGCATCCCACTCCCAGTAATCTTTAAGTTATGAATATTATGCACAGATGAAGGTTAGTCTTCAGATCTTCTCTAAAAACATAACTGGTTCATTTTGTTTTCATCCAAAGATTTCCCTGGGGGGGGGGGGGAGGAAAGCTGAGAATGTAGTTTGAGTCTTTATTGTGTCTAGGTCTTTACTAATGTGAGTAATAGTCCTTCTCCTCCATGAAAGGATTCAAGAAAAATTGGCCAACTGAGTCTGGAAAAACTTTGATCAAATGAGATTTTTGTAAAGGACTGAGCACAGGGTCAGGCACATCGTAAGTACTTAATACATTTTGGTTCCTTTCCCTTCTCCCCTTATTTCAGAAAATTCAAAATACACAGCAGACAAATTCAAAATACAGCAGACCATATATAATTAATATAATTTGCCTCTTTTCCTCCTGAGTCCCATCATGTCCCAGGACCTCACACAATCCCCTGCCTGATAGCTTGTAATGGAAATGGGAATGGGAAGATCTTCCCTGCCCCCTAATAGACCTAGGGGGGAGTTTGAAGACCTCCCCTGCTTTGAAAATAAATTCTGCCCCCTAATAGGCTAAAGGTAATCACATGGAGCCTGTGATGGAGGGAATTTGCGGAAGGGTGCAGCAGAGCCCACAAGAAGCTTCCCTGCTGTGAAGATAAACTCTGCCCCCTAATAGGCTGAATGTAGTCACATGGAGCCTATGATGGGAGGAGTTTGTTGAAGGGAAGCAGAGCCCCCAGGAAGCTGGGAGCCAGAGCTAGTGAGATGATGGGGGACAGAGGAGCTCAGGCAAGGAGTCAGACAGGCTTGTGAGTAGTTATTGATCTTGCAGTGGTTTGTGGGAAGGTTGAAGGATGCTGTGGCTCTCAGTGTTATTATGGCTTTTGAATATCTTTGGTACTATGATGGAATGGGCTTACTGGTTTTGGGATTCAGTTTTCTGATGTCTAAGTAAATGTTTCAGTTCTGTTCTCTCCCTGGAGAATCTGGTATATTTTGTGATTGAATGTCATGTGATACTTATAGCCACAGTCTTTATCGTGATCATGGGCACTGTAAATATTGCATTGGCTCTACATAGCTCAACTCTGTGGATTGGATTCCCTTTAGAAGGGATATAAACTTGCATTTTCAGGTGAAGTCTGACATTCCAATGAAATCTATTTTCATCCCAGTGATACACATAGGTCTTATATCTCAAGGACTTAGACTTCCCTCAGAAAAGAAACAAACTTGAGGTTGTTGAAAAGACAATTCCCTTCCCCATGCTCCATTGACATAGGTATCAGTAATAATGTAGGAGAAAGTCTAAGCCTTGTGCTCCCACATGTTGAGACTTAATCCCTTGCTGACCTTCAAACTCTGGTCTTCTCCCAAAAAATGTTGGCTTTGCCTATCAACTGCCCTGTCTCTAGCTAAAAGCATGGATCCTGGAATTCATGAGTGCCTTGGTACTCTCCCTTCTGACTCTGGGAGGCAAGGTCCTTGTCTTATCTTGGAACTTTATATTCTCCCCAAAATCTCTGCTTCCATACCTATATAAAATGGAGCACAAAAAAACAAAAACAAAAAAACAATTCTGCAACTGACTTCCTTTTTCATAGACTCACTAATACTTAATCAACTTTCCTCAAAGAGGTACGAATCATGTGTTTTAGACTGGAAGAGATCTTAGAGGCCATTGTCTAACCCCCCATTTTATGGAAGAGGAAACCGAGAGGTTAAGTGACTTCCTCAGAGTCACACAACTAACATGTCAAGCAGGGACTTAAACCCAATCTTCTCGATCACAAGGCCCACAACACTCAATCCACTCTTTGGTAGTTTCCTCTATCTTGGACTCCCTATCCCACTTACACACAGAGCCATACTCTAGAGGAGAGAGCGAACAGCATCAATGGCTTTGTACTAACTCCTTCTTGGACATCAGAACATTCATAGAATGTAAACCCATTGATGACAGGAAATGTTGCATCTTCCTTTTGTCCTTATGTTGATATTTGGGGCATTATGTCTATGATCTCATGTCTGTACACCCTTCATCCTAGAAGACAAACCCTCTTGTTCAACCAACTCATTTATTTTCCTTCTAATATTTGGCATCTAAGAGTCCTTATCCAAGGCCTCAAATCATCCCTCGACTTTTCTTTAAATTTTTCCCACTTGCAGATTTTAACTCTTTGGGTAGTGACACAGAAATGTTCTCAGTATCTCTCCATTTCTTATTTTCAGTTTTTCCTCCTGTCTTTTTCCAGGGATTATTATTATTCTTTAATGCTGTGTTTTACCCTCCCCTGGAACAAAAGATCAGTGATATCAGCAAACTCAGAAATACATTTTTAATTTCCTCTAAAACCCATTTGACTGGACTCAGGAAATTGACAAAAAAACATTTCCCCCCATTTCTTCCTCTTCTTCCCTTCCTTTGACCTGCCAGAGAAAACTCCACCTAAACTTAACAGGGAAAACTTCAGGGACTGAGAATTGCTGAAATGATTGTCTTTCAGCCCTGTCCAGTTAAGGCCTCAGCACCGTTCAATCCAGAAAGCTTGTCCTCCCTTGTCCTGCCAGGCAATCATTTACAACAGAGGACCCATACCTGAAACTTTACCACAGCTCCCCTCCCCCCATCATATTCACCCAGGCTCTTTGACTGAGCAAATCTTGTTTGGTTGTGTTCTTTCCCATCCAGTGTTTTGCAAACAGTGAAACACAAATCATGCCCACGTGGCATGTCCCAGAAATCTGACATTCCCATTGTTTATGCCAAAATGTATTTTCAGAAAGTCTTCTGAGTCATGCTGTAAGTGATTTCATTGATGGAAATGTCAGTAGGCTGGAGCTGACATTTCTGATAGGCCTGGTCTACCCAAGGTGGGTTATGTTTTCTTTCAAATAGTGTGAAATGTGTAGGAGAGAGATTTGTCTCAAGTCTCCAAATGCCCATTTTCTTAAAGACTGACAAAAGCTCTCAGTGACAACCCCACAGGCACGTTGTACAGTCTTGGAATTCCAGAAGGTCTCTTAGAGATTGTCTAATATGACATTCTACTTTTTACAGAGGGAGAAACTGTGACCTGAAGAAGCAAAGTAAGTTGTCCAAAGTCATAAGGATGCTAAGTAGCAGAACTAGGATTAAGCATCATTTTTTAATGCCTACTGTGTGTTTTTATTAATTTATTTATTAGGTACCTACTCAGAGAGATCATGGACTAGAGGATAAGGAACTGACTTGAAAGCCAATACGACCTAGGTTCAAGTCCCACTTTGGACACAAACTGATTGCATTTTAACCCAATGACAACTTCTTAGTGCTAGAGGAAATTGTCTACAACTATATGTTACAGAGAACATACTGCCTTGTATTGGCAAAAGGAATGTCTCATTCCAGAGTTCCCTCTATGCCAGTGAAGTCAGAGGTCCTATCTCTATCCCCACTTTTATTATGTGCTAGGGACTGGGGATACTAAGACAAGGAACAAAATTGCCCTGGACCTCAGGGAGCTAACACTCTACTGAAGTTCTAGAGGTCACACCAAATGTTGAGGATTCATAGTCAGAATGATTAGCAGAGTTTGTGTTTCATTAGAGCAACATCAAGATCAGTGAGATAGAGAGACCAGACTCCTGAGCCAGTGTTAGCCCATACTTCACCACTGATTCATTTTATGATTCAGGATGAATTGTTAAAAGCCCTGCCTCCTTGCCAAAATAGCCCTATATTAAGTTTTATTGATCCATCTAAAAATGACCAACCAATCAATGTTAATCGAGTGCCTATTAGAAAGCATTTGGGGGGATGGGGAAAAGTATGAGCTAAAGTCCCTTCCCTGAAGGTATTTAAAAGTTAATTAACTATAGCAGCAGACAGTTTGGGATTCATCCAATGACTGGTAGTGACCATCAGGGCTCAGACAGGCACCAATGGTGAAACAAAACGAGAATTGTGCACTGGGAGAGTTGGGACACCTGGGTTCTAGTCTATGCTCTGCCACTAACTAGTTTTTGGTTTTTAATCTTTTTTTGTAATCAACTCATTGTGTGAACCTAGGCAAGTGACTTTGCTTCTCTAGACCTTAGATCAGTGGTTCTCAACTTTCCTAATGCAGCAACCCTTTAATACTCATATATGGGCGTATCTGCATGTGGTTGGACCTGTCTCGAGATGGCTAGAGGAGCAGGGTCTTGGTTCCTAAGACCATTGGAAATATGTGTTTTCTAATAGTCTTAGGTGACTCTTGTGACTCCTGTGAAAGAGTCGTTCTACCCCCAAAGGGTTTGTGACCCACAGGTTGAAAAGCGCTGCCTTAGATCCTCACCTACAATTTAGAAGAGGTAGACTGTTATCACCAACGGCCTGCCTAGCTCTGAAATCCTAGAATTCTATCATGTATCAAGTTCAAAAGAGGAATATGTCCCTCTTACCTGGGGCTATTAAAGACGAAAAGTAAAGTATGAGCTAGACTTTGAAGGATATGTAAGATTTGGATAAGTGGGGAAGAAGGCTCAAGGGAGGGCAGAAGTATCTACCTATGGAGTCCCATAATAGCCTGCAAAGTTTGCGTTAAAGAGCTTAGATACAATTCAGGGAAGAGCTCTTGATTTTCAATTTGAGAACTGTTTCTGCCATGCCTGCCTGGCAGTCTGCCCTGAAGGAGCTAACTGGATTAATAGAGTCAAAGTACCTTGGAAGATACCACTGGAATTGGATAAGTGGGAAAATACACCTAGGATACAGCTTGACCAACAAGGACAGACCTTATTAAGCGCTTGTTAGATTATATGTACAATGGAGTATAAACAGTAAGAGTATACTGTGTGTTAAATAGATGTATCCTAATACATCACTTACTCACTATGATGTTTTGTGTCTGTACAAAGTTCTTTCTCATTGATTATTTCACTTGATTTTTAGCACAGTCCTGTGAGGTAAGCAAGATAATAAAGATTATTGTCCCAATTTTCTACTCTATCATTGATGTTTCACTTGTCAATCAATAAGTCTTTCTTAAATATCTGTTATACACAGGGCATTTTGCTACTTGCAAGGAATACAAATGCAAAACCAAAAAATCTATGCCTTCAAGGAGTTTATATTCTAATGGGGGAAAACAGTGTATTTCTATATAGATGTAAGCAAAATACGTATAATGAACAATACAAAAATAATCTTAGTAGGAGTTCTTAACCTGGGTTTTTTAACTTGGGAGGGAGAAAGGTGACAGAGAAATGACAGAGAGAGATGATAGAGAAATGATGGGGTGGAGGAAGGGGAGAGGTGGAGGCAGAGAGAGCTGACAGAAATAGGTATCTTAATAACCATTTTCAATATAAATGATTTTAAATACATTTTATCAATTTAATCAAAAGCATTTAATAAATTATTCTGACAAGAGGTTTATTGGCTTAACCAGATTGCCAAAAGGGTTCGTGATACCAAAAAGGTTAAGAAGGTCTGCCTTAGAGGGAAAATCACAAGCATATTGTAGGGCAATAAGGAGGCATAGTAGATGGAATGCCAGACCTGGAGTCAGGAAGGCTCATCTTCTTGAGTTTGAATCTGGCTTCAGACACTTCCTAGCTGTGTGAGTGTATTTTACAAGTCACTTAGCCCTATTTGACTCAGTTTCTTCATCTGTAAATGAGCCAGAGAAGGAAATGGCAAACCACTTTGGTATCTCTTCCAAGAAAACCCCAAATGAGGTCACAGAGAGTGAGATATGACTGAAACAACAACAATCCTGTCCTTAGAGAGCTTACATTCGAATAGGGGAAGATGATATATAAAAGGGAGCTGAAAGGGGGTGAAGAAACTTCCATGTGGAATGAGAGGTCCTATATAAGGGTGTCAGATTCCAAAATTCAGAGAGTCAGAAGTAGAGAGTCAGTCTGGTCTCTTCTCCAAAATGGAGGCCCTCATAAGACCTCACCAATGGGAGAAGGTAACTAGCATGGCAGAGGGATGGTCCAGGGTAAGGAAGACTCAGAGACAGATGGATGAAACAGAGTGAGGAGGCCCCAGGCATTGAGGAAAGTTCTGGGCTGAGAAAGCAGCTGAGAAATACTTACTAAATTGGGAAGTCAGAAGGAGAGCCAGGCATTAAGATGGCAGCTGTGTAATTAGAGAGAAAGGCTTGGACCTAAGAAATGTTGTGGATTTGGAAATGGTATGACATGGCAACTTGCTGGGCATGTGGAGTAAGGACAATGCCAAGATCATAAACCTAGGAGTCTGAAAGACATCTAAAGAAATAGAGAACTTTGAAAGAGGGAAACATTAAGGAGAAAGATCATTTTTTCATGCTTAACTACCCAAGATCTTTGGTTGTTGCTTGTCTGGTGTGATTGTGAAACCCCTCACCATCTTCTCTGGATGCACTTCAATTTGCCTACATCCCTGAGTGTAGAACTTGATTGAAGAGTTCCTAGTATTGCTTATTCCCTCCCAGGTTCTAGACTTCCTCCATCTATTAATGTAGCCTGAGATTGCATGAGTGTTTTTGGCAACCAAACAACATTGTTGACTCATGCTGACCTTGTAGTCTACTACAAACCCAAAGCATTTTTCACAAAAATAGCTGTCAGGCTACATTTGTATTAATGCTACATGTAGAGTTGATTTTAATGAACTTAAATAAATGACTTAACAAGATAAAAATGTAATAGGGACAAATGTCATTTCAGCCATTCCTCCAGGCTGTCCAGATCTTTTTGGATTCCTATGTCATCCAACACATTATTCTACCCTGCTCCACAGTCTGTGTCACTTAAATATTTGATATGAATGCTTTCTGTAGCTTCAACCAAATCAGCCACATAAATGTTAAGTAGGACTCAGCTGAGGACAGAGCCATGTGGCACTGCATTAGAGACTCCCCTCTCCAAGTAAATGGGTCTGGGATTGAAATGACCTGAATACTTGTGCCACCAGTGGAATTCCCAATCCAGTCTCTACCTCTTTTAGTCCTTACTTCACAGAATCATAGAATCTGAGTTGAAAAGGGCCTGTAAGGGGTCTTAGACTAATGTATGTTATTACTGTTGAACAGTTTCAGTCATGTCTGACTCTTCATGACTCCATTAGTGTGTTTTCTTGGAAAGAGACTGGAGTGGTTTGTACCTGAAAAGAAATCCTTTCAGTAACATCTCTGATAAGTAGCCATTAAATCTCCACTAAAGCACTTTGTAAAAATTATTTTGTTTTATATATATATATGCACATACTATACGTGTGTATGTATGCATATACACACATATATTTCTATTTAAAATATAGAAAATACATAAAATGTGAGTTTTTCTGATTACTAAAACAGAAGCAATAGAAGAAGAAAAAAGCCTTATTGTGACCTTCTGAATTCGCCATGGAGAGACCCTGCCAGTCACTGTTTCCATCTGAGCAAAAGGAAGTAATTTTCTCCTCTATCAACCTTGGCTCTTCACTCTTTGAAGTGAGAGTTTGTACTGCTACTAATTTGCATTGAATGAATAGTCCCTTGGCAACTGTAGCACATAGGATTACCTGTTTCAGATACGAAACTGAACTCTGAAAGGACCTTTGGAGTTAGAAAAACAAGCTTACCAGGAAAATCTACTTTTAAAACATTTAAACAAGATTTTTAAACAGAATTAAAATGAGTTCAGCATGGGGCATGATGGTTGGGTTTAGGTTTGAAATGGAGTCTTGTGTATCTGCAGGCTAAGAGTAATAACATTTTCTGTTATTTTTATTGTTCTGAGGGAAGCTTTATATGAAAAAAAAAAACCTGTGACTAGTCTTTGTTAAACCCTCTCTCTGAGTCTTTCAGGGGCAGAAATGTCAGATAGTGTTACACAGACAATTCCATTCAATTCAACAAAGGCAAACTAAGTGCTCACTATTCCCAAAGCACAGTTTTAGGTGCTAGAGATATAAAGACACAAACCACACATGCCTGCCCTCAAGAAGCTTACATTCTACTGGGATAATATACCATGTTCACAAATAGGTGAGTATGAAGTAAGTACACAGCTATTTCAGAAAAGAGAGGGTTCTAACAATTAGGACACAAACACTATTTCCCCAATGGAAAGAATTTGCAAAATTCATGTGGTAGAAAATGAAGAACTCAGATATGGTCCTCTAGCCTTGCTCTAAACAACATTCCTAAAATGAGGAACACTCTTACTAGTTTAGGCTATTGTAAGAAGGAGTTGGGTGTTTGTCTTGCCTCTAGGTATTTCTGAGGTTCCTATCTCTCCAGAGTCTGGCAGACTCAGTCAGGAAAGAAAAAGAAAAAAAAAACAAAAAACAAAGCAAGCATCAGAGAGAATAAAACCAGCTTGGTTCTCCACAGTAACACTCACTGCCTTTCCCCTACAACCCATTGGGCATAATTAGAAATTAAAACAAGGATCAAGTGAAGCATGGAGATCTAGGTTCACAGCAGCAAACTTTTCTTTGAGTCCATATTCTACCTACTGGGATAGTGGCTGGTAGGAGGAAGACTCCCCAGATTTGCCCCTCCCTGAGACTGTCAGTCCATCCCTCTTGGTGCAGAATCAAGCCCAAAAGCAACAATGAGAATCACCCTATATATACAACTCCCATTGAAGTTAATGAGGCAAGAAATTATTCTTACTTCTTCTACACTCTGGTATTTACACATGTAGAATGTCAGCAACCACTTAAAAGTACTGTGGTGGTTTCTTAACAATATCATTACAAAAAAAATGAATGCAAGTATATTAAATTGAAGTATCCTTCTTTTTTTGTTTTTGTTTTTGCCCCCTTGTTCCTGATTTCTGTAATCTGATAACAGGGAGGTAGGAAATGAGTGGGACCTATTTATCAATCCAATCTACAGAAATTAATCCAGTCATTAAACAATTAAAACCATTGTTCAGGCTGCTTTCTTCAGTAAAATGCTACAGGAAATCATAGGTGAGCTGAGGAAATTCCGATAACCCTTAGGATGACGTAAAAATGCAGAACTATCAGATTGAGGGGAAGCTGGTGTTTGGTCAATTCACTTTCCCTGGTTCCACCCATGCTGCTATGTGTTTTTCTTGAACTGATTTTCAAAAGTCCTTCAAAAGCATGATATCTGAGCTATAGCTGGTGTACTTATTAGGTGGGGTAGGGAAGCTGTGCTTAGCACTGTGAGATAAGGTGCAGGGATTGAGGAAATGACTTTTCCAACCCCCACCTCTATGTTGGCACCCTGGGAAAAGTTGACAATTACCTCTTGCCCCTTTGAGTTCTTCTCAACTTTAACAACACTGTAGTAGGCAATATAAATTATTTTACTGCAATATAGGTCCCTTTGACTTTACCTCCTTTTTCTTTACTGCACTAGATTAATAAAAAGATGTGGAATGGTAGAAGACTAGGAGCTGAACCCTTCATTCTCTTCCTGGCTGTGTCACTAGCTATTCTTTAAGTTACTATTCTAATAAAAATATAAAAATAACAGTACTTGCCCTACATGCTTCACAGAGTTGCAGGGAGATGAGATGAATGTAAAATTGCTTTGAACAGTATAAGACATCCTATACATACTTCTCCATTCCTGTGACAGCTGGGGAAGAGTGTAGGACTGGGAATTAAGAAGACCAGCATTTTAGTCCTGGCCCTATGGCTACCTCACTGTATGACCTTGGACAAGTCATTTCCTCTCTGTGCTTTAGTATTAGGAGGCTGACTCCCCAGATTTGCCCCCTTCTGAGATCAGCACTCCATCCCTCTTGACACAGAACCAGTCCCTACAGTAGCAACAGGAATCATCCTAGATAAAATACCCATTGAAGTTAATGGGGGAGCAATTCTCTGGACTTATACCATGCCCCAGTTCTTCATCCTGGAAGCTCACTCAAGCCCTGCACCTTTCCTTTTGATTGGAAGGCTCCTCCCCAAACACCCATGGAAGGAGGGTACCCAGACCAGACATCTCTGCATGTCTCACCAGGCTGTGCTCCTCTGGATTTCTCCCTCTGCCTGGTTTCTTCTCCCCACTCCTCTTTTACAACTTCCTTTTATATGTTGCCTTCTCTCATTAAAATGAAAGCTTCCTGAGGGCAGGGACTGCTTTCCTTTCTACTTGTATTTGTATTTCCAGACCTCAATATCATGCCTAGCATATAATAAATACTTATTGACTGGATTGAATGACTATAAAATCTTTATAGTGATTTCTTTAAAGTGATTTCTAATTCAGTCATCTTATATTACTAAATTAAGGACTTGAAGTGCTAAAGAGAAATAAACATAGTATTTTCAATTTAGGGATGGAAAATAAAAATTCAGAAAAAGTTAAAAATTATGTAAATGGCTTTTCTTTGTCTCCATTACTCAATACATGTAGTTGAAGGAAGCACAGAACCACCATCTCTTGGAAGGAGGATCGTTCAAAGTGCTCACTCATGATATCTCATCCTGCAATGAAAATCCATCAAATGATTGCAAAGCTTATCACTATGGTCTGCATGAAACCGTATATACCTTTAGTAGCTCACCCGATAGTTGACTTTCAATGTTTGCTCCTAGATTCCCCTGCCTATCCCGATGTAATAACATCATGAATAAAAAACTTTATATAGTACTTTAATTTTTTTTCTTCTCTTTTCTTTTTTTACTAAGCACTTTATACATATTATATCATTTGAGTCTCACACCTGTTTTGTGGGGGTAGATTATACATGTGTTACTATCCCTATTTTATGGATGAGGAAACTGAGTCTTAAAGTGATAAACGTGACTTGCTCAAGATCACCCAAGAAGTAAATATCAGGATGAGATTTGAGCTCAGGGCTTTCTGAGTCCAAAGTTCTTTCTCCAAAGCCAGTGTTCTGTCCATTCTAACCATGACATGAGCATCTGAGCTGCTATCTGGAAAAGTAAACCCCATGTTCTATGCAGGCCAAGATTCTGTCTCAGACAGGGCACCAAAAAGTATTGTGTGGGTGAGTATGATTCATCTCATGATGTATGTATGGTGGAAAGAAGATAGTGAAAAAGTAGAATGAAGAATAATAAATAGTTTGCAATCTCCATTGGTGCCCATAGAACATCAACGGAACTATAAAATGTTTCAGCATAATGGAAGCCCCCTGTCAAGAATGGACATGAACATGAACATAGACAAGAGTCACGTAGAGTGGATCACTCTCTGAATCACTGAAGGGAGCGCCCACCTCCTACATATCTAGTGTCCATTGAGGTAATGAAGCATTTAAGTATTGAAATAAAACATGGGTTAGAATCCCATCTCTGCTCCTAGTTTCCGCAAAACCTTAGGCAAATCATTTATTCTCTCTGGGGCTCAGATTCAAATCATTTCAATCCAATAAGCATTTAATAAATGCCTACTATGTGCACTTCTCTGGTCTAGGCATCAAAGACATAGGCATGAAAAAGAAATAGTCTTAATCACAAAGAACTTTCATTCTTCATCTGTAGAAAGATAGATGAAGTGGGTGGTCCAAACCTTATGGCAGCTTCCAACCTTAGGAGTAGATATCTTTGGGGCTTATTGCCTTGTCCTTGTACCTCAGATCCATCCCTAGATAAAACTGTTTTTTTTTTAAATTTTATTTTAGTTTGCATCATTCATTTCCACAAGATTTTGAGTTACATATTTTCTCCCCATCTTTTCTCTACCTACCACCCCAAAATAGCCATCCCAGTGTATCCCCCCTCCCCCAGTCTATTCT
>CM053585.1:530290341-530312146 GCA_028646515.1 Pseudochirops corinnae
TGTATGAGTTTGGATACCCAAGCTTAAACCCCTAGATGTAACAAAAGGTTAAATATCTATGCTCCTCTTAGTACCACACATCTATGATTTAGACTGTCCCTGACAATAAAATTGAAAAACCCAAGGGACAAAGGGGATGTGACATGCTCTCTTGGCCATTGAAAACTGGAACTGAAGGACTCTATGTCAAGGAAGTGAGAAAACACCGTGGCAGCAGTAGCCTCTTCCTGATGGGACATAGCCTCGTGTTGGGTTCCCCTCCATAAGTAATGAACTAGCCACATCAAGGAATAGGTAGGGCTCCCTGACATTCACAGGACATAAAACAGACAATTACTGACTATAGGAATTTCACTATATTACATCTGAGTAGTGGGGTAGGGTGAGGGTTGGTGGGGAACTCTTAACAAATGACCGCTCAGAGTCCCATCCAGGGATTCAAAAGGTCCTTCTATTGAGTGAGCCCTCAAAGTAAAATACCAACCACCAAATATATATAGTTTTCAACTAATAGGCTCAGAGCCAGAAGACACCACAACTCTTGCGACTCAGTGCCTAATTAGCTTAGTACCAAAAGATGGAAACCTTCCTGCAAGCAAGTTTCTCCCTAATCAAGCTCCTCCTTAGGCAAGTCCCTTCCCCAATGGGCTCTTTGTGATTTAGGATGTA
This sequence comes from Pseudochirops corinnae, assembly GCA_028646515.1. NCBI lineage: Eukaryota > Metazoa > Chordata > Mammalia > Diprotodontia > Pseudocheiridae > Pseudochirops > Pseudochirops corinnae. Next base: position 530,291,011 of record CM053585.1, read on the forward strand.
TCACAGCTATGATTGAAATATCTGTGTACCCTTAGACCTGGAACATCACTCCTGTTTCAAGGAAAATGGGACATGTGTTCACATTAGCCTATTAATGGACAGGGAATATCTTTTTATTCCATTAACATTACATACATGTAACTCCTAAGAATTTTATCATTATCAGGGCAGTATGAAGGAGTCTACATAGACAGAGGGAAGAGGTATGAGTCAATTATGCTGGGATGATCTCCAAAAAAAATTGGGGGTGAGAAAGAGGGATGCACTGGATAGGGGGGAAGAGAGAGTTAGAATGATTCCCTGATCTAAATTTGTGTGTGAACTCCCATGAATGAACTCATGGACAGTTTTTATAGGAAGTTTTAACTGGGTCAAATTAATTGTAGTTAGGAATGTGTAGGAAATCTAGAATTAAAATGGTTGAATTGAGTCACAGTTTGATTCATGCTTCCTGTCCCTTCAGATCCCTATTGCTTTAACATGTAGGCAGACAGTATTTGGAAAAAGACTTCACCAACATTACATGCTGGAATGTGAACATGGATCTCTGACCTTTTTATGGTCCGGAAATGCCAAGTAACAAGTCTCTACAGAATGATACAATAGGAGGATGAATCATTTGACCAGATTTTTTTTTTTTTTTTTTTTGCTTCAGTGTTGTCAACAGAAGCCCACTCATTTAGGTATATGTATGGTGTGTGGTTATCTGATTAGGTGGTGGGGCATTTTACTAAATGGATGGGTGCTTTTTATTAAGTGAAAAATGAAGCAGATCTGTGTATTTATACCAGTGTTCTGCCTTCTCTGATGTCAGTCTGTGCCAGATTCTTTTAAGGAATGCAAATCTGCTATCATGCATCTGTCCTATCTGCTGATTCAAGGAGGATCAGGGATTTCCTTCTTGGCCCTAAATGTGTGCACATTTGGAGGTTACCAACTGTTTGAATTAATTAGTTATAATTAGTAGTATTGTTGGTGGGGGATGGGTAATGGTCTCAACCTGGGATTTCATGACTGTAGGGAGTTCCCTGTATGTAAACTCTCTCTTCTCATTTGCAATTTAGTTTTAGAGGGTTATCTGAGGACACTGAGAGATAAGATGACTTCCTAGTGGACACACAGTCCATATGTGTTAGAATCCAGGTCTTACTTCAAGGCTGGTCCTCTAGCTACAGTGTGATAGGGCGTAATATTTATTGCTCGTTAAATATTTATATATATGATAAAAATGAAGTGCAAACCTTAAATTATTATATCAATGTAATTTGTTGTTTTATGTATGCATAAATATATGCATGTATGCATATATGCATATATAATGACAATTACTCTTCCTCTTCTTCCTATTGTGAGTAATATTACTACTGATACTACTATTACTTCTACTACTACTAGCACTACCACTACCACCACCACCACCACCACCACCACCACCACCACCACCACTACCACCACCAAATCTACTACTACTACTACTACTACTACTACTACTACTGCTGCTGCTGCTGCTGCTGCTGCTGCTGTTGCTACCTATTATTAAACTGGTACTGTATCAGATAATATGATAAATTCATAAGTCAAGAAGCACGGATTTATTTAGCAAAGTTAGCTATGTCATCTATTGATTTCAGTGTTTGAAAATGTTATTCCATTTCAGGGATTCCCAACCATCATTTTCTGATGAATGTTTTGTGCTTGAAGTTTAAGGTTATTATAAAATAAAAGTTGTCTATCTGTTTCCCTGCACTGAAATCAGAGAGCAAGTTTGGCCAGATAGCCATGTCCTCAACAGCCAGATGAGGCAACATAATGTTGCAGAAAGAATCAGTCCAACCCCGCCCCTCCTTTTTTTTGACATGATGTAGGAGATGGTTTTTTGGAATCAATAGCTTTAATTTCTTCATTAACCATTCTTCAATGAACTTGATTGAGAAATTTGCCTGAATAGCAAAACTATCGTCCGCCCTTTCCCTTGCCACTGAAAGACACTAAAACATTTGGGTTCTGTCCAATTACTGCAGCACAGAGAAATGAAAAGAACACTGAATTTTAAGTCGGAGGTTTCAGGTTCGAATCCTAGTTCTGTTCCTTCCTGTGAAACTTCAAGCGTCTCTTTTTCTTTCTTGGTCTCAGCTTCCTCATTTGTAAAGTAAAAATGTAGATTAGACAATGCCTAAAGTCCTTTCTAGGTCTAACTACTTCAGGAATTACAGTCCCACTGAAGTGGGGGATAGTATTACTCTTCCCATTGGGCATGACTTCTTGTTTAGCCAAATCCTTGACATGGTCTGTTGATATGGTTTTCATTTCAAACAAAGACTGGGAAGATTCAGAGGCTGGCTCAATGCTATACCAGCTTGCTACAGTAGCCCCAAACATTTCTGACTCATTATTTAAGGAAACCCTAGTATAAGTCCTGGGAAGTTATAAAAATGAATCAATAGCTGTGTCCTGTAGCTCTGAGCCCCCAGTCAAAGATCAAGTTATGGCAAAATAATGGTTTTAAATATCTCTCTGTTCTCTCTCTAAACACATTATCCCCACCTCATCCTCTCTACTACATCCTCAATAATACATTGAGAATTATCAGAGAGAGTTAACTAATTTTTATCATAATTGCCAGCTTAAGAGACAAAGTAAACATTTAAATATAGAAAAGTAATCAAACTTTTAAGAAGCATTGTAAGCCTCTTGCTTGACAAAATAAATCAGACTTTTGCTCTCTCTGAAAATGGAGGGGAAAAAGCGGGAAAGAAAAGTGAAGCATCACTAGCTTCAGTCTCAGGAGTCTTAATCAGTTCCAACTGCTCAGTATCTGCCCCTGGCTGTACTAACTCTCATTAATGATGTAATAACATGGCCTCAGTCTCAAGAGTCCTAGTGCCCACTTACCATGATACCAGCCCTTTTAAAGCAACTTCTGCTCTCTCATTCCTATGTGGCTTCTTGGGTTATCCTTTCTGAGATCACTTAGGATGAGTGTGACTGATCTGTCAATCAAAGTCAGGACCTACCAGTCCCTTTCCAGAGACTATAGCTTCATACTTTAAAACACTGTTGTTAGACTAATATGAACTCATTTTCTTCTTAATTTTAATGATCCTATGATTATCTCAGAAATAAAGGCCTGTCTTTTTCACAATGATGTATTTCCAGTGGTTCTTTGTGGAGGTATGTTGGAATATTATTCTCCAAAGAATTATATCTTCAGGTCATCCATAGGGCATTTGAGAGGTGCATGATGAGTATGAACAGGTTGCAACCCATTACAAGCATCATGAAGAAGAAATGGAACAAGTATGTCATTGGAGAGATGTAGGACTAGAAAAGAAGATGGACCATTCATGGAATCTGAATAAGTGACAGATGGTGGAAATATTGCAGTAAGCTACAAAAGGTTGTCCCACAGGTAAATGCAAGTGTGTATAGATCCCATTAGCTTTCACAAATGAATATATCTGAAAGAGATTCAATAAATGTTCTTTACTCAACCTCACTTGAGCTTAGAGATGATTCAGACCCCTCCTCCATAGTAGATGACCTTGCTTCATGTTGTCTCCAATGGGAATCAGTTCCATATAGTCAATTGACTATGTTGTTGATGTCAGTATAGAAAAGTGGTGTCAAATTCAAATAAAAATGGACCCCTGATTTAGAAAACTACACATTAACTTTATCTATATTGAATTATATTTTTATCTATTTCATTAGATGTTTCCCAATTATAATTTAATCTAATTAAATAATTTAATTATTTAATTAATTCTAAGTGTTCTATTTTATAATTCTAATTAAATAATTTAATATTTGAAAGGCCTCACTCTTTGTGCATTTCAAGTTTGAGACCTAAAAAGGTCATCAGCTGTTTTTCACTAAACCCAGACCTTATGATTTTCTCGGTATATGAGTAACATAATACTGGAGAATGTGGATGGAGAAGAGTCTTCTCGCTGCATTTTCACCTAGTTCCTTTGCAATTTGTTAAATAGGGCTCTGACAAAAATTATTTAATTGGGCAAGAGGTTTATGGAACTAAAGAGAAATTCTGATTATAACTTGGATAAGCATGAAGCTGACTAGGTGACTCAGTGGATAGAGTGTTGGGACTAGAATTAGGGAGACTCATCTTCCCAAGTTTAAGTATGGTCACAGACACCTACACGCTGGGTGAACTTGGGCAAGTCACTTAGTCTTCTTTGCCTCAGTTTACTCATATGTAATGAGCTGGAGAAGGAAATGGCAAACTTCTCTAGTATCTTTGCTAAGAAAACCCCAAATGGGGTAACAGAGTTGGATGGACACAACTAAAGAATTTAAAAGAAAAACAGAATGAAACAGTAATAAGGTAAAGCAAAAAGGAAGGGCTAGTTCAAAGGATAGCATTGCAGTACATAAAAGCTTTCCCTATGTTGCTAATTGGGTATAGATGGCTGCTGAGTTTGAAAAAAACAATTACCCTAGGTCTAAAGACTTTTAAGAACTGAGAACCTAGCAGTAACAACTCAGCCAAGACACTGTATGTAAGCATAAATAAGCAGATGGTAGGATAAACCACTCAGTAGAGGGTGATGAGGCAGACATACCATGCTAACAGATCATACTAACTCATACTATACCATACTAACTCAGATCAGCAGAATAAACAGGTTCCAACATTATCAGACAACACTGACAACCGTCTCACATCATGAGTTGTCCCTTGACAGACATGTGGCATGGCAACACCTGTTCCCTATATATGCATCCTCTATGTTTGTACCTTAGCTTGTGCATGCTTGGTCCCATGTGTTGTCTTGTTCACATATGTCCCCTGCATACATTCACTCCCCTATTAGTTATATGATAATCTGTGATAAATTGTAACTTTGTAGGTATGAAGACAAATCTTTCTATTCATTTGTATTTCTATATTGTTAAATTAGATGTATTTCACTTTCTTATAATGTGACCTCTACTTGGTTGATATAAAAAACTTATCAGTGGGGGCTTAAGAGCTATGGTTTTGAGTGAGGGGTTATCTATACCCAGAACATACCTCAAGCCTAGAGTAGCTTTCACAGACACTACATAAGTATAAGGGTGTTAAACATAAGGCTGGATGTTAAATCTGCTTGAATAAATCTTGTGGTGTAGATAAGTGTTTCTCAGAGAGTCCATTTGGTCTAGGAGGTTATTGCCAGGTGGCGTGATGCCAGACATAACACCAGAGTCTATGTTCAGAAGATGATGATGACCTGAAAATTCTGCTCTTGAGCATGTGTAATATTAAGGCCATGCCTCTATGCCATCTATTTATTCTCCTTCAAGAAAGTCTAAATAGAACTGTATAACCATTTATACGGCTTGAATTCTATTCTTAATATCATTCATTTTAATATAATTCATCTTAAAGCACAGCTTTTGAGGAAAGAAGCTGCTCTCTCAAGTCCACCCCCTCTTAAAAGCAGACTGCAGTGGTCCCAGGAGAGGCTATCCTGTCTATTCATAAGGTATGCTAAACCCGACATTTGCTAAAAGATCACGATCACGGCTGCTCACTTTTCCAGGGGCACTCAGTTTCCAAAGGGAGTTATTAAATTAACAAAACAGAAAAGAAGTTAGATCACTGTTAGCTTAAAGTATGTGAAAAAAAAATTGCACCTTTGCCAAAAAAATGCCTTCCTCCCTAGATTGCTTACAGTGGGAGGTTGGATTGGTCAGGTGGGAGTCATACATTTGAAAGTCAAGCTTTTGGCTGAAAAGAGAACAGCAATGAAACTTGTTGATAGAAATACATTTAAACCATAAGGAATTGTGGGCCCATAACTCTAGACCCGTTTTATTTTCTTGTACTTCTAAATTATTGTAGCAATTAACATCACTGCGAAGGTGTGTGGACAGACTGAAGAAACTATGAGGAAATGTGTTCCCATGGGGATGCTATCCCTAGTTAGGACAATGGACAGCAACTATACGAATATAGTATTTGTTCCTAGAATATGCCAATCATGGCTTGGCCACTGTGTCCTGTTAATGACACTTTCACTGATATCCTAAATTTATACTTCTCTTTCTCAGGATTGCATTTTTCAATATTATATGTTTCTATATATAGAAATATAGACTATTTTTATACTCTCCATATTTATTCTTTGTATTTTAAACCCATTTGTAATACTATAAATTAGTCAGCTATACTTCATTTGGTTGGGAACATGACTATGAGATCTGCTTGCATGCCCATAGTCCAGTTCTTCCCTTATGTATGTAAGTAATAAAATGTTTTGACTAACCAAGGAAAAGTGCAGAGGATTGAAATAATTCTTCAATGTAAGATTTCATTTTTTAGCTTAATGATGCCTTTTGATTTTATAGCAGTTGTTTCCTATATTCCCCCAAATAATCTTTGTGCCACCAAACGAATTCAACCCTCACTTGTCAACATGTAAACAAAAGTAACTGAGACGGCAATTTTATCTGACAACATAACGACATTTCATACTCATGACTTCCCATCAACCTGCCAAGAGAATATAAGTTCTTTGAGAGCAGGGACTGCTTTGTTTTTGTATTTGTATCTCCAGCACCTTGCACAGGGACTGGCAAATAATATGGAAATGGTTGAGTTGAGGAAAGAATTGTGTTTCATCCTCTATTCTCCTGAATCTCTCACAGTCATTTTTTTTTAGTGGTACAATAATATTGTCTGGCATTCATACCAAAGTTTGTTAAGCTATTGAGCTTTCCTCCACACTATAAAGCCCAGTAACAGGGTTGAACAAACTTGGTCTGATTTGTAACATCTGTGTTCTCATTTATTCCTAGGTATTTGGTAATTGGGCAGCTAGATGGTGCAGTGGATAGATTGCCAGACCTGGAGTCAGGAGGGCTCATCATTCTTGCCTCAGAAACTTACTAGCTAAGTGACCCTGGGCAAGTCACTTCCTTGCGTGTGTATGCCTCAGTTTCCTCATTTGTAAGATGAGTTGGAGAAGGAAATGGCAAACCACTCCAGTATTTTTGCCAAGAAAACTCCAAATGCATAAGGGTCAGACATGACTGAAAACAATTGAACAACAACATCTGGTCATTGGAAAATGAGTTGGGAGGTTTTAGTACCTAAAACCTAGAAAATTACTCTTGATATAATGGTTACGTCTTTCACTCTGGCAATTGATGGTCATGAATCAACAGGAAAGAATGGGAAAGCCATTCACTGCCTAAGAGGATGCCATTTCCTTTCATTTTCTTTCTACCAGAATTTGTCATCAGAGATTTTGTTTCTCTGTGTGATGAGACCTGGGTATTCCATTTTGCCCTCAAACAGGGATGAGTGTTGCCTAAAAGTTAACAAAACTTTTCCCAGTTTTAGATTGCTTGCTACCTCTTTTAACGACTTTCTGGTCCCCAAAGGTCATAAAACATCCCACCCACAAGGAGCTAGAAGACTTCCATGTTGGTAGGTACCTGAAGACCACAGAAATAGGCACAGTCTGTCCTTCTGCAGACCTATGTGGAACCACACATAAGCTAAACCCTACTGTATGTTTGTTACATAGCCTTTCTTTATTATACTTAAGTAAACCTTTTGTTGACTATTCAATGGCTTAAGAATTTTGTCCCCAAATCAGACTTGAACTAACAGGGTGCTGGCCCACCCCTAACATTCCACCTTGTTTTATTTGTTGGCCTTTACCAGTCTTGTCCAGTAATCAAGCCTAAAGGTCTTTTGGGAGTTAGTTACTCTTTAATCAGGTATATTTGATTGTTAGCACCTCTAATTCTTATGTTCTTGACAGATAGATGACAAGCAGTTCATTTGTTTCAACAAAAGATAATCAGAAAAGCTTTGTCCTCCCAGTAGGAGTCCACCTTGCTGAACTTCCCTCCTGTCCTAATCTACAAAGGATGGTATTTTCCATCTTTAAATGTAGGTTCACATAAACTCCAGTCCAACCAAGCCAACCAAGCAAAGGTGGAACATGTCAGTCCCTTCACTTGTCTTTGCTGCTGAGTTGTGTGGATCCTAAAAGTGGGACGTGGCTACCCATGAACATGACTTTTTTTGTCTTTTATGTGATTTCTAATTTCATCAAACAATTGTCAGTAGGCCACATAGAATTGCCAACCGGGCATCAAAAATAGGATGAAGGCAATTACCTTGGCAAAGATTAACTCGGACAGTAAAATTACACTTATGTAATGTTCAAATTCTGGCCATACACCATTCTGTGTATCTGATTCATAATAAAAATGAGGAAAAAATGACCAGTGTCCCTCTAAGGGGAATTCAGCCTCTAAAGAATATTCTCTTTTCACTTTACATAAACCTTGGCTCAGAACAATGCCTAAGATGGAATACCACTTTATTGCTCTCTCACTGAAATCTTAGTAAGATACTGTAAAGACAGCAGATGAAAAGACATATTTATTATTAAAAGATCAACACTCCCCTAGAGTTCAGAATCTGAGCATCACTAAACTTGTGAATGTGCTTCCTGCAATGAAGAGGATTGAACTTGCAGCTCCAGCTTCTAGGGAAGAATTAATGTAATCACTGTGATGGAGGAATACTTGTTTTCTGCAAGCCTCTCCAACTCAAAAAAACTCAGACAAAGAGATTATGGGTCAAAGATATAATAATGAAAACTGAACTCACAAGATTAGAAAATGGAAATGGCCTACAAGGTTAGAATATCATAGAAAAAACGTACTAGAGAATTCAAATGTCTAAAGTTCTCATTCACTAGCCTCACTTTCAGTCCATCCCATGTCATGCACAGACAGCCAATTAAAGCAACATTTTAGGTTTTCTTTAAGGTATGGTTGCTGGGGCCCTTGCCTGCATCCCCTTATGGCAGTGAGAGTCAGGACTCTACCACAGCTCACAAGAGGCTAGACATTAGATCTGCCCAGACACATAAAGGAAGTGGAGTACCAAGTGGGAAGGGGGTATAAAGAACAGATGGGAAAGAGACTAGAAGCCTAGCTGGTGTTAGTCATCTTCGCATGGAGATTAGTCTGGTCAGTGATTAGCTGGCTCTTAGTACCTCCCAAATCTAAGAAGGATATTGAGCCTTGAGTATCTGTGTAGCAGCTGATAAGATGAAACCGAAGAATGAGGGGAGAATCCAAAAACAAGCTACTAAAAATGCAAGGCAAAGTACAAAAGGTCCAGTTCAAGAGAGAAAGCCTCCATATAAGCTTGGTTCCTAAGTAGATAAATCAACAGTTAAACTCATAAATACAGAGAGAACAATAAAGGAGAAAAATTGTAAAGGCCATAAGATGTCTAACACATGTTATACTGCAAAGGATAAATGAACCCAAAATCTCCAGCACAAAAAAGAATTCTGTGGACTTCTCAGAAACTGTGGAACAGCAAACAAGAAATTTTAGAATAGTTCAAAAGAAAATAAAATTTTAAAATCATAAATTGATCAGAAACAAGGGTTTTCAAAGCAGAATTAATGAAGACAAGAAGTAATTGCATTTTAATGAAACTCAGAATACAATATATTCCAAAGAATAAAAGATCTTTTAAAAAGATGATCATTTGCAAAAATATGGAAGTGAAAGAAAACTTGGCAGAAGAGAAGGAAAAGATCACAGGTCCTCCAAAAGAATACAACAAATTAAAAAAAAAACTCAATACTATACTGCAGAAAATAATTTTAAAATTCCCATAACTTTTGAATATAAATGAAAAAGTATTGATTGATGGAATCCACAAATCAATGCCAGGGGAAAACACTATGCTAGCAATTCCAAGGCATGTAGTGATCATATTTCAGAATTTTAATATCAAATGACAAATTTTGCAGTCAGAAGACTTTCCAGCTATAAAGATCCAGCTCTTTAAATAAAAGAAAAGATTATTCCATAACCATGAGAAATCAGGAAAACAAAAATCAAAAAAGCTCAAATTATAATCCAGAATAATATAGCCTGAAAATCTAAGCTTAATTATCAGTGGAAAAATAGTGAAATTTCACAAAGGAGAAGTATCGAAGGCATTCCTATCACCCCCACAAGGAAATCAGCAGAATATTTGACTTACCGAAGTAGATAATAAATAAATAAGAAAAATAAGTAATGAGAAAAGAAATAAGAAAAAAAAATTAAGAAATAAGGAAAAGAGCACAAGAAATGCCAACAAGTGCAATTATTAAGCAATTAAGTTAATTTCTTCCTTTTTAATAGACCTAAAGAAAAAATCTAAAAGACTAAATATTTAAAATGATTTCAAAGAATAGACATACAAATACTTATATATTTAGGAGTGTGTGTGTGTGTTTACATGTGTGTGCACTGTACTAGATTTTATCTAGGAGGAATGTGTACAATATGAGGTCATCTCATTCAAACAAGGATGTTACTCCCCAGAACTGTATCATAACCTAGGAGAAGCAATAAGTGGCTACCTAGAGAAAGCCAAAGCCAGAGATGGTTGGATAAATATAGCACCAGAGACAGATATTTCATTTTAAGATACAAGGATGATCATGGTAAGGGCAAGACCTTGGGCTACACCACATGACTTAGGATACAGAATAATTCCCAACATAAAACATCTTTTTTTTTTTTTTTGGAGGGGGAAAGGCAAGACAATTGGGGATTGACTTGCCCAAGGTCACATGGCCAGTGAGTGTTAAGTGTCTGAGGCCGAATTTGAACTCAGGTCCTCCTGACTCCAGGACCAATGAATAGAGATTCACTGCACCACCTAGCTGCCCCCAACATCCTTTCTTTGATGAATTTATGTATATGAGAGAAAGATCAAACATAAAAAAGGTCCAAATAAAAGCCAAAAAAAACAAAAAAAGCCTAACCTATATACATGTATATACACACAACATATATGAAGTTAAGGAAGGATGAAGTGAAATCTACTATTGCAATAACATAAATATTAAATAAAAGAGGTAGCTTCATCTTGGGGTCTTAAAACTTTACCTTCAAGAGTTACATAAGGAAAGAAAAGAACAAGTAAAGATGTAGACCATCAATGGGAAAATGAAATACAGAGAAGGCTGAAGGGGAATAGAAATAAGGAGGATGACAGAATAAAAGAAAATTTATTGGGAAAGAATTCCACGAAATATTCTTTTAAGCTAAGATGTTTTTAAAGGGGAATATTTTTTCTGAAGATATTTTATTTAGTATTTTATTCTTCCCCAGTTACATGTAAAAACAATTTTTAACATTCACTTTTAAAACTTTGAGTTCCAAATTCTCTTCTTCCTCCCTCCCTCCCTTCCCTTACTGAGAAGGCAAACAATTCAATATAGGTTATATACATGTATAGTCTTGGAAAACATTTCCATAATAGTCATGTTGTGAAAGAAAACATAGACAAAAAAAACTCAAGAAAAATAAAATTTAAAAGAAGTATGCTTTCCTGTGTATTCAGACACCATCAGTTGTTTCTCTGGGGATGGATAGCATTTTTCATCATAAGTCTAAAGGGGAATATTTTGAAGCACATTATTATCTGGTTAGGAGAAGGGATGGTAAAAAAAAAAAAAGGAGAGTAGGACAATGAAAACAAGAAAAAAAGAAATACACAGTGCAGGCATAATTCATACTACATACATCATTGGTGCAAACATAAAATGCTAAGACAGAGGGGGAAAACCACTTGGTCTGCTCCAAATGAAGAATAAAAAAAACACATTTTATATGAATGTGATGTAATATTTTTAGGTAGGAAGAAATGAAAATTAGGAATTTAGAGAAAAATGGAAAGATTTGCATGAACTGATGCAGTGTTGAATAAAGAGATTACAAGGAACAATGTTGAGTACAACAATATAAATGAAAACAAAGTAAATTGGAAGCAAATGAAGATAATAGTGGTCTCTGAGAATAGATTCTACTTCTGTCTTCTCAGTAGCAAGATCGATGACTGCTAGGGCAGAATATTGTATACATTGTCGGATGCATCACTTCATTGGGTGGTTTTGTTTAAATGGTTTTTTTCTCAGTTATGAGGAAGTGTTCATTGGTAGGGGATATTTTCAGAAATGAGCATGATGAAAAAAAGAGTATTAATAAAATTAAAAAACTGAAAAACTAAGTTTAGTAAAGGGAGGCTTCATAATGGAAGGGAGATGTGATCTTGGCCTTGCAGTATGATAATATTTAGAAATATCAAGAAAAGGGAGGCAATTTCGAGTGTAAATAAAAGAGAGAGCAAAGGCTCAGAGCCAACATCTTCTTTTTATAATATGTGATTCACTCAGCTGCCAAAATAATGCTTCAGGGCAAAAGTTTGGCCCATGTTACTCCCCATCTCAAAAACCTTCACTGCTTCCCTTTTCCTTCTAGGATAAAATATAATCTTCTCAGTTTGACATCTGAGATTCTTTACAATCAGGTTGCAGTCTAGCATTCCTGTCTTAGTTAAAATTACTTCCCTCGTTGACTCTATAGAGATAGCAATAAGAATGGCAATAGGGAAAGAGATAGGGATGGATGAAGGGATAAAGATAGGTATTGACTGTATGACCAGTTGGCACCGCTATAGAGAGTTCCCAGATGTTACCTCTGCTAATATAGGTTGGCACCTTCTCTCTGCAACTTCAAGTTTTAGAGAGTTAGAGCATTGTGAGATCAGGTGACTTGACCAGAGTTACACATTCTGTATATATGCCAAACTGGATAGAATATCTCTTGCCTCCTTATATTCACATAGTTTGTCCCCCATGCATGAAAGACCCTCCTTCTTCCTCCCTATTTCCTTCAAGACTCAGCTTAAGGGCAACCTCCTTGCAGCTTTCCTTGATTTCTCCAGCTTTTAGTGTTTTCTTCTTCTTTGCACATTCTCAAGGCTCCAGGGAATGAAGGTGGGGTAGGGAGGTCTTCTTCTTAGTTCCCCTTATGTTCTTTCTTTTATTACACTTGGAATTATCAAGGACTACTAGATAATAGACTGTCCAAAATTAGACTTAGAGCTGGAAGATCCCTTAGAATTCATCTGATCCAACCCCTACAGTTTATAAATGTAGAAACTGAGGCTCAGGGGAAGGCATCCCCAAAACACAAAGCTAGGAAGTAAAAGAGGCAGAATCTGAAACCAAGTCTTCTGACTCCAAAGTCAGTATACATTCTAATGAACTTTACTGCCTTTAAACGAAGAAGACCATGGTTTTACCATTGATTCACTGATTTTTGGACACTGCCAATGGGTATGTGTTTTCCTTGAATATGTATATTTGTTACAAGGATTTTGTTTTCATTTTCATTTTTCCCCAGTGGGCTAGAGGAAGAAGAGGATGAAGAGAAGAATAAATGCTTATTAAGTCAAAAGCAAAACAAAATAAAAGTTATATATTAAAAATAACATCTCTGGTACTTGTTATGTGGGTGACCCTGGACAAGTCACTTGCCATCTCTCAGTGTCACGTTACCTATCTGCACAATTTAAGCAGTCATGCCTATAATCCTTCTGCATTTTACTGTTCTGGAGCTCAAATGGGATAAAGTAAATAAACATAAACACACAGTTTTGGGACCAGATCTCCCCCAGGTGTCAATGCTCTCTTCTTGAGATGACTTGACACATACTTTACAGGTAGCTAGGTATTTCAGTGGATTGAGTGTTGGGCTTGGAGTCAGAAAAACTAGAGTTCAAATCCAGTATCAGTTTAGTCAAGTCACTTTTATCTGTTTCAGGGTCTTCATCTGATGGGTATAATAATAGTACTCACCTTCCAGGATAGTTATACAGATCCAATGAGTTAACATATAAAACACTTTGGAAACCTTAAAGCCCTATATAAATGCTAGCCACCACCATCATCACCATCACCATCACCATCACCATCATCATCACCACCTTCATCATCATCACCATCATCACCACCACCACCACCACCATCATCATCATCACCATCACCATCATCAACATCAACAATAGATTTCTTGTGTCTGCAGGTTGAACCATCATCACCCCAGTAATGCAGAAGTGCCCTAAGGGGTTGCCTCTCAAGAGGTGATGAGTTTCCTATCCTTGGAGGTCTTCAAGCAGATTATGGATTCTTTTCCTATATAGGCTAGACTAGATGGCCAGTGAGGTCCCTACCAGTTGTTGTCATATTCTACCTATTGGTAAATTCCATGACAGAGATAGCTTGACTTTTGTCTTTGTATCCCCAGGGCCTGGTGGTGTCTTCCACCAAGTAGGTTCTTTCTTTAAAGTGCTATTAAATGCTACCTATTATACATCTATATCTAACAATCTTTCTATGTCAATAGATATGGATATGCACACACATATACACACATACTTGTGCAAATATATACATACATGTGTATATAGAATCTATATAGCACATTAAGGAAATAATATTTATATATAATACTTTAAAGAAATAGATGAAATACATGCATATTAAATAGACATATGTGATTTATACACACACCATATGCATGTGTATGTGTGTGTACACATGTTGAATTAAAGTAAAATCACTTTATCAAAGTCAGTCTTTAATATTAACTGTATATCCATGAAACGTAAGGTCTATTTCCTGTTCCTGTTAGCATCCCCCGAATTTAAAACTAAAGTGCTTTACACATAGTAGGTCTTCAGTAAATATTCATTGAGCTAAATCGAAAGTGCCTGGAACCGCTTCCTTGCCAAATCCCTGCAGTGCCCTTTGTATGATGCTAGAGAAAAGTCTTAATACAAAAGGAGAGAACCCACACCCATAATTACCCACAGAATTGACTCCGAGATCGAGTAACAAAAATATCCCTGCTGGCATCTCTAACCATTGAAAGCCAGAGAAGAAGATAGCTGCCTTAGCAGCTCAGGGCTTAGATACAGGTTTGTGTAGAACTGAGGCATTTTCATGAAACACAGATAAATAAAAGGGCCATGGCAGAGCCCCCAAAGTGCAAGAACAAATCATTACTGAGGGAAGCCAGAAGGCAGAATGTTTGTCCACTTCTTTTCAGCCTTAATTGTTAAGGTTTTGCAGCTATTCAAGTAAGTCTCTGGCTTTGCTGATAGTGTGGGCTCAGGAAATCCATTAAATAAGAGTAAGAAAAGTATTGACCACAAGTTTCTGGGCCAAGGTCTGCATCTGGAACTGAGGAAGGGAAATTAAAGCAAACTGAGTTCTTAAGAGGAAATGGGCCATCTACCAAGCAGTCGCCTGAGCCAGAACTGAGTTATTGCCATATACAGAGATCATGGGATAGTTAGAGCTGGGAAGGGGCCTTGAAATCCAGTCACCTCAATTTATATAAGAGAAAACTGAGGCACAGAGTTTTTAGGTGACTTTCCCAAAGTACAACTAGTAATTGTCTGCAGTGGGATTTGAATTCAGGTTTCCATGACTCCAAAATCACCACCATCAGCAACATGCATTTATGCGCCAGGCACTGCTAAGCATTAGTGATACAACGAAAGGCAGAAAACCCTATCTCAGGGGCCTCACGGCCACATGTGGCCCTCCAGGTCC
The DNA here is from genome assembly GCA_028646515.1 of Pseudochirops corinnae. NCBI lineage: Eukaryota > Metazoa > Chordata > Mammalia > Diprotodontia > Pseudocheiridae > Pseudochirops > Pseudochirops corinnae. The sequence goes on from CM053585.1 coordinate 530,306,463, forward strand.
TCCAGTGTGGCCTTTTGAATCTAATCTGTTCTGGGAACTTTGGATTCAGTCAAAGGGCACACATGAAGACCTAGACATGTGGCCTCGAGGCTGCAGGTTCCCCACCCCTGCCCTATCTACTGAAAACTTCCTTGCAACAATCCCCAGGTTTAGAAAGTCCTTATACCTTAATAATATCATTTAGTGTCTCTGGAATCTTGGGCAAATTATTGACCTGCTCTGAGCCTGCCTTGGTTTCTTCATTTGCAAAATCAGGATAAAAACATTTGCCTCCCTAAAGTCCTTCTTTGATGTTTCACTGGGGTGTGCTGGTGGCCCTGTATTCGAGTTCAAGCAGTCTACCAACCTAGAAATGCTTCAAGCACAGGCAGGACCAGTGACAGACAGGCTATCCAACATTTGAAAATGTCACTTAATTAACATTCAGAGAAGTTCATCACTTGGTTAATTGTGAGGTGAAGAATTTTTCACCCTAAGCATCTCTCAAAGATCATAGGTCATCCACAAAATTATAGGGCTGCAATCTGCATCAGGGAACAGTGGCACTTCTTTCAGGACACCAGTCTAGCCTGCAGACATTGTCCAGGAAGCAACCCTGCCCAGACAGCCACTGTTTAGGCATCACGATTACTATTTGTCACTTGTCACCTATAGGCAGATAAGCAAGTCTAGCTGAAGTGGCAACATGGCCTGAGATTAAGAGAGGAGGTCAGAATTTCTCAGGTGGGAGAGACCACCACTGCTACCTCAAACATCAGCTCCCCTTGGGCCCTAGTGGAGATAGCACCGGACTCAAACACACAGACACATCCACCCCTCTTACTTCTAATCATGTTTCTAGACAGGCTCCATGGCCATTATTGGCAGTGGTGGTGATGATATTGGGCAACCCTTGTAAAGAAGAAGTCAATCATCCCTGCCACCAGCAACAGAAATTCCTGGCCAACTGCCACCAATGGACTGGTAAGCCCAAGGGCCTTTGGGATAGTAGTACCCCACCTGCCTAGATACATCCTCACTGATATTCAACATTCAAGGGGATGAACCTTGTGGAGGAGCGATCTCCAGCTACTGCCTCTGAAGGTGCTGAAGCCCCACCTTCTCAGCAGCTACAGTACGAAAGTCCTTCACACTGTCAAAAGGTTCAACATTAGGAACCAATATGTTTTATTAATGGATGAATTATCATCTGTTTCCTTGGGCCTGGAATCAGGAACACTCATCTTCCTGAATTCAAATCCAGCCTCAGACACTTGCTGCATGTGTGACCCTGGGCAAGTCACTTCACCCTGTTGGCTTTAGTTTCCTCATCTGTGAAATGAACTGGAGAAGGAGAAGGCAAACCAAATCAAGGTGGTCCAAATGGGGTCATGAAGAGACAGATGCAGCTGATCAGCAACAGCAAAACATCAATATGTGTGGTCATCCTCAGAGCTGGCCTTCGCCCCCTATTGGCAGACAAACCTCAAACACCGTCAGATAGATCATACTCACTTAGAATGATGCTCCAAGTAGGGACCTGCCCAAAATGTTTGTCCAAGGATTTTCCACTACTCTTGGTGCCCATTCTGCTAAGATTACCCCAAAGTATCCGAAAGTACTTTTGCTTTTCTCTCTCCAATGCAGCGTGGGTGATGCTAGCAGACCACATCTGCCCTGGTCTCACACTCAGGTGACTGTCATCTCTGCTTCTTGACACTCAGAGCTAGCAGGTACATGCCTCCAATTTGCATCTCTGACCTTGACAGCATGGCTGGATTCACCTCTATTAAAATAGTGATGGGCCCCCACAGCTACTTCTCTATTCTTAACAGTGAATTAAACAGAGTAATTTCTCAATAACTATTTGTTCTTTGGCCTGATCTCCAAGTCAACATTTATTAAATGTTTCCTACATGCCAGGCTAAAGGGTACAAAGACAGAAATAGGAGTTTTCACTCTTAGGGCACTTACACTCATTCCTCTGAGGAGTAGGAGAGATATATCATATATACAGATAAGCACAAGAGAAGGTGATGGAGAAGGAAAGATGTAAACCAGAGAAATTTTGGAAAGAAGAAAAAAATGTTCATTTGGGAGGAATTAGGGCAACCCTCCCTTCAGGGAAGTCCTTTAAGGAAGAAAGAAATTCTAAAAGTAGATGAGGAGGACAGAGTGCATTCCAGGCTTGGAGAAAAATATTGGTAGAGGACCTCTTGAGTTGTGACTCAGAAGCAGCTAGTATTAGTCCAATTCGCCAAGAATATGGAGTGGATGAAGAGGAGTCATATGAAATAAGCCTGGAGAAATATTTTGGAGCCAGATTTTAGAAGACCTTAAACATCAAAGCAAGGAATTTGTAATTGATCTGGAGGCAATAGGGAGCCATTGAGGTCTTCCTACAATTCTGGTGACTGCAGTCTTTAGGTCAGCTTTAATCCCTTTAGAGGATTGCTATCTGGTGAGTATCACTTTTTATTGAAGCTATTGTGAGCATCGAGGTAGGCACTGTACCCCACTTCCCACTGCTGTGAGGATTGGGGGCTCCTAAACTCCTCAGATAGGTTGAGCTCAATCTGTTTATTTTATAAATAAGAAAATTGAGTCCCAGAGAATGAAAATGACTGTAGTTCAAGATCCAGAGGGTTACTAGCCAAGAACTAAGTCTGTGCTTTGTAGTCACATCAAGAAGCATCTATTAAGTGCCTACCAAATGCCAGGCACTTTGCTAAGGACTGAACCAGGATAGAGATCTTTCCATTTCTCCCTCCCTCTCTTCCTCCTTTCTCCCTTCTTTCTCTCTCTTCCTCCTTCCTTTTTTATTTCTTCCTCCCTCCCTCCTTCCTTTGCTCCCTCCCTCCCTCTCTTCTTTCCTCCCTCCTTCCCTCCCCCCTTTGCCTCTTTCCCTTCCTTCCTTCCTTCCTTCCTTCCTTCCTTCCTTCCTTCCTCTCTTCCTTGTAGTTCACAAGTGGATAACTAAATTTGGGTTTCCATGTTAACAAAATGAAATTTAATTTAGTTTTGTTCTCAGATATTTTTTAAACTCAACATTTGCTTTTGAAGTTAAGAATAAAGAACACAAAAATTTAATTTGATTATGTAAAGCATGACAAAAATATAATTTAGGGTTCTATATTATGACTAGTTAAAAGGGGGAAAATGGAGGAAAAGTGAAAGACAAGGAGACATGAAGGAAAGGAGAAAGAGTGACAGAAAAAAAGAAACATGGAGGAAGAAAGAAAAAAGGAGACCAGTGGCTAGAGTGCTGGGTTTGGAGTCAGGAAGACTCATCTTCCCAGGTTCAAATCTGGTTTAAGACACTTATCAATTTCATCCTGGGCAAGTCACTTAACCCTATTTGCCTCATTTTCCTCATCTGTCAAATGAGCTGGAGAAGCAAACAGCGAACCACTCCAATATCTTTGCCAAGAAAACCCCAAATAGAATCACAAAGAGTTGGACATGACTGAAAAACAAAGCAAAACAAATTCAACAACTAAAGGAGACCAAGTGTGAAGGGTAAGCAGAGAGGAAGAGTGAAAGTCGGGGAAAGAAGGAAGAAGAAAGACAGAGGTATATTTATTAAGGCAATGAGAAACTGAAAAATGAGAAAGGATAGAGAAAGGGAGGGAGGAAAGAGAAACTTGACAGACATGCCGAAAAAGAGAAGGTGATAGAAATTAGAGAGAGGCTAAAGAGATTCTGAGGTCCCATCAGGAGATCCTGCTAGTTATTCAGTGAATGCTATCACTGGCCTTTGAAGTTTTGATTAGCTGATTAATAACTGTTCACAGCTTTTTAACTGCTCTAATCCTTAAGCATTACCAATCTTGGCTTTAAATGGAACAGTCACAGTAGCATAACAAAGGGAAAATCACTTTCTCTGTGTTACAGCAGAAGCAGCCATAGCAATATCATTGTACAGACCATAAGAAATCAAGGAGAGGGTTAGGGGTAAGCCTCAGACTAGAATTTCTCCATTCTTGCTCTCCATGTTGTTTTTCCTTGCAAAAACTTGCACTTTTTATGTGGGACTGACCCAGGAACCAGAGATCTTTGTTTTGGGTATAGTCAATATCTGACCCTGTCTCTTTTTTACTTTTTTCATCATACCTTTTTCATCATCAAAACAGATTCCCAGGACTACATAACTTCTGTACATTCTAGACCACCCAATCTAGAATATACTGAATATGCTGAAATATATTGAATATTCAATATGTTGAAATCCAAGTTTCTAACCCCTCCATAGTGGGCCTCGTTTGAGAGCTACTGGAAACAGCAACCTGATCAATGTCTGTGACCAGTAGCCAATCAGATACTTTCTGACAAGCTCAATTCAAATCTTTTTCCTCCTGTGCTTATAGCTAGGGCCAATGGAAAACCTGCTTCCCTAATGATGATCGCTTTGCTGGCCAAGCATAATGATTGGCATAAAGCAAATTAAAATAATAGCTTTGAAAGTGAGGGATGAGAAACCATAGTTAGTGTCAGGACAGCATATGATTCACTTCATATAGGCCTTATTTGAGCAAGAATAGGCCAACGTTATGTCAGTTTTTGACGAAACACCCCAAATTGTCTATTCAAAGCAAACACATTAAGGGAAGATTATTCACTATCCATGTATCAGGGAGGTGATAATAATGCCGTTATAGAATGTATGGCTGTCTTAAACACTTTCATAGGATATTCCATCTTCAAAAATTCTCCAATCTCAGTGAATTAATTAGCTCCCCTGTGGGGCAGGCAAGGAGGATGTCACCATTCTGGAAAAGGAGAAAATGAAATAGAAAGTTGTGGGATTTCAAATGAGCACGAAGTCGGCTTACCAAGATGCTTCCCATTTCGTCTAAATCAGCTCAAGGTACTGAAGGAAAAATTGAACTCTCCAAATCTTTGAAATGTCTGTCCAGCTCTTCAGCTTCTTCTGCCTGGTGAATTCCTTGATCTATCACTCATCGCCCCTGACATCTGAAGTTAGGTTAGTGATGTGGAGGAGAAGGAAGGGTGCTGGATGTGGAGTCAGGAGAGCTGGGTTCCAGTCCAGGATCAAACGCTTCCCAGCTGGGAGAGCATAAGCAAGTTATTTATTTCACTTCTGTCAGCCTATCTACTGGCCCATAAGTGAGGGTAACAACAGTATGTGTCTCCCTACCCCCGCTTCACAGGCTTGGAGGAGGAAACCAGTTTGTGAATCTTAAATGCTATGAAAATGAGTTGTCGTGATCTTTATAATTCCTGGGTAGCTTCAGCCATTCTGTCTTCACTCCATTTGGACCATCAGTCCCATTCCCAACCCACCTGAGAACTAAACGTGAGCCCTGGAGTCACCCTTGGTTTGACAGGTCAGCTTTGGCCTCATTTCCATCTTCATTGATAAGTGCTGGACATCTCCAGTCATCTGACCTTTTATTTGTACCCTTCTCTCATTTACATGTTGCCCTCTCTCATTAGAATGTAAGCTTCTGGAGGGGGCCATTGCTAATGACTCTGGAGGAGAGTTGTAACAGCAAGCACCCTAGCATACATAGGGCGGCTACTAGCACAGGTTCTTAGATTTGCTTTTCTAGAGGAAAGCAACTCAAAATGGGTTAACAATCTTACTTTAATCAAGCATATCATTTACCTAGTTCAGGGTGAAAAGTTAGCACCCTGAACTTCAGAGAATACAAACAGAAGTTACAAACAAACAGAAAAACAGA
>CM053585.1:530320577-530363187 GCA_028646515.1 Pseudochirops corinnae
CCTCCTCCGCCTCTGGCTACCTTGGAATAAAAAGCACGAATAGCACCAGGCGGTGGCCCAGGCTGCCGCAGGAAAAGCTTTAGTCGCCCCTCCTCCTCCTGCCTGCTGCCCGCCTAGTCTACCACCTGCCCCCCTCTACCAGGGGCCCCTCCGGGGCTCGGGTTCCCGAGCTGCAGCCTGGAGCTGTGCTCCCCTGGGCGGGGAAACACCGGGCTTAACCCTCCCCTCCCCGGAACAGGAGGAGGCGCACACCCCTCGAGGGGCACGGCTGCCCAGGGAAGCCTCACCTCCCTCCCTCTCCCAACCCCTGGCTAGCAAGGTGTTGGAAGGTTTTTCTTGAAGGTGGGGAATGATTGATTGCCGGGAGAGAGGTGGGGGCTGTGTGCATCTTGCACCCCTTAGGGTTTCCTTTTGGATTCAGAGCCTTGCACAGGCTGACCCCTATGAGTTCACTCGTCCCTACTTCCATTACCTCAAGGGGAAACCAGGGCTGGGGAAACCTCTCCTCCTCTCCCCTCCTCCTTTCCTGGCCCCACGCCAGCACGCCCCTGACTCTTCTCGAAGAGAAGCCACATCTCCTAGGCCTCCTAAGAGGAATTCCGTGGTTGCTCTCCCTTCGTCCCAGGGAGAACCCCTGAAAGTGATTTCCTTACATTTGATTGCCTAGATATTTCCATGCAGCTTGGCTGCCAGAGATGCTGTGAGCTCCAGGAGACCCAAGGAAGTGGGGAAAGGGGAATTCCCGTTTGCTGTGTCTTCTAGTGCATTTCCTGCACATATAAACCTGATTTGTTCTGTCGGGGTTTTTGTGTACCATCTTAAGGCCCTGCCATCCAGTTTTGATTCTAAACTGCCTAGATAATTTTAAGAAAAGGCAGGAACTACGTAAGGCCTGAGTTACTCAGATATTTGCTTAAACCTCCATTTTTTTTACCTGCTCAGGCACATGCCTGTACTGTCTTTCTGTATCTACCATCCTTGAATAGGTTAACTGGTGGTATCAGCTACTAATGCTTTCTAGCACCTAGGACAGTGCCTGCTACATAGTAGGCACTTAATGAATGATGACTGATTGAATTTTGGCTTTAGTCATCCTGAAAATAGCCACTCCACTCTGCCTGTGAGGACATGCCCAGACCACAGCTGATTCATGAAAATAGATTTCTTTACAGCTAGAAGGGGCCTTAGATATTAGGAACGCCAACCCCTTCATTTTGTAGACAAGGAAATCCCGTTGAAGAGCAGTTTAACAGACTTGCATAGGACCATACAACTAGTAAGTGGGGGTGGGGTGGGGAGTTTAACTGGGAATCCAGGTTCTACTGCCTGGATTATAAAGCCATTTAATATAATTGACTTATTTAATCTTCACAAACAATCCTGAGGTTAAATCCTGGTTTCTTTATCCTCAGTTTATAGACAAGGAAACAAGATCAGAGTGGTAAAATCAAGATTGATCAATCAATCAGTATCAGAGGTGGTATGAGGACTGGGGTACTTTCAACCAATCCCTCTAGCCCTTTAAGCACAAACTACTTGAACACTTAGTGGGGATGATGTAGAGGATTTTGGGTAGGCATGGGTTAGTTAGCTTTAATGGCCTCTGAGGTCCCCGCTAACCCTGAAATTCTCTGATTCAGACTCCAAGCTCCAAATGGTCTGTACACTGCACTTCCTAACTATGACAATAATGGTAATAGTTGACATTTATATAATACTTTAAAAACTTGCAAAGAGCTTGGCATCTGTTATCTCATTTGATCCTCAAAATACACCCTATGAAGTATGTTCTCTCCTCTCCAATTTTCAGACAAGGGAACTGACGCTGAGGAGTTACATGACTTGTCCAAGTTCCCACAGTAAAGACACACATCTAGGTGCTCTGAGTCTCAAATTCATCCCACTTTCCCCTACATCAGACTGACTCCCCCTTTTTTGTGTGTGAGAAAAGGGAGTGGGTAGAAAAAGAACAGAGAATGGAACTCCCAAGTCCAGTGCTTTTTCTGATCTCCCATGAAGCCTGTTTGCTTCCTCTGCAGAGGCTCTTGCCTGGTGGAGGGGGGATGAAGTGGTCAAGAACATGGGCCCAAGGGAGGAGGCCCAGAGGCAGTAGCAACCCCAAAACAATGCCTATCTAGCAAGCTAGCTCTCCCTCTCCACCTTGAGCATGCTTGGTTGTGTGCAGCATAGAATTTCACTTTTACATCTAGAAAGGACCCTTTGCAGAAGGCATGTAGACTCTCCCTTTCACAGTTTACAGCTAAGGACCCTCAGGCCAGCATGATTTGTATTCACAACCTGTTAATGACCTGGCCAGGCTTAAATCCACATTCCCTTCACTGACTTGCTCCTTTGCTCTTTCTCAGAATATGTTTATGTTTAGAAATGCTGCATTTCCTGTAGTTGTTTTTCAACATTTTAAAACACAATAGGAGTGATTTTTTTAAGCGCAAACTATTATTCAGGCAATTTCACTAATATAAGTGGTTTGGGCAGGATAAGAAGGAAAGCGAGCCCTTTTGTCAAGCCTAAGCCTTGAAAAAATCTCACAAGAATTTGTGAAACTTAATCTGAAATATAATAGTGTATATAATCAGCAAAAAATGAGGAGGAATGTCCTAGTACAAAAACCCAGAAAGGCTTTACGTTTATGTCATATACTCATTCCCTTAAACGAAGAATAATCTTTGCTTTCCCCAGTTCCCCCCTCCCTTTTTTTTTTTTAGCATCACAGAATCTTAGATCTAGTACTAAAATGGACCAGAGGACATCTAATTCAATTCCTTCATTTTACAGATGAGGAAACTGAGGCTGACACAAGTGAAATGACTTACCCAAAGTAATTCAGCTAGTAAGTGGCAGATGGGTTTGAAATCAGGTCCAGTGACTCTCCAAATCTGGCACTCTTTCCATTGCCTTCTCTCACTTCTGTTGTTGTTGTTGGGTCGGGAAAGGATCTGATTCTACATGAGAAATAGCACAATTCACAATTCACAGACCAAGATTCATTTGAGAATATAGATTTTTAAATAATCATATTCAACCCTGCTTCTCTGACCTTCATTTTAAGAAAAGGTCGAGACAAAGGTGAGGTGAGGATGCCTCCAAAGGTTAAGCATTGAAAGAAGGAAGAACTTCCCTTTTGAATTTGAAGGAAGCTTTCTCCAAATACAGTTTTGTGCCAATCATTCTGGCCCTAAGATCCTTCATCCAAGAGCTGGCAGGGACCCCAGAGACTATCTAATTAAACTAACCCTCAGATTCTACAGGTGAAGCCAGAGAGGAAGTGAGTTGCCCAAAATATCTCATAGGGACTATTTGTGTCCTCAAGTGTCTTCTGGGACCAAAGAATAAGCACCTCTTGTATAATTTCTATGGGTGTTGTTTAAGACCCTTATAGCAGTAATGTAGTTTCCCAGCTACAGGACTGGACTTCTTCCCTTGGAGCCAACCCAATGTATAGGTAAGCTGGGCTCCAGGAGGAGAGTGTGGGAGGTGGTTGGGCCAGGTGCCTGTGGTTTTCATTTCTGCAGCCTGTGCAGAGAAATGCTGCCAGAGAAGGGAATTAAAAGACTCATTTAAAAACTTTCTAATATGAAAGGGCCAAGATAAAGGAAAATAGCTACTTTGATCATTTTATATTGATTAGAAGAATTATCCCCAGTCCTCATTCTGAAACAGCCCAAGGTAGGAGTTCCCAGGCTTTTCTAAGTGTGATGGTAGTGGAGAACTTTAGGAATTACTAGCTGGGAAGTCCTGTTGACAAGACACCAATTGGAATTCATGCCGACAAATTTTGAATCTGGAGACATCTGACTGCAGACTTCCTTCCTTATCAGGACACTCCCCACCTCTCCTAGGTAAGACAGGCAACCGAGGCTGACCTGAAATTAATCATATCAAGGGGGTCAGTAAGACCTTGGTTCTGATCTCACCTCAGACATTTAGTAGTTAAATGACCCTATGCAAATCTCTGGGACTCATTTCTCTCATCTGCAAAATGAATCAGTTAGATTCAATAATCTCTATAGTTTCTTCCAGCTCTAAATAAATCAATTATCCTTTGATCCAGTTGGGGATGGCTATGACCAGAATTCAATTCCATAAGCATTTATTAAGTGCCACTAGATCCTTTCCCAGCTCTCAGTCTATGAACCTAGCAAAGCAGACAAAAATGTTTTCTATCTAGAGTCAGAAGACTTGGGTTTGAATCCTTCCTCTTCCATTGTTCATAATCTATAATATTACCATGGGCTAGATACACCAACTCTTGGTCTCAGGTTTTCAATTTGTGAAAGAAGAGACTTGAACTAGATATTCTCCAAGGCCCCTTCTAGGTGGCAGAGTGGATAGAGTGTTAGACCTGGAGTAAGGAAGATCTGAGTTCAAATTAAGCCTCAAATACTTACTAGTTACATGATCCTGGGCAACTCACCTAACCTTTGTTTGCTTCAATTTCCTCACTGTTAAAATGGGAATAATTACAGCACCTATGTCGAAGGGTTGTTATGAGGAGAACACGAGATAATACCTAGAAGCACTTGCAAACTTTAAAGCTATAAAGAACTAAAATTATTTTTACATTTGTAAAGCTTTCTGAAAATGTTAAAGCACTTTACAAATGTTAGCTATTATTCTTTAACTCTGAAATGCTAATTATGAGCCTAAGTCTGACAGTTTGGGACCCATCATTGATTATCTCCAATTATCACAAGGCATATAAAAATTTAAATCTTAAAATTAATTTTAAGCTTCTCTACTAAAATATAGGTCTTTTGGGGTGGAACAGAGAGTACTATATAATTAGACCACAGCAAGGATGACAAGTCACCAAATGATGAGAATTCTTAGATTTGTCAATGTTTCCCAACCCAGTGCTTCATGGGCAAAATTTTTACTAAGCTGCAAAACTTTTACAAGGAAAGGCCCTTACTTCTTAAAAACAATAATTAAACCACCACCAGCAGCCCCACCACCACAACAATGACAATAACAGCATGCCTTGCCTTGGCCTTCTTTTTTTTTTCTGTTCTTCATCCTGCCCCTTCACCTTTGCTTCCTCCCGCCCCAGGGACCCCTGTGTTTCATTGTTTTCAAAAAAGCGTTTCTCCATTCCTTGGTATTTGTAACCTGAGAAACATTGTACCAGACTGATGTATATGTGGAATACATTATGACTTTCTAATTGTCTAATGGAGAAAAAAAAGGAGATGGAATTAGGTACTACGAAAATAATTATCAAAAACTTACATAGTATTTCTAAGTATTTATGGATTTAGAAACTGTATTGTCGAGGGACATTAGGGTTAGTGGGTACTGGCAGGACATGATTGGGTTATAATATAGTGTCCACAAAATAGTCTTTGCTATTAATATTGTAGATACCATGTTAAGGGCTAATTAAGAAAAAATACTCTTTTTTGTTACCCTGGTTCTTTGACCCTGATGAGCTCCTGGGATAATCACACAGAGGAATCAGCTTCATGTTGTATGCCGAAGTTAAGAGTAATGGGAAGAATGAAAATTCTGTGATTCAGGAAGCAATATTTATATAGGCTCCTTCCAGGCACGTGTCTATTCTAACTCACATTTTAGGTTTGTCATTTTTGAGAGAAAAAAAAAAAAGAAGAAAAGGGGCAGAGTATGTGACCTTGAGCTATTTTTAATAGAAAGACTTCTGAGAGCTTGGGTAATGAGGTTCTTAGAAAAACAGTTTGAAGAAGATGGTGGGAGAAAAAGGAAGAAAATGACTAAAATTGAAGTGGGGTTCTAAATTAAATTCAAATGAGTTTGGTGGCAGAGGTTTTATCTTGGATTTTTAAAAAAGATAATATTAGAAGCTAGATTAGGAGCAATAAATGAGATTGATCGATATAACATGTAGAACCTGATCGATTTAACCTGGCTGCTACCAAGTTGAATAAAAGCCTAAACGCGCTTTTAATGACTAATAATAATGATAGTTAGTGTTGGTAGTTTCTTTACCATGAGAAGGGGCTTTACAGGTATTTATTAGCATTCTCAGGTGTTTGTTAGCTTTACAGATGTTGTCTTGATAACACTTTCCTTAAAGCATCTTGAGAGAAAGGGTGATGCATCTTTTTTTTTTTACTTTTTTTTTCGGGGGGGGGGGGGAAGGCAGGGCATTTGAGGTTAAGTGACTTGCCCAAGGTCACATGGCTAGTACGTGTTAAGTGTCTGAAGCCAGATTTGAACTCAGGTCTTCCTGACTCCAGGGTTAGTGCTCTATTCACTGTGCCACCTAGCCACCTCCTGATAAATCTTCTTTATAAAGATTTGGCAAACTCTTGCTTTTTTTTAAAAAAAGTTTCTTTTTTCATAAAATATGCATTTTTTTTCATGAGAATTCATTCTCTAGGCTGCCAATCCGATAAAGATACTTTTCTTCCTTAAGATTATAAATTAATAGTGTCAAAGTCAGATGATAAAATTTTAAAAGGAACAACTTAGTAAGTTTAAGTATTCTTCCTCGGAGTGGGAAAATAAAATTAGCAGAATTCATGTTTTCTAATTGGAAATTATTTCTTAGGGTTTTGTCAACAATTATTTGTACTAATGTTTGTGAAACATTTTGCAAACCTTAAAATGCTATCTATACAAATGTCTTTGATTCTTCACTGAGAGGTAGCATGTTGAAATTATCTCTTTAGAAATCACAGTACTAATATCTAGCATGTATATAACATGTGTATAAAATGCTCTCCATACTTTATCTCATTTGGTTATCTCACATTGACCTTGTGAAATTGGCACTTTTGTGCCCAGCCCATTTTAAAAATTGGGAAACTGAAGCAGACAGAGGCTGACTCGCCCAGGCTTACATAGCTAGTAAGCATCTGAGACTAGATTTGAATTTAGCTCTTCCTGACTCAATGTCCAGTGTTCTACCCAAGCTTTCTAGAAAGACCTGGGATCAAGCTGTCTCTGACACCTATTAACTATTGACCTTGGACAAGTCCCTTAAACTTTATAGTGCCCTAGGGAACCCTTTATTACTCTAAGTTGTAGAAAGTGACCTACATTGGTGGAGGTTAATTTCCTCATTTGGAATACTTTATGCCAGCGGTTCTCAACCTGTGGGTTATGTTCAATTTGTAATAATGAAAATACATCCTGCATATCAGATAGATTCATAACAGTAGCAAAATTACAGTTATGAAGTAGCAATGAAAATAATTTTATGGTTGGGGGGGTCACCACAACATGAAGAACTGTATGTATTAAAGGGTCCCAGCATTAGGAAGGTTTAGAACCACTGCTCTATGCCAATGAAATCACAGGTTTGCTCTGCTGTATACCTCTCATGTGATTAGTATGTTAATATAATCCCAGGTAAAGACCCCTAGGATTACATGTAGTTAGGGAAGTATTTTTAGTGCCTCTTTTTTAGAAATAAAATCAGATTTAATATTATGAAAGAAATAAGTTATTTTAAGTTATACAAGAGCTTTGAAAGATACTTGACTGATTAGAGCAGCGGTGGGAAACCTGCAGCCTTAAGACCACATGTGGCTCACTAGGTCCTCATACTGTTTGGATTCAGTCAAAAGGCCCCACTTGAGTCCCTACCTAGAGGGTCACATGTAGCCTTGAGGCCACAGGTTCCCTACCCCTGGACTAGAGCAAACATTCCTGAAATAAAAGATTAGTTAAAACCATTGCTGCATCCCTGTTACTTAATTGGACAGCTAATAGTTTATCTATAAGTAAATTCTTTAGAATTAGGTTGCTTCAAGAAAACTTGCATGTATTAGATTTACATAGCTAGAGGGTACTTGGATCTTCCTGGATTTCATAGTCAATATTTTCCTTGGTTAAGAATTGGTATAAAGGTTGAGGGCCTTCATATACTTATCCATAGCTAAAGCATAAAGGTCAGGGATAGAGCCTACCCCTTGCTCCCACCTGGTCCAGCATCTACCTTTTATAAAGAAAGGTTGTAATTTAGAGAAGGTTCAAAAGTGACTAAGCAGTCTTATCTCTTCTTAATACCAGAGTCTGTGTGCACAGACCACGGTCACTGGCATGATTTTCCCTAGATTCCTGACCAGCAGAGATTGAGTGCTGGCTAATTTTTTTGTTTTATATATAAGACAAATTTGTACCCGTGTAGTGGTAGATCCAACATCTACAGCTAGTTTAAGGGAGGGAGCAGGGACAGGAGATTTAGGGTCCACTTTTATGCTTTTCAATGGTGGCTTTAAATTGTGCTTCTGAGTCCAAGGTTAAAAAAGCAAAAGAAGAAACCCTTTCTACTATACGGGTGAGCATCATTTTGAAACAACAGTCCATGGGATAGGTATGTCCATCTCTAGGCAACTCTACCACAAAGATCAGACATGATCAAGAAGTGCTCAGGAAAAAGAGTTGGATGCCTTTTCTCATTATGTATCTATTACCATCTTATCTCCCTACAGTAGTTCAAAGTTCCTTATAAACTCTTGTTTTGTTTGTATATTGAAATGTTTGTTAAGTTCTTAATAAAAAAGAAAGAGAAAAGAAGAAGGAAGAAGAGAGAAGGAAGGAAGGAAAGAAGGGAGGGAGGGAGGAAGGAAGGAAGGAAGGAAGGAAGGAAGGAAGGAAGGAAGGAAGGAAAGGAAAGAAGGAGGGAGGGAGGGAGAAAAGCCAGGGGGAGACAGGCAGAAAAAAAGAAGGGAGGGAAGAAAGGAGGGAGACAGGAAGAGAGAAAAGAAGAAAGAGAGGGAAGGAGGACGGTTGCAGGCAGAAGACCTGGGCTCAAATTCAACTTTTGTCACTTAATGCCTTTGGGACATTCAGACAAACCACTTCTCTGGCATTGAACTTCCTTGTTTACTATAATTATTTTTAATGAGGATGTTGGACTTCTGAAATCTTTTTTATCTCTAAACCTATAAGCCTATAGAAGTGTGGTGAAGTGAATAGAGAGTTGGCCTCTTGGGAAGACCTGAGTTCAAGCAGCAAGTGAATAGTGGGGAAAATTCTGGGTTCCACATACAAGGAATATAGATGGTGAGGTAGATAAAGTGTTGGACCTGGAATTAGGAAGACCCGAATTTAGATCCATCCTCCCACTAGCTGTGTGACCCAAGGCAAGTCACTTAATCTCTGTCTGCCTCAGTTTCCTCATCTGAAAATGGACATAATAATAGAAAACACTTCTCACAGTTGTTGTGATGATAAAATGAGATTGATATTTGTGAAGTCCTTTGCAAATCTGAAAGTGCTATATTAGTGCTAGTTATCATTACTATTATTTTTCTAGAGAATGAAACAGAACAGAAATGGGCTAGAAAAAAGTGAGAAGAGGTTTAGCACATGGAAGTAGAGGCAGAATGGGAGAGATTTGAGATTTCACTGAGGAATGTGTGTGTGTGTGTGTGTGTATGTGTGTGTGTGTGTGGGTATGTGTGTGTGTGTGTGTTTAATATAGCCCAGGCATGAAAAAAGAAGGAAGACAAAGAGGAAAGAGTGGGAAGAATAAAGGTTTGGAAGAGGCAAAGGCAGAAAAGGGTAAAGAGAAAAGTCTATTGAGCTGCCAAGATCATTCCCAAACTTTCTTTGCCCAATGGAGCTCAGAGGATGCCCAGATAGTTGAAATCCACTGATATGGTCAGTTCTGTGTCATTGATCAGGAAGCTCAAATTTGTCCTTCATTTTTCATGCTTTATTTTTATCCCTCCATTTTATTTATTTTTATTTTGAGCTTAGCAATCACCAAATAAAGCCTGCATTTCTGTACGTGAGACTGTGTATTTATATTATAGTGAGCTCGTTTTCTTCTTAAGTGGATGATAAATTCAACATGTCATTTTCAAACCATCCAGTTCATTCTTCCTTCCATCTTTACACATTCTCTTTCAGTGGGAATTCAACAAGTTTCACCTTTTCTTATACTACTTTTTCCTTGTTCTTCTTCATATCCTGCGATATTTGATCACTTCTTAAACAATCATTCCCTGGGTTGCTGCCCAGTCTCCTATTGTCAGTTTCAGCATATACCAGGTGTCCTTTTCCCAGCTGGACATTGACTCTTGTGGCACATCCAAGATGATTTCCATTTTTTGCTGCTTCTAACTTGTAACCTAGAGATTTTCCCACCATACCCTGGTCCTGTCCCATAGGTCCATGGAGAAATCCTTCTGCGGGGAGAGAGGAGAGGAGAGAGGGGAGATGTCTCATGGATCATATAAAACTTCTGGTAGAAGGAGGAGGACATTCTTTTCCCTTTCAATTCAATAATTCATGAAGCATATAAATCTCACCTAGATGGACTGAACTGAAAGATATTTTCAAATTTCCCATTAATTATGTGAAATTTTTAAGGCATTGTTGTGTAGTAAATAGGGAACTAGCCTCTTGGGAAAACATGAATTCAAACCCTACCTCTCACAAACACTATCTATTCAACTTAGACAAGTCACTTATCTTCCCAGTGCTTTAGGCAACTTGTAAGCCTGTAAGATGTAGACCATGTGTCAACAAGCAATGGTTAAGAGATAGTCGCTTTAGGAGCTCCTTTAGCAATGAAATAACAAGTGTAGTTACCTATTGATAGCTATTTCAATATTGACGGAGACATATGTAATACACACACACACACATGTATATTCTGTGATTCTTGCCAGTTTGCAGATCTTTTTTGTATACAGTCATTTGAGTCTCACAATAACCCGGTTGTGTAAGTCTTGTTTATTTTTCATAAGAAAACTGAGACTCAGAGAGGTAATTGACTTGCTCATGGTTAGTGTCAGAGAGATTAGATTTGAATCCTAGACTTCCAGCATCCAAGACCACATCCTTTGCCGTAGACCATGTGGCTTCCTCATAGTATCATGGTGTCACCTTCCTTCAGAATTCAGTTCATTGGCAGCCATTCGGGCAATTTCTGGTTTCCTCTTCTTTGCCATAGGGGATGAGGCAATAGAACAACGTGATATAGACAGCAGGTAGCAGGAGGAGGGGGTTGGAAAGCAAAAGGGCTGTTATCTCATGGGCTAGGTGATTAGCCCTTGAATAATTGTGAGGGCACAGTGGTTATGCCGTTTTGGTCACTGAGTACCACCCAACAGATGGCTCACATTTGTCCCACATTGGGGAAGAAAAGATGACAAAATGTTCTTACCACTGAGGCTCCTTCAAGTTGCTCTCTGTTATAACTGGTCAAGTGGAGCTCGATTAACAGAAGACTGTGATCTCCTGATGGGCGACATCTGCCTTTTTATTTTATTTTTTAAAGAATGGGGACAAAATCTCATTTAGATGACATTTTTACTCACTGAAGTGTAGGAGATAGGGTCTGACCCTGACTCTGACAGCACCTAGTTAGATTTTAGGATGTGGTTGGCCTCAAAAACGTCAGTTAGTCTCAGTTTCTCAATCTGTATAATGGGAGAGTGACATGAGATGATGCCCAGGGTTCCTTCTGGTTCTGCTATTCTATGGTTCTCATAACAATTATTAGTTGCCCTCTAGAGCTACCTAAGGCCCTGGGGCCTCTATTTTAGGAAAAAAAATGGAAAATGTCTGATCACTGCCAATCATTTGCATCCTTGTGGGAATTTGAAGATGGTTATTATCATAGAGTTTGGGACTGTATGGGATTTTAAGGACCAGCTGGTCTGATTCCCTCATTTAAAAAAAAAAATCAGTATCTTTGTTTTAAAATCACCTACCTAGCCTAATGAAATCCTACCATCTCTGACTCTCAGAGAATCATCCTTATAATAAAAAAAAATTAACTTAAAAATAGTTCAGCAAAACTAAACATCAGCTCAACCAAGTCAAAAATTATAGGGATCCACACCCATAATCCCATGGTCCTGCACTTTTGCAAAGAGGGAAGAAAAGCTCCTGTTAATAGTCCTTTCTTAGGACCATTCTAGGTCATTATGATTTCACAACTTTCATTTTTGATTGATCTGTTGTTATTCTGTCTATTTCCATAGTTCTATTCCTGTTTTCCTGGGTTTGCTTCACTTTGCATCAGTTCTTCTAAGTCTTTTCATGTTTCTCTGTGTTCTTCATCTTTATTATTTCTTACACAACAGTAACCTTCTATCCCATTCATGTACCATGCATGAATGTGTTTGGCTGTTCACGAATCAATGAGTATCTTCCTTGTTTTTAGTTCTTTGCTACTATACAAAATTCTGCATAGTTTGGTGTATCTGGGACCTTCAAAAAATCATTAATTTCCTTGGGCTAACCCCTTCATGTTACGTTTATATTTGACAAGAAATTGAGCTTAGAGAATGATAGTGACTTGTCTAAGGTAATCCAAAAATCAAGTTAACAAAACCAGAACCTCTCTCTCTTCGCTCCCTCTGCTTTGCTCTCCTTCCACTTGGCATCCAGGTGAGAGGCAGCATGGTATAATGGATGGAGACCTGGGTTCCAGTTCTGCCTGGGAGGTTGAGGCAAGTCACTTGCCCTCTCTATGCTTACAGTGAGCAACACTCTAAGTGCTTATTTATAGACAAATTGCCAATCTGCATTACTGGAGGAGTCCCCATGCTGAGAATTCCCCATACTGATGACTTCAGAAGTCTAGACATTCCCCTTCCCCCGCTCTGCCAAGGACATTCTGATAGAGAACACATAGAGACTTTTCCAGTAATCAGTATTAATGGGTGAGGATATTGATGTGTGAGAGAATGATACTCAGCTCATAGAATTTTGGGTGCATTCTGTTAAAAAATGCCCTGGAACTTAACTCTCAATTTTGAGAATATGTGTGTGTGTTCTTGTGTGTGTGTGTGTATATGTGTACACATATATGTAATGTATATGTATGTATATGTATATATACATATGTATGTATGTACATGTTTCTGTGTGTGAATCTATCTTCCACAGATCAATAAACATTTGTCACATAATGACTTTGTCCCACACACCATGCTTGCTGCTGGGAATAAAAAGACAGAAATTGAAAGTCTCTGTCCTCAATTGTTCAATGGCCACGAGGAGGAGTTCCCATCTTCTATACTAGGACAGCTTGGTATGGTGGAGAGAACTCTGGTCTTAAAAATAGGCAAGATCTGGGTTTGAATCCTACCTCCAATACTTGAGTGGCATAAGCATAGGCATAATAAATAATTTAGTCTCCCCAAGCCTCAGCGTCCCCTTCTGTAAGATGAGAACAATATAGTCCCTACCAGCTACTTTGCCAGGGTCAAACAAAGCACATTGGAAGACTTTTAGCAGTACGGAAATGTTGGCTACCGCTGTTAGATTGGCTCTTTGCTAATTGCTGCCTCATGGCTCAGAAAGGGAATTTGTATGAAAGACCTGGGAACAGTGGGAGACTTTCAGGCCATATCAAAACCTGCACTTCCTTTTGCTATTTTCATGCTCCTTTATTCCCTTTCAGTTTCAGGCTCATTTTTCAGGAAATCGTCAGACTAACACAGCTGAAAGCTTTTCAGGTGAGGCAGGGAATTCCCAGAGCTTTGTTTCCCCACTGAGTAGAGGTGAGACCCTCTGGCCCAGCCTCCGGCACCTGGTCTGCTTGACTCACTTAGCCCTGGTTAGGAGAGGCACTGGGTAATTGCCTGGTATTTGAAAGCCTGGGACTCAGGTGAATCTTTTGCTCATCTTTTGTATTCTTTGTGGCAGGCCAGATTTGAACTCGACCCTGAGAAGCTTTGAGTTTATGGCAAGGCTCTAATTTAGAAACCCTTGACTTGTGAGTTACCGGCAGGTGTGAAGGGCCATCCTTTTGTCACGAGCAGACTACTTGCTGCCTCTGCCCCAATTCCTTTGCTATTAGGGTTTTCACCATCGCTATTAACAATGACCATGGTTGGAGTCGAACACTCCCCTTCCCATCCCTATGACCTCTGTTCAATCTTGGAGCTGGAACTCTTTCCTCTAAAAACTAAACCCAACTCCCAGCCCCTGAAGCCACAGAGCGGCCACAGTATCAGAGCCCAGGAAGGAGCTCCCTGAATAAGATCCAACTCCCATTGCTAGGGCAGAGGCAGATGTGGCCCTGATAACTAGAGTTGTAAGATTTCCCCCCTAGGAACACTTCTGTGTCCTGAAGAATAGTGATAATAGCACTTTGTTTTACAAATATTATCTCATTTTACCCTTACCATAACCCTGGGAGGTATGCACCATTATTGTCCCCATTTCACAGTTCAGGAAACTGAGGCAGAGAGAGGTTAGGAGACTTTGCCCAGGATCACACAACTAATAAGTGCCTGAGGTCAAATTTGAACCCAAGTCTTCCTGACTCCAGACCCAGTGCTCTAGCCAGGGTACCACCTAGCAATCTAAAAACTTGCTTAATTCTTAGTGCAGCTAAGTCTTGGGCTAGCCTGGGAATCTAAGCCACTGATGACAGCATTACTTCTGGAGGCAATGTTGTGAAGTAGAAACATCGTAAGCTTGGAATGCTCTGTCTCCTCACCTCTCCAAGATCCCTTCCCTCAGGACTCAGCTCAAACACCACCTTCCTCAAAGAAGCCTTGGTCAGTCTTCAGCTGCTAGAACCTTCCCTTCCAAGGGTACCCACTATCTCCTTCATATGTATCCATATGCATGTCATTTCCCCTGTTAGAATGCAAGCTTCTTACTCTGTGTTTGTATTCCTGGCACCTTGCATACAGTAAGCATTTAATAAATGCTTGTTGGTTGACTGATAGATTGCAAAATGAAGACAATAAATATGCTTTCTACCCCCAAAGAATTATTGTAAGGTTCAAGGGAGATTATATATAAAGCTCTTTTTAAACTATAAAGCACCAGATGACTGTGAATCATTGTTATTTTGTTAACTTCTGTTAATTTGTGAATTCCCAGACAACCTATCTATAGATAGGTTGGTTGTCTGGTGTGTAGATCAGTTTGGAACACAACCTGTTCCTAAGCTGGGGATCTGACTGCTTGTCATCCCAGGAGCCCTTTCACCTTGGAGATGCCTCTGCCCCTTCAGCCCACTCCTCTTATTGGTGAGTACCTATGTAGAGCTGCCATTTAGGGAGGTGTTCAAGCCAACCTGCTCCCTTCTTTGAGGCTTTGCTCCTGATTCTCTGGACTTTCCCACTTTCCCACCCCATGGGGCATTTCCTTCCCACTTCCTTTTGTTGGTTGTTTGCCTCCATTAGAATGTAAGATCCTTGAGGGCAGGGACTTGCTTTTTGCTTAATTCCCAGGACTTAGTACAGTCTGACCCATAGTAAACATTTCATAAATTCTTTATTGACCTATTATTCTAGAGGTAGAGAGAGGGGAGAAAAAGAGAGAGAGAGACAGAGGCAATTGAGTTGTGTCTGATATATGGCATCCTTGTACATATAATTTATTAGCCAAGTGGGATTTTTCCCCACGTGCATTTTGAGGGTACATTGCAAACAAAATCAACAAAATCAACACATGCTTCCACTTCCTCAGTCATCATTTAATGCATATTTCACAGTTAATAACAGAACCTTAGAGCAAGAGGAGACCTCAGAAACCATCTGAACTAACCAATATCTGAACAAGAATCTTCGCTAGAACATATTGTGCAAATGGTTATCCAGGTGCTACTTAAACGCCTCCAATATGAGGACCCCATTCTCTCAGGAGTCGCTAAGTACAGCCAGGAAGATCTGAGTTCAAATCGAGGTCTGTGTGATGCTAGGCAAGACTTCTCTGTGTCTTGTTTTCCTTATTCGTAAAATGAGATAATTGTAGCATCTAGCTCTCAGGGTTGTTGTGAGGAGGTGCATTTGGCCAACCTTAAAAGTGTTATGTAAATGCAACTTAGTATTATTAAGGAGCCTTCTGCTTTTGGACAGCTCTAACTGTTAGCTCTCCATCTCTCATCATTAGTGATTTGGAGAAGTCTTCCATGACAGTTTCCGATGCTTCTTTAGAGAATAAGGCTGCTCCTTATCCTTTGACCATGTATCAAATGTGGACAGCTGTAATGGTTAGGATGTTTCCCCTGAATCAAACCTAAAGGCTTTTTGTGACATCTGCCCATTGCTCTGGCCTTTGTGTCCAAACAGAACAACTTTTCCATGTGACACTCCTCCAGATCCTCAAGGGCTAAATCTTCTCTTTAGCATCTCCAGGTCCTTTAGTCTCATGTAGTAGGGGTTCAGGGTCTTTCACCATTTTTAAGACTGATATTCTTGGGGCATTTTGATTTTAATCCAGACCTCCTGGAAAACATAAAGTACACAGTAAAGACCTGTAAAATTTGACGAGTGACTTGAATAGCTTGGGTTGTTGGAAGGAAAAGGACATTACAAATTATAAACTATGATATAAATGTGATTTATGCTTCAGAGGAAATAAGTTCATTCCTTGTGATATGGTCTTGCAATTGAAAGGAACCTTAATGAGTTTAGTACTCAATCTTGCATGTAGGTGGAACTGCAGAATACTGAGATCAGGGAATGTAGACAGGGTGAAAGGCAGCTTAGAGACCATCAAGACCAGCAGTTCTCGGTCAAGTCAAGTCAATGAATAGTTATTAAAATCTTACTTTTTTTACATCTTGGACCTCTTTGGCAGTTGGGTGAAACCTATGAACCTCTTCTCAGAATCACATTTTTTAAAACATGAAATGAGATTACCAATGAAATCAATTCTATTGAAAAAACATTATCAATATTTCTTTTAAAAAAAACAACTTTGTGAACCCAGGCTAAGAACACTTTATCCAAGTCAATTCCCTTATTTTGTTATTGAAGACACTGAGGGCTAAGGAGTAGAAGGGACTCGCCTGTGTGCTTAAGAGAACATCCTTAGCCATAAACACCAGTTGAAGGGGAAAGCTACTGCCGGTGGAATGAAAGCTCTTTGATGGGATAGACTATGTTTCATTTTGTATTTGTAGCACCAGCACCCAACATAGTACTCAGCACACAGTAGGCTCTTAATACTCATTCAATTCAACAAACATTTATTAAGGACCTACTGTGTGTTGGGCACTATGTAAAGAGGTGGAGACTGATTGCTTGGTCAATTGATAGGACTAAAAATCAATCCTGAGCAAGGTTGGACCTTAGATGATGACATATGACCCTAATGGAATACTACTGATTTAAAAAAAAAAAACAAATATAGCATAACATCCATATCTGAGAGAGTTCTGCCAACTTCAAAGCAGCCTCCTCTTGAGGGTCATATTGGAAAGGAGGTCTGGCTGTTTGAGAGGAAAACCCATTGCTCATCTTGGTTTTCCTCAGTGACATGTAACTCAATCACTGCCAAGAAGGAAAAGCTCTTGTACCTTTTCCCAGTTCAGAAGGAGAAAGAGAGAGACAGAGAGAGACAGAGACAGAGACAGACAGAGACAGAGAGAGACAGAAAGAGAGAGAGACAGAGAGAAAGGGAGAGACAGAGAGAGACAGAGAGACAGAGACAGAGAGACAGAGAGACAGAGACAGAGAGACAGAGACAGAGAGAGAGACAGAGAGACAGAGACAGAGAGAGACAGAGAGAGAGAGAAAGAGAGAGAGAGAGGGAGAGAGACAGAGAGAGAGACAGAGAGAGACAGAGAGACAGAGAGAGACAGAGAGAGAGAGGGTGAGAAAGTTTCCTCGGAATGATCTTCATCTTTATTCATACATCCATGCAGATGAATTCAGAACATGTGGGTGGGGGGGTTTTGAAGAGGCTGCAGCACTTAGGTAACAGTTGTTACACCAATTGTGCAATGAGGAATCTATATCGACAGTTTTTAATTGTGGGATAAATCTGGTTTTCAAGGTTTTAAAAGCGCTATTAAATTTCCGAAAGCTCCAGGGTGTTTTCCTTGCCAGGGGTGTTAGTGTTTGTTGAGACAATAGTGTGGAGAAATCTGGGCCTCCAGGATGGGTTGTTCTAGAGCTGATCGCCAGAGGCTTGCTGGGTGAGCCCCACTTCCCCATTTTTTTCCAACTCAAGGGTTCTCCTGGTTTGTTAACTATGTAACTGTATTGTACTCAGTCAAAAAAATACAAGTGAAAAATACGGGTAAGACACATACACATTTCACAACTGGAGGAAAGATTGGCTTCTAGTAAAATCTATGGCAATTTTGTGAGTTGTGAGAAATAAAGGTTTGCTGCCCAACACAAAATTATGTTAGTTGCAGTAGGATTTCGGAGGACAACGTTTAAGGAAGTAGTGTGGTACAGTGGAAAGAGCCGAGATAGCAAAATCAGATAGACTTGGGTTCAAGATCCATCTCTGACCTGTGTGTCCTTGGTCTCAGTTTCCTCATCTGTAAGATGACAGAGTTGGACTAAATGGTTTCTGAGGTCCCTTCCAATTCTATGGCTAGGTTATTAAGACCTTTCTGGGCCACAGTTTCTTCATCTGTATGTAAAATGGAAGGTGGCTGGATTAGGCAATCTTTCCAATTCATGACAGCTTTTTTTTTCTAGTGTGTGTGTGGTGTGTGTGTGGTGTGTGTGGTGTGTGTGTATGTGTGTATGGTATGTGTGTGTGGTGTGTGCGTGTGTATGTGTGTGTGGTGTGTGTGGTGTGTGTATATGTGTGTGGTGTGTGTGTATGTGTGTGGTGTGTATGTGGTGTGTGTGTGGTGTGTGGTGTATGCGTGTGTATGTGTGTGTGGTGTGTGTGTGGTGTGTGTATGTGTGTGGTATATGTGTGGTGTGTGTAGGTGTGTGTATGTGCGTGTATGTGTGGTGTGTGTGTGTGTGGTGTGTGTGTGGTATGTATGTGTATGTGTGGTATGTGGTGTGTGTGTGTGGTGTGTATGTGTGTGTGGTGTGTATGTGTGTGTATGTGTGTGTGGTATGTGTGTGTATGTGTGTGTATGGTGTGTGTGTGGTATGTGGTGTGTGTGTATGTGTGTGTGGTGTGTATATGTGTGTGTGGTGTGTGTGTATGTGTGTGTATGTGTGTGTATGGTGTGTGTGTGTGTGGTGTGAGTGGTGTGTGTGGTGTGTGTGTGTGTGTGGTGTGTGCATATGTGTGTGTGTATGGTGTGTGTGTGTGTTGTGTGTGTATGTGTGTGTTGTGTGTGTATGTGTGTGTTGTGTGTGTGCTGTGTGTGTATGTGTGTGTGTGGTGTGTGTGTGTGTGTGTGTGTGGTGTGTGTGGTGTGTGTGTATGTGTATGTGTGTAGATGTGTGTGTGTCTTTGGTTTCTAGCACGCCTTGCCCATCGTAGATGTTTAATAAGTGTTTGCTGAACTGGATTACATTAGTTCATTGACATGGCAAAGTGGAAATTATAAGCTACAACTGGTTTCCAGGAATTCCCCCATTGTCACAATGGCCTTATTTTTTCAAAAATAAAATCTTTTTCCTCCCTTTGTTTCGTCTTTTCTCTATCATGGGAGCTAAGCAGGAAGATCAGACTCTGCTGGCAGAAACTCCTTCTCTGACTATGAATATTAAGGAAGAAAGAGAAAGAAAAGCAGATGAGCGAAGGCCAACCAGGCCACCGACTCTGTCCAGCCAGAGACATGCTCTTCCACACCTGGAGTCCCCTGCATTTCTTCTCTGGGGACTTGCTTGTGGCTTAGATTATCCCTGAGCCCTTCCCCCCTCTGCAGTCTCCTTACACCTTAGGGCTACCCTCCCACCTCCCGCATACTCTGCACTCCAGGGACACTTGCCTTCTTGTTCTTCACACAAGAACCCATTTCCGGACTCTGGGCATTGTCTCTAGCTGTCTCCCATGCATCCAGTGTTCTTCCTCCTCATCCTCCTTCCTAGTTTTACTGACTTAAGTCTCAACTAAAACCCCATCTTCTACAGGAAGACTTTCCCTTTCCTTCAGGTGACTTCCTTCCACTGATCGTCGCCAGTTTATCCCGTCTATAGTTTTTTTGTCCATGTTTGTCTCCCCCAATTAGATTGGGAGCTCCTTCAGAGATGGGGCTTTTCCTTGTACAAGGCTTGCAAAATGCTTGGCACATAGTCGGCTTTGGTAAATGCTTACTGACTGGTTGTAGACTTTAAGATCCTTTTCAAACCAAGTCAACTATCATTTACTAAGCACCTACTACATACTAGTCATTGTGTCAAACCCTGGGGCTACAAAGAAAGTCAAACCATTACTCTAAAAATCCATAATCTGCTGAAGTAAGTTACAGGAAGGAAATGGTCACAAAGAGCGGCTTTGTGAGTCAGGCAGGGACAGAGCATGTCTATCAGGTACACCAAGACTGACATATTTGAGTCCTGTCACACTCTGCCCTGATCAGAGTACATCTGAGCTATTATTCTGCTTCCTTCCTTCCTTCCTTCCTTCCTTCCTTCCTTCCTTCCTTCCTTCCTTCCTTCCTTCTTTCCTTCCTTCCTTCCTTCCTTCCTTCCTTCCTTCCTTCCTTACTTCCTTCCTTCCCTCCTTCCTTCCTTCCATCCTTCCTTCCTTCTTCCTTCCTTTCTTACTTCTTTGGCAATCAGGGTTAAGTGACTTGCCCAGGGTCACATAGCTAGCAAGTGTCTGAGACTGGGAATGAATTTAGGTCCTCCTGACTCCAGGGCCAGTGCTCTATCCACTGTGCCCACCTAGCTGCCTCTATTATGCTCAGTTCTGCCATGGTTTAGGAAAGACATTGTTAGATTGGGAGGTGTCCAGAGAAGGGCAGCTAGGATAGTGAAGGGTCCTAAGAATATGTCACATGAGGCTCAACTGAAGAAACTAGAGACATTTGGCCGGAAAAGAGAAGGCATGAGGTTAGGGTGGAGGGGTCCTGTAATCATATTTGAAGTCCTGTTTTGTGGAAGAGGGATTAGAGTTGATATTCTTGGCTCCAGGCGGAATAACCATGAGCAATTGCCTTAAGACACATCTTCCCAACTTCTCCATCCCAGAGTGAGGTGAACTTCCTTAAGAAGTAATGAGCTCTCCTTCACTGGCGGGGGTGGGGTGAGTCTTCCAGGAAAATCTCCATGACATTTACTGGGTATAGGAGATTCTTCAGTTCTCTCTTGGGTTATATGACCTTGGAAGAGCCTTGCAACCTACGATGCTGCAATGATGTGATTGGCTGCCTGTATGTAGACTCATCCATCCTGGAATCTCCTGCTAATCTCATACCATAACATAGGCATTCTTAATCTGGTGGTGGTGGTGGTGGTGTGTGTGTGTAGGTATATGTATAAACAAACATGTATTTGTGTGCATGTGTATACATACATACATATATCTGTGTATGTATGCATATCTTATATTGTATATATGGTATCTCATATATAAACATATATACACATATATTCTCTATACCAGATACAGATTTTTGATCCCTGTATTTTATTATAATTATATAGATATTTCAATATAATTTTCATTGGTATTTTATATCTTTAAAAACATGTTCTGAGAGAGGGTCTATAGACTTTATCTAATTGCCCAAGGAGTCCATGATATAAAAAGGGAAAACCCTTTTTGAGTCATTTTTTGTCATGTCTGAAATCCATTTGGGGTTTTCTTGGCAAAGATACAGAGTGGTTTGCCATTTCCTTTTCTTTTTTTTTGGCCATTTCCTTTTCCAGCTCATTTTACAGATGGGAAAACTGAGGCAAACAGGGAAAAATGACTTGACCAGGGCCTCATGGCTAGTAAGTATCTAAGGCTGAATTTGAACTCAGGTTCTCCTGACTCCAGGGCCGGCTCTATCTATTCTCCAGTGAGAGAATGTATTTAAAGTACTTTATAAATATCTGGTCTAGGCAGTATGAACCATTTGTTTAGAAGAGCATGGGTGTATCCTCCACACTTACATAGTAGGTGTTGACTTGACTCACATGCTTCTGATTGCAGTCAGGGGACATATGGTGTGTATGTACGACGGTTTCTCTCGTCCTGCTGACAAATGCTGGCTATCCTGGCATAACCGGCTGGAGCCATGTAGACTGTCTCATCTTTGTGATGGAGTTATACAGAAGCCTCAGCAAAAACCCACTGAGCACCCTTCATTTGCCCAGGCTGACATGACGTGACGCTAGTGAGTTACTGGCCTCGAAGAATGCCATAGGACCTGTTCCAAGCAGCAGTTTTCAGTAATGCCATATTGGCAAGCAATGCACTGAATTCATGTTGGCTTTTGCTAATGCATACAGCAGCTTTCTGTAGCAACAGAGCTCAGGCAAAAGTGTTCGAGAGAGTAGTTAAATGGGGGAGGGGAAGAGAGGGTTAGTGTGATAATGACACTTAAATTGATCTTGAAGGATCTGGGTTCCAGTGCTGGTTCTAATGCTTCCTAACTCATGTGTCTTTGTTCAAGTCACTTGACTTTTATGTCCCAGTTTCCTCATCTGTAAAATGGTGAGGATGATATTCACACGGCGGCCTCTTTAAAGAATTGTTGGGAAGAAAGTCTTTTGTAAGCCTTAAATTATTACGTAAATGTGAGCTATTGTTTCAAAGTAGAAGAAAGACTTGTAGTCATTTGAGTGGGGAAGGGGGAGGGGAGAGACCTATGATAGAAATTTTATTGATGCAGATGAACAATTTACAGGTCTAGAGAGTTTTCTGCTCCATGGAAAAGCTGAATGACTTGTCCAGGGTCACACAGCTAGTGAGTGTCTGAGGCTGGATTTGAATTCAGGTTTTCCTGACTCCAGGTTTGGTGCTCTATCCATGACTGCTAGTGTCTCATGGGATTTGAATTCAAGTCCACCTGACTCCAATTTTATGAGTTCATCCAGTCCCGTCGTCCTTCCATTTTACATATAAAATTTGGGCTCATTGAGGGTAAGTGACTTAACCCTAGTCACACAGAGACAGTATTTGAACCAAGGTCTTTTGACTTCAAAGCTTTGATGAAAGCTTAATACATTTCTTAGTACACTGGAGGCATCCAATGCCTTTCCTAGGCTGTTTTTTTCCTATTGTCTTTGGAGCTTCATCTGGCTAATTCCATCTGTCTGCAGTACTTGAATTCACCCCAAAGTCTCCAGTGGTGAGAAAATTCTCTTCTTTTGAATCTGGTCAAGTTTCCATGGATGGGAATCATTTTCATATTAAGCCTGTGGGATTTTGGAAACACAAGGCTGATCTTGCCAAGAGGAAACTGGCACCCAGCATCTCTTCTGTGGGCACATCCTCCAGTCCAGATCGTTCAACATTGAAACAATATTCACCCACTATAGGATTGCCTTGTTGAAGATTTAAGTCCCATGACCATTGCCATGACAAGTTGGACTTCTGAGAAATTTTCAGCAGTCTTCATGGTTCTTACCAAGCAGACGGTGCCTGCTGGGGCTCAGTTCCTAGACAATCACAGTTTCCTCTGTTCCTTTGGAGACAACAAAGCTTATGATGAAAAGTGATGAAGTGAAGTCAGGCTGATAATGGGTTGCCACATGCTCCTGGAAAGCAGTGTGTGTGTGTGTGTGTGTGTGTGTGTGTGTGTGTGTGTGTGTGTGTGGTGTGTGGTGTGTGTGTACCTGGGTGGAAATTTTTCAAACTTTGAGACATAAGATATTTTCAGATTTAAATCATGATGTAGCATGTTGCCTTTGAAAAGCACTTGATTTAAATTGTGGAGGAAATTTCAGAAATCACAATGCATTATGCGTGTTGCTGGGGAAAAAATGTATAAAGAGACTTGAAGTCCCCTCTGCTGGAAGCTGAGCCATTCAGAGGACAGCTCCCTTTAGAGACATTCCACTCAAAGCTCCCCATTCACCATTATATGCCCCCTCCTAGCTCCATGATCAGATGGAGTAATCTTTTCATTTTAAAAAGGAAATGGAAAAAAGCTTCCTTTTGGTCTGTTGTTTTAAATAGAAATTGACATACAGCTTTCTAGAAAAGGAAATTTACTATTTAATTTCAGAAAGTCACTTTGTCATATAGTCGCAAAGACAAAAGTCATCCCCTCCAAAACTCTATGTAATAACCCATCAATGATACTGACTTCTCTGAAAGGAAGCTGGTGTTTTGTAGATGTAGGACCACAGCTTACCACAAGAGACCTCAGAGATCATCTGCTTGCCTCCCATCCCTCATTTTGCAGATGTCCTGATATGTTGAAGGGCTTGCCTGGGTTCACACAGTTAAACGTAGAGCTGATATTTGAACCCAGAACAATCAATCGCTCCATCAGCAAACATTTCTTAAGCATCACTGTTTGCTAGATGGGCACTGTGTAAGGTGCTGGGGATGTGAAAAGAGACATGCAGTAGTCACTGCCCTCTGAGAGTTTACACTTAACAACCATCCCTTCCCCAGTCCAGCACTTTGGACACTATGCTAGGTGCCATCTTGTCTGCCTGTTTATATACAAACAGAACCAAACTGGGGCCATCTCAAGAGATGAAGCTTCTGTGTTCACAAGTGCGCAAAGAAGCATCTTGAAGAATCTGCATTTTAAAAGTTTCCCCAACCAGATTTTATCTGTGTATGTGTGTGAGCACTTATTAAGTGCCTACCAGGCACTATGTTAAATACTGGGGACATAAGAAAAGGCCAAACATAACCCCTATTCCTGAGGAGCTCGCAGTCAAAGGGGGGAGACAACATGAAAACGTCAATGCACAAATACGATGCAGATAAATGGGGGGATCAGTAAAGTGAAGGGATGAGTGAGGAGGCACCCCAGGGGGAAGGAACCAGGGAGGACTGGGAATTGTGAAAGCCAGGAGGATGGAAGTTCTAGGCAGGGGGTGGGCATGGGGTTAGGAAGCCAGAGAAAATGGTGGCAATTAGGAGAGGGCGTGCTGAAAGAGGCTGGTGTCACTTGGATTCATGTATGTATGTATGTATGTATGTATGTGTGTGTGTGTGTGTGTGCGTGTGTGTGTGTGTGTGTGTGTGTGTGTGTGTGTGTGTGTGTGGGCCCACGTGCGCATGCACACACCCGCACACACCTATCTCAAAATCACCACGGGACCTAGAATAATTACCTGAGTCCATCTTCCCCTTTACTTGCTTATTTTGGACTGGACCCATATCGTGTCTGTGAGGGGAATTCCCTGTAGGAAACTGCCTTTACAGATCATCCCCCTCTCTGCAGATTCAGGCTGAGAGATATACCCAGCGGCACTGAGAGGGCCCTGCCCAGGGTCACCATGCCAGGATGTGTCTGGGGCAGGATTTGAACCTTGGACTTCTGACTCTACCGCTAGCTCTTTATCCCTGAAGTCTCCCTCTAACTGTCATTAACCTATGTTCTCTGGGCTTTCTCCTCCTTGCTGCATCTAACTAAGAAAGACCATTCCCTTTAGCACGTTGTACAGTCTCTTTTTAAAGGTACATGGAGTGTCTTGGGGAACTTTATTAAGATGAAGTGAATTAAATAAGCCTGAATGTTCATTTGTTATCACAGCCTGAGAACCATGCACACATCACGCAGCATGGTAGGAGCTCCACCAGGGTAAAGGAGATATGGTCATACATAGATTATGTATGTGTGTGTGGGGCATATATAGAGAGTGTGATATAAGATATAGATATATACATATATGGGTTATACATATACACGTATACACATGTGTATCTATATGTATAAGGGTCTATGTGTGTGCATGCACAGAGGGCATGTATTGGTTGTAACTATATCTTATACACGCACATATGTGTGTGTGTTTATGAGTGTATATACGTGCACAGCCTATGTGTGTATATGTTATGTGTGTAGATGAGTGTGTACACGTGTATGTAATGAGTGAGAGACAACAGAGGGTGAAATAACGTTAATGATTAATAGTGACACCCAATAATAGCCGCCGTGACAATAATGGCTGACACATCGGTCTTTAAAGTCGGCTAAACCCTCGGACACTGTCATCCCATTTGCTCCTCCCGGTAACTGAGGTTCACAGACGGTAATAATTAATAACCAACATTTATGGAGCACTTTTAGAAAGTACTTTACAAATACCATCTCATTTAATCTTAAAAATAGCCCTGGAAGGAAGGGGCTATTACCCCCACTTTGCAGCTGAGGAAACTGAGGAAGACAAGGGTTATGTGACTTATCCTGGATAGCATAGCTGAGCAGTGTCTGAGGCTGGATTTGAACTCAGTTCTTTCTGACTCCAGATCCAGTCTTCTATCCACTGTGCCACCTGGCTGTAAGTAGAGTGACTTGCCTTAGGTCATATAGCTGTTAAATGTCTGAGGTAGGATTTGAACATGGGTCCTTGGCTCAGGAAGGCCTGAGTTAAAATCCAGCCTCAGGCAATTAACTAGCTGTGTGACCTTGGGTGAGTCACTTAACCCTGTTTGCCTCAGTTTCCTCATCTGTAAAATGAGATGGAGAAGGAAATGGCAAATATTTGCCAAGAAAACCTGGGATTTCAAAGAGTTGGACATGGCTGAATAACACAAAAATTTCCTTGATTCCAAGTCCACCAGTTTTTCTTTCCATTCTACCTCCCTGCAATGCTAAATCCACTCTGACATAGTCATAGATGGGTCTATTCCTTTGCTGCCAATGGGAGGGTAGCTCACTAGGAGTGAGCATCTCTTAGAGAGAATCATGGGTGGTTGTTCTTTCCAGTCATTTCCTCACCTTGAGAGCATTCTTCATTAAGAGCGGAATGAGTCTGGGATAACTCGGGGGAGATGATAAATCCATGAGCAGAACTGATTTGTGATTAACTCACTGCAGTGATGACAGCCTTTAAATTAAAAACAATAAGTTTTCTCCCTGGGAGAAGCACAGATCTCTACCTTAGACTTTCATGTGATTTCTGCCTATCTAGGAGTCAGGACAGGCACATTTTAGGTTGCTGCTATCAAAAGCCCTCTAGGGTTTTTCCCCTTCTTCTTCCCCAGCCGACACCTCCGCTGATAACAAGCTTCCCCCCTGGACCTTATAAACATTCTATTCACTCAGTCTCTAGCTGGACACCATGTTGGTTTATATAGTTACTCTTTTTTAATTTTTGCTTTTTTTTTGGGAGGGCAATTGGGTTAAGTGACTTGCCCAAAGTCACACGGCTAGTTTTTGTGTTAAGTGTCTGAGGCCAGATTTGAACTCAGGTCTTCCTGACTCCAGTGCCAGTGCTCTATTCACTGCGCCACCTAGCCGCCCCTATAGTTATTCTGATATGTGCTATATCCATCTATTAGACTATAAACTCCATCAGGGCAGGGGTGGGGTCTAAACTCAGCATCTTCCTTATGATCTCTAGAGTTCTGCAAACAACTGGCACTGAATTAATGTTTACTGAATTAAAATCTAGTCCACCCAAGATTTTAAGTGCCTACTGTGTGCAAGTCTCTGTGAATTGAATTGAACAAGATAAAAAACAAGGCAGGTTATAAGTATCCAGTGATTAGTGATGTTCCAAATAAGGGTTCGAGAAAAGGAGAGATGCTTGTGGGCTGGGCTGGGTGGAAAAGGCTTATGCTGTGAACTGAAGGATGGGCAGAAGTCACTGAAGGTGATTGTGCGGGGCCCAGGAGGGGACAGCAGAATGAATCCTGGCGCTTGAGTCTGATGAGTGATAGGGTGATGGGAGCAGGGACTGAGAGACAGAAGGAGCCTCTGTGGCATCTAGTGTCATATGTTATCAGCAGAGGCCCATAGACACTAAGTGGTTTACACCAGGTAGTATCAGAGCAATCTGGCAGTCACTCAGATTGTTTGTTGTGATTGACAGGTAGCAAAAGTGAAACTGAAGTCAAGGCCTGAGTTCAAATCCTACCTCAGGCATTTACTTGTTTTGTGACCCTGGGAGAGTAAATCTGGCCTCTCTGGGCCTTACTTTCCTTTTCTGTGATATGGGGATGATAATACCATCTTCCTCCCAGGACTGGTGTGACCCTCAATAGAGCTTTGTGCTGGGTGTATTGAAAACCTTAACGGGCTATGTCAATGGGAACTATTATTATTTAGAGCTAAGAAGGCTCTATATGATGTCATCTGTAAGATAATTTAGTCCAACCATCTCACATTATAAGTAACAAAATGGATACTGAACTATCTGAAGTGACTTCCCCAATGTCACAAGCAGATCTGGAATTGGAAATCAAATCCAGGGTGCCTCCTATCCTTGTCCCCTTTCTTTCAACCTGAATCTTGGATTTTTCTAAAATATATATAAGATTGTCCTAATTCTCTCTCTCTCATCCTTCCTTCTCTCTCTCTCTCTTTTTCTCATTCTTTCTCTCATTCTCTCTCTCTCATTCTCTCTTTCTCTCATTCTCTCTCTCTCATTCTCTCTTTCTTTCTCTCTCTCTCTCTCTCTCTCTCACACACACACACACACACACACTTTACTTGGAATTTGAAGACCTCGTCTGAGCATGGAGAATTAAAGGATGTGAGTTAATTAAAGAAGGCTCAGGATGGTCCCTCAGTGCTAATGTCAGAGACAGGGAAGAAGCCAGATCCCTCTCCAGGCATTCAGCTTGATTCATGGTTTTCTCTAACAAGTCTTGGAGGATGATGGCTCATCTTGGGGTGCTCTGCTCTGGATTCCCTGCTGCTTCTGGAAGGGGGATCTCTCCTCCCCTTCCACTCTGGCCCAGCATTATCTGAGAATGAAGGTGTTTGGGATCCTGTCCATTTTTTCCCCTTTTGGTTGTCTCTCTTAGTTCTACACCTGTTCCCGATAGCATATGCTGCTGGGAGATGTCAGATACAGCAGCACAGCTGTGAACTTGGGAAGGAAGAGAGAGAGGGAGGGAGAGGGAGAGGGAGTGACGGAAGGAAAAGCAATTGAAAACGAGGGAAGAAAGTGAGTAAAAGAGAGAGAATCATCTGGGTAGCTCCAGCTCCTACAGGGGCAGAGGAAATCTTGTAATTCACATTAAAAAAGTTTTAATTGATAGATTTGTTTCCATATCACCTTCATTTTCAAACATATCCTCCCCCATCCTGAAAGCCATCCTTTTGTAAAACACAGAACACAAATAGAAAGGGTGAGGTAGGGAAGGAGTCCTAAATGTATGAGGTTATAAGTATAAAATGGGTTTGAATCCAGACTTAATTGCTGTCTACCCAAATGACTTTGGGCATGTGCTCCTTCACCACACTGGGCCTCATTCCCCATGTGAAAAAGAAGAGGCTGAATGATTTCTAAGGTTCCAGTTTCTAGTTCCAAAGGCAGAGTTCTTTAGTCCAAATGCTGCCACAGATACTTTCTTAAACCTAAGAGGCCTTGGACAAGTCATGACTTGCATGGGCAAGGGGGTCTCCTAGAACCAATTCCAGTTGGAGAATAAAATTTTGGTGGCTAAAGTGATTAACAATCAGTTTAACAATATGTTTGCATGATTGCACATGAGTAACCAATGTCAAATTGCTTACTGTTCCAGGGAGGCAGGAGGTAAGGGGCGGGGTGAGAAAATTTGGAATTCAAACTAAAAAAATGTGAATGTTAAAAATTATTTTACATGCAATTGGGAAAATATTATTTAAAAAAGAATCAATTTAACAACCGCTCAGTGGTTAAATTTTCACTGATACACCTCAGAAACCCATAGCCAAACCGGGGCTTTATTTATTGTTTCGTTGACTGTCTAGACTGAAGAAGGTACTAATGATACAGATTAAACCGAGGAGTCGGGGCATATATCTCCCCCCTCCCCCACCTTATGACCCAGTCCCCAGAACAGCCCAATATCACTGCATAAACATTGCTGGAGCTCAGTGGGAATGCCCTGAAGTGGAAGGCCTGGAGATCGTAGGCTAATACTTAATAATAACTGGAACTTCTATCATGCTCTAAGGCATGCAGAGTGCTTTGCATCCCACAGTAACCCTGTGCATGGAGCTCAGTTTCTCCCCCTGGAACATGAGGACACTGGGCCAGATGGCTCTGAGATGCCTTTCAAGCTCTGAAAACATGATCTACCTTCTCCCATTCATCATCAAAGAGAACCTTCACATCACTCTTGACTGGTGTATGCTTGGAGTTGGACCATTAAAAAAAAATCAGAAATATGGAGAGGGAAAAAAACCCTAACCTCAACCCCTTTAGAGGGGGCTATCATGTTCGAGGATTATCCAAGAGAGAACAACAAGGGAAGAAGATATGAGAACATAGGAGACACAGTGGATTTCCCCCAAACAGAATGTAACCTTGAAGGCGGGGATCATTCTATTTTGTCACATCTTCATAGTGCCTAGCACTGTACCTGAAGCCCAGTTTATTGTTGCTGTTCACCTGTTTCAATTGTGTCTCCCTCATCATGACCCCGTTTGGGGTTTTCTTGGCAGAGATACTGGAATGTCTTGCCATATACTTCTTCAGCTTATTTTGAAGATGGGGAAACTGAGGCAAACAGGGTGAAGTGACTCACCCAGGGTCACACAGCTAGTAAGTGTCTGTGTCCAGATTTGAACTCAGGAATATGAGTCTTCCTGCCTGCAGGCCCCATGCTCTATACACTGCAACAACTAACTGTCCTCAAAAATGCTTATTGATTTGATGCTGATTGATTTGAAGATGGAAAAGCTGAGTCACAGGTGAGGAATCTGCAGCCTCAAGACCACAGTGGCCTTCTAGGCCCTCAAGTGCAGCCTTTTGACTGAATCCAAACTCCACAGAACAAACCCCCTTAATAGAAGGATTTGTTCTGTAAAACTTGGACTCAGTCAAAAGGCCACATCTGAGCACCTAGAGGGCCACATGTGGCCTTGAGGTCATAGGTTCCTCATCCCTGCCTGCTAGTCCAGAGGGGCTGGACTAGAAACAGGGAATTGAGAACAACGAAATAAAACACCAATTAAAAAAATGAATGATGGGATATTAACATTATAGACACGTGTAGAAAGAAAAAGGCATAGCAGGAAAAAAGATGATAACAAGATGAAAAGTCCTTAAGTCGTGGGATTACAAACCACCAGATATTTTTCCTGCTAGGCTTTGAGAATCCTCTTTTACTGAAATGCAGCTTCCCCTTCAATGGATGGTTGGCCCATTCAGACTCTCAGCTCAGCTGACCTGGGATTCTTCAACCTGATTCTCCATGATGTCCTGATTCTCTGTCATAATCTATAGACAGGCCCCCAAAACACTGCAGGTTTGGGATTTCAAAATATTCCTGGAGGGGCCTCTGTACACACATGAGTTTAAAGGCTCTCAGAATTGGTGACAAATGCCATTAGTCTTTTTGTTTTGGAGAGAGAATCTGACATCTTGTCCCTACTGATTTTAAGCCTTCTTCATGGGTCTGGAAGTTGCAGCTGCTGGATTGAAGACTTGCATGGAGGGAAATTGGCAGTGTCCTTTAGCCAACACTAGGCTTACCTGACATCTCACCAAGATTTTAAGACATTGGATGATGCAGCGAGTTTGAGGTTTTTAAATCTCTGTCTGTGTTGAGGCATTTCGTTTGGCTGGGGGTGAGACCGTTACACAAATGATTGGATGTTAAACTGTTGTGGTTTTTTTTAGAACAGATGCATGCATGAATGTGGATGCCAGGCCCTTGCCTATGGTGTTCCCAAAATCTCATGTTATTTTTTTAAATTCAAACTTAAATTTTGGATCTGTGCCTGTAATTTTTACCAGTGAAAGGAACTCCCTGTGGTGAAATTCTCTCCACCAATGCAGATCAATTAGTCATTCAGTAATCATTTTTAAAGAATTCATTATGTACCTATTATGGCAGCTAGTAGATACAACACTAGGTCCTAGAGTCAGGAAAACCTGAGTTTAAATCTGGCCTCAGACATTTAATAGCTGTGTGACCTTGGGCAATTCACTTTAACTTCAGTTTCCTCATCTCTAGAATGGGGATAACCACGGCACCTGCCTGCCAGGGTTGCTGTAAGGATCAGAAGATATAATATTCACAAAAGTGCTCGGTACATAGTAGGTGCTTTATAAATATTTATTCTCTCTCCTTACCCATCAGGGTGGGACTATGCCAGTCACAGATGAAACACCCTTTCCCTCAAGGACTTCCTGTTTTATTGGGGAAAACAATCTGCAGTCATATACACATACATGCACACACGCATGCATACATACATGCATGCATGCATGCAAACACATGCACACATACATACATTCCACATATATACACATACAGACATGTGGATTCATATGTATCTGTATAAATGCATGCATATGTATGCATATATACATATGCAAACATAATAAAAATATATGTAAATATATAACAAATATATATATTAAAAGTCTAGACCAAATAAGGGACAGGGCATATGATTTCACTGGTACAGGGAACCCTTGGAAGAGGAAAGTCTTTACCAATATAGGTAGCGTCTTCTCTGCAATTTAGTCTTAGAAAGTGGTCTGGAGCATGCAGAAGTTACAGAGCTGCCCAGGTCATGCAGCTGCATGAGTCAGAGGCTGGACTGCAACCTGGGTCTTGCTGCTTTGAGGCTGGCTGTCTCTACTATACCATGCCAACTCTAGACCAGGGAGTTTTAGCCTGCAATACACAGAAGGAATTCATGGATACATTTCAGAGGGGCTGGACCGTAAATAATTATATCTTTATTTCAACATAATTGATTTCCTTTGTGATTTCATGTATTTTATTTTACGTATTTAAAAACACCATCCTGGCAAGGGATCCGTATGAACTGCCAAAGTGGTCCATAATGCAAGAACTCAAGAACCCCTTAGGCCAGGGATGGGGAACCTGCGGCCCTGAAGTCCCACGTGGCCCTTTAGGTCTTCAAGTGTGGCCGTTCTTTCTTCAGTCAAAGGGCAGAACTTGAGGACCTAGAGGTCCACACGTGGCCTTGAGGCTGCAGGTGTCCCACCCCTGTCTCAGACTAAATAAGTATGAACAAAATAATCCAGTATTTATTGGAGCAGTAGCAGCTGGGGATGAATCAGCTTATACTTGTCAGAGGCAAGACCTGAACCCAGGTCTTTCTGGCGTGTTGGGTAGCCCTCTCTCAGCTACCCGATGGACCATACTGCCTCTCAGTATGTTTATCACTTGCTTATTAATGACATTAATGAAACATGCCATCTTGAATCTGGTGGCCAGCCAAATCCATGGCGGCCATTTGTTTTCTTGAGAGGGGAAGCATGTTGCCTCCTGGGTATAGATTTCTAGAAGATGGTTTTCCTTGCCTATACCCGGTGCTTCCATATGGCCATTTTCTCCATCTCTAATTAACAAGCTAAAATAACCTTCCCAGCACATTCCACCCAAGCATGGACCTCATCCAAGGGTTGGCTGGAGAGGAATGATGGATTCCAGTTCCCAGGGCTCTGTTTCTGATGAGATAAACAAGCATGTAATAAGATCTTGATTTAAAGCCACCACAGACTTGAGGTAGCCTGGAATTAAAAATAAAATAAGACAATAAAGCAAACATGTTGTACCTCGGCACCACGGGGCCAGGCCCTGCCCCCAGTATCACTTCTGAAATGATAGCCTGTTGCATCGCTGAATTAGCGGCTTCAATCATCCGCGGCTGACTTCGTCAAACAGGGATGGGTCACGTTTCCCCACTGAGAGGTTTGTTTCAGTCCCCTGTTTGCCAGCTTCTGTCTTGGGAGCTTCTTAAAACCCCCATGAAGAGCAGCATCCAAGGATCACAGGATCTCTATTTTAAACATGAAACATGATGAGGGTAAGAAATTCACTCAAGGCCAGATTTTGGCTGAGTTCATCCTGAAGTCTCATCCCTTACCCTATACGTCTCAGAGGAAAGACACAGCATCTCTCGTTTTGCCTTCAGAAAAAAATCTCCCATCTCCCATTTAGCACTTGTTCCAGCCCCCCACCCTCAAATATTTGCTGCTAATGTTTTTAATGGGGCATCATTGCGAAGATGATACAATTAGTGAAATAATTAATGTGTTTCATTAATTAACAATTAATAACAGCATTTATATAGAGTGTTAAAGGTTTGCAAAGCACTTCACAAATGTTATCTGATTTTGTGCGCATAACAATCCTGGGAGGTGGGGGTTATTATTATTGTTCCCCATTTTACAGCTGGGAAAATGGAGGAAGGCAGAACTTAAGTGATTTGCCCAGGGTCACACAGTTATTAAGTATCTGAAGTTGGATTTGAACTCAAGTCTTCCTGGTTCTAGCTTTAGGCTTCTATCCATCAGGCCACCTAACTGTATTTATGACAATACAATTCCTGCTGTTAATTTGTATATCCTAGAGGGCCAGATTGAAGGTTTAGAGCTAGCAGGAAACTTAAAGGACTTCACTCCAGCTCCTTCATTTTATAGATAAGGAAACAGAGGCTCAGAGTGGGAAAAGACTTACCCAAGATCACATAAATATATGGAAGAGCCAAGGTTCTTATTGGGACCTCAGCGTTTGGACTCCATGCCCTTTCCACTGTTTTGTGTTGGGTTTAGACTGGCTGCATGGGAGGTGGGGATGGGAAGCCCAGGCAGAGACACCCCCTCTGTCCTGGACTAGAGATGGGAGCCTGGATGTTGGGAACAGTAACCAGGGATTGGGATGTGAGTCTGAGAGAGAGAGAGAGACAGAAAGACAGAGAGAGACAGAGAGACAGAGAGAGAGACAGACGGACGGAGACAGTGAGATAGAGATAGAGAGACAGACAGAGACACAGAGATACAGAGAGGGACAATGTGCCAAACACCCTAATCCCCAAGATAGCACTGGGCAGATTCTAAGGTCCTTCAAGGCACCAACAGGGGGGCATATGCTGCCCAAATCTCTCCTTACTGAACTTGGATTCAGGAAGACATGGGTTCAAATCTTGTTTTCCATACTGAATAGCTGTGTGACTCTGAATAAAGTTCTCAGTCTCAGTTTCCTCATCTGAAAAATGAGTATAATCAGGGCTGTTGTGAAGATCAAGGAGGTAACATGTAAGATGTTTCACATGCCTTAAAGTGCTATATAAATCTTTATTCTTATCATAATAATAATTATCATTGCTGTGATTATTCACATCAACCCTGTAGAATGAGATTTCCTAGTCAGATGTAGGAGCAAAAGGAGCTGCCTGGTTTTTTTCTTTGTGTTCCTGGAACCAGACATAATGCATACAGTGGGTACTTAATAAATGATTATCTAATGAATGTTGACTGTCCCTTCATAGGCTTTACATGATAAGTGCTCAATAAATGATTTATTAATGGATCCTAACCTGAAATCTTGTAGGATTTCAGTGATGAGATCATAAATTTAGGACTAGAAGGACTTTAAAGGCTTTCTAGTTCAGCTGCCTCAATTTAGCAGAGGAGCTCAGAGATAATCGGAGAGATTCAGATTCATGCAGGTATCAAGTAGCTGAGACTGGATTTGAACTCAGATCTTCTCCCTCCAAATTCAGCACCTTTTCTCCACTGCCTCCTCAACTATACACATCTTGACTTAGGATGTTTCCTTTCTTAAAGTATTTACTGACAGGTTTGAATCGAGAGTTTGGTATGATGAAAATAAATAGAAATGACAATTTTTTTTTACATTGGTAATTTTTTTTGACAGATGCTATAAATGGGGTGTGTGTGTGTGTGTGTGTGTTTCCAAATACCATAGTAGAAATGCAGGTTTCCCAAAGTCACAAATGCAACGTAAAGAAAGAATACAAACCAGTAATCTTGGTTTCTTAGCCTTCACTTTGTTGCCTGCTTGTCTTGAGGGCTGGACACAGCTGAGAAGCAAATTCCATTCTGTCTAAGCCTCATGAAACCTGTGAGGTAGATGAGTGCCGACATCTTGCCTTGTCTGCGATTGTAAGCAGTTATTAAGTAAAAAGCAATGTGGAGCCTTCCCTTAATAGTCTGAATGACTAAGGGATTTTACTTAAGTATATGGAAATCTCATCTGGAATGCTTTGCTCATTTCTGGGCACAAACTTTTATGAAGGACATTGATTGACTAGCAAGTTTCTGGAGAATAGAGTGGGGAATACTTTGAGATTATGCCATATGAAGACTTGTTTAAATAACACGAGAAGTTTTGCCTGAAGAATAAAATGACTTGGGGGAGGGGCAGAGTTGTATGCTGTCTTCATGTCTTGAAAAATCTGTCATGTAGGAGAAGGAATAGATTTGTTCTGTTTGTCCCCAGGGTGCAGAATCAAGAATAGTGAGTGAAAGTTGAGATGAGGGATAAGGTTCCTGGGGTCATAGATGTGTTAGTCAATCAACTGGCATTTTTTAGGTGCTTACCTAAAAGTTCAAGGCCCAGTATTAAGTTCCTGTTGTTCATTCATTTTCAGTCTCGTCCGACTCTTTGTGACCCCATTTGGAGTTTTCTTGGCAAAGATACTGGAGTGGTTTGCCATTTTCTCCTCCAGCTCATTTTATGGATGAGGAAACTGAGGCAAACAGGGTTAAGTGACTTGCCCAGGGTCATACAGCTAGGAAGTATCTGAAGCATGATTTGAGTTCAATTATTCCTGACTCCAGGCTTTGGCTTCATACACTATGGCGCCATGTTGTCTCTGGGAATGCCCCAATAAGAGAAAAGAAAGGTAGTCCCTGCCCTCAAAGATCTTACCTTCTAATGGGAGAAGATAACACATTAAAAAGGAGCTGTAAAGGGGTAGAGAAGGTTCCCAATCCCAGATCCATGTGGAAGAACCTGGAATGAATCTTGGTGAGAAATCAATCAATCACTGTGTGGAGTATTAGGGTTACAAAAGGAAGCAAAAGACAATCTCTATCCTCAAGGAGCTCACACTCTAATGGGGAAGATGTAGACAAATATGGACAAAGCAAGCTATATGCAGGATAGATAGGAAATTATGAACAGAGGGGAGGCACTGGAATTAAGAGGGGTGGGGAGGGCTTCTTGTAGCAGTGGGATTTTAGTTGACAATCTAGAGTAAGAAGGAGCACGGCAGCTATCTGGTCCAGTCGCCTATTTTACAGATGATCGAAGGGAAGCTCTAGGATGTCATTGTAAGTGTCAGAGGTGGGATATGAGTTCATGTCCTTGGATTCCAGGATCACTATTCTTTCCACTGTACAATTGGAGCCATTCCCCTTTGATAACTGGGTGGTGCCCTAGTGCACAAAGCATCGGACCTGGAGTTAGGAAGACCTGAGTTCAACTGTTACAAAGACATTTACCAGTTGTGTGACCCTGGGCAAATCACTCTGCCTGCCTCAGTTTCCTCATTCATCAAATGGGAATATTAGTAGCACCTACCTTCCATGGTAGTTGTAAGGATCATATGAGGTAATTTTTGCAAAGCATTTAGTGCAGTTCTTGGCTCCTAGTAGGTGCTTAATAAAGGCTTTGTTCTCTTCC
Organism: Pseudochirops corinnae; assembly: GCA_028646515.1. NCBI lineage: Eukaryota > Metazoa > Chordata > Mammalia > Diprotodontia > Pseudocheiridae > Pseudochirops > Pseudochirops corinnae. The sequence continues at coordinate 530,357,640 of CM053585.1, forward strand.
TTCCTTGGGGCATGGCGGGTTCTTCAAGCACTAGCGGTCTTCAAAAGGACATTAGACGACCTCTCTTAGGAAGGGCACCAGTTCTTGAGTAAGCATTGAACTGGCTGGGCACCAAGATCCATCCTGACTCCCAAAGGCCAGCATCGTATGAATGACACAGTTAGACAACACAGCTCGGAGCTGTTAGTCACATCCTCAGATTGTGAAAGAATGTGCTATCATTCTCCTTACACGCCGCCTGCTCATCTGTCAGGTTTCTAACAACTGGGTTTAATTTTGTCTTTTGAGGGCTGTCTCACAGGTGTATTCTCCTCTCAAGTCTATAGGAAAAAAGCACCCCCCTCGTTCATTGCTGCTGTTTCAATATAGGCGGACCAACCGTAGCTCTGTTTCCAGCTGTGCCATTGTTTGAATGGGGCTCAGTTAGGCATAGGCTACCCGTGGGGAACAAGGCCCTCACCTTTTCAGCTTCCACACCGAGGAACTGGGGCTAGCTCCATGGGAGATCTGACTTGAGGAGAGCTGGCCATCTCCCATCCCTCCTGTTTCTGACCATAATGATGTACCTTGCTGGCCAATGTAAGCCCCCTGTCTTCTCCATGCCATGGTTCCTTCATCTATAAATTCGAAGTTTAGGTTAGACCATCTCTTCTGGTCATTTCCATTTCTAAAAGTCTAGTTTCATATCCATGAGTCAATCTGACCTGTGGAGAAGGTTTCTGAGGTCCTCAATTCAAGTCCTTCCATTTTGCAGATGAGAACCTAGGGCCCAGGGAAGTTGTGCCTTGCTTAAGGTCACACAGTTAGTGTCAGAAATGGGATGTGAATCCAGAGCTCTAAATCCAGAGAGATTATTCTTTCCATCATATACCACAGTGCCATGATAGGAACGACTCAATTTGGAGAGCCATTTAGCCTCCAGCTCCTAGCATAGAAAGCTCAATTAATAATATTCGTGGATTGATTGGTTGTGTTCACTTCAATTCAGTTTAGTTTTATAAGCATGTATTAAGAGCCTACTATATGCCAGGACACTTGGTTCCCTACTCACCTCTGCCTCTTGGACCCCCTTAGTCCTAAAAGACTCAGCTAAAGTTCTTTCGAAAATTTCCTATTCTGAAAATTTCCTCCAAAATTCCTTTGGATTTAGTTTGTACATGTACATGTGCACACACATATGTATACACACAGACATATACCTATACATATATATATATCTTCATATGCTGTTTCTCTTTCAGAGAATTTTTATGCTCCTTGAGTCAAATCAGAAAATGCTAATTAAGTGCATACTGTGTGCCAGGCCACTTTTGAGGGTATTGGCTTGTTTTTGTTCAGGGCCTGGCTCCCCAGAGGAGGGAGAGCATTCTGGTAGGGAGGACAGTTTATACAAAGGCTTAGAGATGGGGAACAAGTTCTGTCTGGGGAGCAGGAAGCAGGCCACTTTGTCTGGAACATGAAAAGAGAGGCTGAGGCCAGATTTTAGAGGGCTTTACATCCAAAACAGAAGAGCTTGTGTTTATCCTAGAAGTAAGAAGAAGCCATTGGAACTTCTTGGCTGGGGGAGTGACATGATTTGATGTGTGCTTCTGGAATATCAATTTGGTCAATTTATGAGGATGGGTTGGGGAGACCAGTGAAGAGGCTAATATAATAGATCAGGAGAGCATTAAGGAAGGCCTGAACTATGGTGGTTGAAGTGGAGAGATGAGATGGTTACAAGGCAGAATAAATAAGACATGACATGAGATCAGACCATTTGACCAGGTGAGTGGCCCAGTGGCTAGAATACCAGGAGCAGAGATCAAAGAAAGCCTCAGACCCTTGCTGTGTGACCCTGGTCAAGTCACTTAACTTGTGTCTGCCTCAGTTTCCTCATCTGCAAAATGGAGATTTTATTAGCACCTAGCACACAGGTTTGTTGCGAGGAGGATTTGAGATGAGATTTGTAAAGTTCTTTGCAACCCTTAAAGCATTATGTAAATGTTAACTATTATTATCGTTAGCTACCATAATTTAGTTATGAAGTCCAATCCCATCATTTTACAGATTGAGAAAATGCAGGCCTACAGAACCATGGTTGAGCTGGGAGCATACAGTATCCAGAAGGGGGGAGTAGTTACCAAAGTCAGATGCAGATATCTGAGATGCCAAGAATGCTGAGCATTAAGAAAAGACCCTTGGATTTAGCTCCCTGGGGACCTTGGATAGTGATTCATCCCAATCGTTAACCAAGTTCTCAGCATTGGTGACTTTACCATGGCCAACACACATGTATGCCAGGGACATACCTAATGCTCATACCTTACGTCTAAGTGCTGCTAAGAGCTGAGGATACCAATATAAGGGAAAAGATGGCTCCTGCCCTCAGGGAGCTTACATTCTAATTAGGTAAGAGAGTACCCAAAAAGGAGCTGAAAAGTAAGATAATTACCTGGGGTGAGGGGGAGTCAGGTTAATATCCAAAAAGTCAGAACCACTGACCCCATTCCCTAGCAGGTAGAAGGAAGTCAAGTTTATATGAGGAAACATCTGACTTTCTCAAAGAAACCCTAAAGAGAGCAATGTGAACAAAAATTATATATGTTTCCCTGTCTTCATAATAGGATTGGAGAATTTAAGGTCCAGAAATAATTTCATATAATTCTTTTATTTTACGCATGAGGAAATTGAGGCCAGAGGGCTGAAGGACCTACCCAGGGGCACATAGCTAATAAACGGCAAAGCCACTTATAAAAACCCTATGAGCTAGCTCATCCCCATTTAGCAGAATAGGAGACCAAGGCTAAGAGATGCCCTTGGTCACCCAGAGTTTTAGCTTTGGCCTTTGATCACTGTAAAATGTCTGTTCCAGTGCTTTCGGGCAAGCATTTTAGCTTCATGAGTCTTAGTTTCCATTTCTGTAAAATGGACTGGAACAGATGGTCTTTTGGTTTCTGTTTCATTGTTTTTTGTTGTTTTTGTTTGTTTGTTTTTTGACCCAGGCTTGTTTTCTCATAGAGGTAAGGAGCTCCTTCAAACAATTCAAGCAGGCAACTCTTTGGTGACTTGTCTTAGAGTTGCCTGGGACTCCAACAAGGCAAGAGTCTTGTCGGGGTTCACCCAGCCAATCTGTCAGAGGCAGGATACAGTCCAACTCTTCTTGACTCCAAAGATGGCTCCCTAACCTCTCCTCCCAACTGGCCTGTCCTCTTAGGAGTACTTGAAAAAAAGTGATCATCGTGGAAAACGAGAGTAGAGTTATTCCCATCACCCTCCAAGTGCAGGCAACCATATAAATTGGCCCCCAGTGATCACCCTTTGAGTTTGTAATTGCTGTGTCATTTCTTAGAAGTGGTGGGGATTAGTCACCTCAACTGACAATTTCACTTTTTCTCCCACACATGCTGAGAACTATATATATTATTTGGTTTCAGAAGGAGAGAAATTGATAAAGTTGTTTTTATTCTATTGGAGGCTCTCAATACTTCTGAATTCTAGGCCAGTCTCAGCTTCTCTCCAGAGTTACCTCTTGGCTGGGTCTCCTTCCCTAGAGGTGTAGTTGTCTGGCCCAGCTTTTCATTCACTTCTGGGCTCACCTGGTTCTGAATCAACAGGCCCAGCCCTTTATTCTTAGTTACCTTGGGGTAAGGTGATGCATCGCTCTGCTTCCCTGGGCTATAGAGGGTGACTCGGCATCCGCTTTAGCCAAGCTTTCATAAAGAAGCAAGAGCTGTTAAAAAACAAGCAAACGAACACATCAAAACTCTAGGTGGAGTATACTGTCTCCCTGAGGGACACCTCTGGCTCCTGACGTATTACTAGAATGAAACTGGGTTCTGTCCAATTGAACTAATTCCCACATGGGACCTGGGTTCGAATACAAACTCTACCATCTACTACTGCCTGTGTGACCTTGGGTAAGTCATTTATGAGGGGGTTGGATTAGTCTATAGTCCCTTCTAGCTCTGATTAATAATAACAATAATATCTCACATTTATATTGCACTTTTAAGGCTTTCTTCTCCCCAAAGACCTAAACTTTCCTAGACATCACATTTAGTATTATATACATAGGAATTTTGCCAGGAATTACCATCAAGTTCACTAATCCATAGTTTGCAGACTCTTCCTCCATGTTTTTTTTTTGAAAATCAGCATATTTGCCTTCTCTGGTCTTATAGACCCTTTTCTTTCCTCCATGAGCTTTCAAAGATCACTGACAATGACTGCGTCTGCCAGTTCTTTAAGGGCCTTGGAATTTAGTTCATTCCAGACCTTGAGAGCACTTTAAGTTTTTCAAAGCACTTTACTCTGGGAGGTAGGTGCTACTATGATTCCTATTTTACAGATGAGGAAACTGAGCCAAAGAAAGGTTAAGTGATTTTCCAAGAGTTACGCAGCTATTAAGTGTGTGAGGTCATATTTGAACTCGGGTCTTGTGACTCCAGAACCAGTGCTATACCTAGCGTACCTTGTAACTGCCCCATAAATTAATATCCTATGAAGTCCCTAGCTTTTTTAAGCTACAAGCTTTCTAATTATCTGACTCTAACTCCCCCCTCACCCCTCCACCCCCGCCAAAGTCATCTCCCCACCAAAATGTCATTGTAAAGAAATGCTCAGGAAAGTCCCAAAAAAGCTCATTTTGGAGTGAACTAGTCTTGACATTCTGGCTTCATTATTTTGGTGAAGCCTTCTCAGCTAAAGAGAGAGTATAGCATAATGATGAGAACCAGGAATCACGGGAGTCAAGAAGTTCTGAGTTCAAATCATACTCCTAACGTATTATCTATATGGCAATGGGAATATCACTTAATCTCTCCATGGTCCCCAGGGAACTCTCTCCTACTTCAGAATCATAGAAGGTGAGGGCTTGGCAGGGACTTCTGACCATAACGGAAAAAGAACCCCCACTGTGATATACCTTATAAGGGGTCCTCCAGACCCTTTTCAAAGACCTCCTGGAGTAGAAAACCTCGAATATCCCAAGAAAGCCCAAATCACTTGTGTGCAGCTGTAATTGTTACAAAGCTTTTCTTTTCCATCCAGCTTGTCCTTTCAATTGTCTACATAGAGCATTTGCTTCTCTTGAGAGAATTCCTTACATTGATAGAATCACTGAGACCATACATACATTGATACATACACAGAGACCTTTGGTAAAATCCTGCAGGTCATACATACCATTGATAAAATCGTGAAGGAGCTGGAAAGGGCCTTGAAAGACATTGATTCCAATCCCCTCATTTTGCAGGTAAAGAAACTGGGGTTCAGAAAGGATAAGGAATTTGCCTAAGGTCACACAAATCATGGAGTCAGTGCCCTGTTCCACCCCCATCCCCCAAACAAAATCATATTTAAAACCTTTCCTTTTCCCGGAATGGTCATTAAGACGACCAGGGAGCCTCACCTAGAAATACAAGTTCAAAGGCTCATGCTGAAATTATGCTCAATGAAAAGCTTGACTCACTTTTTTTTTTTTAATTTTTAAATTTTATTATAGTTTGCATCATTCATTTCCACAAGATTTTGAGTTACATATTTTCTCCCCCTCTTCCCCCCACCC
>CM053585.1:530363687-530408829 GCA_028646515.1 Pseudochirops corinnae
GATATAATCCCAACAGTGGTATTGCTGGGTCAAAGGGTATGCAATTATTTATAGCCCTTTGGGCATAGTTCCAGATTGCTCTCCAGAATGGTTGTATCAATTCACAACTCCACCAACAATGCATTAGTGTTCCAATTTTTCCACATCCTCTCCAGCATTTGTCGTTTTCCTGTTTTGTCATCTTAGCCAATCTGACTGGTGAGATGTGGTACCTCAAAGATGTTTTGATTTCCATTTTTCGAATCAGTAGTGATTTAGAACATCTTTCCATATGCTTAAAGATATCTTTAATTTCTGCCTCTGAAAATTGCCTGTTCATATCTTTCTATCATTGTTTAGTTTATTTTTTTTTATTTTAAACTTAAACACTAAAAAAAAGAGCATTTCCATGCATACAGTAGAACAAATGAAAAGATGGTGGTATGAAGCTATGAACTTCCGTTTCATGCTACTACTTTTAAAAATATAAGAAATCTTACATACTCTTTGTGTATATCTCTCTGAACTTTCTTCATTTCACTTCTGTGTATTTAAATTTTTTTTTCCATTGGTCTTTTTTGGCATCACTATTGCAGGTATTTTTACATTTTCTTTTTCTTTTTTTTTTTCTTTTTGGAGGGGGGACGGTAGGGCAATTGGAATTAAGTGACTTGTCCAAGGTCACATGGCTAGTTTTGTGTTAACTGTCTGAGGTCGAATTTGAACTCAGGTCCTCCTGACTGCAGGGCTGGTGGTCTATTCACTGTGCCACCCAGCTGCCCTATTTTTACATTTTCGTCTATTTTTTTTTCAATATTTTGATTTTGTTCTAATATTTCTTGCCATTTCATGGAGTATTGATCAATTGCTGCTCCTCTTTATTCTTCTTTCAGTCTTTTCTCCAGAACTTTTCTTTCATTTTTCAATCTCTGGCTTCATTTCTCCTAGATCTTCATTTAGTTCTTGTGGAAAATCCATTCTCCCCTTTTCTGGATCTAGTTTCAGTCAATACACAGTTGCCCTCACCTTCTTTTAGGGCAGGCCTGCACACCATTCAGCTCTCCAGTCGCTTGGGGCCCAGCAAAGGATTTCAGGTGGCCCAAAAAATACGGAGGGGGTGAAGGCACGGTTCAGATCATCCTCGGGCGCCAGGGCTGTTCTCAGACAGATTTAATAGGGTTCGCTGGCCCTTCAAGAAGAAGTGCTTAAGGAGCCTACGCCCGTGCACCATATGCTGTGCAGGCCTGTTTTAGTGGATCGCTAGATGTGCGGTTATGTTTTGCGTTGCTCAGTGTCTTTTAGCTTGGCTTATCTCTCCACCTTTACTTCCTGAATTGTGCCAAGGCCAGTCTTTACCTTCTGTTTCGTTTTCCGGTGGGTTAGTCAGTCCTTCTTGGTCTTAACTTGGGTTCCTGGGTGACCTCCGTCTCCCAAGGCTAAGGATCCCATGGATCTTTGATCTTCAGGGCCCTCTCTGGAATTTCAGTAGAGAGTGTTGGGAACCTGGGAGCACCTAGGCTGTCCTGGTTTGATTGTTGCTGCACCGAATTGGTTGCTGCTGTTCCTTGAGCTTCCAATGTCCCTGCTCTGTGGTTTACTGACCCCTCTGGAACTTTCTGAACTCTTTGGGACTCAGGGGTTGTGTCTTGGCTCTTGCTAACTCTAGACACAGATCCCTGGAGGTTACATGTGTCTATAGCCTGCCTCTGATTGAACTGAGAGGCTGCCATTTTATTTGTCTACGCTGATTCTGACTTCTGTGACCCCCATTTCCTGTTGTCTGTGGGCTTCTGGCTCACTTTCTATACGGTTTTGGAGGAGAAAAACAGTTCACTAGTTACTAAGATTTCTCATTAGATTTCTTGATCATGATTCTAATATGAATTTTGAATTTTAATTTTTATCTGATTAAGTATATAGGAACTGGGTATTTTCCTTCTATTCAAGCAGTCATCTTGACCAGAAGGCTTCTGTTGTTAACTTTTAAATTAGCTTAGTGTAGTGAAAAGAATGTTGGATTCAGACTTAAATGATCTGTATTCAAATTCAGGCTTTTTTATTTACTATAAAGTTAGTTAAAGTTGGATAGATCTCTTCACTCCTGTGAATTTCATTTTCTTCACCCATAAAATCAAGGCATTTGATTTGTTGATTAATAAGGACCTTTAAGTCTGAACCTTATGATGATTGAGCAGCAAATTAACAACCTGATGTGCTTTCATGAGTTTCTAAGAGAGTCCTACCCTGTTCTTCCCTCTCCAGAATATTCCTTCCTCACTTCTCGTATTCAGACATGGATAAATAAGGAAAACTTATTTTTAATACTAAGAATAATAAAATCATAATTTTGATTATAATTATTATATTATTAATAAACATAATAAAATACTTATTATAATTTTAATAATAATAATAACAATAAAGCATAAAAAGGCTTTGGTGTATGTTATAGCTCCTGAGTCTCACATTAACCCTGGGACCAAAGTATAACATGTTATTATGCTCATGTTACAGATAAGGCAACTCACCAAAGTTAATTGACTTTCCCAGAGTCACACAGCTTCTGAGTGTCAGAGGCAAGATTTTTACCTAGGCCTTCCTTAATGAAGGTCCAGGACTCCATCTTCCAGGCCATTCTGCCTCTCATGATTTACTTTGCTTTTATTTGGAGGGAAAAGACCTCTCCCAAGAATGGATATGGTGGGTTTTGTCTGTCGCCCACCTCCATTGGTTTTATTGAAGAGGGATGCCAAGGCCCACATCTGCTTCTCTCTCAAATGCCCTCAAGCCCAAGTGTTCTAGAAATGAATGCTCCTGAATCAATTCCCTTTTGTGATCAATGGCCATGTCTGAAAGTGATACTGGAGCATCCCCAGATAAGGGACCTCGCGTCGCCATTTTCCGTCCATCTACCTAATGCCTGTGTCTTCTGTGACGGATTCATTTCCATAAAGCGGCTCTGTGCTTTTGTTTCTTCATGACACTTTCTGCCTGCGTGTCTATTAAATATGAATGAGCCTACTGGAAGCCATCTCCAGCTGCCTAAGGGAATGGCTTCATGAAATATCTCTACCCCTACCTCTAAGACAATGAATTGGTGTCAAACCATATGAATGCTGAGGTCATACTTCTGGATTTTTCAAAATAATTTCTATTCTCATCAATCAACCAATTTTCTCTCTAGTAGCAGCAAAAAAAAAAAAATGTGAGAGACAGTGTGACCAAATGGACTGAGTCCTGGCCTTGAGTTCAAATCCCACTTCTGATACTTACTAGCTGTAAACTCTCTGAGCCTCAGTTTCCTCATCTGTAATATGAGGAAAATACATATATGAGACTTCATAAGGTTCTTTTGAGAGGTACCATATACAAAATGGTTTGTAAAGTTCTGTTTATGAGAAAAGCTCAATCTTGTCACAATGAGAGGTGTTGCTAAAATCTGAATTTTCCAGTCATTTTGATGAATGGCACATATCACCTTGAAACTCTCCTCCTACCCAGAGCCGATGGCTCTGTCATTGAAGAATGTATTTGCCCGAAAGTGACACTAATTCCTCATACTGTGTGAGTATAAATGTATCAATATCTCTCGGTCAACAGTTTATGCCCCATCTGTGTTTTTTGGTCTTAAAGATATGTCCAAGATTCAGAGAAATTAAGTGCCTTGTCTGTGGCTATGCAGCTGGTGGGCTTGGACCCCAGGACCTTCTGATTCCAAGTCTAACTCTCTATCCTTTGTGTGCACACACGTGAATACTTCATTTATGTGCGTGCCTGTTAATTAACTCAACGGACATTTATATAAAGGGCCGACTCTAGGCAAGGAACTTTGCCAGGTTGTGAGAGAGGAGCAGCCAGGTAGGTGGCACAGTGAATAGAGTCCCTGGCCCGAAGTCAGGAAGACTCATCTTCATAAGTTCAAATCTGACCTCAGACACTTCCTAGCAGTGTGACCCTGGGCAAGTCACTTAACCCCTATTTGCCTCAGCTTCCTCATCTGTAAGATGAGCTGGAGAAGGAAACAGCAAACCATGCCCATATCTTTGCCAAGGAAACCTAAAATGGAGCCATGAGAGTCAGACTTGACTGAAATGACAACAACCACAGAAATAGAAACATGAATAAATAAGAGTCTTGCCTTCAAGGACGTTACATTCTACTCACAGAACACAGTTATAACAGGAGTGGAATGGAAGCTTCTTGAGAGCAGGGAGGGTTTCACTTTTGTATTCGTATCCCCAATGTCCAACACAGTGCCCGATACTTAGTAAATGCCTGATAAATAATTGTTGGTTGCTTAAACACATGTGAATTTAAAATGTTTTGGCATCAGATAAAGGAGAACCCACAAAATCTCAGAGTTGGAAGGGACCTGAGAAGCCACCTATTCCAAACCATACCCAGAAAAGAATCTTTCCACAACACAGTCAACAAATGGTCATCTAACCTCTGCTTGAAAGATCTCCAATGAGGGGGAACCCGCTACCTCCCAAAGCAGCCCATTCTACCTCGGGACAGCTTTAATGATTAGGAAAGTTATTGCCCATTTCTAGCATGGATAGGGGCAGGGGGTTGCTGGTGGGGGGTGGGCAGTCAAGTCAGATCTTTTGGAGAAGGTAACATTTGAGATGGGTCTTCAAGAATGGACAGAATACCAATTTATAGATGCCCCCCAAAGTCTGCACCCTGGGTTGGAATTAGGTGATATTTATTATCCCAATTATTTTCATTATTATTGTTATTATATAAGCATTATGTTACTATGTTATATAATATATAAGGATGTTACACACTAACATGGTAATGTATTAAGATGATGATGATGATAACTAGCATTTATATCATGCTTTAATCCTAAGGGGTAGGTTCTATTATTTTATCCATTTTACAGATGAGAAGACTCATGTACTTGCCTAGGGTCATATGGCTACTTAGTGTCTGAGGGTGATTTTGAACTCAGATCTTTCTTACTCCAGGTTTAGGGTTGTAGGCACTGTACCATTGAGCCACTATCTTATTATACAAATGCTGACTTCAGGGATGTAAGTCAGCCTTAAGTCAGAAAGTACATGCATTTCTGTGGCATGAGGAAAGCCACAGTGAATAGTGTTTGCACATTAGAGGCCTGGGTAGTATTGAAGAAGTGGGGCAGGATCCACTTCAAAGTTTCATTTTTAGTATTTTTCCATTTTCTGTCCTATTCTCCCCTTAGACAGTTGCACTTTCATTTGATTTGCAATAATAGTGCTTGTTTGCCTTATGCCAGATCTAAACATTAATTAGGGTCATTTTTTGTTACATGCTGCATCCGCTGTCAATCCCTTCAAAACCACTGGGTCTTAAGATCTCCCTAGTTTCTTTATCCAAACTCCATTTCTCCTGACAACATATGTTAAAGGCTGGAGGGAGGGGGTCTGGACTGCATGGTAAGTGCCCCCCAAATTGGAAGAGGGTGGCTCATCCTATCAGATAACCAGCAGATGCTTTCTGTGCCATCCCTTGCAGCAACATTGCTCTATGCTGCATGATTCTCCCTGGACTTTCTCTCCTGAAATCCCCTGAAGACCCTGACACCCGTGTCTGAGAATCACTTGCTTTAATACGGCATCAGTCTGATGGAAACAGAAAGCCAGTTGGATGAACTCTTAATGATTCTGAAATATAAAGCTCAGATCTTCTTGTCATTAAATCACAGATTTCAAGCTAAATCAGACTTCTGAGGTCCTTCAGATCAACTTCTTCTTTTTAGAGATTGAAGAAACCAAGCCAACTAATAATCAGAGAGGCCAAATTTGAATTTGGGTGGGTATCAGACTCCAAAAAGCCCTGCCCCAGCTGCTATCTCTCTCTTCAGATACCAGTGGAAGAGAAATCAGGTGGGACGTAAAAGAGTTAGGAAGTTTTTTTAAAGGTTACTACTTTTCTTTTTTCAATGATCAGACACTCATGATAGGAGAAAACCATGTGCTGTGGAGAGAAGCCTGGAGTTGGAGTCATGAAGAAATAAAACCCTTGTAACAAAGAAAAAGTCAAACCAAACAAATCACCAATATTGACCACATCCAGCAGAATGTGTTGCTTTTCTAAGTCCTTTTCAAAATGGCGCCCTTACTGCCACTCTTGCAACTCTCCTGTCTTCCAGACTGAAAAGACTTCTGCAGTGGAGGAAGATTCTTCTTTAATTGGAGTATCTTCATATCAAGCAATTGCATTTTTTCTACTCCTGTGTTAATTTTTGAAAATAATTCTTTTTATTTTTCCCTTTCATAGCTCACCAATTATTTGCTCCTCTTCTAGCTACTCATTTCCTATCTACGCATTTCATCCTGTTGGCACATGTGTGTATATATATATATATATATATATATATATATATATATATATATATATATACACACACACACACACACACACACACACACACACACACACACACACACATATATATATATATAATATTTTTTTCTTGAAAACATTATGACTTTTCCTCTTCCAAGTCCTAGAATCAGATTTCTATAACCCATTCAATTTCTAAGAAATTGCCAAGCCTTTTTTCTTCTACTTTCAGCAATCATGCTTTTTAAAAATGTCTGTTGGACAGAAAGTGTTTGCATTTTTAATGTGTTAATTAGGCAATCTGTATCATTCTTAATCAACACTTACAAATAGAAAGTCTTTGATCTCTGACAGTATTTTCCAGTGATTCCTCTGAGCTGAGTTTCGTGGAAGCAGCCCCAAAGGGAAGTGAGCAGTTCTCAGTAATATCTTTCAAAGCCTTCCTCAGAGCTAGCAGAAAAGAAACTGAGATCGCCCCCATGAGCTTCCAGCTGTCTCTAATCAGGCATGTTGAGGAACCAACCCAGGGAGATGTCTTAGATGAGGAGCCTTTGCTAATTGCCTTAAAGAGATGACCTCCCTGTTTGACACTAATATCTCTTTTCCATCACCCAGAGTTCTGAGTCCTGCTTGAAAGGAATGAAGCCTGTTTTGATTCATGTTCCAAGTGGCAGAGGTCACTGGGCTCTGAATCCAGCTTAAACTTTCTGCCACCTTTCCCCCCTCATCTTCTAGATCACTTCTTGCCCATTCCCTAGTCAAACATACCTCCAGGTGCCCCCTCTCCTTTTGCTTTGAAATTATTTTTTTTCCTGCTCTGACAATTAAGCTTTCTTCTCTTAGGCAGAGTGACAAGCCACTTGTCTCCTTCTAAAGGATGATTCATGATAGAAGCTGTCAATACAACTAAGGGTGTGTGTGTGTGTGTGTGTGTTTAAGCATAGTATTTATTTCAATGTCCGATGGCAGCCTAAGTGATGAGACCCAAGATTTTATGCCCTTATAACAACAAAAACATTATAATAAGGGTACCATTTAGATGGGGCTTTAAGATTTATAAAGCACTTTATAAATATTATCTCATTTGATCCTCACAACTGACTCTGGAAGGTTGGTGCTATTAAGTTCCTCATTTTACAGATGAGGAAACTAAGTCAGGAAATGGTTAAGTGACTTGCCCAGGGTCACACTGCTAATTAGATTGAAAGACCAATGGGAAAGAGGTTAATTAACTGTGTCAGCAAAATCCACCTAATGGTGCCATCATGGAGGCAGCCTGGTACAGTGGGCAGAGGCCTGAACTTGGGTTCAGGAAAATGTAGGCTCAGGTCCCACCTTAGCCATTCATTAACTTGTGAGACAGCATGGATGAGTCTCATTATTCCTCTGAGCTTGTTACAAATGAGTTTCTAACAGAGCTGGTCAAGGGAATTCTCATCCTGCCAAAATGACAGACCCTTGACAAATTGATATGATATACTAATCTCCCAGGACAAACAAAAGTGATCATACCAGTTTGGAAAATGATGACATTCCACATGGACTGCTGTAAAATAATTGACCAGTTAATTAAAAAAATAATAATAATGGTGGTAATAGTAACTGACATGTGTGAAGTAATTTATATATACATATAAATTATATATATATATAAAATAAATATATAAACATTTAAATTACAAATATATATATTCTCATTTGATCCTCAACAAGGTTGCATAGTAGGAAAAATTATTATACTCATTTTATGGGAGGTTCAATGTCTTAATGAGGCAGGTGTCAAGCCCAGGTCCTTTCAACTCTATGTATAACTTATTCTCTGTAATATCATGTTGCCCCTCATCTATATGAAAGCATTATGTCTTATACACATGTACATATGAACATGCATGTGTACATGTACTGTAGTTACATGTGTGTATATGTGTACAACATGAAGTATAAGTGCCTAGATACTTGAAATGGCTAAATCATGAGCTTAAGAATCAAATTACATCCTTTGGGGAAGTTGCATTAACAGTGTCAGATGGAAAGTGAAGAGCCTTTGTTTTAAGGGTTTACTTTACCTTCATCTTCAATGACTGAGCAAGCTGATATGACTTCCAAAGAATCAGAAGATCTGTGCTTGCAGGCATCCAGAACCCCCAGATGCTCTATCTAGCATGACCCAGATCCTCCCACGCCAACCAAGAGCCAAGGAAGTACATGGACCAAGTCCAGTGTATCTTTTGAGGACACCTCATTCCATGCCCTCTTGGAACCAAGTAAAGGACTCGGCTTCGAGTGTGAATGTTGCCTGATCTTGAAGCCCAGATGACCTGTTGTCAGACTGACACCTTGGTCATACTCATGGTCGCCTCTCTTCATCTCCCAAGCTTTTGGAGCAAGAAGTCATATAAGGTATAAGGCAGTTGTCAGTAAAACACCATCTGCTGTTCTTTACGCATTTTGAGCCAATGTCCAGTCTGCCAAGATGGAAATGCTTTCCTGTGCTACCTCCCACACACAGTCATCCATCTCCAGCCCATATCCCTCCTCCCTTACTCCCTATTGTCCTCTCTTCCTCTTTCACCACTTCTTCTGGAGCTTCTCTTCTGACTCTAAACTACTCCCATTCATTCTGAATTTCATTATCTCACACTCTTTCTACTTTCTGCTAATGGAAACCTGGCTCTCTCTTTGGAAAAAATGAACCCCAAGGGGTCCCCATCGTGTCAGTAAACTTGGATGGGGAAAAAGTTACATCTCGATTTTAACTGATTTTGAGCAAAAACAGCATTTCTTTCAAATAATAATTATTATTAATAATAAACAACTAGCGCTTACATGGGACAGTAACATTTGCAAATTGCTTTTCTTATGTTATCTCATTTGATTCTCACAATAAGCCTGTGAGGCAAGTGTAATGATTGTCAGCACTCTTTTTACAGATGTGGAAACTGAGGTAGACAGAGGTTAGGTGACCCACCCAGGTTCATATGGCTAGTGACGGAGGCAGGATTTGAACCCAGATCTTCCTGACATTATATCTAGCATTCTATCCACTGTGCCATCTCACTGAGCTTTCTTCTGAGAAAAGGTCCATGGGCTTCCCCAGCCTGCCAAAGTGGGTCCACAGCATAAAAAAGGTTAAGATCTCTTGGTCTGTATTTATGCACATACACACACCATCTAAATGCTTGCTGCTGTCTACCATACCCACAGGTCTTTTTGACAGCAACTCTCTCCTTTTGAGCTGTTTTGTGAATCACACTGCAATCCCAAAGGTTCTTACATTCACGGCTGTAGCTTGTCTTAGAAAACCTGGCTAAGCTTGTACTTTTTGAGGAGTAGGAGCCAACGCTGCAGTGTCTTAATTAAAAGTCTAACATTGGGAGACATCTTGCTTGTACAACATACTTTTAAGAAGATCAAACCACTGCTCTATAATATTCATGACCAGACAATCCTAGTTTTAGACTACTGTTGAATTGGGAAGAGGGGAGGGCCTTTATAGAAACTGGAAAGGAAACAGAAGGGAGTGAAATTTATTGAGAACCAGCAATTCTAAGGGAAAAACAAAGGAACATGGTTTATTTAAATTGGAAAAGAGAAGACAGGGAAATTTAACTTAATCATCTTCAAGTATGTGATGGATTATTCAAGGAGGATGGTGACCATCTGTCCCTTATCTCTGCTGAGGCTGGAAAAAATCTTACTGGCATCTGAAGAGGGTCATTTCATGCATAAATTTCAACCTTTCATTGCTATACTTGTCTCAGCATTTATTAAGTATCTACTATGTGAGTTACTGACTCAGTACCAGGGAAAGAGACAAAACTGAAACAGTTACTTCCCTCATAGAGCTTACAATCTATTTTTTATATAAAAGAAATTGGTCAAACATGTTCCTGTCTCTGACATATAATGACTGTATGACTCTGGGAAAGTCACTTAACTTCTCAGGACTGTAGACCAATGGTCTTCAGAGTGGGGTACAGAGAAAGATTCCAAGGAGTGAATTCAACTGGAGAGCAGGAATAACTCTCATTCCACCTTTCCTGGGATGGTCAATTATGAGATTTCTGTCTCAAAACAATTCCATCCCCTTTTACTCATTATTACCCAACATTTCTCAGTCCAACCCAGCTGGCCTCCTATGGTTGTGCCCTTTTCTACCTGGCAATGGCAGTTTGAATGCAACCACATCTGGGCACCTTTATCTGAAGGTGCATAGGCAAAATCCTCAATGCCTCTATTTAGCCCTCCCATCTAGATTGCATCAGGGTAGTTCTAAGAAATCTCTCAGCATGTGGTTTCAATGGGTCTCTGCACTCTGAACTACTGGCTAGTGAATAAAACTTCTGTTTTCCATTTTCATTTTGGGTGGGGCAGAAAGAATTAATAGCTCACAGTGAACAGGCATGGATAGTGTGCCATCTGCTGCATTGCAAAGCTCATTATATTATCTTTCCCCCAAATCTCATCCCATTTCCAAACTTCCTTATTTCCACACCATCCTTCCAATATCCCAGGTTTGCGACCTGTGCATCATTCTCAATTCCTCATCCTCCCTCATTCTACATGTTTTATCACTTGCCAAATCTGACATTTCTATTGACTACATCTCACACATTGATCCTCATTTCTCCACTCATAGAGCCACCACTATGGTTCAAGCCCCCATCATCTCTTGCCCATGTTATCACAAAAGTCTCCACCCTGGTCTCCCTCCCTCAAGTCTTTCTTCACTCCAATCCTTCCTCTGGGCACTTGTCAAACTGGTTTTCTTAAAGTGCCGATTTAATCATATTAGTCTCCCACTCAATAAATTCTGGGACAGGGCTTCTTAACCCAGACTTTGTGGGTAGATCTCAGAGGTTCTCTCAACCTTGAATAGAAAAACAATTGAATCTCTATTTCGATCTGATGGGTTTCCTTTGTAATCCTATGCATTTTATTTAAAAACATTAATCTTAAACGGTTTCATCAGACACCCCAGGAGTTCATGATACCCAAAGGTTAATAACCTCTGCTCTAATAGCTTCCCATTGCCTGCAGGATAAAATATTGTTTCATTTTTATTTCATCCTTATCTATTTTTGCATGTTTTAAAATATATATACAACAATATAATAGTAAGCATATATATGTATAAATATAATTTAAATAAGCAAAAATATATTGAGGGAATGTGCTCAATGTTTTTTTTTCTTTTTCTCTCTTTTTTTCTGAAAAGGATGTATAGTGAAAGATATTTGGAGACCACTGCCCCAGGGAATGCAATAAATATAATTTTCAGATAGGTATCCATTACTTTGGGGAGAGTTTCCTCACTGGTAGTTCCTTATACCAATAAGATTACAAGTCAAGACTATATATGTGTGTGTGTATATATATATACACACACAATATATAAATACATACATATACCACATACATGCATATGCACACATAATATATATTATGTCTATGTCTATATGTATATGTACATATATACAATTATATGAAGAAGAATAAATATATATGCAGTCTACACACACACACACACACACACACACACACACACCCTCTGCATCTGTATATATATTTGTTACTGTCCTCAGGTTGTGATTGTATCTTGAGATAAAACAATATTCAATCACTAATAAGCATTGATTCCAAAAAGCAGTGCTAGACTAGAGGCCTATATTGTAAGCAAAGCCCTATGCCATATTGAGCCCCTCCATTTCATCCATACCTCTGCCCTTGGGCTCATGACCCTCACCTTCTCCAGGTGACCTCCCTGTAAACTCAGGGTCCCATCTTCATCACTACCAATATCACACCATCTCATGAAAATTCATATTCCGTGATCTTGTATTGGACCCTGAGCAGTTTACCGAGAAAAGCCACATTCTGGACTCAGACCTGCCGTTGTGGTTTTCCTGGGTTTCCCAGTCACTGTTGTAGGAGATGGTAGTCCCAGGAGTGGTCGGAAATAGCAGATCACCAGTCAAAGGGTATCATAGCTGGAAGGAACCTCACATGTTATCTGGTCCAACTTGTATCTGAAAGTTTTCTTCAAAATATTCCTGACAAATCATATAGACTACATTTGAAGTACTCTAGTGAAAGGGGGCTCACACCTCCCAAGAAAACGTATTCAACTTTTGTTTAACTCTAATTGTTGGAAAGATTTTCCTTTCAGTAAGACTAAGTTTGTCTCTTGGCAATGTCTATCCACTGCCTCTTGCTCTGATCTTTGGGGGTATGAAGCATGCATCCAATGCTTCTTCCATGTGATGACCCTTCGGGTAATTGGAAGCAGCTGTCATGTTTCTCCCAAAACTGTCTCTTCTCCAAGGGACACACCCCATTTCCTTCAGCTCATTTTTCTATGGTGAGATTACAATTCCCTTCCCCATGCTGGTCATCCCCCTCTTGACACTCTTTCGCTTCCAAATAGCATCCCTTAAAGGTGTTCTCCAGAATTGGACACATCTCTGAATGTAGTATCACATGCCCAGAGGACAATGGGGTGATCCTTTCCATTGTCCTGGAAATTCTGCTTCTCTTAATTTTAGCCTAAGATCACAGTTAAGAGTAAAGCAGTTGGTTTCTTCAGTTTGCAGAGGGGCATGGATGGAGACTTGGCTAATATAATACACTGAGCAGGTAGATCATGGATTCATTAAATGAGAACTAAAACAAACCTCAGAGACCATCTAGTCCAGTGGTTCTCAACCTTCCTAATGCCGCGACCCTTTAATACTCGTATGTGGGCATATCTGCATGTGGGCGGACCAGCCTGGAGATGGATAGAGGAGCGGTGTCTTGGTTCCTAAGACCATCTGAAATATGCGTTCTCCGATGGTCTTAGGCAACGCCTAAAGGGGTCGTGACCCACAGGTTGAGAACCGCTGATCTAGTCTGACCTTTTTATTTTACAGATAATTGGGACCTAGTTAAATGACTTGTCCCATGTCGTAGTCAGATATGTCAGTGATATTCTACTGTGTTCTTCCTTCTGGAGGCACATGGGGCTTGCTAAATTGTTAATGCAATGCAGCTTTCTCACCAGATTGTGAAGAATAGCAATTAAACAAAATGGGGTGGGGCTGAATGTAGCAAATGAACAGTTTAATCATAGAGACAAAGACAATGTCTGAATGTTACAGTATTCAAAACCTAGGAGAGTCTGAAATATTAGTCATATGAAGACTCACAAATCCACATCACTGCTTTTTACTAATAATGGCTGGTGTTTCTATAATGATTTCAGGCTGGCAAAGAATTTTAAAGTAATGCTTATCTGATCCCTAAAACAACCCAGTGAAATAGGTAATATCGGTATTATTATCTTCATTCTGCAAAAGGGGAAACTGAGGTTCAGATCATTTCAGTAAGCTGAATCAGACTTTTTTTCCTTAAGATGATGATGAGGATGATGATAACTGGCATTTATATAGTAATTTCATGTTGGCAAAGAATTTTAAATAAATTTCATTTGGTTTGTAAAACAAATGAGGTAATATTCAGTATCACAAAGGGAGAAACTGAGATTCAGATCATTGAAGTAACCTGAATAAGAGATACTTGTTAATGATGATGGAGATGCTAATTAATACTATTAATAACTGCCGTTTATATAATGACTTCATGATGGTAAAGAATTGTAAATAAATTTCACTTGGTTTCTAAAACAATCCAGTGAGTTAGGTAATATTCAGTATTACAAAAGGGGGAACAGATTCAGATCATTTAAGTAACACACCTTAGGTCACACAGCTAATATTTGAGAATCAGCATCTGATTCCCAATCACCTTTGCCTTCAAGATCAAGACTCTGTCTGGTTGACCAGACAGCCTCACCAATTACATAGATATGGTTTAAGATACGCTTCTTTCTGAATGAAATATTTCAAGTTCTTGGAAAGATGAGGTTGGGCAAAGGAATCTGGAGCTATCTTCTTAGAAGAGAACAAATTGATAACTTTGGAAATGAAAGAGGCGTCTCCATTGCTTTTCTAAAGGAAGGGAAAAAACACCAAAAACATTTCACACTTCATTACTTTTCTTTCCCCAAAGCTGAATCATTTAGTATTCTAAAGTCTTGCATTTGGAGGTGGGAGATGAGTTCTTGGTTTTTTGATAAGCAGAATATGCCAGTGGATGGACTCCTCCTTGCTGTCTTTTCTTTTTCTTTTTGGCTGGTACCTAATTGAAAGCTCAAAGTCATTCTTATTCCTTGCTCCATTAAATTCCACTTTTAATTGTATTTCCTTGGGCTTGAAGGGCTCTTTCTCCCTGGCTCCCTTTTGTATTAGTTTAGTTATTTTATAGGGCAGAGCTTTTTCTATGCCAGATTGAGTTGACCCCAGGACTGCTTAGTGCCAGGATGCCTGATTGTTTTCCTCACTTATCCCCACCCCTTCATTCCCTGCCACCAGCATCCATCTATATTGTAATGAAGAGGCAGATCAATGTAATGTGTCAAGTTGCATCTGGAGTTAGGAAGGCCTGGATCCAGATACTGCCTCTGATACTTCCTGGCTATGAGACCATGACCAAGTCATTTTAACCTCTCTGAATGCTCGACTTACAGGATGCAGAACTAGGAGAACAATATTTACAAGGACTACAATAAAAGTGCATGAAAAGGAAGGGAATCCCCAAGGAACTAAAAAAATAAATGAATGAACAGATAAATAAAATGAATAAATAAATGAATAAATTAAGGAAATAAATGAAAATTCAATCTTGGTCTGAGAGATGGATGATGAAACCTATCTCCTTCCTCTCAACAGACAGACCTACAGTTGGAGGGGGAGAGCAGAGAGCTGTATGGGGCCAGGGTATTACATGCATTGTCCAACATAGCTACTATATTGGTTTTTATTTCTAACTTTTTCATGGTCACAAGAGAAGGCTCAAATCTTGAGCAAGTAGAAAAGAATGAATCCAGAAATGACTAAAACTTTAAAAACAAATTTTAAAAACTTTTAAAATTTAAAAAATTTAAAAAACTAAAAACTTTAAAAACTAAAGCTTTAAAAACAAATAATGTTATTAGAAACTTAAAAAAATAAAGGGTACTCACTTGAAATGTGAAAATCTCGAAACTGTCTTTTTAAGAAGGAAAGAAATTAGCACTTATATAATATTTGCTATGTGTCAAGTACTGTGTTAAGCACTTTAAAAATATTCTATCATTTGATCCTCGCAACCTAGGGAGGTAGGTCTATTATTATCCCCATTATACAGTTGAGGAAACTGAGGAAGACAGTCATTAAGTGATGTATCCAGAATTACACAGCTAATGTTTGAAGGCTAGATTTGAACTTGGATCTTTCTGAAGCTGGGCCCCATGCACTATCCACTGTACCACCAAGCTATTTCCTACTTCCCAGGAGTTTTTTGCCCTCTTACTTGAAATTCTTCTCTAGGTAGGGAATGAATGAATGAATGAATGAATGAATGAATGAATGAGAAAGTATTTACTAAGCACTTACTACATGCTAAGCAATGTGCTAAGTCCTAGAGATAAAAGTAGGAAAAGAAGATGGTCCCTTCTCTCAAGAGCTCACACTCTAATTGCAGGAGAGAGCACATATAGGAAGGTGCAGCCACAGGGTAGATGGAAAAGATCTGATGGTCCTAAAGGTTCAGGAGCAGGAAGGCTGGTAACACCCAGGTATCTTTCGAGAAAAGGCAGACTAGTGACTTTCTACTCTCCATGATAATCACATCTTAAATGGGAAGCTGCTGCTTCTGTCTTACTTCTCTTTCCCCACCTGCCAGTATGTCTGTTTGTATCCAACCAACTTTTTATTACACAAATTACTCTAGTTCTGAAGCACTAAAGTTTACCAATATCTGCATCAATTCCCCTGTCTCTGGGCTACTCCAATCATCATTAATTATACCTTAAAAGGGAACTGCTCACACTGTTTGGCAACTTTGCATATATAACTATAGGTCATCTGGAAGGGGAAGAGGAATAATCTAATGAGTAAAAGTAGGTTTGAGAATTAATTATAATTGGGGGTATTCTATTTGGAAAATTAGTGAACTCCTGGGACTGTAAATTTTCGACATCTCTAGGCACTAATTCCAAGAACTTTTGGATTTGTGAAACCCTGAAGCTACTTGTTTTTTTGGCAATACTTTCCCCTAAAAGTCAAGAAAAGCTTACTATCGAATTTCTGAGAATTCCATGACACTCCCTTGATATGACCAGTAGTACTCTTAGATGTTTCAGAATTGATGTTGGAGAATATTGCCCAAGACACTCCATGATCTTGGAGTTCTCCTTCTGTGGTTGGGATTCTCCCCACCTCAGGTCTTCTCCCATGCTTTTTAAAGTATTTGTATCCCTCCTCAGAGAATAATTATTTAATAAAAATAAAAAGGGGGGAAGGAGAGAGAGACAGGAGGGAGGGAAAGAGAGGCAATCAGTATGACTTATACAGTATGCTTTTGGAAGATAAGAGATTCAGCTTCCCTGCTGCCTATTCCTCGGTGATTGTTTTCCCCAGTTGAGAGACAGAATAGTGTGATAGAACTCTAATAGAATGATAAAGTTAGGGCTTTCTGTTTCAGAAAGAAAAATGGGCAGATCACAGTGTCTTTCTCACCTAAAGTTTAAGCAAATCCATGACACAGCACCACCCTTCCTAATGGTGCTTTTTTTTTGTTGGTTTGTTTTTTGGGTTTTTTTTGCGTTTTTGAAGGGCAGAGGGCAAGACAATCAGGACTTGCCCAAGGTCACATGGCTTGTAAGTGTGCCAGGTGTCTGAGGCTGGATTGGAACTCAGGTCCTCCTGACTATAATGGTGCTTTCTTCATAGGGATGTTGAGAGCTCAATCTGCTATTCAGCCTACCATTGGTCCCCTCCCCCATCTTAATCTTCTCAAAAGTAAAGAAAATCAATGTAGAAATACAAGGAATGTGCTAAAAGTAAGATTTATCTCAATACTGTGGATTCTTTCAAGCTAAATTTTGTGCTTACATCAAGCAGCATCATGGTCCACTGGGATCTTTGAATTGTAAAAAGACAGAATCAAAGGATTTCAGCATTGGACATAAATGGACACAATGTTCACTAGATGTGTAAGAGATATTGGAATACCATTGATGGGAAGAGGAAGAAGAAAAGGAATCATAGGATCATAGAACTGGGAGGCATCTTAGATGTCATTGAATTATGTTGTATTGGGAGAGTAGTATAAACACATTGACAGCAAAGGCATCACAATCATTATCATTGTCTCTGAAGTGAAAGTAAATGGGTTCATATTCTACCTCTGACCCTACCAGTGCAACTTTTTCAGTTTCCTTATCTGTAAATTAGGGGTTGGCCTCTGAGGTCACTTCCAACTCTAGACTTGTGAATTTATGATCCCTCAATCATCCTCAAGAGGGTGGACCATCTTTCTTAGCTGCTCTTAGTTTCCACTTATTTTCAACTGCAACCTAGAATTTCACTGAATATCTTAGATCTTCAAAAAAAAATTAAAGTGGCTTTTTAAAAACATTTCAAGGGCTGTTACATGGAAGGAGGATTGCCTATATTCTAGAGGACGGACCCCAGAGAGCAAAATTAAGAGCTAATAGGTAGATATTATAGAAAGGATAATTCAAGTTTTATGTCAGGAAAAACTTCTTAACAATGAGAGTGATCCCAAAGTGGAATAGGCTGTCTTTGGATATGGCACATTGCTCTTCACGAGGTGACTTTAAGATTGGTTGCCCACTTGTCATGGATGTGGTAAAAAGGATTCTTGTTCAGGTACAGATTAGACCAGAAGACTGCCATGTTCCCTTCTAGTTCCAAGATTCTTGCTTTTTATTTTCTAGCCATCTTTTCACAAGTTATTATTCTTTCTGTGAGCTGCCAGGGTTAAATAGAAATTTTCTCATTGTATACGTGTGAAGAGTCAGGAAAGTCCTTGATTGCCTTGAGTGTTAGGCAACTGGGGGTAGATTTACATGTTCTGTCAGTAATGGAGCTAAGAGAAGGAACAGCAGTGATGTGTGTGTGTGTGTGTGTGTGTGTGTGTGTGTGTGTGAGTGAGTGGTGAGTTTCCAGGGCCAGTGACTCTTAAGGGAAACAGGATAAAGGAAAGAAGTCATTAGACATTAACTCACTTTCTCCAGTAAAAGAGGAAGAATTTAAGTTCTGAATGTTTTTGGTGGCTTTGTCCCTTTCTATAGAGGAGACATAGAGGCTGATTCCAGCAGTTCCTGATGCATGAGGGTCTTCCCATTCCTCCATGTCCCATGCCCAATTTTCTATTCTTTTCCTGAGGTGAGACAAGCATCAGTGCTCAGGCCAGGGGAAGCAAGGCCATCTTGAAAGAGGTCTCATACACTGGGCTCAGTTTCTCATAATAGGGACCTCTAAGCAAGCATCCTCATTGACTTGCCTAGCAACTCTGATACAATAATTTGGTGCTATTTTTGATTTCTGAGAGATTTGCTAAAGGACACAGAGAGTGAGCAACCACCAATCTCCACATAGTATTATTCCGAAGTTGAGGCCGCCTCTCTGTATTCATTTTTATAAATAAACCTCTTTTTTCACAGGTACTATTGTGATTCTCTTTATTGCTGTTTTAAGGAGGGGGAAAATCTTACCTTGGATTTTTCACCTTCCTTAGAAGTTATGTCATTTCCATTTCAGCATTCCCCCGTCTTTGCTGAATAGTCAAAAAATGACACAAAAAGATTTGCTTTTTGAATAGATTCTTGATGGGTTTTGAAACCATTTTATGAAGAGGTATTTATTATCCTTTCTGACATTCTATTAAAAGAACCCCAAGTCTCTTTTTGTTGTTTTCTGATATTCAGCAGGATTTCCAGATGATAGGGTAGAGTGAAGGCTAGAGACAGATAGCATGGTGAGCAGATTGGTGTATGATATTGTTGCAGCATGGTGCAGTGCAGCCTTGGCTCAGGAGTCAGAGGACTTAGGTTCAAATCCCACCCCTACCTGTGTGTCCTTGAGCAAATCAAGTCACCACCTTGGGTCTCAGTGTCTTCATGCATAAAATGAGAAGACTGGACTACATGTTCTCTGAAGTCAGTCACCAAGCATTGATTAAGCTCCTACCATGTGCCAAGCACTGTGTTGGGGGTTACAAGAAAAGCAAAAGCACAGTTCCTGGCCTCAAGGAGCTTACAGTTGAAAGAAGGAGACAACATGCAAATAACTATGGACCAATAAGATACGTACAGAATTGTTTGGAAACAAGCAACAGAGGAAAGGCACTGGAAGGGAATCCCTTCTAGATTAAAACTCAGAGCCAAAATTGATTTTGATCTTACACACACACACACACACACACACACACACATAGATAGACATAGATATAGATTATATATACGTGTGTCCTTAAAGTCTGGACACATAGGAAATCTCATTAACTATGCATATTTTCAAGAAATGAAGTGAATGAAATTTTCAACATTTTGTTTAATTAGCATAAATCAGATTTCATAGGAAGACAAAGGAGACACATAGGAAATCTCATTAATTAAATTAATCTCGTTAATATGAAAAATAGTCCCCAATAGCTAATGAAAGCTTTTATTCCATATGAAATTGT
The DNA here is from genome assembly GCA_028646515.1 of Pseudochirops corinnae. Taxonomy (NCBI): domain Eukaryota; kingdom Metazoa; phylum Chordata; class Mammalia; order Diprotodontia; family Pseudocheiridae; genus Pseudochirops; species Pseudochirops corinnae. The sequence goes on from CM053585.1 coordinate 530,383,575, forward strand.
CATGGCTAAAATTTATGCTAATTAAATAAAATGCTATTGAACATTTCATTCACTATATTTCTTGAAAATATGCATAGTTAATGAGATTTCATATGTGTCCAAACTGTAGGGACACCCAAATAGATAAATAGATAGATAGACAGATAGATAGATAGATAGATAGATAGATAGATAGATAGACAGACAGACAGACAGATAGGGACAGCTAGGTGGCACAGAGGATAGAGTACTGGTCTAAAGCAAGAAAGACTCATCTTCTTGGGTTCTAATCCATTCTCAGACACTAGTTGTCTGATCCTGGACAAGTCTCTTTAACCTGTTTGCCTCCCTTTCCACATCTGTAAAATGAGCTGGAGAAGGAAATGGCAAACCACTCCAGTATCTTTGCTGAGAAAATCCTGGATGTGGTCATGGAGAGTTGAACACAACTGACACAGCTTAACAAGAGTGGTGCAGTTTAAGGTTTACAAAGCTCTTTTCTCACAAACATTCTGACATGAAAGGAGGCTCATGGGATCAGAGATTTAGAGCTGGAAGGGAATGTAGAGGATAAAGAGTTAAAGCCCCTCATCTTATGGATGAGGAAAATGAAGCAGTAAAGGCGAAGTGATTTGCCCACCCTAGCAAGTTTCTGAGGTAAGATTTGAACTCAGGTCTGAATGACTCCAAACCCAGTTCTCCATCCCATGGGCCACCTAGCTGCATCTTCCAATAGGATGCAAGCTTCTTGAGTGCAGGGGTTGTTTCATTTTTGTCTCTGCAGCCCCAGTGCATAGGACACAGAGCCATTGCTGTTCAGTCATTTTCTGTCGTGTCCAATTCTTCCTGACACCATTTAAGGTTTTCTTGGCAGAGATACTGGAGTAGTTTGCCATGTATTTCTCCATCTCATTTTATAGATGAGGAAACTGAGGCAAACAGGGTGAAGTGACTTGCCCAGGGTCACACAGCTCTTACATGTCTTTGGCCAGATTTGAACTCGGGAAGTTTTCCTAACTCTAAGCCTAGAGCTCTGTTCATTTTACTACCTAGTGAGCATGTAATAAATGCTGATTGACTGAATGATTCAAGTATTCTTTTAATCTCATGTGCCTTCCTCAGGCATTACCAATGGAAAACTGATCCGGGTCCACAGATATGGGCAATGGGACTGGGGACAATTGGGGATAGAGATCTCTGCCTGTGTAATTTTTTTCTTATGTATATGAATTTCCTTCTTTTTGCCATCCCTGACAAAGATGTGCTGAGATTTCCTTTGCTCTATGCTGCAAAACAGTCATGGAGGAAGGCAGCCAGGGAAAACTTACTCAGTTCCATTGATTTTGGTTCTCTGGCTATTTTTACCAAATTGAATGGGTGAATGGCTACAGTGCTCATACATCTGGGGGAAGGACCTGGCTTGGAAACCAGCTTTCTTGATGAGATTCTGTAATTCAGAAACCAGTTGTCTACTTAATCACCACTGACCTGTCTTAGTCAAATGTTCAAATTTATAACCTCTCTTCCCATTTGATGCAGATTTAGCAACCTGCTTCAAATGGTGGCCATTGTGCCCTCAGTTTCCCTTATAGGTCTTTTCATATCTTTGCAGAGGAAAGAAATGTCAAGCATTGCACTTGCAGATTGTTAGCAGTATTATGCAGTTTTCTCTCCCACTTCCCAAACGATATAATTCCACAGGGATGTGGCTCACCTAGATCAGAGGAGGAAAACCTTTTAGTATTTGGAGGTCACAAGTCACCAATGCAAAAAACATTTATTAAGTGTCTGCTACGTGCCAGGCATTGTGCTAAGCACTGGGGATACAAAGAAAGACAAAAAGTAGCCCTTACCCAAAAGGAGCACACTAAGAGTAGGGGGCTGAGGGTAGAGGTGGGACAACATGGAAACAACTAGGTACAAATACCCCATATGAATAACAAATTGGGGGCAGACTCAGAGAGAAGGAACTAAAATTAGGGAGGACCAGGAAGGGCTGTTTTGCCAAAGGTGGGACTCGATGGGGAAGGAGGACCACCAATAAAACTACCTAGAAGTGGGAGATGATGTGTTTTGTTGAGGAATACCAAGGAAGACTCCAAGGAATCCCTATCACTCCACAGACCACGATGAAAGCAGAAATTATGCTGTCGAACCATAGGTTATGGAACTTCAGGAGGCTTTGGACTCCAGGGTTCTTTACCTTTCTTAATCCTGGTACCCCTTGGCTTTCTTTAAGCCTTACAACATCCCCTATTTCATATTTATGGAAAAAATTCTGTATTTACAAACAAACCTATCTAAATATTTTCATGAGTTCTAAAACATTAAATCTATAAATAAATTAGCCTCATAATATTTAAAACTTCTTTAAAATTAGCTTCATTTCTTCCATTTTAGCCTTTTGTTATTTATTTTAATATTTAATTTTAATTTAATAATTTTTAAAAATTATTTTAAAACTTAAAAATTAAAAAAAATTTTAATTTAATATTATTGTTCTTTCTCCCCTCCCCCCCAAATAAGATTTCCTGCACACCTGGGAAATCCCCTATATTACAGTTTGGAGAGAGGTATGTGAACATTTACATGATGATAACTAATCTATAAATATATATATGTATGCAAGCACATATTTTCTAAGACATAGTGTAGCATCTTAGAGATGCATCCAGCATCCTGGTTGGAGGATAGACCATAGAGAGTCAAGAAGACCATATTTCAAGTCTTTCTGATATGTACCATAAGTGTGATCTTGGATAAATCTCTTAAACCCTCTATGCTCCAAGCAATCCTCTATGCTTAAACTACACAAGAATCACCATATTCAGTGAGGACCACTTGGCTTAATGGCTAGAAAGACGGCATCAGACTCAGAATGACCTGGGTTTAATAACCTCTTCTGACACATACTGCCTGTGACCTCTTATTCCTCAGGATGTTAACTGTCTAAGAAATTATAAAATATGTACTAGGCTGCTTTGGAAAAGGGAGTTTCCTTGAGAGCTCCCTTTACCTATAATTTTTTTAAAACCTATTCAAAGAAACATTCAAGCTGATGTCAAGTAAAAGGCATTCCCATGTTCAGCCTTGGTGGCTGATTAGGTAGTTATTTAGTATTTGGACGATGCTAATTTAAGCTTGATTACAGTCTTCATTGCATTATGTTTAGCCATTAAGAAACAAAGGTTGAGCAGCATTCCTTCTTGATAAGCTGTGCTTCTCCAAATGTCTTCAGAGCAGAATTTTTAGCACAATACTTGGAGGGGACCAAACTCCTGCTGACTCATCTCTTTTCCTACTTTATGTTCTGCCGTTGACCTAATGTTCCAGCTAGACTACTGCATGCTTTAATCTTTTCACTCCCAACTCCCTCAAACTCTCTACCCTAATAGACCCAGCTCACCTCCATCCTCTGGCAGAGGGCCTTGGCCACTCACTGCTACCTCATGGTGGACATGGAAGTCTCAGTTTCATTACCTATTAAATGATGGTGTCAGACTCCATGACCTCTGAGGCCTCTTGCAAGCCTCGGTCTTTGATCCTAACCTCCTACCTTGACATGTAGCAGGCTTTCTCCTACATTTTTAGTTTTTGCATCAAGATTTCATTGCATTAGATTTCAACTTCCTCCACTTCTGGCCTCTGTCATTGTCAATGGTTGACAGTGGCTCCCCAAGCATATGGGGGTATGCCCTCTAGTTGCTCTTTTCAAAGACCCCTATGCTTTTTCCTGGCCCCTCTTCTCCCCTGAGAAGCCTGAAGCTACCTAGCTTGGGGAAAAAAAACTCAGCAAACCTTTGTCCTCACTTCATAGCACAGCATTGGCAAACATTGTTGCCAGCTGTTTGGGGGCATTTCTTGACTGTGAGGCATGTTTGTGTCTGACAGAGGTTGATACTCAGTCCACTGGGCTTGCCAGTCTTGGTGTGCATTCAGGCCCTTTCTGGTTGAGTTGAGTGCTGTGAACACATGCCATTTCTGCTTGTGAATCAAGTGATTTTAATGATTTATTCAGGGTTTTCAGTTGGGATCCCAGCTCCCTGAACAAGTTCCTTACAAATATCATTGTCTCATGTTCTCTTCACAGAAGGCAGCAATGGAAAAGCTCTGGAGTCAAAAGACCTGAGTTCAAATCTCACCTCAGACACTTACCCACCTTTATCTTCTTCAATTTATCATTCAATCTCTTATCCATAAGATTAAAGGGTTGAAATTAAGTTAAATTCAAATATAAAAGGGTCTAAAATGAACATTATCCATTTCATATTGTATTTTATCCATTTTACTGTATGTTGTATCCCTTATCCGTTTTATATTTTTATTAATTTTGTTCAACATTTCCCAATTACAATTTAATCATGCTCGAGCCACAGTCAGGAGTCCTGTGGGTGCTAGGGCACGCCTTGATTTTTCTACCTCCAAGAGATGACCTGTGAGGTTCCCTCTAGCTCTCGATATAGGATGCTAAGCTTTGGGAAGGACTAATGAGTAGTTTTGAGACTATGTCTTCTGTTAGGGAGCAATTATGGCATAGCAGGGAAAATGTCTGTATTTACAGTCAGAGGACTTGGGTTTGATTCTTGGCTCATTCTCTTACACTTGTTTGACCTTGGGAAAGAGGATTAACCTCTCGGGCCTTGATTCTCATTTATAAAATGAAAGAACTGGGCTCCAAGACCTCTGAGGCCCCTTTGAGCTCTGGATCTATGATCTGAAAGGGTTGGGAACCAGACTGTTCAGCTGGCAACAAGGGAGCAGAGCAGGGTCTTAGTCTCTGTGCCAATGATGGGAGACAAGAGGGTTAGTCATCAAATCCTCATGATGGCTGATTTCTGCATAACATCTTTAATCTCTGTCATCTCTTTCATGTACTGTTTCACCTAGCTTACTGACCTTTTGTAATAATAATAAATATTTACATATTGCTCTAAGGCTTAGAGATCCTCACAACAACCTCAAAGGTGGGTGCAATTATTACTCCCATTTTGTCAATGAGGAAATTGAGGTTAGGTGACTTGCCCGGAGTCACCCAGCTTTTAAATGTCTGAAACAGAATTGGCACTGAAGTCTTCCTGACTCCAAGTTTCATGCTCTCTCCACTGCTCCAGGCTGCCCCAAACACAGTCTCACCAGTTCATGGGGATTGTGCATTTGGGGAAGCATCATTCTGAGAAATGAGAGCTCGATGCCAGCCCCAGGAGCCAGATGAGATGTAAAGTTCAGGAAAGCACTTTATAAATGTTTATTGATTGACTGAAGGAACTCACACGAAATTATCCTGATATAGAGGCAGACTGTATGCTGACCATGCCCTTATACTCCCTTGACCCCTGTCTTTCCAGGTTTGTGACCTTAAATACCTGGTGGGCCACTAAGTGGCACAGTGGATAGAGCGCTGGGCATGGAATCAGGAAGAGTCATCTTCCCGAGTTCAAATCTGGCCTCAGATACTTCTTAGCTGTGTGACCCTGGGCAAGTCACTTAACCCTGTTTGCCTCAGGTCCTCATCTGTAAAATGAGCCGGAGAAGGAAATAGCAAATTACCCCAGTATTTTTCCAGAAAAACCCCAAATGGGATCACTGAGAGTCGGACATGACTGAAAAACAACCAAACAATGACCTTAGATACGTTATTTAACTTACTTGTTACTTCATTTATAAGATTCTCAACCTGTGGGTCGCGACCCTTTGGGGGTTGCCTAAGGCCATCAGAAAACACAAATTTCCTATGGTCTTAGGAATCGAGACACCGCTCCTCTATCTGTCTCCAGGTGGGTCCACCCACATAAAGATATACCCACGGGCATTAGGAGGGTTGAGAACCACTGATTTATAAAAAAAGAGGCCTGGACCAGATGACCTGTAACATCTTTTCCAGATTTTAATCAATGATCCTATGATTCAGGTTTAGGATGAATGTGACCTTAGAAAGTTGATTTTTTGACCCTGGTAGAGGCCCTTGACTCTTAAAATTCCATTTCCACTCCTTGTTCCTTAAGTGGTTGTTGAGTGATTGATGTCAATGAAGAGTATGCATCTTTGACCTATAGAGGGAAGGAAGAGAACTACCTTGGCCTTCCTCAGACCATCCTTTGGTGGCACCATTAGAGATCCATTCTTGGACTGGACAGATTGAGTCTGACTCACTAAACTATTGCTCATTTTCTCATGGTCTCTTCAATAGCCTCCATAGATCTTTAATTCATTAGCTGGCGCTCCTGATAGCTCCAGCACCTTGAATGGTCTGAAATCACTCTTCAGCAATGTATTTGCTGGCCAGGGGAGGAACCTTGCCAGCTCCAGCTCCTGGTCTAGCTGGTCATCCCTATCCTGCCCAAGGTGTGTGTCCATGCAGGAAGATCCCACATCAGTGGGCAAATCCCAAAGTTATGGTTACTTAGCCTGCATGTAGATGCTGCCATAGTATGGCTGAGTCATCTTCATCTTCTATAAAATGGGAAGGGGAAAAAAAACACATTTGCCTGATCTCTCTTTTTGGGGTTTGGTAAGAATCAGGTAAGATAATATTATGTTACTGTCCTGTGCCTCAGTTTCCCCATCTGTAAAATAAATTTAGCTTTGAAAGTCTAAGCTTTAAAAGACTTCTAAGGTTGTTGGTTTTTTTTTGTTGTTTTGTTTTGTTTTGTTTTGTTTTAGCTCTCGTCCCTATGATTCTTTGTAATGCTAAAGAGCATATAATAACAAGTATACACAGAAGAAATCTGTGTCTGGGGTGACAGAGTTTAAAAATTTGTCTGAAGGATATCTTTTAAAGATTGCTCAGAGGGAAAGAATCCAAAAGGGTAGAAAAGGAAGTGGATAGGAATGAGAGAAAATAGATGAAAGTTTGAGCTCTCTTTGAGCTAAACAAAAGACCTAAAGGCTGCCTACTGGTTCATCCATTCTATCAGGACTTAGTAAGTGTTCAATGTGTACAAGGTCTGGCATGTCAAGCACTTGAAATACAAAAAACCCCAAACACAATAAAATTAGTTTTCTAGGAACTAATATTTTCCTGGAAGGATAGGGACCGGATCTGTTGTTCCCTAGATATATGGAACTGCCAGGTGAGGAAAGTCTCTCATCCAGTACTTGTGGCACCTTCTGTGCATCCTCTGGTCTAGGGAACTCAGAAGTTAAGTGAATTCTCCAGAGGCACACAGCCAGTTTGTGTCAGAAGCAGGTGTTGAACCCAAGTCCTCCTGGCTTCCAGGTCAGTTATCTAACGAATATAACAGTCTACTTCTCATATAACATACTTCCTCTCAGATGGTTGAATGCATGATGATTTGAGGAGGGAGTAAGTACTAACAACTGTGGGATCTGGTGGCCCTTGAATTGTGCCTGGAAAAGGACAATCCTTTAAGAGGAAGTGCATTCCAGGCACACAGCTCTTCCTGCACAAAAGCATAAAAAGAAAGGGCAAAATGCTGAGTTTGAGGGAGAATAAGGAAGCCAGCTGGCCGAAATATCGAGTGCCTAAAGGGAGGTAATCTGGCAGGTAGCTAGAGCCAAACCAGAAAACGCTCTCAATGCCAAGTTTTCATTTTGTCCTCGAAGCAATATGGAGCCCTTGAAAGATCTTGAACAGTGAAATGGCATGGTACTCTAGGTAATTGACCTTTGGAGAATCAATGGTCAAACATCCAAGATGAGAAGGTGGGGAAAAATTTTGAAGAAGGAAGTAACTTAAACCCTCTGTCGATTTCTATTTCTATATCACTTGACCCCTCTATGAGGGGTCATAAAGGAATCAAGATAATGGCACCAAGAGAATCATGGAGAAGTCGAAGAATTCTTTCTGACAGACGCTCTGACATAGTGGAGAGAGTAGTAGACTTGGCTTCATTACTCTTGGGCAGATCATTCCTAGATCTTCATCTCCTATAAAATAGGAAGAAAAATAATAATAATAGCATTTGCCTGATCTCTCTCTCTGGGTTCAGTAAGAACCAGGTAAGGTAATATCACTTTACCTCGGTTTCCTCATCTTCAAAAAATCAGTTTAGATTTGGAAGTCTATGCTCTAAAAGACTTCTAAGCTTGTTTTTTTTTTTAGCTCTAGCCTCTATGATTCTTGGTAATGCTAAAGAGCAGATAATAATAATTTGACTGTTAGTATGGTGTCCTCAGGATTTGGCTGGGATGCTTGCCCAAGCGTTCCTTTGCAGACAGCCTTGAAATGGGCCTTGACATTCTGAGCATTGCTTCGTATCATAAAACTCACGCAACTGGAGCTTATGAGTGCTAAGCCCAAGATTAATAATTTGATTTCCTTAAGAGGATTCCACTACTTTTAAGAGAGGGCTGTTTGTATTTTCTTTCTCCCTTCATCTTGGAGATGGTACAGCCACAGAAGGGAGCAAAGGGTGGCATGGCTGATATAAATCTGCAGAGAGTTTCACTTACTTTCCCCTCCAGAACTTGTAGGGAGATCTGCTAACAAACAAGAAAATCAATTTATTTGCATTTCATTTCCCTGCCTACCCTCTGCTGCAGTGATAATGAGCAGGGAATTGACCCAGAACAGGAAATGAAGGGAAGGAGAGGAGCAAATTATGTGGATACTTCACAGACTGAATAACCAAATTCTGAATCAGGAAGATCAGACTAGAGAGGTTCACCCATATCATAGGGCAGCCATTGAGGGATGGTGGACATGGAGCTGTTGGCCCCTTCTCTGCATCCTCTGGCCTGGGGAACCCAGAAGTTAAGTGACTTCTCCAGGGGCACAAACCAGTTTGTGTCAGAAGTAGGTCTTATACCCAAGTCCTCCTGGTTTCCAGGTCAGTTCTGGACTTGGAGTCCAGACAGATCTGGGTTCAAATTTTGCCTCAAGCACTTATTAGCTTGTGATCTTGAACAAGATGTCACCTCTCTTAGCTCATTTCCTCATCTGATAATACTATCTATAGAACGACTAAGGTTATGAGAGGCTCAGATGAAATGATGTAAGTAAACCTTACAGCATCATCTTTGGACCAAACATTTGTTAAACTCCCACCATGCACAACCAGGCAATGTGCTAGGTGCCAAAACTCCAAAGACAAAATGAAAGCATTTCTGCCCTCCATCAGCTTACATTGTATTCTATAACTGTCGGTTATACCACAAGAATAATAAGCATTCATGATTGATAGTAATAGCTAGAATCCATATGGAAGGTTTAAAAGCACTTTGCATATGTGAGCTCATCTGATTATCACAATAATTTTGTGAGGTGGGTGCTATTGTGACCCCATTTTACAGATGTGGAAACTGAGGCTGAGAAAGGTTAAGGGTGATAAAGTGTTTGAGGTATTTCAACTGGAATCTTCCTCACTCCAATTCCAATACTCAATTCATTGCATCATCTAGCTGCCTCTATTACTATGTACTGGGCACTGTACTCATTTCTGAGGGCATAAATTCACAATGAAAGAGAATGTTTGCCCACTAGAAGTTTAGAACCTCCTGCAGAAATGGCAGTTATTATTACAATCATTCAAAAAAAGCTGTGAAATCTGATGGCCTCAATAAAGGGCCCCACTTTGGAACCCAGGGCATTTCTTCCCTTTCTTCCAGGGTATAAGAATGGAGAGGATGTGTCATGGAAGCTTCATGTCCCTGTTTTGCAAGTCTCAAAATATGCTCTGGTTTCAGGGCATATGAGGAAGGTTACAGGAGGAAGAGCAGTAGATGGGAGATGAATGCAATGGATTGTGTCTCTTAAAATGCTGCCAACCTCTTCAGACCCCCAAGACCCCCATTCTACTAAAGAATACTTAAAGCTGCCAGTGCATTCAAATGGTGCATTCTTCCCCAGAGAATGGAGATAGGGATACATCTGAGATAAAGGAGAAAGATGTCATGCCTAAGACCAGGAGAGAAAGGCAACGTAAGTGGGGAAAGAGGCTAAATATGAATCTGGGGCGCATTTTTGAGGATTTTCACCTTAGCTGAAAGCATTGTGGGTATGGCCTGCTGATGAACGCAGCTCTGTGTCCAAATGATTGACTGTTCTTGAGCACAGTACCTGGTGCTTTGAAGATACTTGATAAATGATTGATTGATTGATTTAAACTGAAACCCATCTGTATCAAGACAAGGACAGAGAGGACCTTCTAAGAAGGCTTTATGAAAATCCATCCATCATGTGGATGGTACCTCAGTTGGCCTGTGTTAGCCAATCTTCATAGGAATAGAGGTGGAAGGAACCCTTGAAGTCATCATGTCCATCACTCTCATTTTACGGAGACAAACTGAATTCCAGGGAGAGGAAGTTAATTAATGTCCAGAATTACATAGGTACCAAATACAGGTATTAAAACACTAACTTTTTTACTAACTTTGACAGTGTAATCCACTTTAGCTTTTAAACTACCTTCCTCCATCCTGCACTCTCCATCCAGCCCAACTGACTTTTTTGATGTTCCTTTAACTTTGGCAGACATCTCCCACCTCCATGCCTTTGCTCAGGCTGCCCTGTATTCCTGGAGCAGTCTCTTTCCTTCATCCCCACCTCTCCTACTCACTAGCTTACAAGGCTCAGCTCCTGTTCTATTTCACAAAGGAAGTCTTTTGTGATCCCCCTCTTTACTAGTGTTCTTGCTCAATTCTCAGAGGATATACTTATTTAGTAACAACAACAATTTCAACATTTATCCAGCACTTTTAAGATGTGAAAAGTGCTTTATAAATACTTCATTTGATCCTCACATTAACCTAGGAGGTAAGTACCCCTCCTCCCCCTCCTCCTTTTCTTCCTCTTCCTCCTCCTCCTCTTTCTCCTCATCGTCCTCGTCCTCATCCTCCTCATCCTCCTCCTTGTACAAATGAAGAAACAGACTGAGAGAGGTTAATGGCTTGTCCGGGATCACATAGCTAGTAAGTGTCTAAGGGCAGATTTGAACTCAGATCTTCCTGATTTCAGGTCTAGCATTCTATCCATTGTTCCACCTATCTACCTATGCCTATATATTATATTTCCCAGAAGAATGCAAAGTCTTTGAAGCAGGCCAGATTTCATTTTTTCATCTTATTCTTGTATCCCTAGTAGTATTTGTACCTAATAAGTACTTAATAAATTCCTGTTGGATAAATAGGAATTAAGTGCTAGCACCAGGATTTGAAGCTGGTCCCATGACTCCATTTCTCTTTCTACCAAACAAGGGCATTTCAAGACTGATGTGTTAAAGTGTGGGTAGGAATTCATTGGACAAATTGGGGAAAGGAAGATATCCCAGTCACAGGGAACAGTATAAGCCAAAACACAGAGGTGAAAAAGCAAAGGACCTGTATGAGAATGAAAAATAATCCAGTTTGAATGGAGCATGGCCCTCATGATGGGAGTAATAACAGACAGGGCTAGTAAGGTGGCAAGCAGCCTTCTGTTTTTGGCTCCAGAGGGATGAATGAGGAGCATGGGGGGGGGGGGGGGAGGAGGATTGCAAAGGAGCAAAATTAAGCTTGATATTAGGAAGAACTCCCTACTAATTGGAGCTGTCCATAGGTGGAGTGGGCAGCCTTAGATGACTGTGGATTCTGTCTTACTAGAGTCTTCAAGTAGAAACTCAGTGACCATTTGTCATAGATTGCATAAACTCTTTTTCACATGTGAGTTGGCTTATTAATCAGTGGTTCTCAACCTGTGGGTTATGTTCAATTTGTAATAATGAAAATACATCCTGCATATCAGTTATTTACATTACGGTTCATAACAGTAGCAAAATTACAGTTATAGAGTAGCCACGAAAATAATTTTATGATTGGGGGTCACCACAACATGAGGAACTATATTATAAAGGGTTGCAACATTAGGAACATTGAGAACCACTGGCTTAGATGGTCACTGAAGTTCCTTTCCATTCTGAGAAGTTATTTCAATAGCAGAAGCAAGGAGAAAGGAGGATGTTTAGGTAGGGACAGGACCAGAGCGGAGGAGGTGGAAGGAATCCCAAATGGCATCTCCAGGACCTGAAAGGTGGTTGCTTTGTATATATTCTCTTTCTGTCTCTCTGTCTTTTCTATCTTTTCTCTGCCTATCTCCTTCTTTCCATTTTTTCCCCTTCCCCTCTCCTCTCCTTCTTCCTTCTCTGTCTCTCTTTTTGTGTGCGTCTCTGCCTCTGTTGGTCTCTCTCTTTGTCTCTACCTCTCCCTGTCCTTCTATGTCTGTCTGTCTATTTTTGCCTCTCTCTATCTCTCTGTCTTTCTTTGTCTCTCTTCCTCCCTCCTCCCCTCCTTTCCTTTTCCTTTTGACTCTCCCCTCCCTTCTCTTCTTCTCTCTCTCCTTCTTTCTTTCTTCCTCTCTCTATCCCTTCCATTCTCTCTCTCCCAGTCTCACCCTTACACACACACACACACACACACACACACACACACACACACACACACACACACAGAGTCACATGAAATCAAGACCCAAAATTTCTCACCTTTAGAACATTAAACTGTAAGTTCCTAGAAGACAGTTGATTCCCTTTCCTGCCATTTCACCAAAGACATTAACATCATTGACAAGTTATAAGCAAGTTAAATTTGTGAAAGATCCTTTTAAAAATATAGAGCAGGCATCATGTAATTTCATTTTATCTTTTTCTTCTGGGGGTGATTCTCTCCCTTCTGAATGATTCTCCATCCTCCTTTGAGACACCATTATCTCTCTGTTTATTCTCTTCTTACCTGTCACCTCCACCTAGCTAAACTGAAGGCTCACACGGAGTTCAGTTCTATTTTATGCAAATGTGTATGATGTCAGAATGAAGTGTGAGGGGAAGCCTCTGTGTCTGGTGCTGACAATTAAACGGGACTGGAAACTTTCTTTTGGTATGTTGTTGACAAAAACTAGGTCCCTGGGTGGCTGTTAATTTTTCCGGGTGGTTCCCGGGTGAAAACCATGTTTAACTTGGAGCCTGGTGGCTCCCTATGGCATTGGGCCGAACTATGACAAGATAGAAAGGATGGGCAATGAATCTCCTGTCCAGCTTTCCTTTTAATTTCTTTCTTTTGTTTATTGGTAGAGATTTATTTTGTTGCAGAATTGCTGGAATAAGCCATATCTGACCTTGGGAGGCAGGGGGCTGAAGAGGGAAGGGAGGGGAGAGGCAAGGTGAGGCTATTTTTAAAATGAATCCCCTCCATCTGTCGGGGAAGTGCTGACTCACAGGTATCCAGAGTAAAGTAAGCTGTTAATCTTCAGTAAGGAGCAACCCAAGTAGTGGTTCCCCAACCTCAGAAATTTAATTATTGTTGAAAATTACCAGGTGAGTTCTTTGTTATTGTTTTATTACTTCTAAGAAGTGAATTATATCTGCCTTAAAAAAAAACCAAAACCTTTTAATCTGTAATCAGGAAATAAGCCTTCCCTCCCAGTTGACAAGAGAGAAACTATAAGGTTTGGAGACAGATCAGTTAATCTTTCCTGGTTGCATAAGGAATAAGGAAAATGAGTTTGGGAGGTCTAGGCCCCCTTCCCTCAACATAACCAGGAATGAATGGGGATCATTTGGCAAAAAGGGAAAAGAGTTGAATTTGGAAATAGACTTGGGGTCAAATCCCTGCATACCTCTTGGTATTTTTAAGTCACTTGATTGGGCCTCAGTTTACCATCTGTTAATTGAGAGGGTGGGACTAGTGGGCCTCAAAGGCCCCTTAAAGCTGTAATCTGTGATATTATTTCGGTCTTGTGAATCCCTCTAGGATTTTGTGGCTATGGAATGAGAGAGTATGAGACTGTGAATGGCAATTCCATTTTATGGATTGTTTGACTGCTCTTTAGTAACCGAGAGAGGCTCTGTCCTTCTTCCCTTACCTGACCACCCCCTCCTACACACACACACACACACACACACACACACACACACACACACACACACACACACATACACACACACACACACTACAACAGGGCCAATCATATGAGTGTGTATGTATGCATTTGAGTTTATATGTGTATCTAGAAGAAAGCCGGAGAGTTGGAAATAATCAACCAATTGAAGAACAGCAAGAAGTCCAGTTTGGCCAACCCAAATAGTCCATTAAATGGAATGACATATGATAAGCCTGGAAAGGAAAATTATAGCCTGGTTTTTAAATGCCAAAGGAAGTCGTATTTCATTCTAAAAGAAATAAGAAGCCAATGAAATGTATCGATCAGGGCTGGCCTGTGCCTTAGGAATTTCCCTTTGGCAGCTTTGTGGAGGATGGATGGGAGAGGGGAGAGACTGGAGATTGGGTCAGGAGATAGGAGGCTGTTTGTAGTGTCACAGATAAGAAGGATGGGGACAAGTTGCAAAGAAGCCTAAACCTTGTTTGGCCTTGCACAGATCACTTTCCTGGGCCTCCTTTTCATCATCTATTCATTGAGGGACTTTGACTAGATGGCTTCTTCCAACTGTAATCTGTTCTACCATGAACCTCTTCAGGAGCTGGTGGTTAGGGAAGGAGAGGATTTAGGTTTAATGTCAGGGAAAACAAATTTAAAAACACTTCCTGAAAATTAAGACAACATAGAAGTGAATTTGACTGCTTCAAGAGGTAGTGGATTCCTCCTCATAACAGGTCTTCAGGTGATGTAAATGACCATGTGTTGGGTGTACTAGAGGGTAGATTCTTGTTTGGGTGTGGGTCAGAAAAGATGGCTTTTGAGGGTATTTCCAAGATTGAGGTTTGTGACTCTGTGTGTGCGTGTGTGCATGTGTGTACGTGTGTGTGTGTGTGTGTGTGGCTGAAGTGAAATTTCAAGATCTGAAAATGTGATCCAGTGGCTCTCTGCCTTGTTGGCTCAGGTCATGGAGTCATCTCCACTTGATAGGGCCCTTCCAGGTTTCCAGAAGATTCAGTGGATTGTGGAAGACCTTTCAAGGTCTGCAGTCACTGACTGTCTCAGTAGGGCATGCAATCTGTTAGTTGATTTCAGTTTACCTTCCTGGAGGCAGGACGAGTCCGAAATTTTATTTCTCTCCTAAATCAGTAATCTCTAGAACCTTTCCTTCCTATGTTGTTTGCAATGGGATTTTTATTTTGGTATATTCCAAGATGGTCTTTGTAAGAGTGCCTGCCTGTCAGCTTGGTAGAGCTCTGGGTTCAGATGTTTTACACAGGCCTGCTTTTGAGTGGCTGGATGCCCGAGAAAGACATTGAAAAATACCATGCTCAGCAGTACCCCTAATCCATAAAACAAAAACCATATATTGACCTTTGGGTCTGCTCACACGTCTTCCTGTCCCAGAAAACCCCCTTTGTTTTCGCACATGTGGGCTACTGAGAGGTCACCACTGAGATCTCTGAAATAGCATTTCAAATCATTGTTAGAGCAGAGGTCCCCGACCTTTTTGAGTATAGGGAGCTCTTTTAAGTATTGAGAAATTTCATGTACTGCCTCTTCCCTCCCCTCATATGATAATAGTCCTGTTACTCATCATTCCATCTCCCTTCTCCAGGCCTTTGTATAGGCATAGGCTGGCCTTCATGCTTGGAATGTCATTTAGTGACCTCTTGGAATCCATGTCTCTCCAAGGCTCAGCTCAGGTGTTATCTCTTACATGAAGCCTTTCCTGATCTCCCCAGCTATGAGTACTCTCTGTCTGTCTCTGTCTCTCCGTGTCTGTCTCTCTCTGTCTCTGTCTCTGTCACTGTCTCTCCCCCTCTTGTAATTGTATTTCCTTACTTGTGTATACAGGGGTCCCAAAATTTTTAGCGCCCTTGTAAACTTCAAAGTTCAAAACTGAACTAAGACTTTTGGGACATATGGACGCTCTATTCTCCTTTGAGAAAGAGATGATTTAGTTTTGCATGTCCAGCACCAAACATACTGCCTTGTACAGACTAAATCAGGGATGGGGAACCTGTGGCCTCAAGGCCACATGTGGCCTTCTAGGTCCTCAGGTGAGGCCTTTTGACTGAGTCCAAGTTTTGCAGAACAAATCCTTTTATTAAGTCAATTTGTTCTGTGAAGTTTGGATTCTGTCAAAGGGCCACACCTGAGGACCTAGAAAGCCACATAAGACCTTGAGGCCACAGGGTCCCCACCCTTGGACTAAATACATAATAAATATTTGTTGAATTAGATTGAATCATATTGACTAGTACCCATTGACTAAGGGAATAATACATAATGGTTTAACCAAACAGTAATTCAGTAACAGCCAGAATCACTTGAAAAATGGAGTGGGGGTAGTTCTGAAGCATAGAATCTTTGAACTGGAAGAAGTTTGGGTTACCTTGAATAAGTCATTAACCTCTCTGGGTCTTGATTACTTCATCTGTCAAAAGGGAGCCTTCTTGTCCTAAAACAATGATCCAAGTCCAGCCTCTTCATTTTATAGATCACAAGGTCCTAGATTTAGAGCTGGGAAATCAGATTCCATTTGGTCCAATGCCTTCATTTTAACATATGAATTGACTGATATCCATGGAAATTGAGATGTGCTAGAGTTCACCAAGCTCATGAATGTCAGGAGTTGGTACTTGAACCCAGGTGTCCCAGCTTTGGATACTTTTTCACAACCCTATGCTACCTCTCTGAGGAGGAAGGCATACTGACTTCTGACTTTTGAGGGGAAGTATCTTAGAAGATCACCCTTCTCTTGGCTCATTATATCACTGATATCCACTTTTTCTCCTGGGCTTACTTTTCATCAGCTCTTGATTGGGCGAAGAGACTAAGTATGCATTGCTCACTGACTCCAGAAAGAAGCCTGCCTATATGTCAGCCATTGACTCTCACCTCAGGCCATAAGGCAGTGGAGCTCACAAGCAGTGATGGGGAGAGGGTACTGCAGGACCAGTGTCCCAGTGGAATAGGCTCATGTGCCATCTTTGATATCACTGCCTCATCTAAGTACTGCATCTGCTTATGTTCATTGTATAGGGATGCCATGTCTGTTTCTTATCTTGGTCCTATTTGGAGTCATTTTGGAGAGATCTGCCCTGTCACTCACAGGCTAGCTTTCATTATTAGCAAGTAGCATAGTGGAGAAGATGGAGCACTGAACGGATGAACTCATAGAGCCTGGGTTCACCTCCAGGCTCTTCTGTTTCCTGTGTCTGTAACATTAGGAAACACACTCAACTTCCACAGACTCAGTTTTATCAGGTAAAAATGAAGGTGATTGGCCTAGATCAGAGGTTCTTTACTTAGGGTTCATCGATTTAAAAAAAAAAATTATGACTATGTTTCAATATTGTAATCCTATTCATTTATTTTGTGCAACTCAAAACATTATTCTTCTGAGAAGGGATTTGTAGGCTTTCCCAGACAGCCAAAGGGGTCCATGACATACAAAAATACTACGGTACCTATGGACTCTTCCAATTTTGGCATGTGGTCTCTTGATTCAGAAGGAAAGTAATTTTATTTTCTTCCTGAAACATACATGTTATAATAAGAAAGAACAAGGTACTAGGGAGAGCAGAAAGAGAGGTCAGGATATCTGGGTTCTAGTACCATGGACAGTCCCTACATCTGTCTGAAAAACTTGCATTTATAGAGCGTTTTCCAACTTATATAAAGTTTCACATATGTTAGCTTGTTTAAGCCTCACAAGAAAGCTGTAAAGTAGACAGGGCAGGTATGATCCCTGGTATATAGTTGATGAAACTATGGCTCAGAGAGGGATATAGTCACTTGTCCATAGCCTCAGAGGAAGCTAGTGGCAGAGCTGGGGTTCGAGCCCAAGGTAAGGAAAGCAGTGATAAAAAGCACTTTGAATTTGGAGAGACTTAGGTTCAAGTGCATTCTCCATCACTATAAGATGTGAGCCTACAGGGAAATCACATAATGTCTCTGGGACTCAGTTTACTCATCAGTAATAAGTCTAAAGACTAGACCTACATCTAGTTCCTGGGTAAGGAAACCCTTGCTGCTAATGCAGGGTCAGCACCTTCTCTGAAATTTACAGTCTTACTGTGCTTCCTAGGGCAGTGCTTTTCAAAGTATGGTCCAGAGGCTCCTAGGAGGTCCTGAGATCCTTTAAGGCATCTGTAAGGTTAAAATTATTTTCATAATAATACTGATGTTTTTATTTCTAAATTCAGTAAATATTGATAGATATAGCCCTTCTCCCAAACAAGAGACCTTTGTGAAGGGGTCCTCAATGGTTTTTAAGGCTAGAAAGGGTTCCCAAGACCCCTAGAGTTCTGAGCAGTTAAGTGTCCAGAGTTATAGATCTGGGATGTTTCAAAGGTAAAACTTGAATACAGATCTTCCTGGGTTTGAGGATGGCTCCTTATCCACTATCCCACACTGCCTCTCACCTCACTCATTTACTCATCAGTAAAATGAAGATAATTATACATGCAGTTTCATTCTAGCAAGCCTGTTGTAAACATCAAGTATGTAAAATGCTTTGCAAACCCTAAAGCATTCCATGTGCATCTCTATTATCACTGACCCTTTGTGTAGGTCCCTTATCCTCTCTCAGCCTCAGGATTTGCATTTTGCAAGTGAAAGTGTCAAATTAGATGATTTTCAGACCAGTGCTAATGTTGTAGCATTCTTTGAGTTACTTCTTCACTAATTATCCCTAAAGAAGAGCAATTCTGAGCTTTAAAAACATGTTCCAGGCGTTTTCTGAAAACAACTTAGCCCAGAAGCCTATTTATTATAAGCTTGGCTATTTCCAGAGTTGCCAGTGGAACCTTTGCAAAGACCAATGGGAAGGTAGCAATTTTGTGACAAGGCAAAGCAGGGTCATTTTTTCAAAATTGCTAATTGTCTCTTCTTATATGCTACAAAGCAGCTGGATCCGTCACGGGCTGACTAATCCAGAAGCAGCTTGTGCTGTCATCTCTCTGAATGGTATAATTGGAGGTCAGGGGTGAACACATTAGAATGTAAGCTTCTGGAAGGCAGGGACTGGTTTTGCCTTTCTTTATAATCCCCAGAATGTGGCTCATATTAAGGACTTAATAAATGCTTATTGATTCATTTTGAGTAATTGAAAAAGCTCTGTATTTGGAGTTAGAAAATCTAGGTTTCTATCCCCAGCCGTCATGTCTGTGACCTCAGACAAATCACTGACCTCTTAGGATCTATTTCTTCATCTACGAATTAGGCGTTTGAATGAGATGTGTCTAAAATCCCTCCCAGCTCTAGAGTCCAAGACTGTACATGTCTTTGAAAATATTATAAGACCACAGGTTTAGAATTGGACAAAAAATCCTAGAAATCATAGAGTCTAAATTCTTCATTTTGCTAGCAAGGAAACCAAGTCCCAAAGACCATAAGTCACTGGCCTGTAGTTGCTCAGGCGGTAAATGGAAGGGTCAGGATTTGAACTCTGGTCCTTTGATTCCAAATCTCAGGCTCTTTCAACTGCTGTTCCTTTCCACAGTGCATGTGTCAGGATTTGAAAAGGCTACAACACCTGCTGAGAAATAATAATAGGGTTGAGAAAGAAAACAGCAACAGGAGGTGGATGGGTCCCTAGGAAGTCTCACAATTAACTTGTAACTTGCTAAATAGTAAACATAAACTTTAGCCAAGACCTGTGGTTATCACTCTTGGGGGAGTGAAGGACCAAACAGAAATGCTGACTCGGAGTGAAAAGGAGTCTTTTACTGCCTGCTTTTCTAGGGAGAACAGGGGAGGAGGAATTTTTAAAATGTCATCCAAAGAGTTGAGGGCGTTAAAGAAGAACAAGGCTTGCTCATTGTAGGAGCTACGAGGAGCGGATTCCCACCTGATTCACTCTTTCTAAGTGAATCAGGAATTGGCTTCACAGCTTTTCACAAAATAAACTTCAAAACAGGGGAAATAATTATCTTTTTAAAATTTGTTGACTTTTTGTGATTTTGTCAGTATACAGAACTCCCAGTGAGGAAATTCCTCCCACCAATGAAGATCTGTAACTTCTCTATAACTTAATCTGTCTTAGAGTCTCCTGGGCCACTGAGTTAAATGAGACAGAAGTTGAAAAGCACCTAACAAATGCCTGGAACACAGTGGGTGCTTTACAAACTCTTGTTTCCCTCCTTCAGGGGTGAAGCGACTTGTTTGTGGTAACCCCGAACCCAGGCCTTCCTGACTGAGGTCACTTCAATGTCCATGATGCTATGTAGCTTGTCTGAATTATCTTGTGTAAAGCAGTAAAAGAATGCTGTAATGAGGCTTGCTGATTTTATGGGAATTAAAGCCACCTCCTGTGCACCCCATGGAAAACTGTGGAGGACAGTGATAGATGTGTGCCTAGCACCGTTAAAGTCTTATCAGAAGAGCATCCTATCATGGTTGTCGTTATCAGAGCATCATTGTTATTGGAGAAATATAAATTTCCTATGATGATGAATTTCTATTCCTTTATTCCCCATACACACATACATGCACACACACGCACACATGCACACACACACACACACACACACACACACACACACACACACACACACTGCAATCCAGAATGGGAAAATAAAGGCCTGGCTTCCATGATTCAGCTGACTTTGGATAGTTTGAACAGAGGAGTGGAAAGGATGCTCCCTTCTAGCTTCTGGCTTCAGACTATGAACTTCTTGATGTAACTGGACTCAAAGAAACTGGGTTTGAGTCTAGGTTCCACTATTGTCTGATCAGAAGAGAGAAGGCAATGCAAAGGTCTGGTCCCAATTCCTTCACTCTGCAGATGAAGAAACAGGCCTAAAGAAGGGAAATGGGTTCCTCAAGAGTAGCAGAACTGTGAAATGAATGCAGGTCTTCTGCCTCCAAATCAAGCATATTCTATTATTCCCTAAGACCTCTGTTCAGGGCTGGATTAAGGCTCCCATAAGCCCTCACAACTTTGATTGCATATAGACCCTTTGGCAGATGCAGTTTGCTAAGTGTATCTCATTTCACAATGAAAAAATGTCAAACAGTTGATCTTTGATGTTAATGGAAGATTGATATTGGCATGGCTCTCTCCACCTCTTTGTATGAACACTGTGTCTGTCCTTGAGACATTTGCATATAAATATATAAAGTTGTATAAATATATGGTATATTTTCATTGTATATATTTGTATGGTATATATGCCTTGGAATGTACAAATCTATTCCGGTTATATATTATTAACAAAAAGGGAGGAGATCCAGATCTTTTTATAGGTCTTGTGGTTTTTGCTGGTCCTAAGCATTGTTTTGACTGCTCTGGGTGGCGGATGAAGCTTTGTCTGTGTGATATGCAATGAGTCACTTTGTTTTTGTGGGTTTGGGTTATCTCATCTGTAAAATGGGCTAAGGCTGGGTTCCAATGTCCTTCTAAGTTCTCAGTTATGGATCCTGTGATTTCCTGATTTTAAGAGATACTTCTTTTCTGGAATCATAGTTAAGTGACATATTCAAAATCACACAGGTAGTAATAGCAAAGCTAGGAATCAAACCCACAGACTCTGATACTGGAGAAAATATTCTTTCCTCTGGGTCATACTTACTGTGTTTCCTATCTTCGTTTCTTTTTTTGATATATGTGTTGATTTAAAAAAAATAAACTTTTATTGGCAGTCTTGTTTTTACTCTTCTTACATTTCTCATTGGATTTCTTGCAATGCAGAAAATGTTTATTAAACGCTTACTATGAGCTACATGTACATGGGCTCATCTATCTCTTTCCCATGGTCACTCTGGTTCTTCCTACTAGCATCATCAGCATAGGTATAATTATTGCCTTGAATGGCCTATCATCTGTTGGCTGTCTTAGTTGGGGAGGAAAGAAGGAAATGCATTGTGAGGAATTATGGGTGAATTGCGAGGACTGTTGAATAAACAATCATTACTTTTACTATATTGAGGCTTAAATCAGTGGCTTCCTGTTTTTGATTGCTTGTTCAGTTGTTTTTCAGTCATTTCTGACTCTCTGTGATCACATTTGGGGTTTTCTTGGCAAAAATATTGGAGTAGTTTTCCATTCCCTTCTCCACTTCATTTTATAGATGAGGAAACTGAAGCAAACAGGGTTAAGTGACTTGCCCAGGGTCACATATCTAGTAAGCGTCTGAGACCAGATTTTAATTCAGGAAGATGAGTCTTCTTGCCTCCAGGCCTGGCACTCCAGACACACTGTACCCCCTTAGGAGACAACCCAGGGTATAGTTCCAAATGTCCCAGAGAGGTCCTTGGAATTGGAAAGGAAGTCATCAGACCACCCTGTCCAACCCCTTCATTCCACAGTTGATGAAACTGAGGCCCAAAAAGATAGAGGGACTTACCCAAGGTCCCAGAGGTGCTAAGTCAGATGTAGGATCTGAACCTATGCCCATCAACTCCATTGCCATTATATCACATGACCTAGAAATGGTGTTATTCCATTCTGTGTTTCCTCTTCTAAATGTGTGTATAATTGTGGACATTCAGAAGACTTCCAGATTGCCCTGCAAAGCCAACAGAAGGTCAGTCTACTGCCTAGATAAAGTCATTCTTAGCAGTCTAGACTGAGAAGAAGAGAGTAAAGCTAAATTAAACCACCCTTAGTCCAAAGTATGCATATTCATTCATCAGTCCAAATTGAGATGTATAAAGTATGTGAGGCACGTAGACCCACCAGATGCTCCACAAAACAGTCACATCTGGAAACAGAGAGTAGGGGATACTTTCTCCTCTGGGAGAAGTAGCATGGAGTGGGGGAGACAGTACATTATTTTAAATGCACTTATAGGTCTATCTGTTGTCTCCTCTGATGAAATGCTAGCTTCATATGGCCAGGGACTGCTTACTTCTTAAATTCCCAGAGCTTTGCACAGTGCCTAACATGGTAGGAGATTAATGAATGCTTATTGATTGAGTCCATGACTTGGGATTAGAGGAGCTGGGTTCAAATTCTAACTCTGTTTACTTTTTTCCTTAGACCACTGACAACTTCTTTGGGCCTCAGTGTCCTCATCTGCAAAATAAGGGGGCTAGAATAGACATCTTGGGTTCCATAAAGTTTTAATTTTGTAGATAGGTTCTTTGTCTCCTATTTAGTTGGTTTTCCTTCCTTGGGTTCATTCTCTCTTTTTCTTTCTCTCTTTCTCTGTCTCTGTCTGTCTCTGTCTCTCTGTCTGTCTCTGTCTCTCTGTCTCTCTGTCTCTCTCCCCTTCTGTCTCCCTCCCTGCCTCCCTCTCTGCTTTTGTCTCTCTTTCTCATCAAGACACTGACTAGAATTCCCAAACTAACAGGCAAAGCTGATTTCAAAAGAACAAGGGGGAGGAAGGGGAGCTCTCCCTGCAAATGAAGACAGTGGTTGATGGATGGCTCAACAGGCTTCCAGGTCCTGCTTCAGCATTCCATGGGCTTTTTTTAAGAGATGCTGGATTCACAAAAGTACAGCCACTTGGCTTTGCTCTGGCTAATCTCATTTTTTTGATGATTAACAACTCAGTTGATTATGTTTTCAGCTCACGTTAAACTCCTCTTCTTAGAGTTTGGTAACATTTCTAGTCATTTCCCCTCTATATTTATCCATCCTGTATCTTTAGAAATGAGAATTTTAAAAAGCCCCGTTCACTGCTCATTCCTAAATGTGAACAGAGGGGCGGCTGAAGAGAAAAAAAAGAAACTCTAACCCTAATTTGGAGTTGGAAGGCCTGGGTTCAGGCCTGTGGGATTTTGAACTTGCTACTTCTTTTTTCTGGCCCTCCATCACCCAACTAGCTATTGGTTAATATTTAAACAATGCTAAGAGGTATATAAAGCACTTTGCAAATATTTATCTCATTTTACCTTCACAAGAATCCTGAGAGGTAGTTGCTATGAGTAACCCCATTTGACAAATGAGGAAACAGAGAGGGGTAAGAATTAAGTGACTTGCCCAGGATCACACATATAATAAGTGTCTGAACCTGGATTTGAACTCAGGTCTTCCCAACTTCAGACCTAGTGCTCTATCCACTGTGCAACCTAACTATCTCTTCTAGAGAATGAGGGGAATTCAAAAGTTCCATCATCTCTAAAGTCTGATCATCCTTTATCTCACTGAAAAGATGACTGGTTTTGAAGTCAGAAAGATCTGAATTCAAATTTCAGCTCTGCCACTTACATGTGACCTTGGATAGGGTTTTTTAAATCTACACCTCTCTCAGCCTCATTTTCCTCATATAAACTATTTGACCTCTGAGGCCCCTTCCAAGTCCAAGCCTACCTAACATGTCACAATTATAAAGCCTCTAGGGACCCCCCAAGAAGTGTCTTTCTGATGAGATCAGGTAGGTTCAGGGTGGCATGGCCATAGATGAAAGGAGCCCTTCTGAAGCTGGCCCTGCGGAAGATGACACTTGTCAGAAGACTCTTCATTAAGAATCTGAGGCCACAGTCTGAACTATGGGCACAGGGGCTTTCCTGTTGCCCTGGACCAGCAGTAAATAAGAGCAAGTAGGGAGCTGTCCCATGACTCTCATAGCTCTGAAATTTTACCTTCATTGCAAAAGAATTTCATGAGATTCTAAGATATGGAGCATTCAAAATGTTGCATCAATTATATCGGTTGATTTTTCTTTGTTATAAAGGAAGGCTCACAGGGATGAAGAGGGGGCAGAGAATAAATCTGGAGATGCCTAGTATTTTTAGAAAGACACTAGTAAAAAATAATTTTCAATAAAATACATGGGGAAATAAAACCATAAAAAATACTCCTTAACCAGACAATTTATGTTTGATGGTGGTGGTGGGGTCTTTGGCATGGCTGAAAAATCATCTCTATTGAGAGCCAAATGGGCAGTCTCTCCACTTTGTGTTAGTTAGCCCAAGCTATCTCTGTCCTAGGGTTACCATAAGAGAAACGATGTGTGCTTTTCTAAGCAAAATCATTAGTTGAGTAAAGATGTTATTATTGCTAGTATTAACCCCTAACAACATTCTTCAGAAGTGCTTCCTGGAGCCTCAGAGGTGACTTGGCATTCCTGGAGCACTTTGGGATCACTAACTCTGGCTGATCATACAAATTAATTAGAACTTCTATCATTCATATTGTGTTTGTTTAAAGTATCCATAGAACTTTCTCTTCATTATCTCATTGATCCTCACAATGGCCCTGGGAGGTAAACGGGAAGAGAATTGGTCTTTGACCTTAGTAGAAAGGGAGAGGAACGAAGATGTCTAATTGGATGTCTGTCTACTCCAGTCTCCTCACTTTACATATTGGGACCAGGCCCAGAATAGAGGATTTGACTCCAGATCGATGCTTTTCCCATTGTACCCTCTGTAACAGCAAGCACCCTAGCATACCCAGGGCGGCTGCTAGCACAGGTTCTCAGATCTGCTTTTCTAAAGGAAAGCAACTCAAAATGGGTTAACGGTTTCACTTTAATCAATCAAACATATATCATTTACCTAGTTCAGGGGGAAAAG
>CM053585.1:530409329-530425112 GCA_028646515.1 Pseudochirops corinnae
CTCTCTCTCTCTCTCTCTCTCTCTCTCTCTCTCTCTCTCTCTTTCTCGCTCATCTTTTCCCAATTTTTCCTCTACCATTCTTATCTCTTTCTTTAACTCTTCCAGAAATTCTTTTTGGGCTAGGGTCCAATTAACATTTGCTTTGAAACTTTGCAGTTGTTTTCACATTGTTATCTTCTTAGTTGGTTGGTGTCTTTGTCTTCCCTGCCACCATAGTAGCTTTTTATGGTCAAATTCTTGTTCTCATTTTCCAGCCTCTTTCTTAACATTGAACTTTATGTTAAAATTGGGCTCTGTTCACCTTGGGGTAGGGATGCTTTGTGCATTGTCCCAAACTTTAGGGGATTTTTTTGCTATTCTTTTCAGAGCTAGTTCCGGGGTCCTACAAGTTTTGGTATTTTCAAGGTGATGTAATCCAGGGAGAGTTGTGATCATTGCTCTCCCAGTCAGTGCTCTGGTCTTTTCCTAGAGTCTCCTGTTCCCCTGCAGCCACAAGCACTGACCCAGAAATGCAAATGGACAATAGAGTTGTCAGTCAGCACCAGTTGCATCCAGTGCTGGCAAAGGGTCCCCTGTAATCTCTTTCTGATCAGTTGTCTGTCCTCCTCTTGCCACTTCTGGCCTGAGACCTTCCAAATCTGCTACTGCTGCTGCAGTGTTAGCAGCTGCTTCCAAGTTCCATGCCTGGTGTTACTGTCATGTTCTGGGTCAGCTTCAACCCTGGTATGTAATGATACTGGGATTTGAAGATCTTCCATGCCCCTTGAACTTGCTGACATAGCAGGAAGGGGTGGAGCAAGAGAACGCCAGAACCAAGCTAGTGTCTGTGCCATGGTGACTGGAAGCACCAGCGGCAGCAGCAGCTATGGTTACAGCGCTGACTCCTTTTTTTCTTTGAGCCTGCCAGAATCTCTGCTAAGGACTCCTGCTGAGGACTGCCTGGGACGGGAACTACGGGGGGCAGGGGGCAGAGTTGCTGGGAGCAAGCTGCCTGAATGCTGAGCAGTTGCTGTGAGTGAGGAGAGGAGAATCTTTGCCTGAGGTAGCCTGTCCTGTTTTGAAGGCTTGGGAATGTGGGTGTTTACTACATTAACTACATGTGCCAACTTCATAACTACTGGTTGGCTTTGACTTTCTGGTTTTGGAAATCAGTTTTCTGGTATTTAAATAAATGCTCTAGCTATATTTTTCATGTAGACAGCCTGTTACAATTTGTGATTAATAACCATATCAGCATACTTACAGTTACTGTAGGCATTGTGAATACTGCATTGCTGATACATGGTATCACAGACCTCACCTGATAACCTCCTAGGTTGTCTTAGGCTGGAAAAAATGTCTCCCTCTGATCTTTTGCTGGTTCTGTTACTCCTGGCAGGTGGTGGCTTAGAGTCATAGGACCTGAGTTCCAATCCTGATTCTAAATTTATTTGAAGGTGGTATGAATGAATGAAAAATGGGTTGGACTTGGGGGCAGCAGGATTTTTACCCAAGTCTCCCTAGACTCTGACATTTACTTCATGTGCTAACTTGGACAAGTAGCCTCACTTCTCTGGCCCTTAATTTCCTCATTTGTAAAATGAGAGAGCTGGCCTCTAAGGTCCCTACTAGTTCTAACTCAAAGATCTTAAAAGTGAGAAACTGGGTTGATTTTCATTGTTTACATTCCATCTCATTGCCTGATAGATTAATAAGGAAAGCCAAGGATTCAGATAAGCTTCAAGCAAGAAAATTAGCCATGTGCTAATTGAGAATCGGCTACCCTTTGTTCTCCCTAAGTGAGTTTGTCAGCACTAGGACTCTCTCTTTCCTGTGAGCAGAGAAGGCAGGCACCTTCCGTGCATCATTGCAGATTGCCCCATTGAGCTTTATGATGACTCAAATTCCTGCATTCTAGAGTTATTCTTTGGCTCATTTTATCCCTGTTAAAATGAGGAAGATGATGTCTTCAATGTTATTAAGTCATTTTCCTTATACAGTCTTTTCTCTGTACTCGGCAGATTCAAGGTTAAGTAACATTTGATGGAGCTTGGGGAGGAATCATCTTTGGAGGGACCCAGGAACAATGACACCCCCAAGAATGATAATTGTAGCTGAAATTTACTTTAATATTCATAGACAGCTTTATGTATACTCTCTCATTCTGCCCTCATGCTCACCCCATTAATTAGGCATTTATTTCAAGTCTTATTATTCCCATTTTACAGATGAGTCACAGGGAAAAGAAAGGACTTGTGCAATGTCATATAGCTACCAAGCATAAGCGTCAAAAGAGACCAGGGTCAAACTTCTGCCTGCAAGTCTAGTCCACATTTCCTCTCACTCATGCCTCCTCTAAGAGTTCAAAAAGAGAAGAAAAAGGGAAACATAAGTGCATAAGCATAGCCCACTGCGCCATGTGGGCCACCTCACGGGAAGGCGTAAATAATGAATGGGGGCCAGGCAGAAAAAGTTGCAAGCAAATTCATTTATTCATCTGAAGGTCAGGAATTACATAGGCAAAGCATACATTGTTATATGGCCACTCCCATGGGACATTTCCCAATACTGTAAGTGAGTGCTTGACTCCTAGCATGGTGGTCAAAGTTCAGGAGCATGGGTGGTCTGAACTCCATGGGTAGACACAAACAAAAGCAAGATCCATATCTTAATCAAGGAACAAGGAATGCACCAGGAATCAGATGGCAAGCCAACAATCTTGAGATAGATTGAGCCTGGAGAGAAAGAACAGACCATGAGCAAAACTCTGGCATGGACTTTCTTAAATGGACTCTCTCAGAGCTGGCCCTTGACACATAAGGATGAGTCATTAGTTTTGACACCTTGCTTTAGGTTTGGGGTGCCAGGGAAAAGTGGTGATAGTTGTTGTCTAGACAGAGAGCCAAGTCAAATCAAAGCTCTCCCCTTATCACGTTGGTTTGCCCAAGGTGCCTTGTCAAATGCTTATCTGGGGTTACTTATGTTCTATCTTTGTTCAGGACTTCAAAGAAAGTAGCCTAGACAGCCAGCTTCCCTGTGGATGAAAAAATAGTCCTGCTGTGTGATTTCTGCTTTTTAAGGACAAGGTTGAGATAAATAGGTGGTCTTTCCATTCCTAGCTTTGAAAGACATGTTCTTTTCCAAGAAAGGAGCTTTTAAAAGCAAGATAATCCTAAATCTTGCTTTGGTCCAAAGATTAATGTGCCATCTGTTGAGTTATTGAGCTAATGGCGTTCATTATTGGAGAGATTTCTAAGAAAAATAACCCACAAGGAACAGAATGCTATTTATTGACGCAAATTCCCCTTGGTTGAAATTGTCCATCTTTTTTGTTTTGTTTTGTTTTGTTTTTAGAGAATGTATGTATATATTTCTAGAAGATGCTGGTCTGACTGCTCATGAGTTTCTTTCTTACTACAAACATAGCTGCCCATTAACAGTCTTCCTGTTAGGACACATTATAGTAATGTAAGGGGTTCTAAATGAGAAACTTCTGATGAGAGATGGGGAGGGATTGATTTCAAAAATAGAAAAGAGCTTAATTAAATGAATGCAAAGTCAGTGCAAGATTGGGGAACAGAGAGTCATCTAGCTAGGCTGGAACACAGAATATATAAAAGCTTACAGGATAAGGAAGAGGTATATTCCAAGCAAAGAGGATAGGATATGGAAAGGCATGGAGGAAAGATGGAATGTTGTGTAGTTGACTTTGGCTGGATTGTAGAGGGCATTAAGAGGAATGGTGTGTAATCAGCTTGGAAGAGTTGACCGGAGCCAATTCAAGAACTTGAAATGCCAAACAGAAGTGTTTGCATTTTAGCCGAGGGCAAGGTTTTAATCCAGGGGCAGTGAACGTGGTTGTTGATGCTGTTGCTCCAGTTAATATTTTGATAACTATATTTTATCATAATTGGTTTCTTCTTCATTCCTTTGCATTTTTTCACATAGTTAAAAGCATGATTCTGAGAAGGGGTCTATAGGTCTCACCTGACTGCCAATGACCCCTCTGGCACTAGAGGAAATAGAGACTTACTGTAGGGCAGTGGCAATGGAAGGCCTGTGCTGGAAGAATAGCACTGAGGCTTCCCTGGGTAGTCTTTTAGTCTTCTCTTTTAGTCTTCCCTTTTAGTCTTCCCAGCAACACTGAGAAATAGGTTCTACAGGCATTATTTTCCCTATTTGACAAATAAAGAAATTGGGGCTGAGAGAGACCAGGGGACTGGCTAAGGGTCACACAGCTAGTGAGCATCAGTGATAGGACTCAAATCCAGGTCTCCCTGACACCAAGTTCAATACTTTCTAGTAGCAAAGTATCTTGGTACTTTGTTAATGTCTTCTCATTTATATTTTTCCACTGGGGGCAATATTAAACATTTTGTCTCCAGAAAATACAAAATAGGGGCTTCACTGCATGTCTATATAATGAAAATGGGGGTTAAAAGTAGTGCCCTTTTGATGACAGCATTTCTCAGCATCCATTCTCCCTAGTTGGACTTTGTCTTCCTGGTTTAGGCTTTTATTTAGAAATCCGAGTGTCTTCTGTAGCCAGTGAGTGCCCCATTGCCAAGAACTCAACCCAGCTAACGGCTTTGGGAAATGAGAGATTTCTGGTAGGAGTAAGCAGGACAGACAGAATTAATAAATGATCAGCATTACAGGACATTTGTAGGCAATAATGGCCTTTGGACATAAAAAATCTTAATCGTGAGAACAGCTAAACTCTTCTGTCTGTGTTCTTTGACGATTATCTGAGTTCCTTCTTCCTCCCCAGCCTGGATAGACATCTCCCACGTGTTCCCATCCTCACCAATCTCATTAAAATGTGACCTATTTTCTCAAAAGGGTCCTAAGATGGTCTTTTGTTATTCCTTTTTGGAAAACGTCAGGTTGGACGACGGGGCCTAATTATTATTATTATTATTATATTTTATTTTATATTTTGCTTTTTGCAGGGGAGAACGCAGGGCAATTGGAATTAAGTGATTTGTCCAAGGTCACATGGCTAGTATGTGTTAAGAGTCTGAGGCTAGATTTGAACTCAGATTCTCCTGACTCCAGGGCCAGTGCTCTATTCACTGCACCATCTAGCTGCCCTTAAGGCTAATTATTTCTGTAGTTACTGCAGTACCTCACAAATAATAATAGGTGCTTAATAGATGTTTTGAGAATTAATGGTATAATGGAGAATGCTTTGGACATGGAGTTGGGAGGAAGAGCTGGATTCAGATGTTACCAGAGATACAAGCTGCATGACCCTGGGCAAGTCATTTCACTTCTCTGTGATTCTGTGTCCTCACCTGTAAAATGAAGGAGTTAGACCAAATCCAAAGTTGATTCCAGCGCCAAATTGCTTGTCTTTTTGTGACTTTGGCCAAATCTTCCCCTAGGCCTTAGTTTCCTCCGTTATGAATTGAGGGCGTCTCACTAGACAATCTCTAAGTTTTCTTCTCACACCAAATCTATCATCCTATGAATTGAGTTAATTATCCATCCTACAGACTCAAGTGAGAAGGCAAACCCTTGTCCTTTCCTCCTACACCAAGAGCAACGAAGACGCAGTTGTCAGAATGGACCAAAGCTGTTAAGTAAACGTTTCCATTTAGGTTCATAGAATCAGAAAGGACCTTGGAGAAATTCTGGTACCAACTCATCTTTCGAAAAGGGAGGAAGCTGGGACCTAGAGAGATGAAGTGACTTAGCTCAGGTCACAAGGGAAGCATCAAAGTATCATAGATTTGGAGCTGGAAGGAGCTCTGGAACTTTCTAGTCTCATCCCCTCATTTTGTTTATTTTATATTATTAATAATTTTAAGGGTATTTTATTTTTTCCAATTATAATTAAATTACAATTACAATTAAAGACAATTTATAACATTCATTTTTATAGGATTTTGAGTTCCATATTTTTCTCCCTCCCATTTTCCCTTCCCCCCATCCAAGACAGCAAGCAATCTGATACAGGTTATACATATGCAATCATGTAAAATACATTTCTACTTTAGTCATTTGTGAAAGAAAAAAACAGAACAAGAGGGAAAAACATGAAAAAAAACCAAAGAAAGTAAAAATAGGGGGTGGCTAGGTGGCACAGTGAATAGAGTACCAGCCCCGGAAACAGGAGGACCTGAGTCCAAATTTAGCCTCAGGCACTTGACACTTACTAGCCATGTGACCTTGGGCAAGTCACTTAACCCCAAGTGCCCTGCTTTCTCCCCTCCAAAAAAAAAGTGAAAATAATATACTTTGATCTGCATTCAGACTCCATCAGTTATTTTTCTGGATGTGGATAGCATTTTTCCATCACGTGTCTTTTACAATATCTTCATTTTATAGGGCCAAGAGGGGTAAAGTGATGTATGTGAGGTCACAAAGTCATGGGTGGAGCTAGGAAGGATGGATATGGGAGAGGAAAGGAGAGGAGAGGAAAAAGATGGGACATTAAAGCGTTGGCACAGCGAGGTAGTATCGTATAGTAAAACCTCTATCAAACTACAATACATTATCTAACAATAGCATTTTTATAAAGTTACAATCACCGATTTTAAAGTTTCCTCAAATACATCATCCTTCTTTGGTGATCAGAAAGAAAGAACACCTCCATTCCATCTGTTTCACAATCTAAAATACTAGGCTTATTTTTAATACCAGGTCAAATGAGGCCTTGGCATAGAGCTGAACTCTGGATTGGGCAATAATGAGATGCATTAGATGAAAAGAGAAATATAGTATATAAAGTATTGGGAAAGAGAACATCAAGGGTGCAATGACCTGGGATACCCTCCATGTCTCCATCAACTGGCAGAGGTCAATGGTCCTCCATGACTTGGTTTTCCCTTAAAATGAAATGGTTCCATTGGCATAAACCTTCAAATGTCCTGGATCATCACCACTTTCATGTAGAAATACTGAAGAAAGAATCTTTGGAGGGCCATAGCAACCAACAAGTCAGCAAACATTTATTAAGCATCTCTCCTCTGTGCCAAGAACTAGTCCCTGTTCCCAAGGTGCTTAGAGTCTTTTGGTGAGACAACACACACCCATGTAAATACATAGAAAATACATACAAAATAGATTCTGTTAGAAGGCACTAGAAGCTCAAGGAGGTCATATGTAGAAGGTTGTGACATTAAGGGGGAATATATGCATATATATAATATATCTACATATAAACGTATATATAAGCCTATATAACATGTGTATATGTATAAACATATTTATGTATGCATATAAGCAAATATGTATTTATAAGCATGTTTAGTATTAAGCATATGTGTATATAAAGACATAAGCATATATATAAACACATATAATGTATTTCTACAAGTATGTATACATGTATAAGCATATATGTATATAAGCATATGAGTATATATAAATATATACACATGCAAATGTGTAATATATGCATACATAAGCAGATTGTACATAAATGTTTATGAATATGTATATATAAGCTTATATACTATATTAGTATATCAGCATGTGTATATACATGTATGTAAGTATAAATATGTAGATAAGCACATATGTATATATAAATTTATTTATGTATATATAACAGGTGGATATACAAGCACGGATAGATCACACGTATCTACTTCCTTCTTTTATAAAGTCCTTTCAACAATTCTTTAATCAGTACTCCACTACTTCTCTTCCTGGTTCACTAGATTTGTTTCTGATTTAAAAAGAAATGATGACAGACAAATAGCAAAGTTGATTTTCAACTAACACCATGGATCGGTTATGACCCTTCACATGCCTCCACATGAACGTTAGTTCTGAGTTAATGGACCTCTTTGACTGTGATATTGGTTTGAAATCCTAATAAAACCCATGGAACTCTTCATTAATGGGGAAAGCAGCTTGTTAAAGGTCCTCAGGAAATGACACATATTTGGGGCTAAAGATCTGGAGATCAACTGAGTCCAAAGGTTCCCATCTGCAGAGATGGAGCTCACTGAGACATCAGTATCTCTAGGCTCCAGCCCAAGCTGCCATTTTTGATAGCTTTTCTAATTGATATGATGATGCTGGAGTGCATTGATTACCTGGAAGCCATGGCATGGTAATTAAATGATTTCATTTCTACCCCTTGTAAGCAAAGTGATTGCAAGATGGCATGCTCTGCTATGCTCCCCACCCTCACATGCCTGCCAAGTAAAGGGTCCGGACTACAGGCAAGAGATGGGAGCTGCTCTCTCCCTTTAGCTGCCCAGAAGCTGAGTAGTTGGCATGTGCTCCCAACCCAGGCCCAAGGCATCTTCTGCTAGAAGCCACTCCACAGTGTCAGGATGCAGGCCACACCTTAGAAAGCAAAGTAGAATAATAAGACGCATAACATCTTTATACTGCTTTAAGGTTTATGAAATACTCTCCTACTAATAACTACACAAGTTACCGTATACTTAGTGCCAGTATGTTAGTCCTAACTTTACAGATAAGGGGACTGAGTCATGAAAAGATTAAAAGAAGAAACCTGTGATGGTACTGGGCCAGGCAATATGAGAGGAAGGAGAGTACAACACAAAGGAGGTTTTGGAATCAAAGAAACTGAGTCCAAATCCTGCCTGTCATTTATATTTCTGGACATTTTCTCTGGATATTCCCATGCTTGGAATGTTCCCCTCCTCATCACCATCTCTTGGCTTCCCTGACTTCCTGGAGGTTGCTGCTAAAATACCATCCTCTGCAAGAAGCCCTCCCTCATCCCTCTGTAAGTTAGCCTCAGTTTCTCTCATATGTATCTTGTTTGTGTATAGTTGCCGGAGTGTTGTCTTTTCAGTTAGACTGTGAGCTCCCTGAGGTCAAGGACAGTCTTTTGCCTCTCTTTGTATCCCTAGCATTTGGCACAGTGCCTGACACATAGTAGGTGTTTAATACTTATTGACTTATTAGCTGAGTGACCTTGGACAAGTCACTTTACCTCTCTGTGCCTCAATTTCCTCATCTGTAAAATAAAGGTATTTAATTATATGAACTCTAAAATTCCTTCCAGTTCTAGATCTATAATCCCAAGTCTGTTCCAGAGCTCCTATTCTAAATAAACTCTTGTAACAGAGCATTGGACCTGAAGTCAGGAAGACATGAGTTCAAATCCTGCCCCAGACATTTAATAACTATATGACCCTGGGTGAGTCATTTAACCTTTCTTAGTTTATTTCCTCATCTGTAAAATGGAGACAACAATAGTATCTACCTCATAGAACTGTTATGATGATATTATTTAATATAAACAAAACACTTGCAAACATTAAAGCACTATATAAGTACTAGGGATGATGATGATAATGATACCAAAAATGGAGTTTTCAGAAACAAATTAGAACCCTTCAGGATTGTCCCAGAACAGACAAGAACAGCTATAACAGGGATTCTTAACTAATTTTGGTGTCCTGGACCCCTCTGGTACAGTCAGATGAAACCTATGGACCCCTTCCCAGAATGTATTTAAATGCATAAAATAAAAATACCTAGGATAAAAAGGAAACCAATTATATTGAAATAAAAATGTATTTCCTATTCAAAATTATAAACATCCCAAAATCTATACACCCCCCCCAAGCAGTTAAGAACCTCTGATCTAGAAGTATTCAGACTCCTGGAAGCCTTCTGGTCCTACTTGGGTGATCGAGGAGACACTTGAGCCCAGAGCAGACCCTGGATTTTCAGTTTTGCTCCTTGTTTGATCCCCTTTGGGTAGCCTTGAAGTTTTTGCAGTCACCCTTAATATTTAAGGGGAAAGATTCAGAAGTGGAAAAGTCCTTCATTCCTACCCAGAGGATGTCTTCGTGGTGCTTCCAAAAGAAATCCATTACTCATTTAATCAACCTCCACATATCACTTGAGCACCTCCTACCATAACACATTCATATAGTGCTTTCTTTCAGACTACAGAGTTCTTCACATACCTTATTGCATCTCATGCTCACAGCATCCTTTGGGACATGTTCTATTCATCAACTTGGCTTCAGATCACAGTTTTAGAGTGATCTGGTGCTCTGAATGTTTAGTGACTTACACAGATATGACCTTAAAAATTATCTAATCCTACTGTAGATGTGAGAATGGGAGGAGAGCCAAAATGGAGAACAGTAGAGCAAGGGTAGAGAGGCAAAGCAGCAAAGGGAGAGAGGCAAAGCTGGGTATGACACGTAAGACTGTATCCCCCATCTCTGTGCCTTGCTAGTTTCCATGAGGTGTTGTGGCCAAAATGAGCAAACAGAAGCAACACCTGGCTGTCAAGCCTCCTGGTAATGAGCATTTTCAAACATCCAATAGATGTCTCCAACTGCCCATTGAACGTCTTACACTGGATGCATTATAGACATCTTAAATGAATGAATTCCTTACCTTTCCCTTCAAACCCTCTGCTCTTCCTAACTTGACTATCACTGTCGAGGCACTTCCATCCTCATAGACCCCCCAGGCTTGACACCTTTCACCACTTCATCACCACATGCTCGGACTATCTCAACAGATTTCTGATTGGACTCCCTGCCATACGTCTCATTGTATTCCAGTCTGTCCTTACTATCTATGTGACCCTGGGCAAGTAACTTAACCCTGTTTGCCTCGGTTTCCTAATCTGCCAAATGAGCTAGAGAAGAAAATGGCAAGCCACTCCAGTATCTTTGCCACAAAAACCTCAAATGGAGTCACAAAGAGTGGGACATGACTGAAACGACTGAACAAGAAAACAACCATCATATTCCACTCAGTTGTCAAAGTAATCTTTTGAAAACATAGGTCTGACCATCTCACTCTCCCTTCCTCCTGCATAGAATCAACTCTAGTCGGTCCCTATTGCCCACAGAATCAAATATAAAATCCCCTGTTTGGCTTTTAAGCCCTCGATATCGTGGGCTTTTCTTACTGTTACAGTCTTACAGCTTGATTCCCCTCCGTGTACTAAATAATGCAGTGATATTTGTCTCCTTGCTGTTCTCTTACAACATATTCCATTGCCTGTCTCCAGGCATTTTTCTGCCTGTCCTCCATTCTTGGAATTCTCCCTTTCTCATCTCCATCTCTTGGCTTCCCTGGCTCCCTTCAAGTCATAATTAAAGCCCCACTTTTTTGCAACAAATCTTTCCCAATACTCAATGCTTCTGCTTTCCTTTTGTTTATTATCTCTTTTAATTTATCTATATCTGGTTTGTGCATAGTGGTTCACATGTTGACTCTCCTCATTAAATTCCTTAAGAGCAAGAAATGTGTTTTGCCTTTGTTTGTATCCATTGAATGTGGTACAATCAATGCCTAATACTATTTGCGTATGCTTGATCAATGACTGTTGACTTGACTTAACTTGACACAATTGACTAGGTCCTGATTTTGGTATACTGGAAAGAGCTCTGAACTTGGAGTTTGGAGACCTGTTAGAGTTCTGGTCCTGTGACTGTAAGGAACCTCTTTTTAGCTCTCTGTGCTTTGGTTTTACCATCTGCAAAGTGGGAATAGTAACATTTGTATGACCTTATATATGGGATGGGGAAAAAAGGGGGGGGGTCTGTAAATTTTAAAGAATTACAGATGAATATTATTAGAGCATCTATTGTTTCTGTCTTTATATCTACAGCAGCCTAGCATAATTTATGACACAATGTACCAGAGAACTGAAGCTGAAAGAATCCCAAGACATCATCTAGTCTACCTTCCTTACTTTACAGATGAGTAAACTGAGGCCTGGAGGTTTCAAAGGTAGAATGACTTGCCCAAGGTGATGCATTCTGACAAAGGCAGGATTAGAACTCAGGTACTCTGACTCCAGAACCTTTGCTTTTTTCTGCATTTAATAAGTCAACTGTACTTATTAAGTCAACAAGCATTTATTAAGCCCTTCCTAAATGCCAGACACCATGGTAAAAGTTGGTGATAGAGAGAGAATAAATGCCTTTTGAATGAACAAATGGCATGTTAATGGTCAAGTTCTACCTTCAGAATGGGAATTGATCTATAAATCTTTGTCCTGCTGTTTTTGGAACATGAGTGAGCTAATGTAGGCAGCTAACATTGTCTGAAGGGAAATGATTATAGATCCTACACAGTCAATCCTCTTATGGATGTGACATTACAGTTATGCAAATGGAATCAAAAGGCCATTTGTGAAAAATAAGGAGGATAGAGATAATTGTAGCCAATCTAGACTTTCTCTAAGGAAAAAAAAATGGATATTTACTAGCCTTGTGGTTCATGCTTAAGTTATTTCATTTATAACAGCCTCAGTTTCCCTATTTTAAAAAGAGAGGGGAAGTTTAACCAAATTACCTTTATCATTTATCATGAGTCCTGAAAGCTAAGTATAAGTAAATGTTATTGTAGAGATGTGCAACTCTTAGAGATGGGACAAAATGCTAATTTCCAGGAAAATGCAGTCATTCTAAGGCCACATTTCCCACCCAAATGTCTGTTTATCAAGTTAAATACTATGCTTTCCTTTTTTTTTTTTGTTCCTTGAATGGTATTATTTGAGCAAGACACTGACGAGTGATATCCTACAAGATTCTCACTGTTGTTTTGTGCCGTGAAGAGAGATGTGTTGAGTGCCCAAGGATGAGAAATATAATAATGGGGAGAAAGACACTGGCCTTGGAGGCAGAAAACCTGAGTTGGAATGCTGGCTCCTCTGGCCTATACATCCTTATCTTGTCTTTTCCCATAAAAGGTAAACCCTTTGAGGATAGGAACTTTGTTTTTGTTTTTGTACCCCTAATGTCCAATATCATGACTGACACAAAATAAAAACTTAATCAAAGCTTATTGAATGCTCTATAAAAGGATTATAATATTCATACTACTTATTGAGAGTCAAACAAAAATGTATAAATCCCTTTCTAACCTTTAAAGAACAATCTAATGTTCCATGACTATTATTTTCTTTCTTCCCTTCTTTCCTTCCTTCTCTTCTTCCCTTTCCCTCCATTTCTTCTCCCCTCTTTTCTTTCCTGCCCTGCTAGGTCTATAATCATTATGCCAGCAGGACAGCAGCACATGTGGGTAGTACCCAACTACCTAATGGGACAGGCTTTGATTAGGGAGCCAGCCAAAATCAGAGGACAGGCCAAACTAAGTTCAGAGTGGCTCAGACCACAGTTGATGAATTGTTTTGGCTACAGTCACTCAAGGTACTATTTACTAGAGTACAGATGGTCCCTGAGCTGTGTTGGTGGCAGGAGTACCCAGACTGATGAAATCACAGATCCTGGAAATGCTAACGGTAGTCAATGTTCTGTGTGTGGTTGAGTCTCTCAGCTTAGAAACAGCATGTGGCCAGAGGGGTTGTGGATATACTCAGAACAAGGACATCAGGCTCAGACATTGGCAGTGGTCCTAGGGACCCCAAACTCCAGCCTACCCTTACCAAATAGAAACTTGTTTAGAAAAGAGAAAAGTTAATAGGGGAATGGTAAAAGAGGACAGAAATTTTCTCTTCTCTTTTCAGTTATTTAAAATATGACTTCATCTCTTCTTTCCAGTGAAGCACAGTTCTGAATAGAGGGGAGAATTGCTTGGAGGGTGGGGAGTTGGATAAGAGCAGGGAATAGAGAAAATCTTCCACAGAAAAATAAGAGTTTTTGCTGACCTGTGAGAGTAAAGCTCATTGTTAATTTGAAAGCATCCTGTCTTATAAATAACATCTTTCTTCTCTAAAATAGGGAAGATTTTAAACTTTAATGTCCTTTGCAACTTTTTTGTGTGCTTCACTCATCTTGTTCCTGAGGACTTGTCCTCAGTTTCTTACTGAATGTCTGTTCCATTTTCCTTCTCATGATTATTGCATGTGTTTTGCCAGTGATACAGAGGAGATATTTTTAATTGCTTTCCTTGAAAGCTTTGTACAAACTTTAGAAAACATAACACAGCTTGACAGCCAGCCACATCCCTGCCCCACTAATATTTTCTTCTTTTTTACTGAGCTAAGTAAGCCTTGTGTCTAAACTAAATGAAGCTCTGCTTCATTTCAATAGCCAGACTTTCCATTGAAAATTCTAGTTGGTGGGCTTAAATGTTAAGGGGGGAGGGGAAAAAGAAATCTAGATAAAAAAGAAAACCATTTCCTGGCTAAGCTGGATAATCCCATTGCAAATCCTTATGTTAGAAACATATTTGCAAAACTTCAATCAACTTAAAAAGAATCTGTCATAAACACTTGCCCATTGCAACATCATGCTTTGTTGCTTTATTCTCCAAAGACAGCTCATTCTGCCTGATTTATTGGGAGCCAAGCGCTTGAAGTTTTCTCCTTATATTTAAAAGCTGACCAGTGTTGGAAAGGATGAAGCAGCAGACAACGTCACTCGATATTGACAAGGCACTGGAATTCACAAATTGGTACCGTTTCCCAAACTGCTTCTCTTCAGATGTTTCTCTCTTTGCTGCCCTTTGGCAACCTGTCTTGACACTTTATCTCCTCCATCACTTCCCTCTCCACTTTTCCCATCTGCTCCTCTCCCAAAAGGAACTGCCTCTCAGCTCAGTCTATCATTTGTATTTATGGGTCTCCCATAGTATGTCATCTGCTTTTAATTTTGATGCTTCATCTCAGCCTAGCTATTTCTACTTTCCATGTGTCTATATGCGCATGTCTGTATACACAAGCCAGATTTGTCTTCTCCAATCCACTCCATATCCTCTGCATATGCACATTCAGATTTGATTGGGGCAGGGGTGGGGAACCTACGGCTTTGAGGTCACATTTGGCTCTCTAGGTCCTCAAGTGTGCCCTTTGGACTGAATCCAAATTTCATAAGACAAATCTTTTTATTGAGGGGATTTGTTTTCCTCAAAAAATCCAAACAAATCCTCTCAACAACAACAAAAAAATCCCCTTTGTTTGGATTTTTTTTGACTGAAACAAATCCCCTTAATAAAAAGATTTGTTCTGTGAAGTTTGGATTTAGTCAAAGGGTGCACTTGAGAACCTAGAGGGTTACATGTGGCCTCAAGGCCAGAGATCTCACACCCCTGGGCTATATATGGCAGCTATCCTCCCTAGCCGTTCCTTGCTATTTACATTCCACCTGAAGGTTCTAATTATTCTCACAGGAGGCTTCCCTTGAATCGGCACATCTCTTCGAGGACAGGAAATTGTGCCACCTGAATCAGATTATCTCTTTGCAAGTATGATATAAAGGTTCTTTTTTATACTCCCCAAGTCTACAAGTTGGATACAGATTATCTTTGTAGTAAGGATTGGCAGGTTGTGCCATGCAAATTATGCATATCTTGAAACTCCTTTGCTGATAGATGCATTTATAAAGCCCCCACTGATCTATGGGAAAGAAAAAAAGGCAACAAGTAAAGCAGAAATTGTGCTAATATGGAATGCAAGGGGTTCAGTTTGCAGCCAAAACATGGAAGCTAAAGAAATAGCACCATGGACAGTGAATGGGTAGTCTGAGGAAAAGTCCTTGATCACTCCAGACATTTTGGAAATGTTTCTAGAACCACAGAATCTCAGAGTCGGAAGGAACTTAAAAGACCATGTAGTTCAACTTGTGCCTGACCAAGAAGTCATTCCACAATTTTCTCAAAGTCTTCCAGCCTTTGACTGAGGACCTCCAATGAGGGGGGAACCCATTTATTTACAAGGAACCCAGCAGCCTTTTGGATAGCTCTAGTTATTGGGGAAATTTCCCTTAAATTGTGCCTAAATATGCTTTTCTGCACCTTTCATCCTTTTTTTTTTTTTAATTTATTTTTTATTTACTCATTTACTTTTAATTTACAAGATTCAGTTCCACAATCACTTGGGTTTCAGATTTTCTCCCCTCCCTTCCCCCCCCCCCCCATGGTGGCGTG
>CM053585.1:530425612-530457650 GCA_028646515.1 Pseudochirops corinnae
TCCTCTCCCTCCCTCTTTTCCCTCTATTGTTTAGTTTTTGCGTCTTTTTGTGTTAGATTGTAATCTTAGCCATTTGTACTGACCCCTTTTAAAATCAGAACCAATGAAAATAACGATCGTACGATGCTCAACTCCTTCCTTCCCACCCCTCCGTTTTCTTACCTTTCATCCTTTTATTCTAGTTTGTTTTCTATAGCCAGGCAGGTCTTACTCCCGTTTCCACATGGCAGCCTTTCATATACTCATTGACACCTCATGAGTCTAAACATACATAACTCCTTCATTGTATCTTACTATGGATAGTGTGGTCACAAGACCCTTTATCATTATGATTATCATTCTCTGAACACTCCAGCTTATCAATATTCTTCTAAAATGTCATTCTCAGAATGGAATATGATAATCCAGGTGAAATCTGGCCCAGCTAGAGAACAGAGAAATATCACATCCCTTACTGA
Organism: Pseudochirops corinnae; assembly: GCA_028646515.1. Lineage (NCBI taxonomy): Eukaryota > Metazoa > Chordata > Mammalia > Diprotodontia > Pseudocheiridae > Pseudochirops > Pseudochirops corinnae. The sequence goes on from CM053585.1 coordinate 530,426,071, forward strand.
AGAAACTGTGCTATTCATAAGTCAGTATAACATAGCTCTTATTTTGATCAGTTCCAGACCAAATAAGTCTCTGGTTCAAAATGTGGGAACTATCAAATGATATGTTATTTCTCTGGATCACTTGCAACCACCCAGTTAAACAACACATCCTTGAAAACTGGAACATATGAAGTTAACTCAGATCTAGCTATTCAGTGGCTTGCCATGCCTACAGACTCAGACAAAGAAAAGCAGTGAAATAGCGATGCATTTCATTGAAACAGAAATTAGTAGCAAATTTATAAGAAAGCCTCATCAGTCCACAATTTCTATTGAATATAATCTCACCCTCTTTTCATCTACAAAAACACTTTGAAAAATAAACTACTCCAGATATATCTTCTAAATGGGAACAAAACACAGGCAAAATCTTAGCAACCTGATTGCATTTGCACACTGGCCCCAGCTTGACTTTACCTTAGTGAAAAGCTAAGTGTTTCTATTCAATGGTCTTCCTTACTGCTTCCATCTCCAGTGTAGCTCCCATCTTGTAATCATAGCTTTACATTTTTTTTAGTCGTCAGGATGTCTCTTCTCCTTGCTCCACATTGAATTCAATGATTAAAAAAAGCTGTTGTTTACATTTCTCATTCTCAGGAGTTTCCCTTGTTACTCAAGATCATTAACTCAGTCCCAATTTCTGTTTTCTCCGTCTTTTTACAAAATCTTCCCCCCCATTCCCACTCCAGGCCTCTAGAGTTAATCAATAAATCTTCACCATAACCCTGTACATCATGGAAAGTGAAGTCCATGTTCTCTTCCTTGAAGATTTAGCATAGAGTAGTGGACAGAGCAGCAATGAACCTAGGATCAGGAAGATCTGGATTTGAATCCTACCTCAGTTATTAGTGTGTGATCTTGGATAAGTTCCTTAGCCTCTAGGTGCCTTATTGTCCTCATCAGTAAAAATTAGGAGGTTGGTACCCCACCCTGATTAGCTTTGCCTGGTATACTATCATATTTGCTGTCCTCCCATGGAGTGTCAAAGTATAGATTAATCTTCAGCTCACAGCACACAAAGATTTTCAGATGTTTTCCAGACAATTTTCCCAGGTGCGATTTTTTAAAAATGAGTAAACGCACCTTGGGACTTGAGAGACAAGTTGAACCCTTTTTAGACATCTATAACCCAATGCTGAATGAAGTAAGGAGAACCAGGAGATAAATATGCAGAATGACTACAATGATATAAATGAAAAAATATTTAAGGCAAAACACTGAATAATTTTAATAACCAATCTTGATCCCCTGAGAATCATTGTGGAGGTACCTACCTCCTTTTGGGAGAAACATAAGAGATTATAGATGCAGAATGCTTCATCTATAGTCAGACTTGGTCACTGAATTAGCTGCTTTTGCAAAATTGTTTTTTTCTTTATTACAGGAGTGAATTCATTTGGGGAGGATGGATATAATAAGAAATAATTATAATATATAGACAAAAGGCATGCAAAAATTGATTTGAGGGGGGGAAAGTGTCCTTTCTGTCTCTCCCATCCTTATCAGTATGTATGACCCAACTCTGGCTGACAATTTTGATTAGGATGCATAAGGGATTTTTGTTTCCTATGGTAGCAGTGATTCTACAGTTTTCTCACATACACAAAAATTCATTTTGTTCTATAAAATAAACTAATATGTTAATGATTTGATTATAGCTAATCAGCTTCCCCAAACTATGTTCTTCAGAACCCTGGAATTTCACACAATGTCAGCAGACCTTCCATTACAATATCCTTATGCTAATGAATCAGAAGAGGCCACCCCTTCTGCCAGCTCAGCAGAGGGGTCCTTTGAATTAAGGATCACTACACCCAGCCATGAATATCCTCCTCTACTCCCCAGTGTCAGTTCTAACTCCTATCCTAGGTCTAGATAGGCAAGTGTAAGGGAGAGACAACTGATAATTAGAGATGCTTCACTTGCAATCCAGCAAATACTTGCCAAATCCCAGATCCTCATGTCTGCACACACTGTCTTACCTGTCTCCAAATTCTACCTTGCACAAAACAAGCCAACAAGGAAATTTTTCTATAACTTTGATGTTGGCCTCATAGCTTACTTTCACAAAATCCTGTCTTGCAGTGCTCTCCCTGGATTATACATACATTGCCATTCTAGTATTCCTCATGGATTATACATATGTTGCCATTCCCTGCCCCCTGCCAAATGACTCATTGAAGCCGTAATACACAGATGATTTCTGTCAATATACAGGGTGTCCCAAAAGTGTTGATGAAAGTTTAAACTTCAGTAGCTTATAAACTGCATTTAGACTTTTGGAATACCTTGTATTTTGTCAATAGTTGTCAAGTTCAAAAGTATTTTGTGGCTGAATGAATTTGGGAAATGCCACAACAGCTCCCTGAACTCAGTTCAGTCTTCAACAACTACAGACTGAGATTGTAACATCACATTATTTAGTGTGTTTTTCTGTTATATAAAAGTATTTAATCACAGTATTTCTAACTAGAAGAGAACTTAGAGATTGTTTAGTCTAATAGCTTTGTGTTATTGATAAGTACAGTAAGACCTGGAGAGACTGACTATTCCAGAATCATTTCATCTATTTACCCTTCATGACCTCTTCATTCCAGTTCAACATACCCAGCAGCTGTTCCATATATGATCCAATTTTCCACCCCTGTGTCTTCTCACAAGTGGTGTTCCATTTCTGAAATGTCCTCCTTCCTCGTCTCTGCTACCTAGAAAACTTAGCCACCTTCAAAGCACAGTTCGGATGCTACTGTTATCTCTGATAGAAGTGTGAGGTAAAAATATTAAAATATATATGCATATATTTATATATATATAAAAATATACAAGGTTAACAGTCATTCCCCAATAGATAAGTGGTCAAAGAATATAATAAAAATGGTTTTCAAAAGAAGAAATGCAAACTATTGATAACCAGATAAAAAGTATTCAAAATCACTAATCACTAATAATCAAATAAATACAAGTCAAAATTCTGAGGCATCGTCTTGTACCCATTGGATTGGTAAAGATATTATAAGATGGGGAAAACCCGGTATTGTTAGGACTGTTGGAAAATGGGTGTATTAATTCACTGCAGGTAGAACTATTGACTGGTTAAACCATCTGTGGGAAAATTGGATTTATGGAAGAAAAAATAGAGTATTCTTATGCCCTTTCCCCAAGCAATGTTACTACTGTATTTATGGACCAAAGACATTCTTGACAACAAGAAGCAACCTACATGTACAAAAAAATGAGAGGCAGTACAGCACAGTGGAATCAATGATGAACTTGGAGCCACAAGACCTGAGTTTGAATTCTGGTTCTGTCTGTTACTCTTTGTGGAACCTTTGCCAAGTCATTTGTCCTCTCTGGGCCTCCATTTTCTCACCTGTAAAATGAGATGTGCAGGCTAGGTAACTTAAAAACTCTCTTCCAACTTTATAACTCTGATCATTTCATCCTGTGAAATATTCTAGTGGAACTAGGAATATTATGAAAGTTAGAGAATGCAGTAGATGGTACAATGGAAGGAAGAACTGAGTTGGAATCTTCCCTTGGACACTTACTGGGTGGCCCGAGTCACTTAACTACTTTCAGCCTCAGCTTTCTCATTTGTAAGATATGGTTACTTATGGTATCTACCTCACAGAGCTGCTGAGAGGATCAAATAAAATAACATATGCAAAGTAGTTTGGAAATTTTGAAATGCTATGTAAGTGTTAGTGACAATTATTATCATTCACTATCTATAAGAGCAAAAATTAGAAACAAATAGTGAGCCCAACAATAAGTACATGAACAAATTGCAGTTGATGAATGTAATGGAATATTGTTATATGTCCATAATGATGACTATGAAGAAGTCAATGACATAATGTATAAAGTAAAACAATGAAAAGTTTCAGAATGGAAGGAATAATATACATGATGACTACAACTATATAAATTCAATTTTAAATGGCAACACTGGGGTAAAAAAGATCAATGGGAAACATTTTTACTCACTCATTTTAAAGCATTTATTTGTTATTTAATTTCCCCAGTTACATGGAAAAATGATTCTTAACATTTATTTTTAAAATTTTGGGTTCCAAATTCTCTCCTTTCCTTCCTTCCTACCCTACTCCACTCCCACTGAGATGGGAAACAATTTGATATAGGTTATACAAGTGTAGTCATACAAAACATTTCTATAATAGTAATGTTGTGAAAGAAAAAATAGATCAAAAAACACTCAAGAAAAATAAAGTAAAAAAAAAAAGGCTGCTTCAATCTGTATTCAGACACCATCAGATCTTTCTCTGGGAATGGATATAATTTTTCATCGTAAGTCCTTCAGAGTTGCCTGATCATCGTATTTATTCACATATTCAAGTAAATAAGCCATTCCCTTTAAAAAAAAATCAAATGGTAAACTATTGCAGTATAAGTCACCCATTCTCTCTGCTTATTTATGCTTTCTCTTATTAATTGCCATGGTTTCAACCATCATCTCTATGCAGATGACCCTAAGTGTACCTATCTCTTTCTGTGTCAAGATCCTGTTCCCTGTCTCCAACAATAAGTACATGGCCCAACTGTCATCATTGTCTTGCTCATCAAACTTACCCTGCCTTTTAACTTCCTTTATTCCATTGAGGGCACTGCCATTTTCCCATTTAAAAAAGTTTTCCCACTAGGAATCATCCTCAAGTCTTTATTCTTACTTCCCACCCCCCACATCCAATCAGTTGCCAAATCTTGTCTTCTCCAACTATTCAGCATCTCTCTCCCCCCCCACCTTCTCTCTCTCCCTCTTCCTCTCTCTCTGTCTCTCTCTGTCTCTCTCTCTCACTCTCTCTCTCCCTTTCTCCTCCTCCTCCTCCTCCTCTTCCTCCTCTCACCTCTCCCCTCCCCTCCCCTCCTCTTTCTCTCCTCTACTGCTATCACAATCACCCTAGTCCACTCCCTCTAGGGACAGAAAGGGACTTTGAATATTGGGACAAAGAGCATGAACTTTATTTTGAAAAGAAATATCTTGAGAAAAGAAATCTAATTTCTCATGGCAGAATTGCCATTAGGTGGGAAGATGCTTTAATAGGAAACATAAAAATGGCAAGCATCTGGAAGGCAGGAACTATTTCATTTTATTTTTATTCGGTCATTTTTGTATTTGAGCAGCAACACTGGTAAAGTAGAGGATCAGAGTGGAGAAATGGATCCAGTCCTAGCCTTAAAGCCAGAAGGACCTGTGTTCAAATCCTGCCTCCAATACATATCAGCTGTGGGACCTTAACTTTGCAGTGCTATACGTAAATCTGAGAATACAAGTTTCAGAAAAGGTATCAACCTGCATCGCCAGAGGGAGTATTCTCAGCTTAAGAGTGCCCCATACTAATGAAATCATAGATCTAATCAGTATCCATATTCCCAGTTTCTTTTTTTTTTTTTACCTAATGACATTTTCATTGTTATTTTTAACTATATTTTATTTCTCCCCCATTACACGTTAAAAGATTTTTTTAACATTTTAAAAAAAAAAGTTTTGAGTTCCAAATTCTACCCCTCCCTTCCTCTCCTCCCCCATGTCTGAGATGGTAGGCAATCAGATATAGGTTATACATGGGCAGTCATGTGAAACATTTCCATCGTAATGACATTTTTATACAGAAAATATTCCAATGTACTTTTCCTGCTTTCTAAATGTCCCCTGTGACACCACTTAAGACTTTGGGATGAAGAGCAGGGCCCCATTCTTTTCTCCCCCCTTGTTCCTCCCCTCTCCGCTCCCTTGCATTTCAGACCCAGATTGTCTCTGCTTTCCAGTCCTCTCCTCTTCCTAGGCTCTCCTAGCCTGCTCCTCATACTCTTCCACTGCAAGATACATTCTTACTATCTATGTGTCTCTGTCAGAGCCTAACTTAAATCAAAATCTTTTGACATATAATCTTTTCAACTCTCTATTCACCATATTTGACTCTTCCCTTCCTCTCCTCCGTTCCTTTCCTTCCCCCCTTTTTCTGCTTCCCTCCCCAACCTCCTCCTCACTGTCTCCCTTCCTCATCTCCTCCTTCTTAGGATCATTGTTTAGAGCTAGATAAGGGACCCTACAGATCAAATGAGCTAATGCTTTCCAAATCTTAAAGGGCTATATACACACTCCCAGTTTCTAATGCAGGTGTCTTTTTCACTCTAAATAGGTGTTTAATATATAATAATTGAATTGAACTGAATCATGGGAGTAGAGCTTCTAAGACCAACATAGAACACATTTCATAGGCAAAGACCTAATAGGCTCATTTCTAAGGCCAGTCCAACTTTAACCTACTGAGTCAAGGTGATAGGTATGGTTAAAAAATAAGATGGATAGCATTAAGAAATGGGTGCATGTGTGTGCAAGTGATGTCAATAATTCCAGCTGAGTAAAATTTATGAAGCCTGAAGATTTTGAAAATCTATTTTCAGAGCTGGAATGCTACTCAGGTTTTAGCCACAATGCTTGCTTCATTGTAGACGCTACTATTACTTAAATAAAAGACATGCAGCTGTTTTCAATGGATTGTGATTTTCCAGTTAGTGTTTGTTAATTAGTTGGTTATAGGAAACCTGATAAAGTGAGCTGTTTTTCGTGTTTTGAAAAATCCATTGTTTCTCTTTATATGATCACATGTCTTCTAGGCATGGGTATGCAGTATTTAAGCTGTAAGGAGGCTCACAAATTTTTAGTCTCTTCTTTTAGGGTATGGAAAGAACAGAAACTGGCAACATAGGAAGTTTTCTATTTTCATCTGATTTTTATCTGTGCAGCTTCCACAGGCAGCAGGGCTGAAAGGTGATTTTTATCACTTTTGAAGTTGCAGAAATACAAAGACTGATCAGGTTCATTTAAAAGAAACTAAATTCTCAGTGACCAGTAATCCTCTAGAAATAATGTGTTCCAAGGCCAGGATGCATTCATTTGAAAGGTCACTGGATTTCTCCATTCTTCTACCAAGGAGACATACATTTATTTAAAAGGTCAGGGTGATAAAATTTAACAGTTGGTCACTTCTACATTTGAAATTACTAGTTAGTCATAAGAGGACTCTTGTGAGTTGGGGTCACAGAATACAGAATCATGTTACCTCAGTGTTGGACAGGAACAGAGGCCATTAATTAATGATTATTGATTAAATCATTAATCAAATTAAATCAATAAGTGTTTATTTCTGCCAGGCCCAATGCTAAGCACTGGAAATACAAATACAAAGAATCAAATAATTTCCATTTCCAATCAGCTTATGTTCTAATGAGCATAAATATAAAGTGAATACACACAATATGTACAAAGTAGTTAAATGTAAAGTAATTTGAGAAGGAGGGTAAAAGCAGTTAGGAAACTCATGAAGGGTTTAAAGCAGAAGATGGTCACTGAGTTTCATCTTTAAAGGGCAAGAGGGACTCTCTGATGCAAAGGCATGGAGGAAGAACATTCTACCCGTGAAGACTGCCAATTCAAAGGCAGGGAGATGGGAGATAAAGTATCATATATGAGGAACAGGGAAAAGCACTAGCCCAAAATTTACTTGTACAAGATCACCTCTAGGTAACATTTCCAATAAGTGGTCCTCCAGACTCTGAAGCTAATAATGGAGAATTCCTTACTTCCTGAGGTATCACATTCCTCTTTTGGACAGCTCCAAATTTTAGAAAGTATATTTTTTTAAATCAAGCTAAAATCTTCTTCTTTGTAATCTCTATTTATTGCTTCTGCCTCCACTCTTTGGGTTCAAATGGAACATATCAAGACAACAAGGATTTACTAAGCACCCACTATATGCCAAGCATTGTGCTAAGCCCTGGGGATACAAAGAAAGGCAAAAGACTGTTCCTACCTCCCAAGAAGCACATGATCAACTATATCTTTCACCAAATAACTCTTCAAATATTTGGATATGTCTTTCATATCCACCCAAATCTTTTTCCTATGTATTAAACATTCCTGGTTTCACCAATTCTCTAATTTGTGAGCATTATAATTTTGATTGTTGTCTTCAGAATATTCTAAAATTGATAAATGTTCTTCTGATCCCCCAGGGCTGAACATCATACTCTAGGTGTGACCAAATCAGGGCAGACTACAGTGGCCCTATCAACTTCTTAATTTTGGATACACTTTAACTCAATGCAACTCAAGATCGAATGAGCTTTCTTTGATAAACTTAGCCAAAAGCATTTATTAAAAATCACTTGGATGAAAAGTACAATTGTAGGTTAACATCAAGATATGAGATCTTCATACAGAATGGTCCAGAAATGGTGTAATCTGGTAAACTGAGTGTTATGGTTAACTTGGAGAAATGAGAATTAAGTCAGTCACAAATAAATGACCAGTTTTCTAAGAATTATAATACAATGCTGTCCACGGAACACTAAAACTATGGTAGAATCATTTAGTCTAGGATGATTTAAAAGACTATGGCTCCCTTCCAAAACCTCATGAATTCATGGGGATAACCATAGGACTAAACTGCCCTGGAGAACAAGCTCTGAACAATCCTACCACACTGGTAGAGAAAATGTGTCTGTTGCGAGAGAACCAGACTAGATAAACTCAAAAAGGCTCCTCACCAGGCTGGTCCTGGCAGTAACTCTAGGCAACCACTTTGAGCCATGAAGGAATTGCAATCTTTGTCAGTAGAAGAAAAACCCAATAAATGTAACCACAGATCCATGTAGTATGGAAATCAGATGTATTGCTAGGTTTCAGTTAGTGCCAATAATGAATCCCATGAAGTGGTCACATGTATTCAGATTCATACTAGTCAAAGTCATACTTACATAAAATATGATAATTCTTCTAGACCAATGGGAATGTGCAGTACAAATTCAAATATTATAAATGCCTCACAGGATTCATTAATTAGGATCTAGTTGCATAAGAAAATAGCTAATTATGATAATGATAGTTCACATTTCCAAAGCACTTAAATATATTATCTCATTTGATCCTCATAATCAATCAAATATGGGGGGCTATAATCATTCTCATTTTACAGATGAGGAAACTGAGGCTGGAACAGATTAAGGGATTTGCACTACATAGCTGGCAAGTATCTGATTCAGGGTTTGAATTCAGATATTTCTGACTCCAAGTCCGGTGCTCCATCCATGACATTATGGGCTATCAACTTACTCAATGACATTGCACACTGCTCTGAAAAAAAAAATCTGACAACTTGAGTGTTCTGGTTTTTCATGGCCATATACATAAATTTTGTTTTAATACTTGTACTGTTATATGTGGATGGCAGTGCTGGTTTTTGAGTTAGACAGAGCCCATTTTCAAATACTACAAATACTCTGTGTTGTTGTTGTTGAGTTGTGTCCAATTCTCTGTGATCCCATTTGGGACTGAAGTGGTTTGGCATTTCCTTCTCCAGCTCATTTTACAGATGAAGAAACTGAGGTAAACAGGGTTAAGTGGCTTACCTTGGATCATAAACGAGTAAGTGTCTGAGACTAGATTTGAACTCAGGAAGACTCATCTTCCTGACTCCAGGTCTGACACTCTATCCACTGCACCACCCAGCTACCTGACATACTGTGACCACAGGGAATTCACATAATGTGTCTCTGAGATTAAATTCCTTCTAAAATGGGACTAATGATAACTATAGTATCCATATCACAGCTTTGTCATGAAGGAAGAAGTGAGCACTAGTGGAAAGTGTGTTAAATATTAAAGAATCATATAAATGTCATATGTTTTATAGCAATTTGATGAAGCTTTAACCTGTGATCCTAGACAACTTACTTGACCTCTCCCAGACTCATGCTCTTCACCTGGAAAATGAGGGGTTGACCTAGAAGGTCTAAGGGTCCTTCCAGCTCTGAATCCTTGATTCCATGAGATAGTGATGGGGCACATCAAATGTAAGTGTCTAGTCCTGAGGGGAGAGCCTGGAGAGGTATCCACAGGAAGCCCTTAAATAGGGCTATATTCCTCATGACCCAGAGTAGTTAAGACAATATGGTTGTCCAAATTCTGTAGTAACATCTCAATTTCAGTGAATTTATAATCTAATGGGAGGGGAATGCCTCCCAATCAGCAAGCTTCAGTGCTTCCTCATACCTCCAGGATCAAATATAAAATCCTCTGTTTGGTATTCAAAGACTTTCATAATTGGGCCTGCCCCCTTTGAGGCTTCCTCTACCTTTCTCATCCATTTCTACTCTGTATTATGGTGACACTGACTTTCCTGCTCCCTTGCTGGTCCTCTCTCATGATCCCCCATCTCCCCACTCTGGACACTGTCACTAGCTAGACCCCCATACCTGGAATTCTCTCTCTCTATTCATCTCTGCCCAATAACTTCCATGTGACCTTCACATCCCAGACAAAATCCCGCCTTCAACAAGAAAGCTTTCCTGATCCCCTTTCAGACTTCCCTTGGTTTCTCATCTCCAACATACTCAGTTTATTGTGTGTTTACACACAGCCGTTTGCATGTGTCTCCCTTAGACTGTAAGCTCCCTGAGAGCAGGAACTTTTTTTTTGTTGTTTTTTGGTCTCTATTTAGTTTTCAGAGTTTAGCACAATGTCCAACACATAAATGCTTGTTAACTAGCTGATAACACAAACAAATCTAAAAAGTATCCATGAATACAAGCCACTGGAAGCAGTTTGGAGGTAGAGAGGCAAAAAGTAAAGAGTCCAGTACTTGGATCCAGAAGATGCCTTTCAAAGCCAAGCATGACTGTGGCTTCCCTTTGTGACCTTGAGCAAGCCAATCAACCTCACTAGGCCTTAAGTCTCCTCTTTATTAATTTATTTACATAATATATATATATAATATTTTATTTTTCCCCATTACATGAAACAATTGTTTCAACATTCATGGTTTTTTTTTTTGTTCTGAGTTCTAAATTCTATCCTTCCTCCCTTCCCTCTGCTTCCCCTCCTTGAGACGGCCAGCAATCAGATATAGGTTATACATGTACAATCATGTAAAACATTTTCATATTAGTCATTTTATACAAGAAGACTAGAATAAAAAAAAAAGAATGAAAGTGAAAAAAAAGCACCCTTCAGTCTCTATTCAAACAATATCAGTTCTTTCTCTCTCCTTCCCTTTAAAATGAGCATGGGATGATCTTTGAGGTTCCTTATGGTTTCAGATTCTCTAATCTGACCACTAAATAGCAGCAGGGTGATAGGCAGGCCCAAGTGCTTAGTAGATAAGCTGCCAAGTTAGGATTTGATACCAGTTGGTCAATAAACATTTGTTAAGGGCCTACCATGTGTCAGGCAATCCAGTACTCTTTACCCTACAGCTCACTGTCACATAGTGGGACTCATACCTTTTGAAGGGGATTCCAGGACAAGGAAGAGTCAGATTCCAACTACCCCTAACCCCAAAGAAGCAGCAGGGGCTGCCTCTTAATGTGTGTAAACCAATTCTGAGGGCATTTCTTCCGATACTCCTTGAAGCCTGTTTTGGTCCCAGTTGATGCTTTTCCCATTAACGTCCCTGACAACACCCAGGCCGCCTCCAACATGTGCTGGTGATGGCCACACAAAAAAACCAATTTGTGCCAAGATGCACTCCCTTGCCCTTTGATCACCTCTTCAAATAGATATTCATTTTAAAGCTGAATTGTAGAGAGCCAATTTTTTTTAGCTCAAGGGTTTATGAATCACCAAGGAAAACACTATTGGTGCCCAGATTTGCAGGGGAAAATGACAGTTCTTAAAGGGATAGGGCTCTTGAATAATATAGGTAGGGTAGGATGTGGGGAGAGAAGTTCAGTGGGAAAGACTTAATCAGAAAAATGCATTTTCTGTATTGACTCAATTAATATTTAGGGCAATTAGGAGGTAGAGTTGTATAAAGTGCTGGACTTGGAGTCAAGAAGACAGGAATTAGAATTCTGCCTCAAACACTTGCTAGTTGTTTGACCCTGGGGAATTCATTTCACCTTTGGCTGCCTCAGTTTCCTCAGCTGTAAAACAGTAAAAATAATAATATCTACCTCATAAAATTATTGTGAGAATCAAATGAAATAACATATGCAAAGTGTTTTGCAAATATGAAATCACTAAATAACTGTGGGGAACGATGATGACAATGGCATGTTGCTATACTTTATCTAGAAAGATCTCCCTTCACACCTCCAACTCTTAGAATTTCTACTTTCCTTTAAAGCACTGCTCAAGTTCAATCATCATTTCTTACTCATCCTTCTAAGTGATCTTCCTGATCACTTCTTCCCTCCCTAGTGAATAGTATAAAATTGCTGAAATTATTTTTTTTACTTTGCATTTATTTTGTATCATTTACCTTTGCACATGTCGAGCCCCCTGAGTTGTAATTCTTCTCCTCAAGAGCAGGAACTGTTTTTATTCTTTTGTCTTTGTATCTTATGGGCTCTAGCCCAGTGCCTTGCACATACATAGTGGGCATGAAATAAACACTTATTGGATTGAGTTGAATTGATTTTTTGAAATGGGAGAGAGATATAAACAAATAAGAGACACAAAACACATGCCTAGTTCACAATTTTTAGCATTTATTGAGCCATTGCTTTAGGATATAATACATATTTCAAAGATCTTGGAATTCAATAGCAAGAGTCTGCTCTCCAAGGTCCTAGTTTGCTACCACTCTTGTTCATCCGTTGTTTTTGAAGAGGACCAATGACATCATGATGTTGGGGTCAGGCTATAGTGCGTTTGACTGTGACTGATCATATCCATATTAGCTGAGAGAGCTCTATCACAGGTTGGGCACAGGTAGTCTGTTAGAACATTTGGGATGGAGATGTCTCTGGATTTGTGCAACTCATGTTTCCTTTGTTGTACTGAGATTCTGCTTTGCTCCTGGAGTACAGTACCTTCTTTGATGTAGGCATGCCATGCTGGGCTGTCCTGTGCTCTCTCATATCTCACAGTTGATACTAAAGTTCTTTAGAGAGACTTTGAGAGTGTCCTTGTAGTACTTCTTCTGACTATTATGTGAGTGCTTGCCTTATGAGAGTTTTATGTAGAATAGTAATTCATGGATTTGTTACTTACTGTGACTGAGAAATTCATCGGCTGGTGGCCAGATATATGCACCTGATCCTCTCTATACTTAGCTAAACTGGTTCTCAGATAACAGGTTCACACTCCACAGGATCCATGCTGAGACACTCTCCAGATGGGTAAGACCTGCCTTCTACTGGCATCACCATAAGAAGTCCAGGTCATCATGATGTTAAGTTGAGGAATCAGAGGAGGATGTTGATTGTTTAAACTGTGAAATTGATGGAGACATGAAGGATGAAGGTGATTTTAAAACAACTCTCCCTTTCCCTTATTAAAAAGTATACCTTTGGCCCAGTGGCATATCCCTCTGATCTCAGATGAGGGAAGGTGAGGCTGGCAGGTTTATTGAGCTTGGGAGTCCTGAACTAAAGTGGACTAAACATTAAAGCCAGCATCAATAGAGTGATTCCCTGGGGGCAAGGTTAAGCATTGGGGGAACCAGACTGTCTAAGGAGGGCCAAACTTTCTCAGGTTGAAAATGCAGCAGGTCAGACCCTCCATGCCAATCAATAGTAGGATTGGGCCGTTAAGGAATCCCTGCCTTTCTAGCCTAGGCATGATAAGGAAGCCCAATCTTTTAAAAAGATAATAATTAAAAATAATTTTTAAAGTTAAAACAATGTACTTTTGAGTAAATCCTTACTAAATCCCTACTGATCAGTGAAACTGATCAGCTTGAGAATAATACTCCCCAATCTGGGATGGGTATTCTGTCAGATTCAGAACAAGAAAAATAAAGCCTTGACATCACACTCCAGAGAAAACGAGAGTCAAAATTTCTACCCCTTCTAAAGCAATAATTCCAATTCCCTGTTTTATTCAGTGATCAACCTTATCTCCAGCAGAGATCACCTGGAGTCTAGCCCATCACATCTCTGAGAGGGAAGCATGGAAGCTGGTACTGCCAGAAGCAGAGTACTAACTATTGAAGACCTAGGATTAAGCCTTGCTCACTTCCTTTTAATTATAGCTGTCCATTCAGTGGGCACCCATGGTTTTATCTGCTCATGTCAAGTTCACAGTTGCTATTTCTGGGGCTCCTGCCCATAAATATGTACTGTACTTTCCTGAATGGCTCCCACTTGAGCATTATTATTTGGGAACCAGTTACTGGCCCCCTGCCTCATCCCACAGTCAAAGTGAACACCTGTCTTCTTCATTTTTGTCTGGAATGTCTGCTTCTCATACAAAGGGGAAGGGGAAGAGAAAGGGGAAGAGGAAGGGGAAGGGAAGGAGGAAAGGGAAGGGGAAAGGAAAAGGGAAAGGGAAGGGGAAGGGGAAGGGGAAGAGGAAGGAGAAAGGGAAGAGAAAAGGAGATACTCTTTCAAGCCTCACTCAAATTGACAGGAAAAGATCCGAGAGCATGGCTGGTTCTCTCCCACATAGGACCACAGGCAAAACCATAGTGGTAGCAGTTGCAAATCCCCATCAGACATATTTTCCTTAATGTCAATCACCAGTTACCATCTCCCCAATATCAATCATCAGCTAGCCTGATTTCTACTCAATATCAATTAGCCAATTAAAACCATTAACATTTGCCAGTGTTTATTAGCTGAGAAAATATAGTGAGACCTAGGTACAAAACTTCGTGAAACTGGACTTATAACTGTTGCAATCAGGAAAAGTTTGATGTAAAACATGCTGCCTGAGCTGAGCTTTAAAAGGAAGCACATGGGGAGAAAGGAAAGTTTCCTGATCATATAGGTCTGCAAAGGATTTCTGTTCCTCATGGGAAGATGAACTGTTGATTGAATGTGACAGGGATTTGGAGCAATATAGCATTTAATTATAGCACATAATCTTACTGAAGACAGGGATCATTTCATTTTTGTCTCTGTTTCTTCAGTGCCCGACACATAGTAGGTGCTTAATTATTGTGGTTTCATTGGATTAATTGATAGACAGGTTGACTGATGAGCCCAGATCAGTTCACTAAAAGGCAGAGCCTTCCATTTCAAGTCTGGAGAGTCACAAGATGTCTCCTGCTTTCAATGGCACAGTGATTGCTGGCACAAGCTCTCTGTTTGTGTTTCTTTCACCAAAAGGACAGCATCTGCCTGCTGAGGAGCACCCTCTACCATCTAGTATGGCTTGGCCAACCTGCTATTAATTACAAGCACCCTCCTCCAATATGGTTCTCTCCAGCTGGGCCCTTTCAAGATCAAACGTAGCAAAGCTCCAAGTGAATAAGAGATCCAAAGTCAAACAAAGCCCATTTATAGAGAGCACACTGTTATAGTAACAAATAATCGTGTGGAAAGCCCTCTGCAGTCATGCCCTGAGCCACAGAGCATCCCTGGGAAATCAATCAGCATCTGAGATGGAAACCAGAATAAGGAAGTGGGAAACTCAGCCAAGCTCCCACTGAGGCCTGAAACTCAGAAAATCACCTTTATTTAGAAATCAATTTCATAGGCAGCCTTTGTCCATTGGCAGAGAGGCAAAGATGTCTCTCTTTTTCTCTATCAGGTACCTGGGAGAACCTCAGGGGGACCATTCCCACCTTCTCTGATGCTATCCAGGGAAACTTTATTAAAGGGGGTGACTTTGGATGTGGCTTTGTTTAACAGTGTAGATGGTAGTTTTACATAGTATGGAAAGCTAACCCCATAGTTCAGGCCAACAATTCTTTGAGGATAGAATTATCCAAATGAAAGCATATTTATCCAAATGAAAGCACATGTACTTAATTTGCCTGGAAAGGTAGTAGGTAGAGCATGTTAAACCTGGGCTCAAATCCTACCTCTGATACTTAAAAGCCATACCAAATCAATTAGCCTCACTGAGCTCCAGGTCCTTCAACTTCAATATTAAATTTAGTTCAACTCAATTCAATTAAGCAAGAATATATCAAGGACTTTCTATGTGACAGACATTGTCCTATGTCCCCAGGAAACAAGGACCAAAACCAAATATCCCCTGCCTTGAACAATCTTACAGTCTACCAAGGATAAATGACAGGTATACAGATAAGTTAATACAAAATACAAGCAAAAGAAGGCCTAAATTTGGAGAAAATCACTAGCAACTGCGGGTTTTAGGGGTAGTTTCATGCAGGAGGTATCCCTTGAGCTGAGCCTTGAAGGGAGTGAGGGATTCAAAGATGCAGAGGTGAGGATGGAGAGCATTCCATGGAAGGGGAGAGAATCTTGCAAAGGTAGGAGATAGAATGTCAGAAGAAATTCCAAATGGACTAATTTGGCTAGAGCCCTGAGTGCCTGATGGGAGACATAAGACATTAAGTCTAGAAAGAGAAGTTGGGACCATACTGGGAAGGGCTTTACATATTAAGTAGAAGAGTTTGCATTTTAGCCTAGAGTCAATAGGGAACCATTAAAATTTCTTGAGCAGGAGAGGAGCCAAGTCAACCTTTTTGGATTTAGGACTATTCATTTGGCTGCTGTTGAAAGATGAATTGGAGAGGGTGATGATTAAAAACAGGAAGATAAGTGAGGTTGTTATAATAGTACAGGGAGGATGAGGAGGCCCTGATGTTAGTTATTTGAAGAGGGAATTGAAAGAAGGGGGATGGATGCAACTGTGTGTGTGTGTGTGTGTGTGTGTAGTCAACGCAGAATGCAAAAGTCTTGTCAAGTGATAGAACAGGGCAATCTGATAGAATGAAGACCAGAAGATGGGTCCAAGGTTCCAAACTCAGGCAACTAAAATGATGGGGTACTGTCCTTGGTAGAAATTGGGCAGTTAGATTGGGGTTAAAGGGAAATATGAGTTCCATTTTGGACACGTTGAATTTGAAAGGCCTATGGGAGATCCAGTTGAAGAAGTGTAACAGATAGCTATAAATGTATGACTGGAGCTCAGGAGAGAAGTGAAAGTCAGATATGTAGATTAAGAAGTCATTCTGCATAGAGTCAATAAGCATGTATTAAGTGCGCCTTAAGAGCTGGGCCAAAATAATACTTGCTATTAAGAAGCTACACTAAGAAAGTTAAAGCCAGTTGGCATTTGTTGAAAGGCAAGATAATTGATTTGTGGTCATTTCATCCTAATGTACCAAAGCCCAAGGAAGTAGGACAGCAATGGAGTTTCTTCTCCTTTAGCCAGAGTTAATGTGGCCTCATGTATTCCATTTGTTGCAATGGAGTTGTTTCCTTAGCAAAGTCTTATGTTTTTATATGTTTCCAAACCTTTTCTCAGGACCTGTTTTTCCCTCAAATTAAGAACAGCGGTTGCCTGCCAAAAGCTAACAAGAAAATTTTAATTAGTGTGATGGGAAGCCTCCTAATTTGAAAACACAGCTAACTCAGACTATAATTTGTAAAATTAACACGGTGTTAACAATGTTCTGTACTTGTGGGGCCTTTCAGCTACAGCACTGTGCCTCCCAGGGCTGAGATCTCAAAGCACTTTCTTCTTTTTATCTTGAATTCATCCATTCAGGAATTCCGTGAAGTGGAGATGCTAATTGACACTTAATGGAGAGAGAGTCCAGTCTGGAACCAGTTCCCAACTTACCCAAGGATCATATACAAATGTGAAATCCTTGAAAGTGACCTGTTTTCCTTTTATATTTGTGTCCCCAGTGATTAATAATTTTTTCATTCATTCATTCAACCTAATATCAGAGACTTAGAGTTGGAAGCTACCTCATCTAGCCTACTCTACTCCCATTTTACAGATGAAGAAGCTAAGCCATGGAAGAGTAAAGGGCCTTACACAGATCATGTAAGTAGTACGCTGTAGAACTGGAATTTGAAGCCAGGTCCTCTGACTCAAGATCCATTGTTCTTCCCATCAAGCTCCTTCCCTAGTCACATTTAACCCCTAGGATATCTGTTTCAGAGAATGGCTTGTGAGTCATTGTTTGAAAAGGCTTATGAAATGAGAAAGTAAGGTTGATTCAGTTTGATTAGGGGTTTAACCAAGAGAGACCCTGGCTGCATTTGCTGGGCTTATCCTACTATAATTCATCAGTATCACAACAAAGCAGTAATGAAATATGAGGAAGGCAAAACACCAAGAGGTTAGTCATCCTTGGGTCCCAGCTTGGCCTGATCCTGGGATCCACTAGAATGAATGTCCAATCCAGGATCTGGTCAGTACTTCCCAAGCCTGGAGGTAGAGCTGAGGGAAACATAGAGCCTAGCATCCATTTAGATTCAGGATGAAACAAACTAAGCTGCTTAGGTAAGATTTTTTATAAATGCACTAATACTAGGAAGGGAAATTGCTGTATTTTGATAAATAGACTAATCATAGTCAAGCTTCATCCAGGTACACATTCAGATTGACATAATTATGAGGACAGTTCCTTATAGATACAGTCAGTTGGCTATATCTTGTGAACTCACTGGTCATCATTCTGATGAGTGCCAGGGGAGAAGGAAGAAGAGTGGCAGGAGGAGGTTGAATAATGTGGTTAACCAGTATCAGGGGTAAACGAGAATGTCTAGCTGCTTTATTTCATTTCCTTTAATCTCAGACAGGACGTGAAGAATTTGCCCTTTTAGAGGCAACATGATGTGGTGGTTAGAGTACTGGGCTTGGAGGTAGGATAGAACTTGGTTCAAATCCTGTCTCTGATGCTTATTAGTTGGGTGACCCTGGAAAAATCACTTCATTTCTCTGAGTCTTAGCTTCCTTGTCTCATAAAATGGGAAGGACACTATTTCCTTTAGTACTTACATAAGAGGCAATGTGATACAGTGATGAGAGAGCAAGTCTTGAGTTAGACCTAGGCCAAGTCTGGCTTCTGACATATTGCTTGGGTGATTCTGGTCATCAGTAGCCCACGGAAAGTCCTAAGACTGTTAGTTGCATTGAACCCATGCTAATTTTCAGGGAGTCCAGTGACTCTAGAGGACAAATTATGAAGAATGCTCCCCAACTCCTGACAGAGGGATGATGGATTAAATGTGTAGAACAGAATACACATTTTGGACATTTACTTCATTGGGATTTGCTTTGCTTGAAAATGCATCTTTGTTATACGGACTTGTTTTTCTTTTCTTTGGGGGGTAGGTTGGGAGGGAGTGGGTGGGTGGAAGAAAGAAGGAGAAAAATATCTACATTTTTTTAAACTGAAATTTCATTTATTTTTTAAAAAACCATTAATTGCAGAGTAGTTTCTGCAAGAAGGAGGAGTTTCCTTATTGAAAGTCACCTACATGGGGCAATTAGATGGTGCAATGCATAGAGCACCAGCCCTAGATTCAGGAGGATGTGAATTCAAATTTTACCTCAGACACTTGACACTAATCATGTGACCCTGGGCAAGTCATTTAACCTTGATCAATTCGCCAAAAAAAAAAAAAAAAAAGAATTTACTAAAATGTTTGTAAAGAGTGAACTAGCAAGATCTACTTGTAATAAAAAACTATTCTTTTTTTTTTTTTTAAAGAAAGTTACTTACACTAATGAAATCATGAATTCTAACTGGGGAAAAAAAGACCTACCCACAGATTTTTTGCAAGGATCAAAGAAAATAATATGTATTAAGCACTCCACAAATTTGACAGCCCTATGCAGTTTTATGTAAAGGGATATAAGGTACTTTACAATCTTTAAAATACTATATAAATGTCACTTACTATTATTTAGA
This sequence comes from Pseudochirops corinnae, assembly GCA_028646515.1. Taxonomy (NCBI): domain Eukaryota; kingdom Metazoa; phylum Chordata; class Mammalia; order Diprotodontia; family Pseudocheiridae; genus Pseudochirops; species Pseudochirops corinnae. The sequence goes on from CM053585.1 coordinate 530,445,705, forward strand.
ACATCTTTGCTTTGTTTCACTGGTTATTCAATCCCCGTCCCACCCACTCCATCCTGACCCCTAACTTTTGTGTATACATTGAAAACACAGAAATTTTATTGGCAAAAGTCAAAACAACCTCTACCTGGTAGTTGCAGAACATTGGTTTTCTGTCTCCCACCTGTTAGCCCCAAGATGAGAGAGCCTCATGGCTTGAGATGCACATGTCCACCTCTTTCCTGGAGCTATAGAAGTCCCCCAGGTTCTATGGTTTATCTCTGGATGCCACATGGTAGATAAAGTTCCCTTTGCTCACAGCTTTTATTACAAGGTAATGGGATATAATTACATACACATACACACACTGGTTTAATGGGATTTTTAATGTAGAATGCCAATTATGATAACAATCATTTTAAACCATCCTCATCAGAACAACCATGAACACCTATTAAAAGCCAATCCTAATGACTCAGCTGACACGATAGGTCACATCTAAAAGGCCAGTACCTTCGGCTCAGTAGCAAAGCAAGAACGGTAATGGTTTCATTAGTGTAGTTTAAGACTAAAGGGACCTGAGCATCCAACTAATTGTTGGGGACCAGCTTTGCCCAAGTGCAATACTTTGGGAAATTCTATTAACATACTTTTGTTTCCTACAAAGATGTGAGGCTGATAGAAAGAGAAGGAAATTGGTTTCTCAATAAGAGGTCTATGGAAATAATTTCTCCTGATGCTTCTCCCATCTTTGTCCCCAGAGTGTCATAAAATTAAAAAGTTGGAAGGATCTAGTTCACCACATACTTATATGTCTATACTGGCCTCAGAAAAATGAATTTCAATGATAACTTCTGAGGTAATGAATATACTTACGATATGCTATCCAAAGTCTTCCTTCAATGGAATAATAGCTTACATTTCTGTAACATTTTATAGCCTTTCAAATCAATTGTGTTTATGATAAAGAGATAGAAGGTACACTTTTCCCCCTAGGAGTCCCAGGCAGCTTTGAAGGAAAAGGGAAAAAGAGGAAAGAGAAGAGGAAAGGAGGGCAGGAGGGAGGGAAAGAGAGAGTCAGAGACATAGAGACAGAAACACAAAGGGAGAGAGAGAGAGAGAGAGAGAGACAAAAGGAGAGAGAGAAGAGGAGAAGGGAAAATAGAGACAGAAGGAAGAGGGAAGGATTGCTTCCATGGATATCAAGCAGCCTCTCCCAAACCTGCAGATTCCAAGGGATGAGTCATATACCCTGTGGTGAGCAGTGGGGGTGGGGGGCTCAAATGACGGCCTAGCCAATTGATTTAAGGTTTGAATGGTGCAAGGAGCCAACAAGGTGGTAACCCATTCCATGCAGGGAGAACTCTAACTCTTAGGGAGGATTAGCACCTCTAATGTGAAGGCTTGCCAAGCCCATTTCAGGGCTAATCATCTACCTTTGGTGCCCACCTGTTTCCCAACTCTCACCTGTGGCTCCAAGAAGTTATAGCATGAGCAATGACCACATCCTGGTAAAACCATCTTTGTAGTCAGGCTATTCCAGGTTGAGGATAACAAATGGGCCTCAAATATGTCTGCAAATTAGAGGAGTGTCTACGCCAAGCACGTGAAAACTTCCCCCAGTGGAATGGGCAGATGAAAACAATTTGTTACAACAACCACCAAGGTGACTGAAGCAACTGATGCAGAGTGCTTGAAGTTTGGTCAGATATCAAAACAACCAAGGTCATCCACTGCATCCTGGGCCATCACCAGTTGTTTGGACTTTTGAATTACCATTGGACTTCAGTGACTTTGGAAAAGATAGTGAAACTGATGACTTTGTGCAACTCTGCTTTACTTAAAACCAATTCATGTGCAAGTCTTTGGTTGTTTTTGAAAATGAAGGATAAACAACAAAAGAAAGATGATGCAATTGGTGTGGTTGAGTTAACCTTAAGGACTCCTGGGTTCAAATCCTGCCTCTGATACATTTAGACTGTTGGACCCTGGGAAAACCTTTTAACATTTCAGTATTTTAGACAGCTCTTTAAAACTGTAAGTGGTAGAGAAGGGGATTTCCTGTCCTGGGAGTGTTTTATACCAATGAAACACAAGTCCTGTCCCTATACTTGTACCAAGTTTGTATTTGTCTCTTTACACCTTTTCTCCATTTTTCTTAATCATCTAGTTCTTTCCTTGAACCCAAGAAGAAGAAATCTATTATTTCTTCTTCAATATGATTTTCCTTCAGATACCTGGGAGGAGCCATCATCTCTACCTTGCCTTCTCCACTCTCCCACCAAAAGTCATCTTTCATCTAGGATAGATTCATATCTTTCGACCATTTGTCTGGATGTTCTCTAACTTATTATTGCCTTTCCTAAAATACTGTAATTAAAACTGAATGTAATACTGATATACTCTGGTCTATACCTTCCTTAGTACTGGATACTTTTCCTCTCTTGACACAAAGATTGTGCTGATTCTCTTGTCTACTTTATCATATGGTTGACATTCCAAGTCATAACACACTAAAAACTGGAATGCTTTTTGATAAACTATTGGTTAGACTTACCTCTCTGTCTTGTACTTTGAAGTTTTCCTTTTTTTAAATGCAAGTGTAGGACTTTGAAGTTCCACATTTTAAATTTCACCTCATTAGTTTAGATCAATGCTCTTCTAATCAATCATGGTGTTTTGGAATTTTGATAATCCAATTATTCCATATGTTTGCTAATCTTACCTTGGTCTGATTAGCTCTTTTGAGAAGCATGCCACCTATGTCATTATGAAAGTTGTGTGAAATGCCAAGTAAGAATGGGCCAATCATAAGTCCAGTAGAAATGTCTTTCCAAGTACTCATTAAATTATTGGACCATGAAACTATTGAATCATTGGGTCCAGTCAGTCAAGTAGCCTTAAGACCATCATATAACACACATCTCAATCTTTTTCCACAAGAAAATAACTGGAGATTTTGTCAAATGTTTTGCTTAAATTTAAGTAACCTAGATGTATAGTATTTCCCTATTCTATCAGTCAATAACTGTAAAAAAATTAAGAGTTAATATAGTATTAGCTATTTTAACTCTCTTGGTAACTAGGCAGTACAGTAGATAGAGCAGAGAACTTAAGAGTCAGGAAGACCTGAGTTCAAATATTGCCTGGGTCACTTACCTATATGACCCTGGGGAAATTTCTAATCCTCTCTCACCCTGAGTTTCCTGATCTGTAAAATGGAAATAATAAAAGTAGCTACTTCCCAAGGTTGTTGGGAGAATCAAATAGAACATAGGTAAAGCATTTTGTGATCCTTAATGTGCTATATAAATGCTAGCTGTTATAAAAATTATTATGAACATTCCTTTACTTTTTTGATATTAGGGATACATTCCTTTAATAATACACTGTAGGCTTTTACCAGGAATCAAATTCAGATTCATTAGCCTACAGTTTTTAGGCTCCATTTTCTTCCTTTTTCTGAAAATCCAGGCCACCTTGACTCTTTTCCACGCCTGAAGTGCCTCTTCTGTTCTTCATACCCTTTCTAGATCATAGACAATGGCTCAGCAATCTCATTTGCCAGGGCTTTTAGCATCCATAGATTAGTCTCACCTAGAGCTGAAGATGTAGGCTCTCCCTTAATATCTCACTACTTATGCTGTGAATCAATTCCCTATTAGCTATTTTTGTTCTGCCCTTTCCAGTACAAAGATCATTTTTTTCCATCAGTTAAAAGAGAAGCAGCTTTTCCTTCTCTGTCATCTGTTACTTTCATTCTATCTGCCCTGAGCAGCTATCCTATTTCTTGTTTAATTCTTTTTTCTCTAATATAGCTTAAATATACATTTCTATTGCTGTTATTGGCTTGCCTTGACAGTTTCAAATTATTTCAAGCTTTAGGGCTTCTGACACTATGATCACATGACCAGTACATTTTATTCACCCTCCATTATATTTACTTTTTTTTCTATCTTTTGTACACATGACTTTTAAAAAATATATGTTGGTGTACAAAAATATTGGTAACAGCTCTTTGTGTGATGGCAAAGAATTGAAAATTGAGGGGATGCCCATCAATTGAGGAATGGCTGAACAAATTGTGGTATATGAATGTAATGGAATACTGCTGTGCTGATGAGCACACAGACTTCTGAAAATCCTGGAAAGACTTACATGAACTGATGCTGAGTGAAGTGAGCAGAACCAGGAGAACATTATACATTGTAACAACAACATTGTGTGATGACTGGCCTTGATAGACTTAGCTCTTCTCTAAGGTTCTAAGCCAAATCCAAAACCCTCAAGATGGAAGACGCAATCCACATCCAGTGAAAGAACTTAGGAGTCTGAACGCAGATGGAACCATACTATTGGCTCTCCTTTTCTTTTGTTCTTTTGTTTTGTTTCTTCTTTTTCATGGTTCCTCCCATTAGTTCTAATTTTTCACATCATGATTAATGTGAAAATATGTTTAATATGAATATGTAAGTAGAGCCTATATCAGATTGCACACCATCTTGGAGAGGGGGGAGGAAAGGACGGGGGAGAAAATTCAAAACTCAAAATCTTATGGAAGTGAATCTTGAAAATTAAAAATACATAAATTACAAAAAAAGAAACCTCTCCCTCTTAATTCTACTGCCTTCCCCACCCCTCCATCGATTATTTTCATTTTATCATATGTGTGTGTGCGTATCTTGTTTGCTTGAGGTCCCCTTCATTAGACTCTGAGTTTGTTTGTTTTTTTTGACAGCAAGGACTGTATTTTGTCTTTCTTTGTTTCCTTAGCACTCAGCACAGTACTAAGTACATAGTAGGGGCTTAATTAATACTTGTTTATCGGCCAACTGCCTAGAAAAAAAAGAACATTTCCTAGACTTGTTTGAGAAGGTTGTTAAGCCTTAGGTGCATTCTATATAATTCAATAATGATTTCAGAAGAAAAGACAAAAATCCCCATTCTCCACAAAAAGGAAAATAAATGAACATCCATATTTTGTTCTTTTCCAACCAAATCTGACGTTTACCTCTTTGCATGGGAGTTTCGGTTTCCCTAGAACTAAAACCATGGGGGTGGGGGGAGGAGGAACGTTTTCTTATCTATCTGGATTATTTACTTTGAGTAAAATCTCTTTATAAAACCTTTCTTAAAAAATCTTCACATTTTCTAATGGTCAAGTCCATTGCATTCAAGGAGAATTTATTAAGTGCCTACTGTATTCAAAGTAATGTGTCCATCATTGGGATAAAAACACAAAATGAGATCATCTCTGCTCCCAAGGAATTTGCCTCCCCCTGGGCTTGGACAGCAAAGATAGAGGTTGTTGAAGGTGTTAGCACGCCCCCTTTAGGACAAAGGCATATGTGGTTTTTTTTTGAAAAATTTAGATTCTTAAAAGGATAAGTTAGAGGGCAATTATTTCACTTTACAACTAGAACTACCATAAATTCTTTAACACTGAGTGCTTGGTGAATATTATCTGTAACTATACCTATATGTAGAAGTAAATATAGATATACACACATACATATATGTATATCTAATTATATTATGCATAATATATATTATATAGAAATACTACAAATATAAATGAAATTGAATTTTTGGGAAATTTTTGGGAATAAGATCTTGTATTTATACTGTACTTTTAAAACTAGAATAAAATATTTTCCCCAATCATTATCTTAGTTGAGCTGTATTCCTTCCCACATTTAGCACATTGCCTGGCACAGAGTAGGCACTTTTGCCAGTTGACTGACTGACCATATCGCCTGGCACAGAGTAGGCACTTAATAAATGCCAGTTGATTGACTGACTGACCATATCTATGAGGTAGGCATTTCTATCTGATAGATGGATAAATTTAGCCCCACAAGATGTATTGATATACCTAATGTCCTAGATGGTTAGTTACATAGGGAGGGCCCTTGGATCCTCATTTCATGAATTTCCCATCATGCCATTCTCTCTGCTGTGAAAAGTGAAGAACATCTATGCTGTTGAAAAACAGCATTTTTAGAGTTTGGCTTTCCATGGACACACACACACACACACACACACACACACACACACACCTAAAGGAATGCAGGCATTCACTTCAATGAAACAATGAGTTTGTTTCTCCTTTCTGTGGGATTTTGGGTAGATTTCTCCATGCTACTCTCAATCCCCACTTAATCATGTTAGGCAGGGTATTGTAGTCGAAAGAGTTCTGGATCTGGAGCCAAGAGATCTGAGTTTGAATCCTATGAACTACTTGTGTAACCTCAGGAAGTCACTTAATACGTCTGGCCTTTTTTCCCAGGTATAAAATAAGGGAAGCCTAGACTAAAACAACCATGACAGGTCGAGCTCTAAACTGTATAATACTTGCTCTCTGCCAAAAAAATCTGAAGAAATAAATCATCAGTGAAAATAAACTAAGACAAGTCGAAGTTAGTAGATGGGAATCTTCTCTATTGTGAGTTCATTCCCAGAAGTTAGAACATGGTTCTAAGGAGATCAAGATGGAAGATGCAATTCTGGCAAAAGTCAGTTAATGCTGCCCCGGGGGAAAGAACTCCATCCCACAGGTCCCCTTAAGGTAGCTAGTACATAATTCTGTAAAAAGGTGTGCTATGATCACCTAGCAACTAGATTTATGTGCTCTGGATTGCTTGGTACATCCCAGTACCACCAATTGGGAGTTTGGTAGACAGGTAACCAGGGCAGTGCCTCTGTGGTATATCCCAGAGTGCCACAGTGAGGAAGACACTGCCTCTGGGGAAGTGGTGCTTCCTACTCAGTAAGTCCCCATCTAATGACCTTTTGTCCACCTTTCATAAAATTGTTTGGGTTAGAACTTTGGATTCAGTCAAAGGGTCACCCTTCAGGACCTAGAGGGCCACATGTGGCCTTGAGGCCACAGGTTTCCCCATTCCTCAGCTAGAATATTATTTTCTATGCTGCCGTAGTGTCCCACACTGGTCTTGGTATCATTGCCACCACCCTCACACCTTTTTTTTTGCTGGGTCATCTTCTGTATCACTTCCTCCCCCCAATTCCCTCATCCCACCAAGACATGAAAGGATTCCTGGAAGGAGCTGACAAACTGCTCTCTGAGATTCTGGCTTCCCAAAAGGAATGATGCTCCCAAATGTCCCAGTGAGGTCACAGTTCATAGCACCATAGCCAGTAAGGACTTCAAAGTCTACTTGTCCAATCCTCTCATCATCCAGATCTAGGGAGAACCAATGACTTGCCAAGGATAGCAGTTAGTGTGCTTCTGAGGCAAGATTCAAACTCAGGTCTTCCTGACTCTAGGTCCAGTGACCTAGCAAATAAAAGGTGCTATAGTCACGTTGAAATCAGACTTATGAACTCTGGATTGTTCCTGTATTCCAACACCATAAACTGGAGGTTATCTGGAATCAGTTTAACATCTACCTCATAATCTTTGTCATGTTTCCTAAGCTTTATAGGGTTTTTTTAAAATTTTTTGTAAAGTAAAATCAATGTATGGATTACCATTTGAACAACTTTCAGAACTCCGTAACTTTGAAATAAATGCTTGTTGTGGTTCTATATTGTGGTCTCTGCTAGTTTTAGCATCACCACTCTCCCATGGGATTGCAAGAGTCCCCAGATCCCACCAGTGAGCCATTATTCCCTGGGAGCCCATACGACTTATTTCTGGAATAAAGAGAGGAATGGCATGGGCATGAACTTTTTAGGCTGCTAATATGCCAGTAACCCAGAGCATCAATTTATTCCAAGGGACAGAATATGCAAGAAAGGCAATGTGGCATAATGGACAGAGGGCTGGCCTTAGGGTAAGGACTATTCATCCTCTGATGCATACTCATTGTGTGACAGTGGGCAAACCCTTCAGTGTACCCATTAACACTTTAAGACCACAAGTTACAGTCTCTAATAAGTGATAGTGAATGGAGTTTACCCATCAGGAGTTCCTTCAACCAATGAAATTAAAAATCTAGACCAAAAAAAAATCCACCAAACAAAATATGACCACATTCACTTGAAAGGCTGCCTGTCTCCTAGATGTCTTTTTGCTGAAGAAAAATATGAACTCTTCTGTATAGTATGAAATTGCCTAGCAGCTGGTAGAGAAGATAAGGGCAGGAGTAATGAACATAAAGTTAACCTCTAGTCCTGGGGCAATGGAAATAAAAAAAAAGCCAGTGAGTTTGGCTTCATAGAGCTAATGCAAGAGGGAAATCAGGAAGCATCAATTCTAATGATGAATTTAGAAAGGAAGAGTTTTGTTCACCTTTAGAGATATTATGGAGATTCTTAGATGTTTCCCAAACTCGGCACCACCTTGTCCATGTTCACCAAGGTCATAGAAGTGGTCAACATCCCTCTAATCTTGAGTCCACATGTTATGTGAGCTGTTATGTATTTTTAGTCTCCTTGGTAATATGATGTCAAGACCTCTAGCCCTATCAGACTCTTTGTTAGGAAACCAAAGGTCTATTAACTGAAGCGACTACTGCTGAGCCATGAGGGCTCTGGATATGGGCTTCAAGACCCTCTGGGGTTCTGGGGAGTCCCAAGTCTGCCTAAGTGCTATGGGTCTGCATCAGGCTAGCTGAGCTCATAGACACCTCAAGGCATCAGTAAATCACACCCCATTCCCCCAAATCTAAAAGACCTAAAATTTTTGGGAGGTAAGAAAATAGAAAAATATTGAAGATACAAACACAAAGGCAAGACCCTGCCTTCAATCAGTTTATATTCTACTGGGGAATAAGATAAACATGGAGCTTCTTTTGGAACTTAATCCAGATCCTAAGCAAGGAAGCACCTCTGGACCCCAAACATTTTAAGGTCCCTTCTTTCTACTCACACAACGGCCACACTAGTTCAAGCCCTCACCCTTTTTCACCTGGAACAGTCCAAGAGCCTTTTAATTTGGTTTCCCCACCTCAAGCCTCTATGCCCTTCCAAATTATCTTCCATTTGGCTGTCAAAGTGATTTTCCTAAAGCATAGACCTGACCATGTCACCCTCTGCACCCATCCACTCAATAAATTCTGATGGCTCCCTTTTATCTCCAGGATCAAATAGATACTTCTCTGTTTGGTGTTCAAAGCTCTTCACAACTTGGTCCCTTCCTCCCTTCTCATTCTTCTCACACTTCTCTCCCCTCCACACACTCTATAATGAATTCATACTAGCCTATTTATTTAAATGCTGTGATATTTCATCTCTCACCATGTCTCTTTGAACTGCTGTACCCCATGCCTTGACTGCTCTCTCTCTCATCACCTCTACCTCTTAGAATCCCTTTTTTCCTTCAAGGCTCAGTTCAAATCTCACATTTTAGTAAAGGCCTTCTCAAGTCCCCAGCTTCCCACCCTCACAACTGTTAGGGCCTTCATCTCTGAGATGACCTTCCATCTATATGTTTCTTATCAACTTAGTTACTTATATGTCATCTCCCTTATTAGAATGTAATCTCCTTGAGGACTGGTATTGTTTAAGTCTTTTTATTTATATCCCTAGAGACTCACACATGATATGCTCTTAATTAGAGTTTGTTGATTGATTGATTGGTTGTTGGTGATGGAGACCATATAAATCCTTTTTTAACAGACTTCCTTGCCTTGGACCTGGATTAAGTTTAAAGAGAAGTTCTATGCTCATCTTATCCCTCAGTAGAACATAAGCTCATATTTATATGTAGCAGGAAGACAAGCCCCTTCCAGTTGTTCAGATAAGCTCTTCCCACTCCTTTGTAGTGGATACTTGGGGCATGTGAGTGTGAAGAAACAAAGGATTCATGGAGGAGCAAGATGTTGGGTCATACTAGGGACTTGAAGAGAGGTCTGCATACACATTCAATGTATCTCTATAGAGAGTAGCATGTACTTTACCTTGGGAAAATTTTTACATGAAGAAAAGTGAATGTCCTTCACAGAGTAGGGTTTGGAGTATAGAGATTTATTGTTGCATGTTGTAGATTATTTTCTCGATTGCATGGGACATTATAACTTTAGTACTACACAGATATTAAAATGGCAGCAGAGTTATGATGAAGGGGAACACATCTGTAGACACTTCCCTCAAAGATACTAAGCAGATTAGCATAGCAGGGAACATGTGCACCATGGATCAACCAGACCCAGGAAGAAAAAATTCAGCACATCAGGAATAACACAGACTTATCCTTTACTAATACTGTAAACCATATGGATTGTAGAGGTCTTGAAGGAAGGTAGGCTTTCCCTGAAAAGAGGGTTGCCTAGTACTTCCAGAAAGCTTGCTTTCTCAAAGCCCATTCTGAATTATTTTGTATAGTGAAATAAAATCTGTCCTATATGAAATTTTTGTTAGCCTGAATGCTTGCAATGGAATCTAGGGCCCATGCTGAGAGAACATATGGTTAGGTTTCTGGATTTTTCCTGGGTGAGGATACAAGCTAGAGAAACTTTGTGAGTCACACCCCACCCCCAAATAAAACAAAACTGTAACCAGGTCTATTATGTCAAGGACTAGAGTTCAATCAACATAAAAGTTAAGGCTTGTTGTTTAGTTGTTTCAGTCAGTTGACTCTCCAGAATCCCATTTGGGATTCTTTAGGCAAAGATACTAGAGTGCTTTTCTATTTGTTGCTCCAGCAGACAAGGAATCAAAGCAAATGGAGTTAATGTCTGAGGTCAAATTTGAACTCCGGAACTCCTGACTCCTAGGTCAGAACTCTATCCACTGTGCCACCTAGTTGCTTTTAAAGTTTAACAACAGTAAGATTTACACAAGCTTTCCTCACAACAACCTTGGGAGGTGAGTAGTGCAAACATAATCATCCACATTTTACAGCAGATAACTGATAATCATGTAGGTTAAGTAACATAGTCAAGGTTACACAACTATTAGGTATCAAAGCCATGATTTGAACTCAAGTCCCCTAATTCCAAATTCAACCTTCTTTCTATACCACCAATTGATCTCCAAAACCAAAAGGAAAAAGGCAAAACAAAACATATGGTGCATATTTCTGCCTGGCAAGGATCGATCAATGGCAGAGGTTGGAATAAATGACTCTGCTCAAGAGATCAGAAGAAGTAGGTTAACACGGGAGTCAAGATGGTGGCATAGAAGCAGAAGAACTCCACAGCTCCCCCACAACCACCTCAAATACTTATAAAATATGACTCTAAACAAATTTTAGAGCTCCAACACTCACAAAATTATAGAAAAACATATCTCTCTCTGTAGGCAGCCTGGCAGGCTGATGGGAAGGGCTTATTGCAGAGTGTTGGGAGCTGAAACAAGCTGGGCCTGAAACCGTGGCTTAGCCCCAGGGTGCCCAGGAGAAGCCACCACTGGAGCACTTGGGAGAGTGGATCACTGGCAGCTGTGACAGTTTCCAGAATTATCAACCCATAAGAAACAAGGACAAAGTGAAAGGTCAGTGGAACTTGGCTAAATTTGGGGGAGAGAAATGGTGCAGCCAGAGAAAGAAAGCAGCAGAAGTGGCCCCTGCAGCCTCCTCCACATGGCTCCTTCAGAGCTCACAGCCTGAAGATTGCAGGGGGGGCAAGCAATTATTTAGAGGCTAAGTGCTCTTGCCTTAACCTGCCTGGATCTGGACTGAGGTTCCGGGTGGTGGTCCTAAGGTGTGTGACTAGTGAGTCAAAGCTGGTGGGGGCTGCAGAGATGGCAGCATACCTCCTGCAGCTAGAAAAAACCCCAGTAATTTGGGAAAAAGCTCTCCCCCCAGGAAGCAGAGATCTACTCTGGCTCAAAAATCAAGTTAATTGACTGGCAATATTGAGCAGGCAAAGGAAGCAAATGAAGCTCAGCAATCAAACTTTAGATTCCTTTTTTGAGGACAAAAAGGATCAAAGCATGGAATAGGAGGAAGACAACACAGTCAGAACTCCCACACTAAAAGCTTCCAAGACAAATGTAAACTGAGTATAAGCCATAGAGGAACTTAAGAAGGATTTTGAAAACCAAATAAGAGAAGTAGAGGAAAAA